>OW964186.2:7660674-8878789 GCA_943136025.2 Agrotis puta | reverse complement strand
CAATATTCCATAAATTCCGTCCTACATCAAATAGAATTCAATGTATTCATCCCACACGCAGTCCTGTAAAATACTGTCCTATCGATATTGCATAAACATTTTCGTCTCGTCCCTAGTCCGGGCAAACAAGTTATCGATAGTGCGTTCGCCTCACTAGCAGTTTAAAGGACCGGGCGCTCGTGACCAAATGTAGGGCATAGAAGTGAAAGGGCAGCGTAGGACACGGTACGGTGAAGTTGAATCACTTTGTGTTAGAGAAATAATGCTATTTATTGGTGTGATGGGATCTTTTGACGTGATGTATCTTTTCCTGCGTCACGAAGCTGTTACTAAGTACTTTTGCAAGATTCCATTGATTCCATGTACCTAATAATAAAAGGTAATATCTTCAAAGTTAGAGTGAACGGGCTTCTTCTGGGTAAGCGCGCTCCATCAAAGGTTTTGTATCAGTCACCTTTGACATGGACTAGAGTCAAGAGCAAATTCTGTGCCTCCGGTGAAAACTGATATAACTCAAGTTGTATCAAATTGGAGTTTTAAAATGCACTTGTATCAGAAAAAAATTCTACACATTTCTGTCTAATCGACATTTTGATACAAGTCATATTTCCTGAGATAGTGTGATACAAGTAGGCCTAAAAATTTATGTATTAATAGTTAATGACGTGTAAAATAATTTAACTCCACATAAATCGCTAAATATTTTGTAAAATTAGATAGTGCTCCGTGTAAAAAAATATGTCTTAAGTTATATTCCAATACATTTGTAAACTTTATCCTAATCCTAACTAATATTATAAATGCGAAAGTAACTCTGTCTGTCTGTCTGTCTGTCTGTCTGTCTGTCTGTCTGTCTTTTCTTCACGCCTAAACTACTGAACCGATTAGTGTTAAATTTGGTACAGACATAGTTTGGAACTTGAGAAAGGACATAGGATAGTTTTTAACCGACTTAAAAAAAAGGAGGACTGTATTTTTTTTTAATGTTTGTTACCGCATTACGACCGACTGGGTCAACCGATTTTCATGATTCTTTTTTTGTTTGAAAGCTGGTGCTTCCCGTGTGGTCCCATTGTCACCAAATCAGGATCTGATGAATGGATCTTGGAGAAATCGAGGGCAACCCTCAAATTTTATAGGCCCACGCATCGTTTTTCGTAAATCTTATGAAGTAATTTAAGTACTTGCGTATGGTAATCATTATCTTATGTAGCTGAGCTGATGATGGAAGGTACAACTCCTTAACAGTAAGGAGTAGGCATCGACTGATTCATTGTTCGCATATCTCCGGAACTTCACGTCCAATTTAAATATATTTTTTTTGTGCTAGGTATCGTTCAACTTAGGGAATACTGCAAGTTTCATCAAAATCGGTTCAGTAGTTTTTGAGATAGGGAATTTTATTAGCTTATTGTGTACATCAGGGATGTTATTACCAGTGCTACGGATTATATTATAATTTATATGTATTTGGCAAGAATTTGGGTTGAATATTTTAACTAAAAAACGAAAAATAAAAACTTTTTCAAACAAAAAATATAACCGCCTTCAAAAAGAACCACAAAAAAGGGTAAAATAATCTACAAAATAACTTTTATTTGGGAAGTCGATGGCTTTGTTATTTTTTATTTCATTGTTTTTTTTTTGCCATCGACTTCCGAAATAAAAGTTATTTTGTAGATTATTTTACCCTTTTTTGTGGTTCTTTTTGAAGGCGGTTATATTTTTTTTTGAAAAAGTTTTTTATTATATGTATTTTTACGGGTTAAGCTGCGCTTGCCGAGGTTGGTCTGTGGATGGGTAAAAAG
The DNA here is from genome assembly GCA_943136025.2 of Agrotis puta. Lineage (NCBI taxonomy): Eukaryota > Metazoa > Arthropoda > Insecta > Lepidoptera > Noctuidae > Agrotis > Agrotis puta. The sequence continues at coordinate 8,876,981 of OW964186.2, read as the reverse complement.
CACTCGGAAAGCACGTAAAGCCGTTAGTCCCAGCTGTCATTTGAAGATCTTCGACAGTCGTTACTGTCAGAAGCTCTAAAGTCTGACAGCCAATCTTACCATGGGGTATCGTATTACCCAGTTACTAGGTTGTGGAGGTCCGACAGGCAGTCGCTCCATGCAAAAATACTGATATCCAGCTGCATCTGGTTTAACTGGAAGCCGACCTCAATATAATTGGGAAAAACGCTAGGCAGATGATTAACGGAGTATAGATAATTCTATTAGTACTATATGTCGAGTGGTCCTTATGCTCGATAGACTATTAAATTCTAACAAAAATCAAAACCTAAATAAATATCAAAATTACACCAAAATACTGAAACGATGTATAATAAAAGCTCAAAAAATTGATAATACTCGCTTTATACTTCAGTCGAACAATAAATGTAAAGCCGCCTGGGATATTATTAAAAAAAACAGTACAGATTCTGATAACTACGCTGAAATTACCTCTATCAAAATAGACCAAGACACATACACACATGCTGATATAATTGCCAAAAAATTTAATGACTTTTTTATAGACATGACAAACAAAACAAAATCTCCATTTTCTGAAACAAAGGCTGAATACAAACATACCATCACTGACATACCAGATAGCATTTTCCTTACCCCAACTGATGAAAATACTGTACATAAAATAATTAACTCTTTAAACCCAACTAACTCAACCGGCTATGATGATATCAACACAAAAATTCTTAAACGTTGTTCTAAATTTATTTCTCAGCCACTCGCCTACATCATTAATTTATCATTATTTCAAGGTGTATTCCCCACCAGACTAAAATTCTCCCTTGTCAAGCCATTATACAAAAAAGGGAATAAAAATGACATGAATAACTATCGACCGATTACTCTTATACCCGTTATCTCTAAAATTTTTGAAAGAACTATGTATGATAAACTGCACTCCTTTGTAATAAAACATTCAATTTTAAAGGAAGAACAGTTTGGTTTCCGAAAAAATAAATCAACAACTCTTGCATGTTTTTCACTTGTGAAAATGATTACCTCTAGTCTAGATCAGAAAAAACCAATATCATCCATATTCCTCGATATGTCAAAAGCATTTGACTTCGTAGATCATAAACTCCTTCTTTTCAAACTGAATCGTTATGGTATTAGAGGAAATGCGTTACAGTGGATAGAAACTTACCTAAATAATCGCCAACAATGCGTAGAAATATCTAGGCACACATTATCAGAGAAGAAAATATATAGATCCACTTATCGTCTAAACTCATGTGGTGTTCCTCAGGGCAGTATTTTAGGTCCCTTTTTGTTCTTATTGTATATCAATGATTTGCCCAACGTAACCCCACACTCTTGCATTCTGTACGCTGACGATACTACTCTTAGCATTAAACTCACCGATGGTAATATCATCAATTACGTAAAAGAAATTAACGACACATTAAACAAAATAATTGAATGGCTTAAAGACAACAATTTACATGTAAATATAAGTAAAACGAAACTAATACAATTCCAAGCTTATAATAGCACACGTCACCAATTGGAAATAAAATATGCAGATAATGCTGTAGAAGAGGTTGAAAGTGCCACTTTCTTGGGCATAACATTGGATAAATATTGTAACTGGAAAGTGCATATAGAAAAACTATGCGCTAAGGTACAAAGATTTGTTTTTGCTTTAAATAGTATAACTCGCGTGGCTGGTATCAGCGCAGCACTTAATGCGTATCACGGTTACGTAGCATCAATTCTTCGATACGGCATAATTATATGGGGAAATTCTGTTGATACTATTAAAGCGTTCCGAGCCCAAAAAAAATGTATTCGTTCAATGACTAAAGCACAACCATTACAAAGCTGTGTCCCAATCTTTAAAAAGCTCAAAATATTACCACTCCCATCTTTATATATATTTGAACTGTGTATCTTTGTACGTAAAAACATAGCTTTATTTCAGGTATATAATGATGTTTTTGTAAGAAAAAGCAGAAATACTTATAAAATTTGTGCACCTCAACAAAGAATACAACTATTTTCCAATAATGTTTACTGCATGGCAATTAAAATATATAATAAATTACCCAATGCATTTAAGATTCTTAACTTTATGACATTTAAAAAGAAATTATTTAACTTCCTATTACAAAAGTGTTACTACTCAACGACTGAGTTTTTAAATGAAAGATTTGATTCTAAATTTAAATTAGATGACTACTGAAATTTGTGTGAATTGAATAGAATTTTTAGTATTTATTTGACATTGTATATCTTTTTTAATATTTTTATTATTGTATTTCATTATTGACATTATGCTTACTAATAACTCCTGAGCGTGCATGTAACGGTAATTCTTTTTTCCCTTTTTCTTGACATTTGTTTATTTGTTAATGTTTAATTTTGTCATTGTCTTCTAATCATCATTTAAATTATTTTCAATATTTGTACGCTGGAAACGGCAGAATATTATGGACATCATATTATAATTTGTAACACCTTGTAAAACAATATTCTTACAAATAAATATTATTATTATTATTATTTATAGATGGCGGTGATCGCGCAATGATATCGATCGTTACACGAGTTCGATCGTTACACGGGACAAAGAAAGCTACGTTGTTTTATACTATGTAGTGATTAAATGCAAGTAACATTGGTCCGACCTGTTTATTAGTCAGTGTTTAGTAATCCGTTTGTGCTGGATAGGATATTCTCAAGCCCGGGGAAGGACATAGGGCTACTTTTTATAAACACACCATACAGGTAAAGATTGATGAAGAAACCACTGGTAAAATTTCGAAATTTGCAGAGTTCTGTTATTATTATTTTTTTATCGTGGTAAAATCATCAAATGAGTCCTCCCACCCAGGGCAGGGCGGGAGGGACTGTCAGACTTGACTGACTAAAATGTACGGTGTCCTTCAATAGCCCTTTACGTACTGGGGTCACGGTAATTCGTAAGTCCCGCGACCCCGGCAGGCTTTGGCCCTCTAAAATAGTGAAAACTTAGAAAGGAATTCAGATAGTTCCACCCTCAAGAGATTCCCTCTAAATATTAGGTATAGGTGTTCAAAGATTGTATGGAAACTAATTTTGAAGTTAGAAATTTGGGATGTACGATGTGAAGTTACATAAAAAAATATAAGTATTAAAAAAAAAGTCACGTAACTTAATGGGGCAGACCAAATTCTACGCGAGCGAAGCCGCGGGCAAAAGCTAGTCTTTAATAAATGTGATTAATGATATAAACTCAGTTGTATTTTTTTACACGAAGACATTGTGCGTAATTTACTGGTACAACTTCAGACATATCAGGTAACACAAAGACAAAAGTAAAAAATTGTTTGTGTCAAATGATACATGGGAAGTTATATTATTATACACATAAATAGTACTCAAAATAGGGCATAAAAAATCTGTGTAGTGATACTTCTCCTACAGCGGGGGATTGCGCGGGCACAGGGGCGGCATTACGGGGGATATGCGAAAAATGTTTTTTAGTTACTTTTGATGAAAGCAATAGGTTTGTCCAGACAATTTGTGAAAAAAAAAATTAAATACGGTATAATAGTTCCAAGTGAAAAAGGGCGGGCAGCGAGTTATAAAAAAGTTAATGATGAGCGACTGGATCTTGCAAAACAGCATATTTTACTATTTCCTGCGTATGAAAGCCACTATGGTCGCAGCAAAACTAATAAAAAATTTCTGAGTCCCGATTTGACTTTAACCAAAATGTATGACCTACTTATATAAACAACAGCTAACAACAACGGAACCTGTAAGTAAAACTGTTTACAGTCAGATTTTCAATTCATTGAATCTATCTTTTAAACAACCATCAGTGGATACATGTCAGAAATGTGATAAGTTAAATAAAGCTATAGAAACGGCATCAACCGATGACAAACTTCACATTAAATGTCAATTGGAGGAACATCAAACTGTAGCCGCTTTTGCGTATGACCAGAAAGAAAGGGACAAAATATATTCTAAAGAATCGTCCGACACCTTAACGCTTACATTTGACTTGCAACAATGTCTACCAACAGCATACCTGAAGACGGGTCTGGTCTTTTATAAAAGACAGTTATGGACATACAATCTTACCATCCATGACTGTGCAAGTAATAATGCTTTTTGCTATATGTGGGACGAGGGTGTGTCCGGACGAGGAGCCAATCAAATCGCCTCATGTATATTCGATTTTTTTTAAATCAAGTTCCTACTAAATATCCCGGTATTAGAAAAATTATCCTTTACTCTGACACTTGCGCTGTGCAGAATAAAAACTCCATGGTGTCTACAATGTTGCTACTTGCTGTTCATGACCTGCCTTATATTACATCCATTGAGCACAAATTCTTGATACCGGGCCATACAAGAATGGAAGTAGATAGTGACCATTCTGCAATCGAAAGAGCTAAAAAACGAACGACTATGAACATCCATCACCCAAGAGATTGGGCGCAATTAATTCGAACATTAGGAAAACCCGGAAAATTTACCGTAGTTGAGATGACAGAATCTAATTTTTACGATTACAACGAATTTGCAAATGATATTTCACTATCAAAAAAATTTATGAAGATTACGAGAAATTTGTTTGGGCCGATGTGAAAGTTTTTAAATATGAGAAAGACCAATTCCCGTCTCCGAAATACAAGACTGACATGAGAGCAGATAATTTCAAAGTCATATCATTTGCTTAGAGGGGTAAAATGTATACATGAAGCATTAGTAGATCATTTAATTCAATGCAGTGGCCCATCTTTTATTTCAATTGAAAAGAAGAATGATCTGTTGTCAATATTACCATATGTTGATAGTAGATGTCATGAGTTTTATCAGAACTTGAAGACTAAGGCTGATGTCAGAAATATTGATCCCGATTTATATTCCAGTGAGGACGACTGAGAATTTTATCTGTTTCCTACTTTTTTATTAATTTTATTATACTTATTCTTATTGCCATAATATGAGACATGTCAGTTTCATTAGAACCTATATGAACCTAACATTATATTTTAATTATGAATGGCGACCTCATTCTGCTCAACATACATTAGTTTTAATAACGGATGGGTAGGTACAATTTTGATAAAACGTCAAGTTTTATAAAAGATTTTCTAATGCATGTTGATTTTTACTTAGACTGATATGTGATATTGAAACGTGATCTCATTTAATTTGTAAGATTGTTCAAAATGTAAATTCATAAAAGAGGCGTTACTTTATTAAAAACGTTGATTGAGACTGAATTTCAGTTAAATTCTATTTCAGTAATAGGTATTTAAATTTATACTTTAAAAATGTTTAACAATTTAAGGTCATTGATTAAATACTGTTGTTCTAATTAAGAAAAGAAGCATTTTAGTTGTTTTTTTTAGAAATTTAAGTTTTTTACTTTTTGTTTGGCTCAATTTATTCAAATAATTATATTTTGTATCTTAAATGAGTGTGTTTTATTTTTAATTTCAAGAGCTTTGAATAAAAATTGGTTACAAATATCACTTTACACGTAGATGTTGAATTATTTATTTAACATATTCGTGTAAACTGATATTTGTAAGTTTACTTGTAGCATTATACACAAAAAATAACAACGTGATAAGTGATATATCTCAATAAATATTAAATTAGGTAAAGTTTTAAGTTCTAGACTGATTTCTAACATAAAGTTACATTAGATTTGTTCAACAACATTTTTCTTGCATCACTATTATCAGTGTATATACTAAAACATATTTCATGATATCAGTCTTCACGAGAACTGCATGTGTGGTGTAAGTTGATATTACTTAACATACATTAGTTTACACAGGCGTTACGTCGGTGCACATTGATACAGTTGACAGTTTTTCCTTAATATTTTCCTAATTTTCTAATGAAATGTTACAAAATCCTGTAATTTTAAAGAAAAACGATGCAACTTCTATTTAAGATTAAGAGTTCTGTAAAATTATTGATAATAATCTTTTTAAATAAAAAAGAAAATAAATAAAACTTTAAATTGCTCTACTGAAAAGTAGTAATTTTGAAGTTGTATCAGTTTTCACCGGAGGCACAGAATTCATCTCAAATAAAAAAAGGTAGAAACTAAGTTTGTAACTAAAGATGCCTTTTCAGGATCTCTTGATATCTGTAGCAGCATAGGTAGGTACTCTTCAGATGATCCTATCACCGAATAATCAAGACCAACATTACCAGCAAAAATAAAGACTTGTGCTAAGTTTATAGCGGTTGCATATTTGGATCACAAAAGAGATTTCCGTACCAATTCTCTGATAATAGCCAACTTAACATCACCTACAAGCAACATAAGAGACTCTTACAACATGATTGAGATGAGAAACAGCTGATACGTGTTTTTATTCACATTTGCATAGTATCATCATGGGAAGATCAAGGGATATCTGCGTGTACACATCTTTACACCTATTAGGACTTATCACGCCAGCTCACAATGGCAGAAAATGGAATTGGACGTGCAATAACAGATTAGTAAGACTTTCATAGGCATCTGATTGACTGAACCAGAAATGTACCTATTGTGAAATAGGTAAGAAAAAATGTTTTTGTGAAAATTTTATCATGAAAATAGAAAATAAAACCCCAAAAGTCGATGGAACTAACTGCCTATTAGTTGTATTGCATGTGTTTTTAAGATTAATGGAAACCCGTAAAGGAGTACTGCAAGGTCATTAACTCGGCCCCATGCTCTCATAAACATCTTCCCCAAAGTAGCAAGGTATGTTTAAATGTATAGAATTTACATTTATCGCTGGGATCTTGTTTGTCTGTCCTCCTACAGTTTCCCACGGTCCATGTTGAATTATTCAAGTGCCAGCCATTCACTGAAAGGCTGCTTATAATCCAGGTATATGAATTTGACAGTACCCACACAACCCGAATACTTTTTGTTCGACTGTAAAGGTCGGAGGTTCTTATTTTTTGGTAACGGTCCTCTACAGATACTTTCGCATTACACAGAGACTGTTACTATAATTTTATAAAGGTAACAAAAATAAATGAGCTAAAACGTGAACATGGTTTTGGGCATATTTTAGATTATTATTTAATTAGTGTAAATTTTACTAACATTACGTAACAACTGCATTTTATTCTTAACAACCTATTTTTAAACCAGTATGAAGAAAAAAATAATGTACTTATAACCACGTAAGGCTAATCGTTTCAAAGGCGTGATAGCTCGTGTGGCATGACAATATTATAACCATCGCTGTTACACTTAAAATGTCATAATTACAGGTAATCAGTTCGTCGTCTATATTTGGTGTTGCGATTTCTACTAATCCGTCACTACCGGTTGATATTGACATGAAACGCTCCGATGCCGGTTACGATTTGAAATGCGGAATAGGAAATATTAATTTTTCATAATTTTTCTACTCTCGTTAATGTTCCATTAATTTTGCAATAGAATTCTAATGAAGGAATTGATAATGTCGGAACGGTTAGTGTCAGTCGTTTATCATACTTAAAAAAATAAACCACTACACTTCCTTTCAAGATTTGGTAGCATGTTGGTAAGCATTTTGATGCAGTAAATTTTGATAAATGAGTGAATTTCATGTGTAAAGACTTGACAGAGTGATTATTTTGTGTTTTGTAAGCTCAATGTATAACGAACACTGTCTTGATTACTTTGCGAGTCTTCTTCGTTTGTATTTCAACATACTCAGCAGACGTGTATACAGATCGATACAAAACTCTTATCCAATATCTCTTTATATTCCGGGTACTTTGCTGATGTGTTGGTTTTATGTGTCAGTCTTTCGTGTGTATTTTCTGTTAAACTTCAATCTAATATCTGGTGCTAATTAAAACAAAAGAATGTTTTAATTAGCACCAGAACGGTTACCTCCTGTCTCATGGAATGCAGTTTTCATAATTTATAGAAATCTGCAATACAATCATTACCCGTTTTTTAATTCTAGAGACTACCTGAATTTCTCTTCTTTCTTTTATTATTTTCCTTATTAGTAAATAATGTTATCTTACCTGTTTGCGAGCGACTCTGTACCCTAGGTGCGTGTATTCGCCTTGCGTCTGTCTCTTGTCCTTGCTGATCGCGGGCTTTACCTCGCTCTTCGTCTCCTTCTCCACCTCAGCTGCGTATGCGCATAGCGCGAGAGCTGAAACAATAAGAAAGGTCAAATTAGTTTTTTTGTTGAAAATGTTATTATTTTAAAAGTATCTTTATTTTTAACAGAGGTATCTCTCCTTATCAATAAGTCTTACAACCTCTTTTCCATTCAACATTTAACTTTATAAGAAAAATCTTAATGGGTTCTCAATCAAATCATTCGCTCCTCATAACTACGGAATTGCAATATTTTCATCTATTTATTCATGAGAAGCAACTTCTAATCACTTTTCATCTCCAATACGTATTGCAATAACAACGTCATAAAATAACTAAATGCTCCATTTGTAATCGCGAGAGTACTCAACAGTAAAATAGTGATAAAATATCTGTATAGCGATACTATGTCATTGGTATCGGGATTTAGAGCTGTACCGCTAAAAGTGTAGTTTCGAAATACCACAGTTTCAGTAAATGTCACGTGGTACCTATATCTGGTTGCCTGGTACATAGGATCAATAACTTCTGCTGTATTGGCAATAAGTTTTATGGAAGTTAATGCAAGTAAGAGCGGTCTGTATTGTAATTTTTTTAATGGATTGATTAGTAATTACAGGCAATAATTTATCAAGTTTTGTTATTGTAAATTAAGTCATTGAAAGAGATTTTAATGTTGAAGTTAAATTAATTTATTGTTATTAGCTTGTCTTTCATCCATTGTATGAAATATAAACGTTTGTTGCGTAGTAAAATAATGTTATAATTAAATCTTAAAATTTATGTTGGTCATATTTTTATTGGATCTTTATTAATGATAGTATAACCATATCAGTTATAAAACATATTTACTAAAAAGCATGCAAACAAATATTATTCTAATTATATGAATTTTTCTTCAAAATATTTTTATTAATCTTATATAATCTTCGAAAGACTTCCACATTTCTTTCCTCCCACGGCACCATTTTCAGCGTGTTTAAGTTTCACCAAAAGCTTAGACAGACAAATAATTCTAAACCAAGTTAACCCAGATCTAACTGAAATCTCAAGGCAAGTCATCATTTTCATCGCATTCCATAGAATCGCTAGCCATTAAAACAAGTGTTATTTGATCCAGATTAAAGGACCCTTCATTTTAACCTCCACTAGACTTAAGATGGTTATCTTAAGTCTCTAATGTTAACGCAAACCGTAACCGAACGCAAACTGTATCGTAACGTAAACCCTTGACCCAAAAACGTGAGATTGGTAAACGGAACATTTCTTCACAATAAAATGGTTTCCTGTGAGTTGTTTGAAGATAGAGGTGGTTTTTATGAAGTCCTTAGGGGGATTTTTTTTTATTTTACCACGATAAAAAAAAAAAAAAAAGGGATGATATTTTCTCTTTTGAATGGAAATTTTATTGCAGATGATGTATTTGGTTAACAATAGATGTATTGTTTATTATAGGCTGAGATTTGGACAGCTTTGGCAATGGTTTACGTTTACAACATTTTTCCCCTTTTTTTTACGTGGTAAAATCATCAAATGAGTCCTCCCACCCAGGGCAGGGCGGGAGGGACTGTCAGACTTGACTGACTAAAATCCACGGTGTCCTTCAACAGCCCTTTACGTACCGGGGTCACGGTAATTCGTACAGTCCTGCGACCCCGGCAGGCTTTGGCCCTCTACAGTGGGCGTCGCTCGTCACTATGCTGACACTCTTTGAGGCGCGCGTAGAACACAACGCGCCGTCGACCCGGGTCCATGGTCGGACAGCGAGTCGCTCATAACATTTTCCCCCTGACATAAATAAATTGTTAAGTATTATATTTTTTTTATATCGCGACTACAATATCCTTTTTTGGTTTTTCTAGTTAGACGACAGTTAAAACAAATGACAGTCACTTTCAACGTTTTTTGTATCTCTCATAAAGTTTCTGATATCATATTTTATGTCAATCCAATACATCTTTTTCACTTATCTTTTTACTTTTACATCCATTACCATTATCGCTGGTAGGATTTAGCCCTCTAGTCTATCCAGACGGAGCTAGGAACTCTCAATAAATAATTAATTTAATCGATGGTAATTTAAACTATTCTAATAACAGGACACGAATTTATTACCAAGCAAGACCAAGGCACTCACGACAAAGGATCTACTATCAAGGTTACAAATACTAAACTATTCGCCTTCTACATTTTCTGTAGTAATTTTGCGTCATAATGAAAAGCATTAGGACACGCCGAAATGTATCAGTCACGATTTTAAGAACATTTAGGCCATAGACAATCGATTAAAATAGTTTTTGTTGTCATTGTCATCAACGTTAGAAGACAAATAGCCTTCATTTAACTACACTAGCACATGTCCACGTCTTTGCCTGTGTGGACTTCGGTATTTTTTCACCGAATCGTACAGAATCAGATTCTTTATTCGCTCATCACCAAGAATAATATACAATGGGACAGGCCGTTTACTATTTTTAAGTGTCTAATTTTGTACGAATTTGTTCAGAAGTTTATAAATAATAAATAGTCATAAAGAGATCCTTATCCAACTCAGACAATATTGTTCCAAATGGGTCGAATTCGTGATTTGACTGTAATTTAGTCGTAAGCGTAGCCGTCGAATAATGGTTCCTTAATCTAATATTAGTTCAGCTATAGTTGATTGAATACTGGTAGCAATATTGTCTTCAGATTAAACCACGAATTACATGCTCAAGTACCACGTTGTCGCCGGGATGAAAACAAAATTAAAGAAGTTACTTAGAGCTAATTGTAAAACCAATAGAAAACTAACTACATGATATTTTTAAAATCCCTTTTTTTGACAAACTGTTTTTAAATTATTAGAAGCAACAAATAGTTTATCTTCTATCTATATATATAAAAGGAGAACTGACTGACTGACATATCAACGTACAGCCGAAACTACTGGGCCTAGGAATGTGAAATTTTGCACACGGCTTCCTTTTATAATGTAGGGGAGCACTAAGAAAGGGTTTTTGGAAATTTAACCTTTAAGGGGGTGAAAAGGGGGAATTAGGAAAGTACGTAACCCACGCGGACGAAGTCGCGGGCAAAGTGCTAGTTCAGTGGTAAAACAACTCGCCATTAGAGTCGCCGCAACGCAACTTGCAACATGGCTTGAAGGATTTACAGAATTTTCGGCTTATTGACGTATTTTAAGAAAGAGATAATTTATTCAATGACGACACGGTTAGCGCTGTGGCTGAGCCATTGGACTGCTGGACAGCGTGCCGCGGGTACGATCCCGCACGGAACAAATATTTGTATGACCTACAAGTAGTTGTTAAGGGTCTGGGTATTTGTTTACGTGAGTTTCTGTTTGTAAATGCACCCACAATACAGGAGAAATTACTAGAGTTGGGCAACGTTTTAGTTTAAAAAAAAAATTGTTTCAAGTTATGATGTTGGGGGTAGGTATAATTCGGAAGTGGCAGTATTACGTCTTAAAACCAGACTTGTTCCAGTGAGTGAAAGAGACAGAGTTATACAAGTCGTCTAGCGCCACCTTGTTCACTCACTGGAACTACTCTCTCTGACTTCATAATACGGCACCTGATCAAAACACGAAAATTCTTTCACAAATGGGAAGCTACATTACGGTAATGCGAGTAAAATCATTAGCAAAAGCTAGCGTGTGATCGAAGTGCAACTTCACAGAACTTTTAATGTCTCTTTTAACTATTTCTTAATGCAATCACCAGACACATTTCATCACATACTAGAAAAAAAAACCGGTAACCAAGTAAACACGTAACAGAAGTCATCAAAGTATTTATAACAAATCTATTGCAATATTTCTACATGCGGAACCCATTGACACAGATAAATTTCCGTGTTACTGATGACACTGCACACTGTGTCAAATATTAATTTATGCATGGCCGTGGTGTGATCTAATAAATTATTTATTTATGAGTGGTCGAATTTTGATGTTTGTTTTGGTAATATGTGGGCCGTATGCAGTTATATAATATACTGATGCCGATAGTGTAAATTTTGGTTGAATTCAGTACAATTTACGGTTTTTGTTAGGAAAATAGAACATGTTTCTTACATAATCATGACCCGATTTAGAGTGAGTGAAAATATTAAAAAAGTGTGATTATTAGGAGGAATAGTTTTAAATATATATGATAAAAAAACAATTTTGTTCTTTCTGTTACTTTAAAAGTAGGTACCTACTTTATTTTAACTTTGTTCACGTTTAAGAAAAAAATCAATACTTCTTTAATCTGCCTTCACAAAGGCAGATTAAAGAGGCTTGTTGAGCGTGACGCAATTTGCCAAGTTTGGGATGACGTAGACCGCCGTCGTATAGCGATCACATCTACTAAGTTGCGAGTAAGGATATAGGTACGGTCTTAAATAAATCTAGAAATATAGCCGTACTAGTTGTTGCCAGCGGCTTCGGCCGTTTTAACTCCAAAATTATCCCAAAGGATGATAAAAAATATTCTTGTCATTATTTTATTTTCCTATCTGTTAACATTTTTAAATGTTTAAAAAAAAAAAACATTTATAAATATAAAAAATAGTGGCCCACCATCATCGGGAACAGGGTCCAAGGTGCCGGTGGTTAGGGCTCTAGAGAGAGGAACCTCCTCACAATGCGCGCCGTGTCCATGAGAACAGCTTTCTGCATCAAGCCCTTGAGCCGGCTGCACAATGAGAGCCTCTTAAGGCTCAAGGTAGGTCTCTTAAGGTAAGGTCGAGGCTCTTCGCAATTAGTCCAATGACCGAAACTACTATCGGTACAATGACTGCTGAGTCCACGTCCCACATGTCAACAATCTCGTGAGCTAAATCAAGATACTTGTAATTATTATTACTTAATGGTGTATAGACCTGAACCTGACGGGGCCAGTATAGATGACCAAATACCTGTCAGGGTCGCGAGACTCTCTAAACGGGGAGCTGTGACTTCAGAACTTAAAAGTCTATTAAAGGAACATCGTGGATTTTAGTCAGTACGAGTCTGACAGTACCTTCCGCATCACCATGGGCGGGAGGACTCATTTGATGATTTTACCAAGAAAAAAAAAAAAAGCTGATGAATCCGAAGGAAACTCGTATTAATAGGGGAATAGTCTATAAGACGGGGACGAGAGGTATAATGGGGACAAACACTTTTTAGTCATACTTAACACAATACTAAAGTAGCGCAAGGGGCAACAGGACGCCATTTGTAAATGGCCGCTTGCAAATGACGTCCTGATTGCCTTAAGTGTGTGATTCCCCATCATACCTCGCGTCCCCGTCTTATACACTGTTGCCCTATACATATCGTAGAAAATGCAATAGTTTATATTATCAATCCATTAACAACAATAACCCTAATGTCTTTGTCAAACAGACAGGCGAGTCCGAAGCGATGCCGAACCGAAGCGAGACGACAGTCCGATAGTTCTGTCACGCTATCGGATCGCTTTCGCTTTTCTATGTGACTGGATTCAAACAATTCCATACATTACGAATAAAAACGTCACGCTTCGCATTCGCCACGCCTGTCTGTTTGACAAAGGCTTAATAGCAAGTCCACAATAAGTCCATCTAAAGCTCACTCCATCAATTCATTCCATTATCCATTGATGGCTATTATAACTTTTTTCAATGGACCAAGTGAGTGGGTCGCTTTGGCTATTGTGAATAACCCATTTACTCCTTTTCAAATAAAACTTGTTGCCCCCCATTAGGTCATTGGATAAAAAGGGGTAAATGGCGTTGATAAATAGGTAGGTAAATAAACAGATAGGTGTTAGGTTAGGTTAGGTTTGTCATAGTATGTATAATATAATTAAAACGGTCAAAGTTACAAGTTTTCAGTATTAGTATACTTGAAGTATTGGAGCAGTGGTGGCCCAGTGGTATCGGCCCCTACTTACGAGTTGTAGGTCGTGAGTTCGAACCCAGCCAGGCGTATTACTTGGTGTAATTTATTTCATCACCACTGCTCTCAAAACGGTGAAGGAAAAAATCGTGAAGAAACCGACATGTCCTAGAATCAAATAATCGAAGACATATGACGTCCACCAACCCGTATTGGCACGTGTGGTGGATTATGGCCCACTCTCTCGCACAGAGAGAGTGCCTGTGTCCCAGCAGTGGGAACATTAATAGGCTGATGATGTACTTGAAGTATTAAAGGCGGTTATTGTATCGAAAATGAAAAAGCGACCAAAGAGCTTTTTTTTTCAAATTAACGTCTACGTCACTATGCTGACACTCCTTGAGGCGCGCGTGGAACACAACACGCCGTCGACCCGGGCATGGTCCATGGTCGGACAGCGAGTTGCTCATTACTCGCTGCCCGCATTTCCGCGCCTACGGTGGCCGGAGATCGTCTGCCAGTTAATGAACACTAACAACTAAATCACTTGGCATAACTTAATCGTAAATAAAATAACGGTACTCTAAATGAATTTTGATAATGTTCATCAAATGGCATATTAATTGGTAAAGAAATCAATTTAATTTGCACATCAAACGCAAATAACGAGTTGTGTTATTCCTTTCAAACTTCGATTTAATTTAAAACCATAAAATGCACATAATAACATTTGAAAGTGAACAATTTAACTCGCTTAACGATTTGTTAAAACACTTTCTACGATTTGAAGTTCAAGATCAGAATTAAGAGAATTGAAAAGTCATTCTTGGACATGTCTTCCGACCAATTTTAATTAAAAACTGATTTAAAACTTAGGTAAACTCTAACATGATTTGTATCTTTACTTAATAATAGTCCTCCTGACCGATTTCGGAGGCCAATCTCAACGGAGATTAGCCATCTGCGCGGGACATATTATAGTGCACAAGTGTGTGCGCAGGCACGGGTGCACTCTCTGTTCCTTTACTCTCATAGTTCCGATGGGATGGCAATAAGACACGACCGGAGAGAGATCAGGCGCAGGACCAACGGCTTAACGTGCTTTCCGAGACACGGGGGTATTATACCGCCAATTTCCAAACTCCGGGTGGCTACTGAGAATATCTTTTTTTCTTATAAAAACCTAATAGTACTTTTTGCCTGACCCAGGAATCGAACCCAGGACCCCACGCTCAGCAGTCGCGCTTGCGACCACGAGGCCAACGGGGCAGTTTCACAAATCTTTAAACAATAACCACGAAAAGACATTAATTACAAACTGAAAGCCAAACAAACAAAGTATTAAAAAAAAAAATGAGAGCGTCGATCTAGAGACATAGTTTTAGCTCTGCGTTGTCAATTTTATTTACTTTCCGTCTCTTTCTATAGCTCGGCGCTGCATGGTGTCAGAACGGAAAAACGTATTTTTTGGAATTCGAACTCACTTTCTTATTCCGGTGCCCGTCATACATAGATACACGTGTATGACACACGTTATACGAAAAGAAAAGAATTGAAATACCAAAAATTTTTAGGAAATATAAATGAAATATTATAATACATTAATCAGGTCAGCCAAGGCCAATTTGCACTTTATAAAAAAAAATTAGTTTCATGTTTCATTTTTCGGTTATTGACATTTTCAGCACAGAGCTTCGACATTTCCGGAAAAAACCCGTACCACGTTAACGAGGACGATGCGAGACGGTCTCGTTTGATATTTTTTGTTCGTACAACCGTATCCTTCCTATTGCGGAAGTTTTAATCAACCGTTCAGTTTTTCACGTCAACGCTTTTTGTTACTTTTGTGTTGTAGCTAGTAAATTCTTTAATATACTCGTAAAGATGTGTTTTCTGTTACACCATGCGTAAGGAGATAATTTCGTAGTAAGCAGAATGTGTTTTCTACGTAATTCATTTGACATTGTAACATAATAGTGCATGTTTTTTATATATGTATATTTTTATTCTTCATAACTAGTTATTAAGGATGTGTATTATACATAATCATAATCTAAACTATAATTATATTAGACACTGCCCTGGGTGGGAGGACTCATTTGATGATTTTACCACGAAAAAAAAAAGAAAAAAAAAGACACTATTGTAGCACATGTTGTAGTCTCTTTTTATGGTGGGGTATTTTGTGATATATAGCATAATGGTGACAAACAAGCATACGAACGACCAGATAGAGTGCGGTTACCGCACGTTATCGACCCTACAGAAACTTTTTAGGCCTTTTTGAGTCCCATGTTGTACTTCATTGGGAAAACCTCGGGAGGATCATACATAGTCACAGTTATGATTAAAATCCCAATTTAAAATCAAAATGATTCCTCCCACCCAGGGCAGAGCAGGAGGCCTTTTCGTTCCGGAGTCACGGTAATTCGTAAGTCCCGCGACCAAGAATCAACACTTGATCAAATAATTAAGATTTAAATTGAATAATTTGAAATCTAAATCTTATTTTCAGGTAATTTTATACGTAAATAGGCACAGCTCGTTCAAGTATTGACCATCAACTCTTTGAGACCGGACACTTTACTAACTGGAGTACTCTTCTTCGGCTTTATCAATATCAAGTTCTAATTCAAGACATAATCGTTAACCGTTTTAGGTCAATATTAATTAAGAAATCCCTAATCAAATTACTACTTATCTAATACCTTTCAACCTTCTATAGGTCATTAACAGACAGACAAACAAACTTTACAGACAGACTAAAAGCACAGGGCAATCTTCCAGATTAAGCTACGCTTGCCGAGGTTGGTCTGTGGATTGGTGAACAGCATCATAGCAAATATCCTCCGTACCGTTTAGAAGGCACGTAAGGCGTTGGTCCCGGTTGTCATTTGTAATTCAAAGTCATTAATTTCAAGTAGGCTATCGAAGTGGCACTTTTGAACGTTAAATATTAAAATAGAAGAAAATGGCATGGCATGGAATTGATTCTACGTCGATTCACAAGGTTCGTATGGAGAAGAATGGGCAAGAAACTCCTAACATAATCATTAAAAAAAAGTTAATCTTTGACACTCGTCATACTGTTAGTCAGAAGCTCGAAAGTCTGACGACCAGTCTTACGTCTTTGTCAAACAGACAGGCGTGGCGAATGCGAAGCGTGACGTTTTTATTTGTCATGTATGGAATTGTTTGAATCCAGTCACATAGAAAAGCGAAAGCGATCCGATGGCGTGACAGAACTATTAGACTGAGGTCTCGCTTCGGTTCGGTATCGCTTCGGAAACGCTTCGCTTTCGCCTGTCTGTTTGACAAAGGCATTACCAAGGGATATCGTATTACCCAGTTACTGGGTTGTGGAGGTCAGATAGGCACTCGCTCCATGTAAAATACCGGTATTCAGCTGCATGCGTTTAGACTGGAAGTCGACCCCATTATAGTTGGGAAAAGGCTAGGCAGATGATGAATAATTTAGTATGGATGTCATTTTCGAACACATTAATTATCTCAGAACTTTATTAAGCGTGTTCAAACATACGTTATATTATGTTAAGATGCGAGATAAATCTCGCTTGTGGCTAACAAGAAATTTAATTACCGTAGCAAATATATGTTTATGTAATTAATTTTTATTAATCTATTAAGTAATAAAGAAACTGGTCTGTGTTGTAATTTTTATAGTGATGTTTTTTACATCAAGATTTCTATCCTCACATTACTAAGTAAACATTTAAGTCTGATCTACAAGCAGTTGTTCCGGGTCTGGGTATTTGTGTATGTGGGTTTGAATTTTTTTAAACACACTCACGACACAGAAGAAATTCTAAGGGCGCAGTTACAAAAAAAAACACATATTTCGAGATGTCATGTCATGTCGTTTAGTTAACACTTTTTTTTATCGTGGTAAAATCATCAAATGAGTCCTCCCTTCCAGGGCAGGGCGGGAAGGACTGTCAGACTTGTACTGACTAAAATCCACGGTAATCTTCAACAGCCCTTTACGTACCGAGGTCACAGTAATTCGTAAGTCCCGCGACCCCGGCAGGCTTTGGCCCTCTACAGGCCCCGTCACAAGTCCCGCGAATACTTAGAAAAGTTTTCGTCTCTATCTTGCACTTGAATATTGCAATGTTTTGGGATATTCACAGATAAAATGCTAAGTCAAAGTAAATGCTTAATCTTACCTTTACTACAAAACCTATGTCGTATTTTACAGGTGAAAAGATAAAAAAGAAGTTTAATGTTTCTCTTTCCTTGTTATTAGGAAACGTAAAGCACAAATTAAACACAATTTAGTTATACTAATGTTCGTTCCTTATTAAGTAAAAAACCACAATACTGATATGATTACGAAAAGTACAATGCAATATTGATATCTACCGCACCGCATCGATAATGGCCACTAATAAAATTTGAGAAAAAAAAACATTCCACTTTTGATTCGAAATAGGTAATACTTATTTTGATTTTAGAACATTAAAGCCTTTGTCCAACAGACTAGAGCCGGACGTGGCGAATGCGAAGCGTGACGTTTTTATTTGTAATGTATGGAATTGTTTGAATCCAGTCATATAAAACAGCGAAAGCGATCCGATAGCGTGACAGAACTATCGGACTGACGTCTCGCTTCGGTTCGTTATCGCTTCGGAAGCGCTTCGCTTTCGCCAGTCTGTTTGACATAGGCATAATGATTGAAGCCAGGTAGATGATATTATTATATTAGCGGGTAACACGCAGTGAGGATGTAACTGGGATATAGATGTTGCCTTCTACTGGAGTGACGATGGAGAATGCCAAAAACACAAGCCGGAAGTGACGAGGAGGAACACCGTGTGATTTTAATCAGTTTAGGCCTCTCCACTAACCCCACAGCGCAGAACATGTCTACAGCCTAGCAGAAGGTCAATTTAAATATTTTTAGTATTGAGCTGACAATTACTCTTTCATTTCCAAAAAATGGCCGACCCTTTTGAAAATGTGCTTATACGATTTTGAAACTATCCACAACTGGGATCCTTTCTTAAAGCCTTGAGGTTAATAAAACAGTTTCAAGTATAAATGAACGGTATGGCCATTTGTAGCAATATTGTTGAGAAACTTCACGCCTTGGTATATTATCCTGTTTAAATATCTATGAATACTAAGCGAAGTCAACTTGTTACTGGGTGTAATTATTTTGTCATTTCTATGGCATTGATAAATACCATTTCTATTTTGTTGGTTGCAATGTAGATATTTGGCCAAGAACCAAAGTGCTCGATAAATTAATAGGTCATTTACCTGAGCTTTCTTAAAGCTAATAATTTAAGCTTTTTTTTACGCCGTAAAATCATCAAATGAGTCTTCCCACCCAGGGCAGAGCGGGTAGGACTGTCAGACTCGTACTGACTAAAATCCACGGTGTCCTTCAATAGCCCTTTACGTTCCGGGGTCACGGTAATTTGTGAGTCCCGCGACCTAATAATTTAAGCTAGACGAAAATTCAAACCGATTATTTTATACAAATGCCGCCAATTCTGTTCTGTTTTTTTTTATCAAATAATTATTCTGCCTAATGTTTATGTTCTGTAAAGACCATATTGTTGCTAGCATTAAAAATAACTTTTATTTAACCAACTGCGGAATGTAATGTGTTTAACAGCCTATCAATGTATGTTTGTCCATTTGTGGCACAACATGGATCAAACGAGTTTGCTCATTATTTTGTTGATTCTAATTATGAAAATTGATGAATATTTACCAAATGTGGAATTGCTAAGGGCAATAATTAACCCAGTTTCATAGCCATATACCAAGTCAAAAGATTCAATTCGTATTATATGTACAGACATAATAAGACATAACTATGCAAATATAAGTGTAGCCGGAGGTTAGGCAACATCCAAATGTCCACAACTTGCAAAGGAAGTAAAACAGGCTAGATAACTAGGTACTGACTGTCTTGTTACTAAATATAAAGCTGGCTACACACGACGCGCTATATTACGAATCACACCGAGTCTCGCGCACAAAGAACGCGACATATCAAGGCAATAGCTCAGCGTAATTCTGGCGCGTCGATGATGCAACGCAAGTCTCCTATACTTCACGACTTTGTTATCCAGGCGACTATCGCAAATCAAATCCATTGAGGATCGTTCACAGACACTAGTCAATGGATACCACAGTCATAAGGTATCGGAGACTACGGAGAGTTACGTCGCCTTGTGTGAGAAGGGGCTACTAGTAGGATAACTTCGCGAGCGCGAGCGGACGTGCGGGTGTAAGTCAGCGCAACTCGGAATGTCTCACGCCGTGCTTCGTGAGAACCCAGCATTATACAGCCTATACCTGTTTCTGTTCCAAGGAATACAGAAGTTGTTGTTCCTATGTCATTATATTGAGCTATCTACATAATAATTAGTTGATTAAAGGTGTTAAGGCAGAAAAATGTCGAAAGAAAGTGTTAATAAAATAGTTCTAGCTTCTTTAATAAAGTATTACTAAGTCATCAAGATTATGAGTATTGCTTCCTACCGATTGCAGTGATTCTTTGGTCTAGCGGTGGCAAGCGCTACTGCCGAGAAGAAGATCCTGGGTTTTATTACCAAATCGGCTGAAGTGAAATTGGGTCTTTCCTTGAAGAAGGATTTCATTAGATGTTGTGAGTCGAGATGTGTTCCTGGTTGATGGCGATATGCTCACCCCTATTATGTGAGACTGGTGAAATGTATTTCAAACATTCTGTATTACTTTTCGAGGATCATTGGTCGAGGCCATGCTGCGGGGATGCGAGATGGAGTGGTAGACGCCTACGTCAACGGACATCGGCAGACGATCTCCGACCACCGTAGGCGCAGGCATGCTGGCGGCGAGTAATGGGCGACTCGCTGTCCGACCATGGACCATGCCCGGGTCGACGGCACGTTGTGTTCCACGCGCGCCTCAAGGAGTGTCAGCATAATGACGGGTCCTCCCTTTAGAGGGACAAAGCCTGCCGGGGTCGCGGGACTCAGGAATTACCGTGACATTGTTTATATTGTTATCTAATGAATAAGAGCTCAGAACAAATCCATACTTCCTTAGCATTATTATTAGCAGGCCTGTTGGTCTAGTGGTTAGTGACCCTGACTGCTATGCCGGAGGTCGTGGGTTCGATTCCCACCGAGGACAAATGTTTGTGTGATGAGCACGATCATTTGTTCTGTATCTGGGTGTAATTTATCTATAATATGTATGTATTTAAAAATATGTAAGTATGTTTATCAGTTGTCTAGTACCCATAACACAAGCTCTGCTTAGCTTGGGACTAGATGGCGTTGTGTGATAGTTGTGGAATATTTATTATTTATTTATTATATGACTGTATTAACTTATTATATTTGATTAATTGTTATTCAATCACATCACGATATGTATTAGGATACAGTTAATTTAACCGCTATTACGTTCCCATGGAATAAAATTCGAGTTACACGCGGGTGAAGCCACTGGCTACAGCTAGTCATAAAATGTAATTGTACATTAAGTACAAAATAATTTGTAAAAACCACGAAGGTCAACAAAATGCTATTAGAACTAAGTGCAGTTTTAGAAATATAAGTACGTAACCACCTATTAATTTAGTAATTTTACTTCTGATCAATATAGAAGCAGTAGATTTCGTTCATTTATTATGTGCTGAATCATTCACTTTGAGAAAACAGCGATGCTTAGTCATGCGTTTCGGCAAAAATCGAGCTTTTGCGATTTATCTGAATCAGTTGAGCAGATTTCTATAGTTGCCTGATCCTATCACATACGTATGTTATTAAAGATTATATTGTATTCAGAATGTTTAGTATTGAAGTGAAAACTTCTTTAGCGGCGTTGAGCACTTTTCTGTAATGGGTATAAAATCTTAAACTCGCGTCAGGACACGTGACCCTGACCGAAAAAGCGTAGGACGGCGCAGGGCGCTTGCGTGAATGTTCGTGTGACTTTATTACTTTTAAAGAAGTTTGTATGCTGGATACATTCGTTGCTAGGTAACATTGTTTATAAAAGATGTACGTCACATTGGAAAATTATTGAAATAAAAAGTCAACCATTTTTGCGAGTTTTACTAAAATCTGTTCACAAGATATTTCCAACAATTACGATTCAAGTTTTCACTTCTGCCGGCACTCCCAGAGTGCAACCCGTCGTTTTTTTTTTTTGAGGGATAGGTTTAATTTAACATTGCAAAAAACAACTTTGTTGTGTTCTATTACAGCCCTAAATCAAATATCTCGATGAATTGACAGTGATATTTTGCAAAAGAATAAAAATAATATCTCATGAATGAACTCATTTCTTAATACAAAGGTTGCTACTTTGAGTGGGGCTTAAGAAAATGACACCCACCCCTATTTCCCAGACAATAAAACATAATGGGTACAACCATAATATCTTCAAAGCTATGGCAAAAGGGCTTCTTATGTGTGGGCTCACTCCATCATTGGCTTTGTCTTTATCAATCCAGCCCTTCTAGCCAAGTCGCAAACGATAATCGTAAACGCTCGGTACTCCTCAATAGATTTTCAACTTTAAACCCTAGAGTATAAGTTGAAAACCTATTAAAGATTTCTGAGCGTTAGCGACTGGAACGAACGAAAATGCTACGAAATCTTCAATAGAT
The DNA here is from genome assembly GCA_943136025.2 of Agrotis puta. Lineage (NCBI taxonomy): Eukaryota > Metazoa > Arthropoda > Insecta > Lepidoptera > Noctuidae > Agrotis > Agrotis puta. Next base: position 8,854,361 of record OW964186.2, on the reverse strand, counting down.
CTTCAACTTTATAACCAAGTCCATAAAGTTGAAAATCTATTAAAGCCTACTGAGCGTTTGCGTTTATTGTTTTTCCAGTATGAGTTGCGATGACCTAATTGGTGAGGCGTCTGGTGTACTTATCCAGAAGTCGCGGGTTCAAATCCCTCTTGCAACTAAATTTTGTTTCCTCAAAAATCATCTTAACAAAACATGTGTTGTTCTGTCTTCCAATAAACCTTGTTAAATCTATTCTATAATGTAATAAAGAGGAAAGATTTGTATGTGTGAGTGTGTGTGTGTGTGTATGTTTGTAATAAATAAACTCAAAAACAACTGTGCCGATTTCAAAAAATTTTTCACCATTATAAAGCTATATTTACCCCGAGTAATATACGCTATATCCTGTGCGAAGCTGGGACTTATAATTTACTTCATATACTCCCTAGAACTGCATTGAAAGTATCTAACCAGTTGCACTATACGCCAAACACACAATATACCGTCGAAAGCCAAATTCATCTTTCGGTACAACCTCTCTGTCACCCTTAATAAACGTGAACTAAAGATACAACCACGATAATCTTCAGATTAACTATACATTTTTTAAGGAATAACTTTGGTGTAACTTTGTTTGTCCATATAAGTGGTACGGTGTGTATGTCCATATAAGTTCGTATGGCTAGGACAGATACCATAAATGTAACGTTATGCTAACTTCAAAAGACTGTCTACCGAAGGTCAGAGGTCCGGATGGCCACTGTCCTCTCGCTCTGAAGGCCATTCACTCTCACTTGGAGGTAGGTAGGTAGCGTGCGCAAGAAAACCGTAAACGCGTCTTGGATACTTATTTATTTTTTAGTCTCTAATCTGGCAAAACTAGTTTTTATGCATTGAGTGAATGGATTAATAGTTTTCTTTTTCTCTTTCGTATGATTCATCTAAGTCATAGATAAACTTGTATCTTTTAAGGTAAAAGTATAAATGCTTTGTCATCAAGTGTAAAAGAGGTGAGTAACCATCAAAAAGTAAGGGGTTGAAAATAATGTAATAAAACCAAGTAAGTACCTACAACAAATAAAAACCAATTGGGTTTTGAATGTTCAATGCCTTCAATTTTATTTGTAATTAGTTTTAAAAATCACAAAATACCTTTAAAACTAATCTTAAAATATAAAATCTCTAAACTCAGTTTAAAACAAAGCTAAAAGACTATAGAAATTCTAGCCACAACAATAAACTGGTGATAACGGCGTGTGAATTCAAATAAAGTAAAAAATAAATGCCGTTTTTACTTTATTTTTCGAGCCGCGAATAATCGCTTCGTTTTTTTGCTGACGGTACGGTGCTCGGCCTAGTTCCCACAAGTGTTTATAATGTCAAACGTAAAACGCATAATAAAGAGTATTTAACCGACTGCGTCGTTTTTGTGGGAGTGTGCTACAATGACCTTCATAACGTTATCAGATGGTAATTATCACTTGGATTTTAAAGATTTCGCAGTATTTTTACCTAAATTCGTGACTAAATTACAAAATGTAACCGTAAGCGTGACAGTAATTTAGCTCAATATAATTTTTATAACAAGTTAAAGTAAGATTTCATATAAAATAATCTTCTATTCTAGGATTATGAATTTTGCTTCGTTATTGGAAAACTTGAATGATGTAGCTAACTAGGTATTTAATTATACGAAAATATTGTTCGTAAATGACAGAAAGGACTAAACAACGCTTCGACAATTAAAATCCATTTTCATAAGCGAATGAAACAATGGCATTGTGTATAATAGACATTTCGCAAAAAAACAAATGCCTTGTATGGCTAAAAAGCCCGCGAATTAATAGTGAAGGAATATCCTACATAAAGAAGAAAGGTTTGGACTTTAGTTCTAATGCATATGATTTTTGCTTATCTGCTAATTTCCTCATCAGACCAACTGTAACAATAAGTTTTTTTTTTTACTTGGTAAAATCATCAAATGAATCCTCCCACCCATACTGTCAGACTCGTACTGACTAAAATCCACGGCGTACTTCAATAGCCCTTTACGTTCCGGGGTCACGGTAATTCGTACAGTCCCGCTACCCCGGCAGGCTTTGGCCCTCTAGAGGGGCGCCCCGTCATTTTGCTGACTTTTTGAGGCGCGCGTGGAACACAACGCGTCGTCGACCCGGGCATGGTCCATGGTCGGACAGCGAGCTACCAATGGGTAGCTCTCGCTGCCCGCACGCCTGCAACAATAAGTAGAAGAACTTGCTGCACGTCATGAGTGGTAGCTCGGACTCTAAAGAGCCATCTGTCAAATTATAATGTCATTCATTCTTAGTTCGAGCTCGATGTCACGGGGCGTAGACAACGTCCGTAACTGAGGCCGAAACTACAAGTTTCGTGATTAGAGATTAGACCCCTTGTTTTTTTAGTATTGTCTGGTATATTTTATGTACTCGCGCGTATTAAGTTGGTCAATAAGGTTTCATATCTAAAATGACTGGGAAATCGATCAATCTTGCTTAAGTGTACCTATAGGTGTACATAACTTAGTCAAGTTCCCCGATATCAAATAGAAGTAATTAAATTAAGAGTAGGTACTCTCGCTGCTCCGTCCTTCATCAATTCAATTATAAGACCTGCGGATGCTCGCGACTCCGCTTCGTAATATTTCAATCAATAGTTCATTTGTTCGTGAATATAATAATGAAATATTTCGAAGAATGTAATGGAAGTTTGATAAAAAGAAGAAACAAATTTCGACGGCACGGTTAGTGGATTGGCTGAGCGATTGGACTGCTGTGCTGCGTGTCGCGGGTTCGATTCCCGCACGGAGAAAATATTTGTATGATCTACAAGTATCAAAGATCTACAAGTAGTTGTTCCGGGTCTGGGCGATTGTTTATGGGAGTTTCTATGTTTGTAAACGCACCCACGACACAGGAGAAATTCCTAGTGTGAGGCAACGTGTAAAAAAAAGTACTGGTATAGTTGACCGCGACTTCACCCGAGTTTTAAATCTCCATGATTTACATATATGATGCCATGTCCAACCCGGATATACAAACACCAAGATAAATACAAAATACTGTTGAAAAACAATAACGGAATAAAGAATTTCAAGTTTAAAGTAACAATAGTTTACAACCGTATCGCGTGTCCGGACTCACGTGTATCCAGTTGTTATTTGATTACTTTTCATCGCAATCAACAAACTCAATTTCGTACGCTTTGAAAAGTTCACAATGAATTTTGTATCTGCTACGAATGGTAATCCGGAACTTGTGTATATTTATTTTAAATTCTTCAACTGGACATTTACATATAGATTAATTCGCTTATCGTGTCTGTTTGGGTGACCGTCTTGGTCTCCTTAACGTCGCTACAGTTTTTGATGCGGTTTTCGCTATCATTTAGAGAATATTTGATTTCGGTAGATCCAAGTGTGTATAAGTACTAAAAGTGCCAATAATTATGAAATATCAACGTTTAAATAAGTCATTAACTAGCGAAGCAGGGTTTGCTAGTTAAAGTTTACTTAAAAAGTAAAAGTTACTTAATATTTTACTAATAGATTTAATGTAAAATAAACTTTTACTTTTGCATATTAGTCGATCGTAATGAATAAATTTCTTTGGTTGGTAAGTAGGAATTAGCAAAAAACGGTGCGTGTGGTAGAAGCTGGACGGACCGCGTCGCCCGCGCAGTTGAGTCTGAAAGTCGAAAGTGATTGCGTGCGCGCAGGCAGAGGAACGCACAAGCCGTACAATGTAGTAAAAGTAAACTTCCTAATCGCGCGCATCGTATCACAATGGACAATTATTCGCATTACGAACGCTCACGCGACCGGCTTTGGGATTTAGAACACTGTGTCAGTATTTCGGAAGGTCAACTTCTTCGAGAATTTTCGCATTTTAATAAGTCGCGGCCTCTGGTGAGAAAATTTTCACTCTCGCTTGAGTTATAATATGTACTTAAATCTTTATTGCCAATGAGTCATAGTGACATTAGGGTGACTGCAATTAAAATGTGGCCGAGATTCGAGCAAGAGAACTCAAAATGGACAATCTTTGTGAAATCAGTACAGTTTTGATTTTTATCGCGAACTTTCGTTAATGACTGGTAGGTATTTAGAAAAGCAAATTGATGAACTATATCTATTAAACGATAATCTGTTTCAAAGAAAGATCTTAAATTGTAAAGGGAAAGATAAGATGGAATGGACAGCTGTATTAATATCAATCGGTGACGTATCTAAATTATTTATCAATGTAGAGATTATACTTTAGTAATGGTGCTATAAATCATTTTACTGATTCTTGTTTTCACTGACACATAAAAGATGATTGTTATTTAAATTCAAAACGGGTTATTTACCATATTTATTATTTGATTTTAAGTATTCGTCCACTTGCAACCGTAATACAGGAATCGCAAAAGAAAAAATAACATTGAAAAATCCAGTTTTAATTATAATGTTAGAGACCAACTAGAGACCAAACTTAAACATAAATAATTGCTTAAAAGTACACTCCATACATTTGCCTGCCTGTGTCCCGGAACAGTCCAAGCAAATTACCGCAGAAATGCAAAGGGCAATCGTAGGAACATGGTGGTAGTTAGTTAGGGTCTGACAGTCCTTCCCGCCACCTAGGAAGTCCACCAAGGACGTGAGGACTTTCTAGGTCCTAGGTTCACTTAGGAAGAGATAATGAGTCCTCATTTGTCGATATGACCACAAAAAGAGGCATTCATTGAGGTGTTACAAAGTTAAAACAGGCTATACACTCATAAGGATCTAATCTGGCATTTCAAGAAGAAACCAGTAACCAGCTTTCACTAAATAGGTATATTCCATAATTCACGATAACTTCTTCCTCTAAGATTCTTACATTAAACTGGTACGTATGATGTTTACCATACAAATTATGCATAAAAAAATAGCTATATATAATTATGAAAAAAAAAAACTGAGATATTTTATAGAATTATTTTATTTGATTCAGACATTTAGATTACTTAGTTTGTTTACCATATAAGGTAGTTGAGGTACTATTTATTTTTACCGTCTTAGTACAAAGCACGTTTACAGCACATAAATACCTTATTTTTATTATCTGTCAAAATGCTTAATAACTCAACTGTTTATTGATTTCAATGCAAATAAAAATGTACAATTATAAAGTTGAATGAAAATTATTTCAAAAATTCCAAATCTTGGGTTACCAACCTTTTTTATTACTATAAAAACTAACGACCTTATTTCTCGTTCGAAAACAAAAGCCTAACGCTTCTTGTTCCAAATAGCCTTATTTCAAATCAAGAACATAAAGTTCTGAGATGGAATAATAATTCTAGCTGTCCATCTTTGAGGGTTCTCAACATAAATCACTGTCATCTCATCAATAGTAGGTAACTGTCTCATAGGGAGAGCGGAGTTCATTCACCTTTGACCTAGTACTTTGAACTTACGTTAACTTACTTTTTGAAGTGAAAACTTCTTTAGCGGCGTTGAGCACTTTTCTGTAATGGGTATAAAATCTTAAACTCGCGTCAGGACACGTGACCCTGACCGAAAAAGCGTAGGACGGCGCAGGGCGCTTGCGTGAATGTTCGTGTGACTTTATTACTTTTAAAGAAGTTTGTATGCTGGATACATTCGTTGCTAGGTAACATTGTTTATAAAAGATGTACGTCACATTGGAAAATTATTGAAATAAAAAGTCAACCATTTTTGCGAGTTTTACTAAAATCTGTTCACAAGATATTTCCAACAATTACTATTTCAAGTTTTCACTTCTGCCGGCACTCCCAGAGTGCAACCCGTCGTTTTTTTTTTCTTTTTTTTACCTGGTAAATCATCACATGAGTCCTCCCACTCAAGGCAGAGCGGGAGGGACTGTCAGACTCGTACTGACTAAAATCCACGGTGTCCTTCAATAGCACCCAATAGTCACGGTAATTCGAGAGTCCCGCGACCACATTAATGTAACTTAAAACTTTTCAGTTTGGTGTCAAGAAAAACTATTTCTATATTGAAAATTGAGGAAACTCATTAGTTGATTTAAATTGTGGTTCAATTAAAATTTAACTACTAGGTATAATGTTAGTGGAACGTTATGCAAGTATCTATCTAAAAGTTACCTGTCCTGTGAGGTCAAAGAGAATTAAAACCACTTGAGAGCTCATAGAGCGATTTCGCCTAGGAACACGATTCACCAGTGCGGGCCGGGGACCGGGGGATTGCGTCTTCCCCCGTTCCTCGGCCCGCGGTAGTTGTGATTGGTTGATGCAACAATGTCAGTAAGAATAGTGATAACAAGTAAATCCAGCAACAATAATATCGATATCGATAAAATCGATGGCAATTAAGTCTTCTTTTGCTTTTTTCAATGTTGATTTGTATGTAGAGAAGTAAATGAAGATTAAACGAAAATAGTAATAAACTAAACAAACGGCGTCGGTCCTTTAAAGCTTCAAAGCAATCAGGGGCCGTTCAAGTATTACGTAAGCACTATATTTACTTTTTTACACGAATGGCAACCCTCACATTGTCTTTGGTTGAAAACGAAACGCATTTTCGGGGATTCTCGCAAATAATGCATATGTAAATAATACATAAATTGAAAAATGTTTACGTAAGCATGGGGGAGGGGGTAAGTGCTTTGCTTACTTTTGCTGACAAGGGGGACGGGGGGGTAAATAATTGTAATAAATCTGCTTACGTAATACTTGAACAAAAACAAAAACAAATGACGCTATAATATTTTGGAAACCAATTTTCCCTGTTAGTGGCATTAATCCACTTTTCTTTAACTTCCGGAATATTTGGAAATCTAAAATGTAAACGTAAAAAATAACATTATTTTTTATTTACCATTAGAAATTATCGATTAATTAATTTATCAACAATGTTTTAAGTTGTCACATCACTTCAGCACACAGCACAAAGTACTTATGGATAGAAAGAGATAGACTTATCTAATATTCTAGTGAAAGTAAAGGACTTTTCAAAAGACATCAACGCGGTATCCCAAAAGACATCAACGCGTAATCCTTTTTTCGTAACCAACCAGTTTAGCTTGAGCCCTCTTATTACCAATAATGTAAATAAATATAAACATATTTTACTTACCGATGAAAACTTATACCATCTTTTTTATAACTAGATGTTTTAGATGATTTCCCGCACCATTTAATTGCACAGGTACTCAATTTTGCTTCGGTTTTATTCGATAAATGTTTTTTTAGGTTCCAAAATTAAGGAATGCGCACAGATCCAACAACTGGTCAGTACTAAAACATTCATTCGTATCGGGATCTCATATAAGTGCTATTCCATTGATGTGTCGTGAGCCTGAGTCGCCCGTATGAGCGGTCAAGTGGTTATATTGTCATTGTGTGAGGTCAACTAAGGCAAATCCTGTGTAATTTTATGAATTTCATTTGTTAAGAAACTAGCTCGCGCTCGCGTCTTCACCTGTGTGGAGTTTTTCGTACAAAATCATAAAAGCGGGATTAAACAATAAACTCTTTGTTTGTATTAAATGTCATAACAATCCGTTGACGAGTATTTGTGTGTAAAAGTTTTAAATATCCATCCATTCATCCAGCTATCCTCATAAACATTCGCTTATACTTAGTAAAAGTGATACAGTAATAAGTGTTTTAACAGAGACATTTTCTCAAAGAGTTACTATAGGTAGGTATGTCAATTGTCTTATTGAACACTACTTAATTAACACTACTACTTAACAAACTTCGTGTAAATACGAAGTTTGAATGAAATTTTTCATTCAAACTTCGTATTTACACAAACTTAAAGCTCTGATCTAACTACGGCAAATCTCACGCACGATTCTGTTCGTAACTCGCTTACGTCGCGTTGTGATTGTGTCAACAACAGCGTGATTTCCTAATCTCATCTCGCTTCCCGCACGAGTTTCGCCTCAGTTTAACCGGTTCCTAATCCTATCGGCCTATTCAGGACTTTGGGATGGGCGTTGCAAATATGACAATAATTACTTTGTAAGTTCGCGAATCGCAATTCGCAGCGCCTCGTGGCGTGTCAAACATTTCTATACCTACATTTGATCTTACTGTTCACAGCAGCAAGGTCATCATTTACGGTTCATCTTCCATCTTATTCCTTATGGTTACGGTCTATCTCCAAGAAAGTTATCAACCTTTCAGGTTTAGTGTCTGCCTCGACGGTTGACCTCCACGACCCTCAGTGAAACGAGAAGCTGTACACGAGTAGGTAATTACATTATCATTGTATCAATATAAGTTGCCTCTGATGAAACCTCTGCCTTATGTTGTCGGAAGGAAATTTATTGAGTTTATTGTTCAATTTCGCTTGTTTTTGACTTGATTCTTTTGTTAGTGTTTCATTAATCCTAAATGTTGATGTTGTTGGGTATGTTGCCAATGGAATTTTGTAATTTGAAATGATATTCATCATCATCTTCCCCATTTTACTAGGGGTCGGCGCAACACGTTCTTTTCTTCCATTCTACCCTATCAGACGTCACTATTTGTATTACTATTCTGAAGCCCTATCATGGTTTTTCCAGTCTTTGTGAAGTAAACTATAACTTTTACGTTGACGAATAAGAAGGAAAAATAGTTCTTATTTCGTACACTAGAGGCGTTTTTCACTTTTGCATACAATAAAAGCAGTAAACGCTTCAAATATACTGTAAATAAAAACATGGTAATTTTGTGATCCTCTGATTTTAGAACAAGTAAATCTTGATCATTACTTACTTAACAGTAGGTAAGCACGACAACAAAAAAAAAACTTCGAAAATGAATTTCAAAGATCAGAAACAAATAGCAACAACTGTATCGTCTACCTAGCAATCGTACGTTTTAGGTCGCTCTCCAGTGTCTTTTAACTAGATACAAATGAGTATCTGCATGCTAAAAGTATCTATCCTCCACAACCTGGTAAGTAGGTAACACGATAACTGAGGAGACTGGCAGGCAGACTTTCAAATTCAAATACTAAACTCAGAATTCGTATAACTTGTCAATTTTTACAACTCGTCTTTTTTGCCAAACTTCATTCTTTCTCTAGATAAAGACCCTGTTTGACTTTCCTAAACCAGATTCACCATAAAGTGAAATTCAAATTCTCGATTCTTAGACAAAGATTGCAGAAGAACAATGGGAACCAGTATGGGGTCAGATAGAACACGTTAGCGTCGTGACTCAGATGCTTGTTACGGCACTCAGGCACTAAGGCGTGAGCCTTGAATTTTGCGGTGAGCGGAGAGGTGACGGCAGCGGCACGAGGTCGGCAGGATTTTGGGTATATAAATCAAATGGACCTGTTCTCGAAAACAGCGGGTGACGAGCAGTGACAACCCCGTACGTCTGCATTGATGGTGCACATCTCTTTTGCCCGCAATAAATCGAGCTTTAGAAATGAATTAGAATATCATATTGTTGCCTTTGAGGAGCTCGTGGCTAAATTATTACCGCCGCACAGGCCGGACATAACCCTCTCCTAGGCTGCGCCACATTGCCATGTCCTCTGTCCCAGCCATCTTTGTAGATCTTTGACAGTCGTTACTAACAGTTAGAAGCTCGAAAGTCTGACAACCTGAGTTCCTATGAGGTAGCGTATTACCCAGTTACTGGCTTGTGGAGGTCCGATAGGCAATCGCTCTATGTAAAATACTGATATTCAGCTGCGTCTGGTTCAACTGAAAGCCGACCCCAATATAATTGGGTAAAGGCTAGGCAGTTGATAATATTGCCTTTCGCGAACAAAAAAAAATACATCTACGCCGCCGCCAGCGAGATTTACCCGCTCAACGCAAAATTTGAGACAAAGGCCTTACTGAAACTGATACAAGCCATGGAATTGCTCAAGATTAAATTGATGGTGTATTTTGTATGTATAATGGACGATTGAGCTAGATGGCAGGTTTACTTAAGTTGAAGCAGTTTTTGTGAAATTGTACGGTTGAGATATATGTACATTGTTGTTGTATTTAGGGTTTCTTCATTTGCTTACGTGTCATGCATTGTTTCACTAAGGGTTAATTTAGACCGGCACGCCGCAATCGCGGCGGTAAGACCCCTCTTTGAGGAGTGGCTGGATAGGTGTCACGGCGTCCTTACCTTCCGCATGACGCAGGTCCTCACCGGACACGGAAGTTTCGGGAGGTTCCTGTGTCTGATAGGGAGGGAAGAAACGCCTGGGTGTCACCACTGCGAGGATCGTCCGGAGCATACGGTGCAGGACTGCCCCGCTTGGGCAGAGCACCGCCGTGTCCTCACGACGGCGATAGGCGGAGACCTCTCGCGCCCGGCATTGGTCGAGGCCATGCTGCGGGGCGAGACGGAGTGGGAAGCGGTCGCCTCCTTCTGCGAAGCAGTCATGCTCGTGAAGGAGGAGGCGGGCCGCCTGAGGGAGAGGACAGCGTCCTCCCTCCACCCCAGCCGCAGTGGTAGACGCCTACGGCGTCGGACGTCGCAAGACGATCTCCGACCACCGTAGGCGCGGGCATGCGGGCAGCGAGTAATGGGCGACTCGCTGTCCGACCATGGACCATGCCCGGGTCGACGGCGAGCTGTGTTCCACGCGCGCCTCAAAGAGTGTCAGCATAGTGACGGGGCCTGCAGAGGGCCAAAGCCTGCCGGGGTCGCGGGACCAAGGGATTACCGTGACCCCGGTACGTAAAGGGCTAGTGAAGGACACCGTGGATTTTAGTCAGTACAAGTCTGACAGTCCCTCCCGCCCTGCCCTGGGTGGGAGGACTCATTTGATGATTTTACGACGATAAAAAAAAAGGGTTAATTTAGAACGAGCCGCGACGCTATTTGCACATTCTAAAAGAGCAATTGCACAGCTGGAAGAGGAGCTGAGCAAATTACACTGGGACATTATAGGGTTATGCGAAGTCCGTAGAGAGGGGGAGGACACCGTAACCCTGAAGTCTGGTAATTTGCTCTACTACCGGGAGGGCGACCAACAGTCCCAAGGTGGTGTCGGGTTTCTCGTTCACAAGTCCCTCGTAAACAACATAATAACCATCGACAGTGTGTCGAGCAGGGTGGTATACCTAATACTCAGAATATCCAAAAGATATTCGCTGAAGGTCATTCAGGTATACGCACCGACCTCGTCACACTCCGATGATGAAGTGGAGACTATGTATGAGGACGTAAGTAGGGCCATACATAGTTCCAAAACCCACTTTACTGTTGTTATGGGGGACTTTAACGCAAAGTTGGGCAAGAAAAGCGGTGATGAGTTGAGAGTGGGGCAATTTGGATATGGGCAACGGAACCCTAGGGGGCAGAGGCTGGCCGACTTTCTGGAGAAAGAGGAACTCTTCATGATGAACTCTTTCTTCCAGAAGCCGCCTCACAGGAAATGGACCTGGTTGAGCCCCGATGGTTTCACGAGAAACGAGATAGACTTCTTCATGACCGACAAGAAACGGATATTCAGTGATGTCTCTGTGATCAACAGGGTAAAAACCGGTAGCGATCACCGAATCGTAAGAGGCTCACTGAATATCAATGTTAAACTTGAAAGGTCCAGCTTGATGAAGTCTACGCTCCGACCTACTCGGTCCCACATTCAAAACCCCGAAAGCTTTCAACTCGAGCTCTCTAATCGCTTTGCTTGCCTTGAGAACTTAGTTTCAGTGGACGAGATCAACGACGGGCTAGTGGAAACTGTCCGCACGGTAGGGTCTAAGTTTTTTAGACCCTGCCGTAAAGATAGACCTCAGAAATTGACCGAGCAAACCTTAAACCTCATGGCTGAACGACGTTTGCTACAGTTGCAGTCTTCCGATGACGCGAAGTCATATAGGCAGCTCAATAGACGTATATCTAAGTCCTTGCGACACGATCTGCGTCTCTTTAATACGAATCGTGTTAAAGAGACCATACAGCGAAACCAAGGCTCCAAAGTGTTCGCAAAGGACAAGTCTATTGGGCAAAGCCAGATGACAAAGCTGAAACGGGAGGATGGCAGCATAGCGTCGACCGAAGCAGAGGTTTTAGGCGAGATCGAGAGGTTCTATGGACAGTTATACACTTCGGTCGCAAAGCCCGTTGACAGCTTGGTAGGAGATCCAAGAGCCAAGCTGTCCCGACATTATACCGAAGATATCCCGGACATCAGTCTGTACGAGATTAGGATGGCCCTGAAGCAGCTTAAGAACAACAAGGCGCCGGGCGAGGACGGAATCACTTCAGAGCTTCTGAGAGCGGGTGGAACACCGGTACTTAAAGTCCTCCAGAAGCTCTTTAATTCCGTCCTGTCCGAGGGCAAAACGCCTGAAACGTGGAGCAGGGGTGAGGTGGTGCTGTTCTTCAAAAAAGGTGATAACAGCCTATTGAAGAACTACAGACCCATCACGCTTCTGAGTCATGTTTATAAGCTGTTTTCAAGGGTTATCACGAACCGTCTCGAACACAGACTTGATGACTTCCAGCCTCCCGAACAAGCCGGTTTCCGAAGAGGCTATAGTACCATAGACCACATCCATACGCTGCGGCAAGTTATACAGAAGACCGAAGAGTATAACTTGCCATTATGCTTAGCGTTTGTGGACTATGAGAAAGCCTTCGATTCGGTGGAAACATGGGCGGTGCTTGAGTCACTCCAGCGATGCCGTATTGACTATCGGTACATCGAGGTATTGAAGTGTTTGTATAATAACGCCACCATGTCGGTCCGAGTACAGGAGCATAGCACGAAGGCGATTCCATTGAGAAGAGGCGTAAGACAGGGGGACGTTATCTCCCCGAAACTGTTTACTGCCGCAATGGAAGACGCCTTCAAGCTCCTGGAATGGCAAGGACTTGGCATCAACATCAACGGCGAATACATCACTCACCTTCGGTTTGCCGACGACATCGTAGTCATGGCAAAGTCGATGGAGGAACTCAGCATGATGCTCGATGGCCTCGACCGAGTTTCACAACGGGTGGGCTTGAAAATGAACATGGACAAGACGAAAATTATGTCAAATGCCAATGTTGTGCCCACCCCAGTCTCTGTTGGAAACTCGGTACTCGAAGTTGTTGACTCATATATCTACTTAGGACAAGTAGTCCAGTTAGGTAGGTCCAACTTCGAGAAAGAGGTCAACCGCCGAATCCAACTCGGTTGGGCAGCGTTCGGGAAACTACGCAATGTCTTTTCGTCCGACATACCTCAGTGCCTCAAGACGAAAGTCTTCGACCAATGTGTGTTACCAGTGATGACATATGGCACCGAAACGTGGTCCTTCACTATCGGCCTCATCTCAAAGCTCAAAGTCGCTCAACGAGCTATGGAGAGAGCTATGCTCGGTGTTTCTCTACGTGATCGAATCCGAAATGAGGAGATCCGTAGACGAACTAAAGTCACCGACATAGCCCACCGGATTAGCAAGCTGAAGTGGCAATGGGCAGGCCATATTGCTCGCAGAGCAGATGGCCGATGGGGTCGAAAAGTACTAGAGTGGAGACCACGGACTAGCAAACGCAGCGTAGGACGTCCACCAACAAGGTGGACAGACGACCTTATAAAGGTCGCCGGAAGACGCTGGATGCAGGTCGCTTCCAACCGGTATATGTGGAGATCTAAAGGGGAGGCCTATGTTCAGCAGTGGACGTCCTATGGCTGAGATGATGATGATGAAAAGAGCAATTCATAATTCAAGTTGTATCGTCGCGTCGCGTTGCATCGCATCGCGTCTCATTGTCAACTGACCCTAAAATGAGAATATTTTAAGAGTACAAAACATGACCATACTTTTAAGTTAACTAATTCTTCGCTTTTTGTTAAATGTATTGTAGTTAAACGCTGACATCGAATAAAAATGTTTGTTTTAAAACTCTTTATTATTATTCTAAAGCTTCTACGCAACAAGGAAGTCAAACAAAAACAATGTTAACAAGAAAAACAACAATATAGGCTTACAACAATACGGCACGCGGTCAACGGTTGCACAAGCCAAACGCGGTTACGTGAACAAGGAACGAGAGACCGAATGAATGAACGTAAATGAATGAACCACATAACTCGGTGGTACGACGTGCTCGCCTACCACAGCGGTATTTCCTTGAGGAAATGTTGTAATAAATTATGAATTTCCTCTGCTATTATAAACTTATCTAAACCTCATTTATTTAATAGTATACATTATGTACGGTGGTTGCACGTGCAACAACTGAGTTGATTGTCGAGTTTGATTCTCGAATCAATTAAAGTGTTGCAATTTTTGAAATTCCTTTTTTTTGGTAATTTTGTACATTATCAAATCAGTCCTCCCGCCCTGAGTGGGAATCGGAAGGGACTGTCAGTCTCTTTCTGACTAATAGTCTACCCTGTTACTTCTGTTGCTCTTAGCGCTCAAGGACCACGGTATAATGCTTAGACATTCCTGCGACCCAGTAGAAGCTTAAAATCTAGATGTATAATCAGCAAAAGAGTTAGGTATGGAAGCAGTATCTTTCAGACAGTTTTCCTGCACCCTATATGCATGCTAAATGTTGTATTTATGCAGTTTTTATCTGTATGCTACATGCAGCTAAAAAGATTTGTATACGGACACATCCAAACGTATGACGTAATATTGAAAAATTGATTAAAAATAACTGTCTGCATACCTAATTATTTTGCTGACCGTACCCACAAAAGGAGTAACATTGCAATTGAGCAATTGAATCTATCTAATAACTTTGAGAGTTAAGGAAAAGTTGATTGAAGTATAAATCTCTAATCACCTTATTTCTACAAAGATTAAGATCTTTTAGTAGAAATAGAGGTGAGATGTGATGTTAATACCCTCTTAATTAATTCTTTCAACATGAACGTATTCATTTCTTGCAACGACCCATCTTACAAGAAGTGATTACTTTAAACTTATCGCAACATTATTGCCCAGAAATTGCTCGTTTTAATTTTATTTCACTTATATGACTTAGGGTCAATTTACATCGAGACGCGACGCTGCACGGACATTTCAATAGAGCCATTCAAAATCTAACTTTATTTACTACATGATAAGATACATATTTCCACTATCGTCTTGATGTGAACTGACACTTAGGTATCATTATAATTAGCTGTTAATGTACTTTTGACATGTGCTTTCCCAACTCTATACACTTATCTAGATAGATAGAAGATGTTACATTGCAATTTATAACCACCTCTATTTACAATTTGTACTTAGGTGTATTTTGCAGTGTGTTGTAATTAAAATGAGACTACTATGCGTTCTAATTAAGATTAGGACAGCTTTGGCGCCAAATTGTGACAAAAAATTACGTATAACAAAAAAGAAACATTTTGTGCATGAATTTGCGCATATTTTATGGTGAATTTGATGAATATTATTTTTCTTACACAACCTATGTTAGGGAATTAAACTGGGCGGCGAGTAATGGGCGACTCGCTGTCCGACCATGGACCATGCCCGGGTCTATGGCGCGTTGTGTTCCGAGCGCGACTCAAGGAGTGTCAGCATAGTGACGGGGCCCCCTGTAGAGGGTCAAAGCCTGCCGGGGTCGCGGGACTTAGGAATTACCGTGACCCCGATACGTAAAGGGCTATTGAAGGAAACCCTGGATTTTAGTCAGTCCAAGTCTGACAGTCCCTCCCGCTCTGTCCTGGGAAGGAGGACTCATTTGATGATTTTACTACGATAAAAAAAAGAAAAAGGAATACAACTTTTTTTTTAATTGGCTCCACTTAGAATCTCCCTTGAGATAAGATCGGCATATTCTAGGGCATAGTTTAGAACAAAGGATTTCGCAACTAAATTCATTCACAAAATAGAGTCAATTAACTGTTTTAACTTCACAGACAACCAGTTGCAAGTTGTCATGACAACAAAAAAATCATACAACAAAATACACTTAAAACCCAGTAACACATTTCAAGATAACACATACGACAACACGCGAAACGAAACCGAAATTCTTCAGTGAAAAGATGACAATAAATCAGTTTCTTAGCACGATGGGAAGTGATCAACGTTGTAAATGGACCAAGATCTTCAAGACACGCAACATTCCAACATTAGTGACTAATAATCAGGGTTGGAAAAAATAATGTTTTTTTTTAGATTCTTAAAATACAGAGTTCAAAAATGTTTTAAACAAGTGCTTTCGTGTAGAGCTTTATTATTTCAGTTACATCTGTTAGTAGTAAATTAAATATTTCCAAAAAAAAAACATTATCAATAGATAATCATAGTTTTATTTAAGTTTTATTAAAGTTCAGAAATATAACATAGCAATGGCATAGACTCAAATGGCATGCTAGCTACTCGTATTATGACATGCCAGCATTATGTCAAGCTATTTAGACATAAATATTAATTTATTTTTCATCCATCTTGAAAAG
Organism: Agrotis puta; assembly: GCA_943136025.2. Taxonomy (NCBI): domain Eukaryota; kingdom Metazoa; phylum Arthropoda; class Insecta; order Lepidoptera; family Noctuidae; genus Agrotis; species Agrotis puta. Next base: position 8,838,016 of record OW964186.2, on the reverse strand, counting down.
TAGCTAGTGTGATAAAAACGCGGTTTAAATTCAAACTGTTTTAAACATGTGTTTTAAAACAACTTGTTTTAACCGTGCCAACCCTGTTAATAATTTTTAATTTATCTTAAGCGGCTCAATTGATCATGATCTGTATTGGACATTATGGACATAATGATTTCGACGAACGCATAGTACCGCGGGAAATAGCGTTTACTGATAAATGATTGTTATAGATACTTTCATTGCGATTTTAAAAATGTTTCGTGATGAGAAGATCTAGTTTTTCTTTGGCTCATTGATCTAAGTTATCCAATTGATCTATGAAATGTAGTTTCATTTATATTGCGTTAATTGTTTACATAATTTAAAACTGTTTTTGAACTTATAAGGAAGTAGCTGTTGCCTGTCGGCGTCTAACTCTAATAATATCCCAGGGAAAAGTAATATATAATAGTGTCAGCATAGTAACGGGGCCCCCTGTAGAGGGCCAAAGCCTGCTGGGGTCGCGGGACTCACCAATTACCATGAACCCGGAACGTAAAGGGCTATTGAAAGACACCGTGGATTTTAGTCAGTACGAGTCTGACAGTCCCTCCCGCACTGCCCTGGGTGGGAGGTCAAATTTGATGATTTTACCACAATGAAAAAAAAACACGAGACCCAGAAAGTGCCAACTTATTATTACCAAGTTGACTTAGACAGCTTTTATACCCTGAGGGAAGATTTACATCAACGTTATAATATTTCAGATTAAAAATAGGTGAGCACGTCGTAACAGTAACATAAAGTACCAATAAAATATCTTAGTACATATTTTATTCCAGACGCTTCTCAAACCGTGTTTACACAGTGCCACAATTTTTAGAAAAGTCACGAGTACTTTTCCGAATACTCACGAACTTTTCCGATGTTACTCGACCTAAGATTTGCTGAATTATTTAGCGTATAACTATTTCGCTCACTCACGGTCTCCGCGTACAATAGGGTTGGCAAACGGACCGATATGACCCAGTTTGCAGGCTCGGGTTAAGCTGTGATTCGGAAGTAAGCCATGACGATATTTGGGTTAAAGCCTCAATTTGGGTCTGGCTTTGGTAGCTGAATTTGTAGCATGTCTTTACAACGATAGAGTTAACGAGATGAGCTAAATTTCTAGAAACAACAATAGGATCACAAGCATCTTTTACATACATTTAGCGACATTACATTTAGAATATGAAATTCTTAGATTTTTTCGTGACAGCCCTGTTTTTTTACATCAGAATTCAAGTACGTTGAATGTGCTACAGACTTTATTACAAATTTGACTAATGGTTTTGAGACCTCAGTTTTAGGTGACTCCAGACATAGACGACTTTAGACGTGCTAAGTCGAAATAGTCAGATTAGTAAGTGTAAACTGTCTTACTACAAAAAAGTTAAACATCGGTTGAACACTTGTCTAAAGAACTGTCAATTGCAAAATGCCATTTGACGTTGATATAAGCGTCGTTTTGCAGTAACAATTTTTTTAGACAAGTTTTCAACAGATGTTTAACTTCTTGTGGTAAGACGGGGTATATTTGCCTTCATCGGATTAGCGGAATCCAATATGGTTTGGAAAAAACTACACAGATATTTTGGATAAAAAGAATATTAGCACAGAAACGAAAACAATATAAAACTACAACCCTACTCAGGGATTTAAAAAAGCCTGGCTTATTTTAAAGAAATTTTCTTGTTAATCTACATAAATTAAACCAGTTCGTTTGACGCCATAATTTATTTTATTCCAAGTACAAATAACTTCACAAAAATAATAAAGTTTAATAAACTGTTAGAAGGTCTCTGCTATTAAAGTGATTTTCCAATGTTACACAAAAATTACGTTAATATTGAAATATCTAGGTCGGCCAAAGTGTACTTTTCCACATTATATTAAAGTTTGTCAAATTACTTTGTTCACATTATTATAATAACATTTAGATTACTTACGTCCAAGGTTGCATTAAAATAATTATTATGTACTTACGAGTACATTCTACGAGTATGTTTTATTGTTTTGAAAGTAATGTAGTAATAAATCGACCTCCTCATCCGGTTCACTTTATGTATAATAGATACTTATTTGGATAAGAAATTACTTTTTTACTAAAAAAGAAATTGAATGTTATTTATATTCTGCTTAAAAAAATTGCTCCAAACTAAGAACTCCTTTTATGACGTGTGTGCGTTTACAAACATTTAATTTCACATACAGTATATGACATTTTCTTCAGGCGCAGCCTAAAAAAAGGCTTTCTTTTCACGTTTCATATTACTAAATTATTCCGTCTTACCACAAGAAAAAAATAAACATCTGTTGAACACCTGTCTAAAAAAACTGTCAAAGTCAAATCGATATTACGTTGGTATTTAGGGGTTATCTTTTTGTAGTAAAATGAACTTTGTTTAATCATAGTTTTTCGTCCCCAAAAACCCTTGTTTTTCTCTTATGCCTTCATATGCCCACGGCGACGACGTCGCCAGACGACCTCCGGCCACCGTAGGCGCGGGCATGCGGGCAGCGAATCACTGGCAACTCGCTGTCCGACCATGGACCATGCCCGGGTCGACGGCGCGTTGTGTTCCACGCGCTCCTCAAAGAGTGTCAGTATAGTGACGGGGCCTGTAGAGGGCCAAAACCTGCCGGGGTCGCGGGACTAACGAATTACCGTGATCCCGATACGTAAAGGGCTGTTGAAGGACACCGTGGATTTTAATCAGTACAAGTCTGACAGTAAAGGTGGGAGGACTCATATGATGATATGACACGCTAAAAAAATGCCTTCATAAGAGCCTACCTACCTATCAAAATAATTTATACCGAACAACATAATTTTGTTTACCACAAGATGTTACATAAACAGACTTTCCAAAGAAATTGGCGTGACAGCTAATAAACTACTCAAATACGTAACTAGGGCCTAAGTAGGGAAAACAAAAATCTACCATTATTTGTGACCTCACGTATAATGAAATGCATTAGCGAAAGTGTCACCGGAAAAAAGAAATTGTATCATTACATATATGCTTATGAAAAGTATTGTATACTAGCTGTTTACCAGCGGCTTCTTCTTCCATTACAAACCTAAAATTATCCCACGAGTACATAAAATCGGGATAAAAACTATCCTTTGTGATAATACAGGTTATAACTTGTCTGTGTACGAAAAATTCAAATCCTTTATGCCTTTGTCAAACAGACAGACGAAAGCGAAGCATTTCCGAAGCGATACCGAACCGAAGCGAGACGTCAGTCCGATAGTTCTGTCACGCTATCGGATCGCTTTCGCTTTTCTATGTGACTGGATTCAAACAATTACAAATAAAAACGTCACGCTTCGCATTCGTCACGCCTGTCTGTTTGATAAAGGCTTTAGGAACCTAGTTTTTGCGTGAAAGAGATTAATTAACAAACATGCATACCACAAACTTTCGCATTTTATATTTAGATAAATTGTTAGTAAGTTGTGATGGCCCAGAGGTTAATACCTCGCCTCTTATATGCAACGTTGTGGGTTCAAACCTGGGCAAATAACAATATGTCATTTTGGCGCATATGTACTTTCTAGGTTTATCATTGAGGTCATTAACATGATGAAGAAAAACATAGTGAAGAAACTTGGACTTATGTAATCAATATATATTAGTCTAAAAGCGGCTTAATTAACACCAAAGTCTGGTAATATAATACACAAAAAAACATTGCGTGTAGTTATAAAGTTTTATTAATTTTAAGAATTAAATTGATTGAAATATGTAATTTGATTGTCATAATAAGGAATCATGGAAGGAAAGTGGCATCGTTCTTTATATTTATATTATTATTTCCTTTTTACTTTAGTGAACATATTTTATCCGCATTGGTACGTATTTATGCCAAAGTATAGGTAGTTAAACTAAGATAGAGAGAGGTGGAGAACAATGGCGGAGACTTTTACCTCTATAGGCGGTCCTTACATCTGAGTAATATAATTATAATAATTTAATTTAATTAATCAATCGGTATTTATATTATAATTCTTATTTAATATTCGTAATTTTGCATGACATAAAGTCTTTAAATAATTTTAATTCTCAAGTATACAAAATCAATTTAATGCATGTCGTTTAAAATGTAATGTAAGGAAACAATGAAGCTATTTTTATTTATTTTATTTATATACTTAAATTAAAATAGCTAATTGTTTTATTACCTAAATTGAGTACATATTTATTGAGTTACGACATTATTATCGTCACTTTCAACGTTAAAGTTTTGTTATTCATTAACATGACGATATTTTTATAGTTTGCCTAAATCCCTCATCGTCATCTTCCTGCCCTTCCCTTTTTCTTCTTTTTCATCATTTGATCACTCAATGCTGTGTAGGTCTCTTTTTGTATTCCATTTTACTTGAGGTCAGTGCATCGTTTTTATTTGTCTTAAATACCTTACCATTACAAAAAAAAATGAATATCTGATTTTGTTTCCCTACCTATCTGAAAGCTTTTAACTAGAATGTTATTTCAAACTACAAAAATCCAACAGAATACCTGTGAGGAAGAAAAACACTCGATTTTAATAACTTTCAAACGCGGAGTCATTGCCAAAACACAGCCCAAAACTACCAGGGTAGCATGACTAACCAGGAGTTTGAAACAAAACCAAACACACTCGACATTATCAAACATTCACGTTCCATTTCTCTTTTTGAACGGCACAATTTAACGGTGCTCTAAGAAACCACGCAATGTAAGCATTGTAGGATGAAAAATAATGGCGTACAACATTGTAACATGGTGGAGGTTCTGTAGTTTACCACAAAACGCTCGTTTAGTAGAAAGCTTGTTATATTCTCGCATCTTTACCCGGGAAATTGTTCGGTGTAATGAAAAAAGAAATAGACTGTCATTTGGTGGGCAATGGGGGAGACAAATGAAGCAATTGGAGACTATAATGGAATTATAACGTTGTCGGTTTCGACACAAAACGCCTATAATCCCCGAAGGGCCTAGCAAAGGTGTACCTAAAAGAACACCCACATCTGGCCAGTTAAATCCCATTAAGTAGGAGATCCTTTTGCCATCAATCGAATAGAAATCTAAACTCCATGGCTCCTGTTGAGAAATGACCAATAGCACAGCCCAGTAACACTTTGCTCGATTCGGCAATTGAACCCGGGGCCACATGCTCAGCAGTCACACTTGTGACAACTAGACCAACTAGTCAGTAGGTTTGACTTTCATTGATGCTTATGAAATTATCATGCATTTAATATTAACGCAGTATTTCAGTGATTGGAATAAGACAAATGCTTCATTTTACGTTTTGTACGTATTCCTAGGTATCAGATCAGGGCAGAACTCGTAGAAGATGGCGGAACAAGCTGGATAAAACCAAAGATCAATGGTCTTTAAGATAAATGGTTATTAAGTAAATAAGTATTCTTTATTTGCATAAAATGTGGTATACAAAGGTGTTATATCATATTTTAGGGCAGGACACATTCTGCCATAACAATGGCATGCAAATTTTAAACAAAGATTATGACCTAAGTAGTTTAAAACTAACACAAATGTGTAATAAACAAGTTATAAAGAAAATAAGAAAACGCGGGACCTATAGATTCCTTCTGCACTATTCCCAAACCAACTCCTGAAACTCAGAATTAATAGAGACGGTCGCCTCTGTTGTCACCAGAAAAGCGCACACAAAGAAGCTCGACGAAGTTACGGACAAAGAATATAACTGCCTTGGATCCCGCAACGAAATTAATCAGTGAAGAATAGTAGGTAGTATGAAAATACGTAATTTGCACTTCTCTCCATATACAAGCAGAACAAAACGAGGCGAAAAGGCTCAAAAAGACGTTTACAACTGGTTTAAGTCCAGTTGCTAAGCACCGTGGATACAAAATTGTTACTAATATTTAAGGGGGAAAGCTCGAAGGAAACTCTATATTGATATTATTATCAGTCGTCCACAGATCAACGGCACAAATTGAAGACCGCCCCGTGCGGTTCTCGTTATTTAGCCACGAGCGCCTCAGTCAGCACAGGAGTAATTCCACTTTGGGAATGAGATGGCGCTAGACGACTTGTATAGCTCTATCTCTTTCCCACACTGGAATTACTCACTTATTTAAAACGTAAGTAAGCCACCTTATAATCTAATAATGTTTGATGCCCAGGTAGGTACGGGTCAACTAGTATGTTCTAAGACATGTTATGTCAATTAATGGTAACCGTTCTGTTTTTTTCTGGAAATATAAACTTGATACACCAAAAATAACATTGCAAGTAGGTCACGAGGTTAATTCACTAAAAAGAAATCGAACAGGGAGGCTAGGAGGGAGTGTCTAATTGATTGGCCCTCATTGACGCTCCAACAATGGATTCCCTTGATTAATTCTCCAATAAATTGAACTGAGTTCCTTCTGTTTGTTCCTAAGAATTTATAGAGGTACCTAGTACAACAGATGGCGCAGGTGCGTGCTTCGCCTTAAGTTACCATCTGCTATGTTAAGACAAAAGATTGATGGTCGGTGTGTACTTCTCCTTAATGCCTTGTTTACATGGTTGACTAGTTTCGCAACATATTTTGACATCATGTCTTATACATTCAACAGAGGAGTTATTTAAGCAGACAAAAAATTTTGAACGATTTTCCTATATGCATGCCATGCTGTACCGTAAACAGCAAAAGTAGATGAAATCAAAAATTCAATACTAATTAACGGAGTTCGCGTCAGAACTATGTGGCGTCCAATGGATTCAAAAGTATGTGATTGTAAATACAAAACATTTACTACTAGTTCATCTACACAGTTCTAACTAAACTCTAACTTTTGCTGCTGACTGTACGTGTGTAAGTATGCACTTTGGCTGTATGTTATATGCAGGTAAAGAGTTCAGTATGCAGACACAAGGAGGTAGACACAAGGACAAAGCCTTATATGTCTTTCTAATTGTATGTGAATTTCAAGAGATCACTCTCTTTGATTCAAATAAATATTAAAAAAACCGTCAGTGCGAAATTTTTAGGCACTGCATTTAAGCCTTTGTTAAACAGACAGGCGTGACGAATGCGAAGTTAGGCGTTTTTATTTGTAATGTATGGAATTGTTTGATGACTGGATTCATAGAAAAGCGAAAGCGATCCAATAGCGTGACAGAACTATCGGACTGACGTCTCGCTTCGGTTCGGTATCACTTCGGATTCGCTTCGCTTTCGCCTGTCTGTTTGACAAAGGTCTCGCGGAGTGTTCGTGAATTTCAATCTAAAAATGGGTAATTCTTAAATTGTACTGTTACAAGTTCGGACATTTTTATTACTTACATAAGGACGGTATCTTCGTAACATAGTTTAATTGTATGTAATTAAAGACGTTCAGTGTACTGCCAACATAACGTTATTTTATGTACTGGAAAATCATGTTAAGTATTAGTTAGGTCATTTTTCAACGGTTGGTTATGTATAAATTATTATGCCGACTTCCTCTATTAAATAATGGGGAAATTGGGGGAAATCGGATATAAATACTTTGTTTTTGTGTTTGGGAGCTATCTTAGTATTTTTACTATGATTTTAACTTTCTTTTGAAATTCCTAGTGTTAGCAACGATTTTTAAAAGAAACGAAAAAAATTTGCCCCACATTGAGAATTTCTCTTTCATCGGAGTTATACTACGCAATTATACTACCGGTAACTTTACAAATAGTTGTTCCGTGGGGGAATCAAACCCGCGATAAAAAGCATAGCAGCCTACCCTAATGTGTCAGTGACTTTAGAGCTTTTTTTTTTTTTTTTTCGTGGTAAAATCATCAAATGAGTCCTCCCACCCAGGGCAGGGCGGGAGGGACTGTCAGACTTGTACTGACTAAAATCCACGGTGTCCTTCACGAGCCCTTTACGTACCGGGGTTACGGTGATGGGTAAGTCCCGCGCTCCGGCCCTCTACAGGCCCCGTCAAGTGACTTTAGAGCTTAGAGAAGTAGAAAAGATTTCAAAGCGATTAATGTCTACAATGACTTTTCAACTAAATAAACTTAATAATATGTTCGTAGACAGCTTTTGTTAATCAGTAATTTCCTTAATTTGATAGAATGTAAATGAAACCTTTAAGTCGAGTGATAAAAAATCCCAAATGCATATGGTCCGTCGTAGTATTATGTTTTTTTCTCTTGCGCATAAAGTTTTTTGGAAATAATAAATAAATAAATGCCAGTTTAATTTTTCTACTAATAACAGTCGTTCTGGTCGCGGGACTCACGAATTACCGTGGCCCCGGTACGTAACGGGCTATTGAAGGACACCGTGGATTTTAGTCAGTACGAGTCTGACAGTCCCTCCCACTCTGCCCTGGGTGGGAGGACTCAGGTGATATATCTACCACGACAAAAAAAAAATTAATTCATGACTAGAAAACTCAATGAGGAAATCTGGGAATTTTCTCTATCTACATTTTTCAGGTTTTTGTCTTTTGTAACCATTTATTTTTAATTAAAGACAAAGTTTTTTTTTCTTATTTGCCCAAATTTCAAATACAAAATTCCCTTTGTTTCAAACTAGGTCGGTAAAAGGGATTGCTTAATTAGTTTCACTAACCCAAAGGAAAACTCTCGCCAAATGAAAAGTAATTAATACCAATTAAAATTGAATAAATGTTTATTTAAAACTCCCAGTTTCATCCCTCTAATTTTAACTAAACATTCCCTTATATTCATTAACATCCGGTTGGACTGGAAGCTGACCAGAATACATTTTTTATTTAGCAGGCCTATTTTTACTAGGCACATATTCAACAAAATATCTACGGTTTATAACCAAAACCACAAGATTTTCACAACCAAAAGATTTTAAATCTATTTAATAGAAATTAGCGACATCCTGCCATGTTTATGATAAGTATAGACATTTAGGTATAAATAAAAAAAAAATCTTACAAAATGTATAAAAACATTATTTAACTATAGTTTTCTTAATTTAATAATTTGTTTAGATGTTCAGCAAAATGTATTCATAATTTTATTAAGTACACCAGTGCCTAATATTTCGGGGTTTACAGGCAAGAAGTAATGATCATCTAGCATTAGATAGAACCCCGGAATAAAATACCATAAATTCCAAGTCGGTCACTCATCTAATTAGCAACCACAACATTGCCTAACCACAGACAAACGTGCGGATATACTTTGACCTGCTCTTTGTTTTAACAATAATGTGAATATACCACGAGGTCAGGTTATAAATACGCGATTGTATTTACTATCCCACATTCATTAACAAGAACCAAGGTCGGTGAATGCTCCATATACTAAGTTTCTCTTAAACTTATGTAAACAACTAGCACTATGTCTGTGACTTCGTCCGTGAGAATTATGTATCCGCGTATTCTCCTCTATGTTTTTTTGATTACCCCTTTGGAGATGGAATTTTTCAAAATTATCGTATTTTATCAATTTGGTCGTTATTTTTTTTTTTTTGTTTAGTTATATTAACCTACATTTAAAATTGTACGGATTTTTATTTTCGTACGAACTCTCTTCTCATTTTATCCCCTCAGGGGATGAATTTTTTTAAAATCTGTTATTAGTACACACTTACGCAATTTAAGGAACGTTTGTGTACATGCTTCTAGATAAAGAAGTTTCAACTATGCGTTGATAGATATCAGATCAGTTTCTTCTTTCATACTCGTATAAACAACTGAATGTGAATACAAGGTCTTTAGTACCACGATTGACATTTCGAATTCATTGTTATATTGATGATTGATTTGACGTCTGGTCAACAAAGTAAATGGGTTTTTTACAACAATGATCTGTTGCTAATCTTTGCTATCATAATTTGAAGATTGAAAGACCGCGAACGTGAGATTCTCATTTGACCTTTCACGAGATAATAAAGGACTTGTACAAAAATTTAGCTACATTATTGTTTTATGCGGATATTACTCAGTTATTTATGATTAATTTAAAATAATTATTCGGGGTCTATATTATGTATATTCTCACGGCACAGACTATCCGTGACCGCGAATGCGGAACGTCGCAGAGATGGACATGGAGGCATGAAACACAAATATGGATTACTGGCTATCTTGTTTGTTGTTTTGGGGTTGTCAACGCTAGTACCGTATCAAAAATCAAATCAATCAAATCAAAATCTTTTTATTTCGTTTTTACACAAATCATGTTATTACAGTTGGTGGCGTCTCCTTTTAAGCATATAGATGCTTGTGCCAGGAGGCGCCGCTCCTTCATATCGTACAGTTATTTTACAATTTGTGCAAATGATGTTGCTGAACAAAAGCGTAACGAAAATAAATAAATTAATATTACCAACATAGTTTTTTTTTTTTCTAACTTTAGTCTGTTGGTGTATGTATGAGTTGGTGCCAGGTGCGTTTCTGTCTGTGTGTGTGTGCCTTCGTGGCAGTGTGTGCGTAGGGATGTGTGTGCGTTCGTGTCAGTGTGTGTTTGTGTAAGTGTGTGTTTGTGTAAGTGTGTGTAATGTATGTGTGGTCGAGAGCGTCATTTTTCTTTACTTTTTTTTTATCGGATGCGATTGTGTTATTAGCTTATAACAGTTTACAATATGCTCGATAGAAGTTTCTCCACTTCATCATAGTTTAATTTTAATATCCACTCAATCAGAAGCGATTTGCATTCCTTAAATGGTTTAGTATAAATATCTATTTGTTTGTTTATTTTATTATATAAATAAGATGATCGTTTATCATATTGTATGTTTGCAAAAACTGTTTTTACAAAAGGAGTGGAAGCAACATTGTGCTTTATTCTTTTATTTGATATATTGGGGTCTAAAGGTAGTGTTTTGTGTTTTTTTAACACTATGTGTATAATGTATAATTTTCGGACTGTTAATAAATTACTTATTTGGTATAGTTCATGAGTGGGAAAAGATCTTTTTTTAAAGTACATTACTTTTAGTAATGTCCGTTGTGCTCTTTCAACATCAAGGAAACGTGTTTTACGCGCGCCTCCCCAAATGGAGATGCAATATATTGTCACAGACTGAACTAGTGAAATATATACTTCATTTAGGAGATTTTTGGCTAAGCCTTTCCTTGGGACTATGTGACGTAATGTTTTAAAAATCCAAATAAATTTTCTAATTCTCGCAGTAATTTGTTCGATATGAGGGTACCAGGATAGGCTCTGGTCCAACACTACTCCTAAATACTTCACTTGATTGATTTTACTAATTATTGGACAGTTACAGTCTGTACCAATCATGCTCTTACACTCGTGAATTTTAATATTGAATTCATGATTTGGTTGGACATTTTTATATATTGTGAAGCAGATATAATTAGTTTTGCTCGTGTTTAATGTAAGGAGATTCGTTTTTAGCCAAGAAGCTACTTGTGCCATACCTTTTTCTGTGTTAGATTTGGTTTCAGCCCAGGTTGAGCCAGTGAAAACAATTGCGGTATCGTCAGCGTACGAATATATGTTTGCTTTATTTATTGTCATGTTACATAAGTCGTTTAAGTATATAAGGAATAATGTAGGACCCAGAACGCTTCCCTGAGGTACACCGCATGTTACATCAATATCCTCACTAACAGTTTTATCTAGCTTAACCTTCTGTTTTCTATTAGTCAAGTAATCGATAAATATAGACAGTTGTGTACCTCTAATACCAATTTTTTCTAATTTTTGGATAAGTATGGGAATAGAGACCGTGTCGAAGGCCTTCTTTAGGTCTATAAAAACAGATAAACATCTAGTTCCTTTGTCGAGTTCCCTTGTTAGTGATGTAGTTAAAGACGTGATAGCGTCTTCCGTAGAGATACCCCTTCTAAAGCCAAATTGACATGGAGATAAAATTTTGTTGGTTTGAAGATAACTAAGTAATCTCGAATTTAAAAGTTTTTCTAATATTTTTGCTATAACAGGAATGACAGAAATTGGTCTATAATTATTAATATCACCCTCCTGCCCACCTTTGTAAACAGGAGTTATTATTGATTTCTTCAAAGAATTAGGGAAGGTACCTTGCTTAAAACAAAGATTAGCTAAGTGCGTTATGATTGGGATTATTTCATATTTTACGTGTTTGAGATAGCTAGTGGAGATATTATCCCATCCTGGGGCACTATCTGATTTAAGAGAGTTTATTATGCTATTTACTTCGTTCATATCTGTATCCAGTAGAACAAAGGAACTAGGGAAACTCGGTAAGGAACGTAGGTATTGATTTAAGTCATTCTGGGTTATGTTTTGTTGGATGCTATTTGCTAGTTGATTACCAATATTTGCGAAATAATTATTAATGTAATTAGCTGATTCCATAGAAGATGATTTTAAATTATTTAATTCAGAATTAGTTCTAGTAATTTTATTTGTAAAAGTGATGGTTTTTAGGTTTTTCCAGAGAAGTTTGTTGTTGTTTAATGAATTATTAAGAAGGTCTCTTTCATATTTTCTTTTAAGTTTTTTTATAAGGTTGTTGCAATGATTTCTGTAACGAGTATATGTAATTTTTTTAATTTCATTGTAGGGTTCGTCTCGGGATTGTTTTTGGAGCCTATTACGATTTTTTATACATCTTAATATGCCTGTTGTGACCCAAGGTTTAATTGTTCGTTTACTTTTAGGGATTTTGTGAAGAGTAGTGTTTATTTTTATTGATTCAATAAGATATTGTGTTAAGTGTTCCGTTATGTGATTAGGATTTTCACAAAGAAGTAACGCAGACAGATTTGTTTCTTTTAACCATTGAAGAGAACCTTCGAAGTCAATTTTGGTAATCATTGTTGCAGTAGTTTTGGGGAGTTTTATTTTAGATAAACATAGAAAGGTTGTTCGATGGTCTGTAATAGTAGTACGTAGAATGGCAATAAAGGCAGAATGTCGTTTTCTGTTTATTTTTAACATAAAGTGATCAAGACAACTAGTTTCCCTTGTATTTAACATATGACCTGGGAGGATACCATGACCCGATAGCATGTCCAGGTATAAGGTTCTATTTTTAAGTTCATAGGTTTGCTCGATGTGTTTAGGTCGTATATTGATGTTTATATCACCAGCAATTATAAGATTTTTATTTTGAGAATTTAATTGATCTAAATGGAGTGCTAAGGAATTTATAAAAGATTCTGCGTTAGTATGAGATGGTGATCGATAGATGCTTAAAATTGTATTATTCAGTATATTTAGTTGTAGGCATGATGCGTGGCTGATGTTAATTTCAGTGACACTGGCTTTTATGGTGTCCCTGATGTATACTACGACTCCGTCGTTTTGATTTAATTGTCGAGATGTTGAGTAGGAGCGATAATTGGATAAAATTGGTATGGGTTTGTTAGGGTCAAGTCGGCATTCAGTCAAGATTATGATGTCCGTATTAAAATTGAAGCATGACATATTTACAATAAAGTCATCGAAATTGCGGTATATGCTTCTGATATTTTGGGAAATTATGGTAAGGTCACTTTTATTAATGTTATAGTTCTGAGCAAGTTCACTACTATCACATTCTATCGCCTTCGCAATACTTAAACTGTCGATGTCACTGAGAGTTTGTAGTAAATCACTCATTATTCTGGTTTAAAGAATGTACGGTACATTTTAGAATTAGGGTACTATTTAAATAACATGATTCAAGGCGATGGGATATACTATCTATTGATGCATAATAGTTATTTTTTAGTAATTTAGGTTGTGCGTTAATATATAATAATAAATTTTCAGTTATTGCTAAATCTGTGTAACTATATATTGTTTTAATTGATTTCAAGTAATGAATTAGGGTTGACGCAAGTATATATAAACTTTTATATGTATAATATGTGTGATAATGAAAGTGTATGTGTGTGTTTGTTGGTTTAATTATAATAATAGTAAATAACGTAATTTGTGTGAGTGTGGAGTAAATGTAACAGACTGTACATACCCAGCTTGATAGACAGCGAAAAAAAGCAAATAGGCATTGAGAACAGTGAATTTCATTATGAGAATATAGTCATTGAAGGATTAGTAGTTGTTGGATTTGTGCTTCGGATTTAATTAAAATTGATGGGGAGTCATCTTCTCTTTTGAGGTATACCCGTCCATATGAGGTCCAGCAGTATTTGTAGGTTTTTGACCTCACAAGATCACGCGCGAGGAAGTGTAGGCGTGCAGCTTTCGCAGTGAGATGCTCCGTGATAAATATGGGGGTATCCTCATTTGTGCGAATATCCAGGTGTTTGGCACATAATTTCAACTTCTGTTTAGTGTTAAATGCCTTACAAGATTTTAAGATGTTGTTCTTTACAATTGCGGAGTTTGTTTCCACTACTATCGGTGTGTTTCTAGCATCTTTCTTTGTGTGAACTCTGTATATATCACTAATAACCGTCTTGTCGATTGGATAGCCCACTGAGTTTGATAGACTTGCCACCATATGAATCAAGTCGTCCTTTGTTTCGTTTGACTTTTTTGGTACATTTTTTAATTCAAAATTGGCCTTTCTGTTATCTTGCTGCATAGTTTCGATTTTATCCTCCAATGTAATAATATATTTTTTATCTTCTTTTATTTTGTCCTCCAATGACACGATTTTTTTCTTAAATTCTTCATTTTGTTCTGTCAGGAAAGCAATGGAGCTGTCAATGTTACAGCTTGATTGTTGTATTCCTTGGAGAATGATTGAGTTTTTTTTAAATTCCTTCTCTTGGGCTGCCATCATATTGGAAAACATTGACTGCATCTCTTCCTTGAATTTGGCAAATTCGTCAACAAAATCATCCGCTCGCTTTCTTTTTTGTCGGGATACTACAAAATTAGGGGGTGTTGTATGCTCCGGTTTTTGCAGCCCTACCCGGTCCAAATCCGTTTCCGATAAGGATTTATCTAAATTGGTTCGATCCATTTTGCTATGAGATAACGAAAATGTCAATATCCTTATCCTTCCGTAAACAGTTGAAAGTAATTTGAGAAAATAATGATACAATCAACCGGTTAGCGTCGTAGCACTGGTAGCCGCACTGTCGTAGCCGTAGCTCGTAGCTGGTGACGTCGTGTTTCGTAGACCGCGATGACAGAGAAGGCAATTATGGTAATGGTCTTTTTCCCTCGAGGGTTGCGGGGGACGGGACCCACTAGATACGGCGACCGGCGGCGAACTGCTCGTTTACTTTCACTTTTAATTGATATAGTTGTAATTTGGAGTGTTTTGCCTCACTTATAGGGTTCAAACTGGATTAACTATGATTTAAGTTGTAATATATTTTTAATAATTTAGCTGTGCACGTCTGTTCGCAACAGAGACCCGGTCGAAAGAGGCTATCGTGATTGTACTCGATAAATTGTAACCGATTACTTGTTATAGATCTACTAAACACTGAGACACATGGTTGAATTATTGTCAACTAACAGGTAATAGATAATTTATTAATGACTGAAGTCCTAAAATTATTCAATTTTATTAGAGGTGTCAGCTCAACCGTGCCCGAACTGATATTCAGCTACATGTTGTGATAGGGAGTGAAGACCGAACATAGATGATAAATTGACTAGGCAGATGAAATGATAATATCTTTCAAAAACTCCCCCAAGCTACTCCGAGGATTGAGCATTCGGGTGGTGCGGGCATGCGGGCGGCGAGTAATGGGCGACTCGCTGTCCGACTATGGACCATGGCCGGGTCGACCGCGTGTTGTGTTCCACGCACGCCTCAAAGAGTGTCAACATAATGACGGGGCCACCCTCTATATGGCCAAAGCCTGCCGGGGTCACGGGACTTATCTAATTACCGTGACCCTGGAACGTAAAGGGCTATTGAAGGACACCGTGGATTCTAGTCAGTTCGAGTCCGACAGTCCCTCCCACCCTGCCCTGGGTAAGGACTCATTTGATGATTTTAGCACGATAAAAAAAAGCTACTCCGAGGTTAGTAAAAATGGGTCGCAGGACCATCTGAGGTCACCGAACCATCGGTAAAGGTAACCGTGACAGTAATGCCTTTGTCAAACAGACAGGCGAAACCGAAGCGTTTCGGAAGCGATACCGAACCGAAGCGAGACGTCAGTCCGATAGTTCTGTCACGCTATCGGATCGCTTTCGCTTTTCTATGTGACTGGATTCAAACAATTCTATACATTACAAATAAAAACGTCACGCTTCGCATTCGTCGCGCTTGTCTGTTTGACAAAGGCTTAAAAGGCGATTGAAAGAACATTATGGATATTTAGTTATTTTTAATCTGACAGTCCTTTTCACTTTATCTAGCCAAAGCAAGAGGACAAATTCATCGATTCTACCAAACCAACAAAAAAAAAAACTTAAAATTCGAAGTCATTCCCAACCACGCTAAAAAGCTGTGAACAGGAAGAAAACACAAACATAAGTACCTAATTATCATCTCGAACTTGAGAGCCAAGAGACTTCGAGAGCACTATCGGAGAACCGAAAGGTCTTCACTAGAAAATGGTGGCATTATGCCAAGCCAACGCTATTATTATGAAAATTAACATAAGAATTCTTAAGTTTTAAAAATTCCTGGCGTAGATGTTTTTGTAGTTGACTACGGAAAATGCGAAAGTGCAAACGATGCCGAATATTTTCTACACTAAGTTTAGTATACTCTTTGAATTCATTTAAATATTATGAATATATGAGTCCTCCCACCCAGGGCAGAGCCGGGACTGTCAGACTCGTACTGATTTTAGTCAGTACGAGTCTGACAGTCCCTCCCGCTCTGCGGAGTCCTTCAATAGCCCTTTTCGTTCCGGGGTCACGGTAATTCGTGAGTCCCGCGACCATGAATATACTCGTATATGATATGAAATATTTTGAATTATTATTCAGAACGAAATAATATTTCAATAAAAATGTCCATCAGTCTCATAAATAAATTATTTGCTGTGTTGACAAAAAATAGTTAACGATCTTAGTTATTCATAAAAAACCTTTTGTAAAAGAACTATAACTTTCAGACTGCTATTAAACAACATTGTAAAGAAACGTGAATAAAAATTCTAGTTTGAGCGCAATAAATTAATTTCGTTTCTTTCTAAAAACATTCACTACATTCTTTCTTAGACAATATAATTGAATCTGCTACACTAATTAAAATGAAGTGTGAATTAACAAGGTACGTACAGCCGAGTAATTTAAAAGTGTTTTTATCCAAAAAAAGAAAACCATTATTTATTTACTTAAATGAATGATACAAGTACCTAACCAGTTTATACTAAACGTAGTATACTTTGCACATTTAATGAATGTTGTTACGTATATAAGAATACATTATGTAGTTTGGATAATATTTATGACACTTATTAGCATCATCTTTTTTTTAATGTAAATATATTTAAATAAATTTAAATACTTAGGTACTTTATCTTCTGACTAAGTGACCTGGTGACAATTTCATGTAGGTAACAGAAATATAACATCTTACTGTATAAGTAGTAAATAAGTATAAAATAATAATAAATACCTATGAAATAAGACAGTTCTTTTTTATCCTGGTAAAATCATCAAATGAGTCCTCCCAGGGCAGAGCGGGAGGGGCTGTCAGACTCGTACTTAAGCCCTTGTCAAACAGACAGGCGTGACGAATGCGAAGCGAGGCGTTTTTATTTGAAATGTATGGAATTGTTTGAATCCAGTCACATAAAAAAGCGAAAGCGATCCGATAGTGTGACCAAACTATCGGACTGACGTCTCGTATCGGTTCGTTATCGCTTCGGACTCGCCTGTCTGTTTGACAAAGGTCTTACTAAAATCCTCGGTATCCTTCAATAGCCCTTTACGTTCCGTGGTCCCGTGACCACAATAATTCGAAGTGGTAATTCGAAGACAGTTTAGATATCAATCCAAACTGTATAAATGTGTTTTACAGCATCTTTTTACCGACTGTAAATTACAACAGTACATCCGGCTACTTAATTTCTAAAGTCAATATGAACACCATACACTATTGACTCGCGATCTGATCTGATTAAAACTTACAATTCGTACAAGAAGCGTTGGAGTTACAAAGAGCAATTTAATTGCTTGGTCGGAATCCGTGAGGTGTATTTTAGTGGAAGATTCATGGTTCTCATTGGTTAAACATGATTTGTTAGGGATGAATTACACCGCTAGAATTGAACACGATTAAAGAGACTTAAACTGAGTTCAACGGATATCACAACTTAAGTTCCCTCTAATATTTAGTGTAGACTCCAAAATAATTATTGGATAAAAGTGTTTTTGTCTTGATCTAGTGTAGCCGGGTACTAAGCTAGCTACTAGGCGAGGTCTGTCTCAAGTTAGTCTTCTTTTGATATCTTTTCAATATAAACTCTGTCCTAATAACAAAATACCTCACCCAACAACTGATTTGGCGTAAAAGTACGAACAAAACGTAAGTTACATAAGTATATCTTTAAAAAGGAAATAAAACAAAATTCCCTCAATTTCTTTAGTCACCATTCAAAACATCTTTGAAATAGGTCACTGGGAGTTTTAAAACGAATCTTTCAGTAAATTTTATCAAAAGAATATAAAATACAGTAATAGTTTCAATTTATTTTCAGCGCTGCGACAAAGCGCTGTCCGTATTTGTAAAGCGTTTTTGTCCGACAGTTTATTCTATGGAATAATTCTTTGTATAACGAATTGTTTGGTCTGCAGCTCCCGGTTCTGTAGAATCAAGAAAAAGATTTATTTGAAAGAGTTTTGGCTTTAATTTAAACCAAGAATTCGTCTCATGAAAAACTGAATAATAGAGGTTGAGATTTTTTGGTTTGCTTCTCATTATCATTTTACTACTTTAAAAAATAAATATTTTATCAGAAATAGTGCCAGCTGACTTTATTAAAGTCAGGTCATATTTCACAACATCGAATACATTGATTACGGGATATTTAACTATAATTTAAAATGTTAATTTATGTGTTTTGTTTTACGAATTTCGGCACCGCTGCAAGCATTTTTAGACTGCAACAAAGATTATTATTTTTGTTCATAATTGACGAAGAATTTGGTAAGCTTACGAGTACATAAAAAAACATGAGTCTTTCTTGGAAGTCGCGTAAAAATACATAACTATTTAGCAGGCAACAGAAAACCTTTTCCTTTTTCAGAAGTTGGCCAAAAAGCCTACCAGCACATTTTTTTTTATCGTGCTAAAATCATCAAATGAGTCCTCCCACCCAGGGCAGAGCGGGAGGGACTGTCACCGTAATTCGTACAGTCCCACGACCTACAGTCCCGCGACCACCTACCACCACATAGATAAATTAAAACTAGCATTGAAAATGAATTACTACTCAAAATCAATAAATATCATACCCGATATCCATGTTGGTACCAAATTGAACTAGCACAGCGTTATCTAAACAAACGCACAGGATACGTAATAAACCAATATTCCAATATTGGATATCAGAAAATGGTGATACTCATTAATTAGTAGTGAAACGATACGGTTGTGAGTTTCCTACCGTTTATGAAATGTACCAGATAAGTTGTAGTTTTCCGTGGTGACGGCTATATCCTGGTGTTTAATAGCTTTAGGATATTACGTAGTTTGTAGGCTCTTAGATAGTCTAGACGTCTGTAAGCGTAGCGGCTTAAGGCGATGTTTTTCTAGTAAATACTTACTAGAAATACATCGCCTTACATAAAAAAGGTTGACTGATAGATAATGCCTTGTGACATTAAGTTTATCACCATAATCACCATTAAACAATTGTACATTAAAGTATAAATAAATAATAATTATTAAGGAATTCATAGGAAGATGGCGTAGGACCAGCTGAGCAAACACAGGTTGTCATGGGGGTCTGCCCATGCGCAACAGGCATGAGATATTAATAGATATCAGTATCAAAGTTTGTCGAGTTTAAACATTGAATTATTTAATCCAAATATGTTTCTATTGATTACAGTGTCGATGAATAAATATGTTTATATGCTCTATTTTCTTCTTAATCTTTCAAAAAACTTGCCAACTTGAGCATTTAATCTAATAGAGTCGTTGTGTCATCCGCTTAAGTATTACTTTTCAAACTATTTATTTACTAAAGTGTATGTTGACGGAGCTCTTCCATTTCCCGATGCGAGTTGCGGATTCATCCGGTACAATTATTGTAGACATTACAGTTGCAAAGCGTGGCCAAGCTTTAAACACAATGATTCATTCGAGTGAATTCTAATATTATTTCACTTCGTGTTCACACGACACCGATAAAATTGCATAGAAATAAACGATTATCTCATTTTCATTTTTGAACATTCGATTAGTGAAAGAACGATGCCTAATTTTGAATTCAAACATCGTTGACATGTTGGGCTGGTCCAATTATGAATTCAATTTTCACTTTGCATCAAATTATTAGATACTCTGTTTTGGTTTCTTGTTCCGAGGCCCTATCACGTGTTTTCACGTGAGAGGAGACTTTGATGTTACTTTGATTGATAAAATTAGTTCTTTGCTTGTAGAGGCGGTTTTTAATTTTCCATTTAATATTTATTTTTTATTTTAACGTTGCCCCACACTAAGAATTTCTCCTGTGTTGTGGGTGCGTAATACACAATCACCCAGACCCGGAAAAACTACTTGTAGGTCATACAAATATTTGTGCGGTGCGGGCATCGAATCCGCGACGCGCTGCGCAGCAGTGGATTGCTCAGACACTGCGCCAACAGCAAAGCCAAAAATAAAATACGTCATAATGCTTCTAAATACGTAGAATTCATGGTAGGGTTCAGTTTGCTCGCGGGACTTACGTAATTACCGTGACGTAAAGAGCTTTCGAAGGACACCGTGGATTTTAATTAATATCGAGTCTGACAGTCCCTCCCGCTCTACCCTGGATGGGTGGACTCATTTGATGATTTTACCACGATAAAAAATGGCCTCAGTTTCAATCATTCTCAGACTTTTTTATTCAAATGCAAAATTGAACAAAAGGTAACTTTGGGACTTTTGGGAGGCAGAAAAAATAATACCAGTCTCGGAAAATGCTGATTTAAATTACATTTTATTTCAAACATGAAATGCGCAGCTTAAAACAAACGAAGTGGAAAAACAAAGGCGACATGAAAACTTGAATTACTGCAATTCACATTTCGGTGTCGCCATGTTCCCGTTGCAACATTTATTTAGTTTTGGAACAGTTCTCTTGAATCTGAATGTGTTTTATGTGACGTACATTATTGCAACTTTTGCAATTTAATACTGCTTGCAATGAATACTCGAGGTAAAGATACTTTACTTTTTGCTTTTTTAATAATATGATTATTAAGTTTTAGTTTTAATTCAGCCTCTTTTGTAAATAATTAATTTGTAACATTAGTAGTTTCAGTTTTAGTTCGTAATTAAATTCTGATATTATATTTAAATCAAACATCGTTTTTTTTTTACAATATAATAATTATTAATTTAAAATTCTTACCTGGGCAGTGTATAAGGTTATATATTTTTTTAACTTTAGTTACGCACCGGTTCAAATAAATTCCTAGACTGTCATCTAGTGGAACTCCATAAAAAAGTTATACGATACTGTTGTCTTACTTACTTACTACTTTCAAGTTTGTTTTTTTTCGATTTTGAGAAAGAAGGAACTTTCACCCCAACTTTTTTTAAACTATAAAATTCATTAGAACTTCTCTGGGTTCTCTAGTGAGTAATTGATTCCAGAATATGTAGTGTTTTTTGGATTTCACTTATAAAACTAATGTAGTCATTGCCAAGAGATTTAATTAGGGTATAACTTGGTAATATGCCCTAGTCATTCTAATGACGGGGCGTCAGGCACTCAAAGTTACTGTTCGAACCACACGCGAGGATGGCCATTGTTGGCGTACAACATGGACGAGGGCAGTTTCGTAGAACGACTGGGCTTTTTGTCAACTAGGGCGTATAACCAGTTTACCCTAGTCAATCTCCTAACTTCACGCCATCGCCTACGAGTCGAGATTTCTCTCAATTCCCCATAACTACGTATTTTATTATTTCCATCTTCTTTGTAACGAAAGTGAGATGTAAATACAGCTTATCATTCGAGCAATTTGCAACAGTTCTCTAAGGTTAAATAAAGCTTTAATTGCGAATAAATTGCAGGTGATGGGGAACCAATCTGTTCTTTATGGCCCATTATAAAGTAGAGATGGGGCTTCGGCCTACTATACTTCTGCAAAAAGTCCATCGACTTTTTGACGGCCTCTTCAGGACGGAGCCAACTGTGACTTTGGCCAGCCACAAAAAGGCCGAAAAGTTAGCCATACTCGTTAGTAGAGTACAGGAGCTATTGAAAATGTCAGTGAAATTCAATATGCACAACCGCTGTGCCGTCTATTTCTTTTTTAAATTGACATTTTTAAATTTTAAAATTCAGTGACAAAGGAAGAAACCAGTTCACATTATTATATTTTAAAATAATTATACATAATAAAGTGTACGACTGGTTCTAAGTTAAAATATTAACTAGAAAGACTACTAACAGACAAGTTGCGTGGTACACCTCTATTAAAAAGCTTGTTGGTAAAGTATCGGTTTATATGGCTTTAGACGCATGTAAACAACGTTAAAATTATAAACAAAAGACATTTGCCATCCATTATACGTATTTTATGACACATTCATTTTGTAATGCGACAAAAAGTTTCGCCTTCCTTGTTTAGCTTAAAACAAGACTGATTTATGGACCGAGCACAAACAAACATGCTTAATTAATGCGTGAGATAATGACTCACGATCTTTACACGGTCCTGTTCAAAATTTACATAACGACCATAAAACACTTTCTATGATTTTTGTAAACAAATGAAGTCAACCTGTTTTGTCTCAATAACTATGAATTTTGTTATCTGTATTCTGGAACTGTGAGAGCAATGATGGCCCAGTGGTATCGGCGCCGACTTCTCGAGCTGTAGATCGTGAGTTCGAACCCAGCCAGGCGCATTACTTTGTGTAATTTATTTCGTCACCACTGCTCTCAAAACGGTGAAGGAAAACATCGTGAGGAAACCGGCATGTCCTAGAAACAGAAATTCGAAGACATGTGACATTTACCTACACTTCACTGAAAGGAGGCCTGTGTCCCAGCAGTGGGAACATGTATAGTCTAATGATGATGAAGATGAAGTTTCCAGCACTCATTGAAAATGTCTGAGGCAGTTCCATAATATAATTATTTTGTTGTATTTTCAATGTAATTTCCCCATTTTAGGGTAGAAAATTATCACATGACTTCTCCTACCCTTTGTTGAGCTGACAGAACTGTCACACTCGTACCAACTAAAACGTTTTCCTGCAATAGCCCTTTGCATTCCTGGGCGACCTCTTAATATACAATTTTCCCGGTCAACGTGAAAATATTCATGCAACATTAATGGTTTTTTTTAATGTTTCGGCATGGCTTTGAGGTCTTTATGTCAAAACATTAATGTTTTAATCCAAGTTGTGTTACTACTGGGGTCGCGGGACTCACGAATTACCGAGACCCCGGAACGTAAAGGGCTGTTGAAGGACACCGTGGATCTTAGTCAGTACGAGTCTGACAGCCCCTCCCGCTCTGCCCTGGGTGGGAGCACCCATTTGATGATTTTACTACGCTAAAAAAAAGTTGTGTTACTAATCAACAAATTGTTCGAATAAAGAAAATAATAATATGGCAACATAAGCACTATTAAAATATCATAGCGATAGACATCAACGAGAAACAAAAGAATACGCTAAACAATAAAACAACACGAATTAGACAGAAAAAGACATTTGTTTTGAAACAATATGTATTTAAGGTCATTGTTAGGCTAATGAGGAATCCAAAGAGTCTACCTAGAGCTGGTGAGTTCTTTTTTCAATTATCCATTGTTATAGGCACCAAATCATTTAATATGCGACAAAGTTAAGAGCGAACAAGTCAATGACCACCATCTGTCAACTGTCATTTTAAAATTACGTTAAGCAACAAATAGATTTGCTTAAATTCATTTTTTAATCATATATTTCATTAAATATCATGCTTATGTTTTTTATGATTTTCTTATGATTATTGTTTATTTAAGAGTGTGCAAGTGCTTATAACTCTTAGGCTCGGTGGCCCCATGTTTGTTGTTTTTTTAAATAAAGAACTGTAAGCTGAACTAGTAGTAGAATGTACCAATTGTTGAAAAAACTTTATACTTAATTTAAAACTTGCTTTAAAAATGTATATAATTACTTTTTAAACTTAATTTTACAGAATGAATTAGTTTTTAATTCGTTTTGTTAGTTTAATTGAAATTAATCCTGTTTATCAAATTCAATATTATTAAAATAATAATTTGTAAACATATCAAAAATGATTTGTGTTTTTATAATTTGAATTTCAAATTTATTTTATAGAAAAAAGAAAACGGTAGATATTAACTTATTTATTTATTACAAAATAGGCGATTGAATCTCATAAAATCTCAAGTTCTTCAGAGACATATTGTCGCAAAGGATTTCGACGCCTACTTAATAATACTAATTGCTTTATTTGGTTTTACCTGGAAAGATTTCCATGATGAAAGAAACTAGGACTAAGTGAGTGCTGAGCAATATTTCTTAGAATTTCTCCTAACTTGTTCGTTATAATGGTCTTGACCCTGTGACCCTAACCTTAGGTGGCTTAGCCTACCCGAGAACTGTTCGGAGTTGTTAGTAAAATTTCGTCGATAAGGTACTAAGAAATGTTTGATAAAAAATTTAGTGTTGAGTAGGTTTTATTAAAATAAACTTGCTGAAATAGTTAAAACCGGGAATGATGTAAATAATCTAAAATTTAAAAAACACACAAGACAGTAATCAATATGTGATCGTCGACTACAAGATTTTTTGATAAATTCTTAGTTTAAAGTAGATTTTGTCGTAAATAAACTTGCCGAAATAGTCGAGAATAGAATAGAAGCCTTCATGAATTCATTTAATTTCATGGCTATCTTAAAATTTTATTATATAAGAAGTAAAAACTCAATAGTATTCGGTGATAAATTTGTTCCTGCCTTAGTAAGTAAACCTATAGTAATGTTTACTATACGGTGTTGCAGACAGATAAATGAAACTGAATTTTATTCTATGAATATTGTGATAGCTTAATCTTGCATTTCCTTAAACAAGTCTCTTACACCCATCCCACGATCACCATCTATTACTATCTATTTATGATACGAATCCCTTATGTAGTCTACTAATTATGGCTTGAGAAGAAATCACTGACGAAATTTTGCTTTGGCTCCCGCTCTAATCCACCATAGACACATTTTGTAACCTAACTACCAGTAACCGATACCACGCGATCCTTCAAAGGACCGTAACAAATGCCCATCGCATTCACATCATCATTAAACTATACTCATTTCACCATCATCGGCCATTAACAGCCACTATGACATATCGCGATGGGCCAACATGGGCCAGCATAATTTACTTCTTCATATTCGCAACACGTTTGATACGGAAAGTGCTGAATTGTGTCTGTGAATCTGTCACAAGAAAAGAGATTAGGGGTATGAGACCCTCGAAGGCAGGAAGTTGGTTTTACGAATAACTATCACACAATGACATCTAGTCCCAAGCTAAGCAGAGCTTGTGTTAGGGGTACTAGACAACTGATAAACATACTTAAATATTTCTAAATACATACATATTATAGATAAATTACACCCAGACACAGAACAAATGATCGTGCTCATCACACAACATTTGTCCTGGATGGGAATCGAACCCACGACCTCCGGCATAGCAGTCAGGGTCACTAACCACAACAGGCCTAACAAATAGGATATTGTTTGTGGTTCAGGAGAAAAGTATCGCAGTCTTTCTTTTTTTTGTCGGAGAGTATTATTGCTAGTTAGTTTCAATCGCCTGCAAAAATAAAACTTTCAAGTAGCTTACAATAGACACAAAAATGTTTTTGAGATTTACTGCATTAGTTTTTAATAGCAACTAGAGTAGTAGACTATTCTTTCATACTAGTCCTACCTTAAGTCTGCTCCGTCATTTTGTGTGATGTCGAAAATGAATAATAATTTAAAATAATAAAAATTAAATAATTATTTAATTTTTCGATGCTCCATAATATATTGTTTAGTTTAATTTTAATTTTGTATTTTTATATTTATGTACTTTTAGCCTCTCAATAATATTTTTTTTATTTAAAGCATATATTGTAATTAAGAGGGTTACAATTTGAATCATTTCTTACCTTGTGTAAAGGAAATACCTTTAAAAATGTTTTAATTTGTTTTAATAGTCCATCGTTTTGCCATAGCAAAATTTCTCTGTTTTCTCTTTTTTTAAAACAAATTTACTTTGCGGAAAACGAAAGGATATAATAAAAAAACATGTGTCTTTCAGGTCACAGGCATTTGAACAAGAACAATTTTTTTGTCTGATCTAATTCAATCAATCACAAATCACAATGGCCATTAACAAAAGCATTAAGTAATTCATAACATATTGCTTCTATTGTATTACCAGGTAACAAAAACTCATAATCTGACGTATCTTTTGAATACGTCCGTAACTCTGTGTGACCAACTGGGTACTACCGGTACAGTCAGCAAAACAATTTGTAACTAATTTTTTTTTTACTTCGAAATATGGCGTACTCTCTTCTCTTACCAATTGTTATATCCACTCAAAATTTAGTCGTTCCATGTTAGTCCTAGACGATTGACTAATTATTGCTTGATAACAGCGACGTGAGAACGCGCGAAAATGTAAAGAGGCGACATTAGCAGTGTCTTACTGCTATAATAAATGCTAAAGTTTAAGAGAATGGATGGAGGTTTGTTACTCTTTCACACAAAAAACGACGGGTTGCACTCTGGTAGTGCCGGCAGAAGTGAAAACTTGAATAGTAATAAACACACACGAACATTCGCGCGAGCGCCCTGCGCCGTCTTACGAATTTTCGATCAGGTCACGTGTCCTGACGCGAGTTTAACATTTTTTACCCATTCCAAAAAAAGTGCACAACGCCGCTAAAGAAGTTTTCACTTCAAAAATGAATGAAATTTGGTGCCAAGGCTGTATAACATACATTAGATTTGTTAATCCAGGTAATAAATAAATAGGATACTTTTCATCTCGGTGGTATAATTAACGAAACTTATGAGAACAACGCCCCGCAGGTATAAGCTAGTATTTTTCGTTTATTGCCCGTGGTACTACCCTTGGTACTACAAGATTGCTTAGTAGTAACACGGGTGTTTTTTTTTCCCGTGGTACTACTGGTAGTACACTTAGTAAGTATTATTTGTCATCTGTTACTCTAACGAATCCCATTTTTGTGTTTTTTCTTTTTCAAATCAAACACTTTTATGCCAGACCGTACATGAAAAGCCGGTTGTAGATTAGTAGATAAAATAGCTAATTCCCTTTACAAAGTGGTGTGAAGGACAGCATGAGAACTGTTACCAGATCAATATCAAGTAATTGTTATATTAACAGTTTGAGCTGTTCCCACAGACCATAGATAAGTAACGGATACAGCGCAATACTCGAACCTTCGAAGTGTATTAGTACTTGATAAAATCTTTGCTGAAATCACACCTTAACCTTAAATTACTTAGTAGATTGAACATGTCAATTAACGCCTCGATTAAAATAATGTAGAATTAATACCACTCATGAAAGTCATACTTATTGACTTAACGTATTTTTTGTATCTTTGTTTTAAGGGTGTAATGTACGGGCACGCCGCAATCGCGGCGGTAAGACCCCTCTTTGAGGAGTGGCTGGATAGGCGTCACGGCGTCCTGACCTACCGCATGACGCAGGTCCTCACCGGACACGGAAGTGTCGGGAGGTTCCTGTGTCTGATAGGGAGGGAAGAAACGCCTGGGTGTCACCACTGCGAGGATCGTCCGGAGGACACGGTGGAGCATACGGTGCAGGACTGCCCCGCTTGGGCAGAGACCTCACCTTACCGAGATAGGCGGAGACCTCTCGCGCCCGGCATTGGTCGAGGCCATGCTGCGGGGCGAGACGGAGTGGGAAGCGGTCGCCTCCTTCTGCGAAGCAGTCATGCTCGTGAAGGAGGAGGCGGGCCGCCTGAGGGAGAGGACAGCGTCCTCCCTCCACCCCAGCCGCAGTGCTAGGCGCCCACGTCGTCGGACGTCGCGAGACGATCTCCGGCCACCGTAGGCGCGGGCATGCGGGCGGCGAGTAATGGGCGACTCGCTGTGCGACCATGGACCATGCCCGGGTCGACGGCGCGTTGTGTTCCACGCGCGCCTCAAAGAGTGTCAGCATAGCGACGGGGCCTGTAGAGGGCCGAAGCCTGCCGGGGTCGCGGGACCAAGGTATTACCGTGACCCCGGTACGTAAAGGGCTAGTGAAGGACACCGTGGATTTTGGTCAGTACAAGTCTGACAGTCCCTCCCGCCCTGCCCTGGGTGGGAGGACTCATTTGATGATTTTACCACGATAAAAAAAAAAAAAGGGTGTAATGTAGAAAATCATGAAATAAGTCCTCTCGCCCTGGGTGGAACGGAATGGACTGTCAGTTTTTCAACAAACAAAAACTTCCAACTGTTCTTTTCCCTTCCGTTTTGACCACGACTATAGTGGCCAGAAATCTCCATGTCTGATGCCCTGGACGTCTTCCGCTGTGGCTGTGTCCTGAGATGGAGGATGTCCTCTCCCTCACTTATACCGCCTCTTCTTCCCGCAACAAACACAACTTTTGGTACAAAAATATGCAATTGCTATTATGAAAGTTCTATTATGTAAGTCAAATTTTTCTTCAATCTCCGTAAATACCAACGAATAAAAGGATGAAGCAGGAATCATATTTCACGATAAAATTATGTATTTATTTGTTTTCTTCCGTGCTTCGAAGGCAACGGGAAGTTTTAAACGAGTGTTCGATCTCAAATGACAGCTGAACTCGAGAAATGGATCCATTTTAGAGAAGACCATTTATTTTCCGTTTGTTTCAATAATGGCGGGAATATTATGTAGATTTTTCATTTTCTTTGTGATTCGTTGGAAATATGACTATCATAAGTAATGGACTGCTCGATGTCGGTTTTTTATTGTATTTAAAATAAAGGGTTCATGTTCGATTTATGTACAAATATATATACAAATACATATAATACACTAATAATATATACAATAATCTATTGTTACTAGGGTCGCGATACTGTCTTAAAAGTAACCGTGAACATGAAACATAAAAGGCTATTGAAAGAACCTCACCAACCTAGGCGGAGGACTCATTTGATAATTTTACCACGACATAAAGGGGGTCAGAAAAGGCTCATGATTCTTATTATATGAATAATGAGGCCACTGATTCTACTCAGTTAGAGCCATCAGCTGAATATCAGTAAATATTATAACAACCCAGTAACTGGGTAATACGACTAGTATACCTCTTTCATCGTACCTGATTACTCGTAAACTATGTACTAACGAGGAATAGTCGTAATTCCTCACATAAAGTACTATTTCCTGTCATAAAACCATAAATTCTAACTTTATACCTTATTAAGGGTAATCGCCACACATGAAGTGTCAAACAATAATATTAAAATTGTCATTACGAGTGTACATAATGGCGGCAATAATGTCATTATTGTCAACAGCAGTGGTACAGTCCTTCCAAAGTTAGTTTGCCTCTGAAAGTTAGCAATGGCAATGTTATAGCTGAGGTTACAAATAGCAGACGTATTGCAATAAAAATAAACATCACTTTCATCATGACAGCCTTGTTACTAACAATTGTAAACACCTTTTTCTTTTAATTTTCCATTTCTCGTACTACATCGTTTACGTTTATTTTTCATTTTCAGCTGGTCTACTTCCCAAAATAAGTATCTTTGGATTCAAATTCTAAAAAATAGCTACTACTATATTTAAAAATATCATACAAAACCATAACGATGATTGTGACGTTGACAGTAACGCCAAGATACAGGTAACAAAACCTTGAACGGACTGTACTTTAGAAAATTCGCGCGGGAAAAACGGCGGCCATTGCCTATGGTTAGAAAAAGTTAGCGAGGCCTACGTACGATGCATTGTTCAGCCTATTCTAAGAAGTTCTTACAATGTAAGTAGGAACATGTTTTGTTGGGATAGGGAGATCTCGCGATGTTTAATTGTATGTTTTAAACAGTGTTGGCGGAATTGTATTTGGTAGGCTTTTTGTGTAGGTACATAATTGGCAACTATGAAATAGCTGCTTTTATCTACTACTTAGTTATTACTGTTCGTCGAACATACATAAGAAAATAATAAACGAAATCATTTTATGGTTTTGTAATTTTCGTTAAATTAATGTTTAATGGCGAATTTTTTTTTAATCACTTTATATACAAATCAAAATCAAACAAAAATCGGTTCATCTCCATGCAAATTGGAAACGACTAACCCGAACTGTGGCAATTTTATTATCTCGACGTTTTTTTTCATTTTTATTTAGATTTTGTGAACTGAATCTGGAGGATAGAATATTTATTCCGTAATTGAATACCTATTAAAAATAAACATAAATTAAACTGGAATAATAATAAAATTAAACAAAACTAATAAACAAGATACAAAAATCGATTTGCCTTCTGGGTTTTATAAAAGGAGGTCAATCAAAAAGTACAAAATCATCTGCCCAGCCTTTTCCAACTATATTGGATTCAGATGCAGCTGAATATCAGTATACTTAATAAAAGATGCAAAATAAACTACAAAAAAAAATGAATTGCTTCATACAACCTTCAATATTTCACAACTACATTAAAAGAGCCTCCTACTCGTAAAATTAAATTACTGTGAGAACACACAAAACAGTTATTTTATCCTCATTCTTAACCTACTGTACCTCTTAAATCATAAATTAAAATTGTCTTTTTCAATGTTGCCATTCTAGAAAAATACCTATTTATTTTTAAAATTAAATGTCCGCATTTATGGGTTGTTTCCCACGTTTAATTGTTTAACACTTGAATTATAAGTTGTAGTAACTGGAGCAACTCATGCTAAAGATGTATATCATGATATGGCAATTATAACATGGCAACATCATCATATAAGTAGTCTTTTCCCAACAATGTGACGACTTCTAGTCCCACCAGGGGTAAACGAAAATTACAAACGCCGATTTTTTAATGTAAAAGTCGGTTCCAAAAGAAAATCAAAAGTACAAGTAGTAAGCTTCCTAGATTTGTTTGTTTTTTAATGAGTAAATATTATTTCTCAGATAATATTCAAACATTATAAATTAAATAAATCTTGGAAGCTTAATTATTGTAATTTTTACTATAACGAGCTTTTTCAATTTAAAGTCGAAGTTTTAACTTGATCTACATCGATCTTAGAAGTAGCTGATTATCAGTATATTCTAACCTCCATCTAACCTCCAGATAAAACGATTAAACTTAGTCATAATAACTAAAGCAAATCTTAGATCGCGATCTGACAACTATTTCTTAGCCACTAACCTGTCCAATTATATTGCATTCTGGAACGGTTACGCTGAAATGTAGCACGAAGTACAATCTATAAAACGAATTATAGTAATGCAAATTGAAGTATCTATTAAAGGTTTTTATTATTAATTAATTCCAAAGATAATAATCACGAAGATTTTTTAAACGTTTCTTAAAAACACTTAAATTCATTAAATTATTCTTGTGAAAAGAAAAAAATTAATGCGAGCGGAGTTTCAACGCATGGCAACAATTCGGGACACAGACGATGCATATAAATATTTAAAAATAAAGACTTTATTTCTGATTTGGGTGATGAGTCTCATAATCGAGCCAATGAGAATGATACTCATCTAAATATTGACTTGATGATTTTTATACATACTTTCTTCACATATTTTTTTATTACTTCGAAGTATTTGTAAGTTAAAATAAATGTAAATCCGATTGCCTTTAGAAAACCCAAATATCTTTAAATTACATCATTAGTGCCTTCCATAATGTAAAGAAATAAAAATGAACCGTTTCTTTACAATCCTTTAAAAGCAAACACAATACTGAAATGTTTTAACACTTAAATATAATGGCAAAAGACCAATTATTTGAAATATCTCAAGCTTAACCGAACAATAGTGAGATGAAGACGCAATTTAAAATCAATACTGACAACTGACGCGCATTACAGACCATTACCGATATTAAAGTAACAAGTCCACAGTACAAGACAAACAGTAATACAAAGTGAGTCACTAGCACGAGAGAATTATGTAAATACAATTTTACAATCTAAAATACAAGTTTCCTTTAGTATGTTTGTATTTGATGAAAAGTGTAGAATTTGTATCCTTCATTGATACAAATTAATTCTGAACACCATCATCATCATCTAGCAATTTTTTTTCAATGTTCCGACTTCTAAAACAAACACAAAAAAGTGTATAAATGTATAGTATCTTTTCTTTCGGAAGTCGGTGGCAAAAGTTAATGAAATAAAAGACAAAGCCACTGACTTCCGAAACAAAAGTTATTTCACAGTTTTTGTGATTAATTGTGTGTGAGGTCAATTCCTTTTTTAAAAACGTTTTGAATTTTGTAACCAAAGTATTTTCTTGACGTTTACGTCGTCGTCGCGCACTAGTCCAGTAATACAATAGCACGATGCACTGTGGAAACTGTTTCACAATACTAAATTACTGATCGCATCTCCACAGATAATTTCAACTTATTGCGAAGTTTTAATTGCAGATACATATAATGAGCATGTTGGTAATGTGTTAAAACAGTTTCAATTTCATTTAATGAGGGTTTTTTCACTTTTACTCTGTAATGTTGGGTCTTAAATTGTGTTTCAAAAGTCACACGCACTTGCGTTGGTATCGTATATTTGTAGTTTATTTCACTTTTTTTTCATTTAATAGTTTGTTTCTAGGGTTAGCCAGGTACAAAAATGGTTTTTGAGTTAAAGGCCCCCTAAGTTCTTCATCCTCAGTCAGTCAACAAATCTGTGTGCAAAGTAATTACTGCAATGCAAAAATAGGAGTAAGAAATAAAAACTTTTTAATATCTATCGATGTATACACCTTTGTTGGGTATGGTGACGGTCGACTACCGTTTTCATACTTTCAGATTAACCGTATTTCACAAAAAAAAAAAACAAAAAGTCTCAAGATTTTTATCTACTTCCTAATGTTAAACAAGATAACAGTAAGTACACACATGTCTGTTTACAGAATTAAAAGTCAGAAAACAAATAAAAGTAGGCATAATTAATGACAGTAATTAAAATAAAATCTGAATATAATAAGTAAGATTATTATTAGTGTAATTCTCATAAGTTACATGTACTGGCTTCACACCTTTTTTGGTACTGTAGGTAAGCGTGACGATGTTATGTAAAAATTTAATTTTATTATTTTTTGAACATGAAATTATTGTTACCTATCTCATTATATTCATCTGTGAGTTTGATGCTCTAGTTAATTTTACATCTGTTTTACTGCGATAAGCACAGACAAATTTAACATTTTTTTTTTGATTTTGTTAATAGAAAATAGTGAATTTATAACAAACAGTACGATTTTTTTTTGTTATTTTTTTTTTTAAAGTCACTGAAGTGCAAAACGCATATTTATTTCACAAATATTTGAAAAGCACAATTTGCTAACGTAATAACTTTTTTTTAAATTTGTAAATTGCTAAAAGTCAACCCTCCCTTTTCGGATGTTAATAAAAATTGTCGGTTCCTAAAAGGCCCATCCCATCAATTTTTATTTCAGGTATGTCAGGTTTCAGGTGTGACATCGTCAATTTGTCATCATACATTTACAACATACGACCCAGTTAACAAAATTCTCTACGAAAAAAACATTAATTACACACACGCAAACACTTGCATGTCGGCTCGCGTTCCACCGGCGTACTATTAAGTTGTTTTTTTCATTATCAAAGAAATCATAATTACATTGTCGTTTATTCTAGGCATGCGTGTTTTAATCCGTCAATCACCTTCACATTTCCTTGTGAAGACAATTGAATCTAATGTCCAATCGTCATTTAACCACTAGGGAGGAAAAGAACAATGACTTGTACCGGTTTTCTCCAAACTTCATGATTTGCGGTATAACAAGGTACAATTTCAATTTCACTTGTGAATTTACCGATATAACTCATTATTATACAAAGTTTTGCGGTAAAGTATAAATATACCGCAAAGAATACGCGTCAGAAACAAATTGGCGGCAAATTGTCGTGCGTATATTTTTTCGTAGCGCGCTGGTTAATAGCCATTAAGAATGTTCATGCTTTGTTTAATGTGTAAATTAGGAAGATATTGGCACTTGCGTGTTATCATTTTGCTTTTAAAATCGATCTCATTTATCGAAAAAAAAATCACGTACAATATTACAAAAAAAAAACTTACCGAAAAATATGTAAACCTTCATTGTAGGGTTCAAACAGCTAGCAACACTGACACAAGTTAAAAAAAAAGTAACAGTCTTAGTTCGAAGTTCGAATTATATTTGAACAGCGGCGTTCGACGTGGTCCGTCGCCGAGCCGCGTGTGTTAGATGCGCGGGCGCAGCGGCTGTGCACGGTAGCGCCTTCACTTTCTACGTGGGCTGGGGTGGGGTGCAGGAGCACCGGGAAACCAAGGGTTTGTTGACATTACATACATGCATACGCACGAGCACATAATCGGATGAATTCATTAGTGCAGTAATCAATATTGCGCAATGTCCGAAAATGTTTACAATGTTACTTTACATTTTCAATGTCAGAGGGCTTCAATTTTTTTGTTAGTGTATGACCCTAAAATATTCGCACTGCACATCATTATTATTCGAATAATTAATGAGAAGATTCATCAAGAACGTGTTCTGAATGTCTGAAACTAGACTATTCCGAAATTGTTCTTGGTATTTTATGGAAGTATTTAAATACAATGAAACGTGATTGACACTTGCAACACGATGACATCGAATATTTTAAATCATTGTTTGCTAGTTGCATTCTTCAGTCAATGACTTTTTAAAATACCATATAATTATGGAAATGTACAAACTTTGTGAACTTCTTATAGTATCTGTACTATGTGGGTAAGATAGCGTAGTAGCACTATATTATTCGTTACTTTACGACGATTATAAGCATTTATTCTTATATTACTAGCTCTTCACCGCGGTTTAACTCCCTCCTCTCTATACATTTTGCCAATAATCTTCTCTAGGGTCCCATCTTTTTCTTAACTTTAAAATGTATAATATTAGTACGTTAAATCTCACCGCACTATTCACAAACCATTACAACTCCTGAAAGTCAGAATCAACAGTGGCGACCACCAGAAAAATGCCGAGACAATGAAGCTCGACGTGACCCGGAGTATGAATTTACCTGTCTTGGATCCTGCAACGAAATAAACCATAAGAGAATAGTGGAGGAGTAGGAAAATATTAAGTTTCCACTTCCCTCCATTTCAAGCAGGAGACAGTACAAAACAAAACTGCCTCCTTAACTTCATCGTCTGTGGTATTTTTTTTACGCCGCAGCTCTTTTTTCATTTATGGAATCGGGTAATAATCACTCAGGGCCAGGTCTACGCTGTAGGGTAGGTAATTCAAAATTTCGAAGCCCACCTTATGCAAGGCAGCCAACGCAAAGCGGCTCTTCTGGACGGAAGCGTTAGCGTGCAAAAGCAACACACCTTCTTCTTCAATTTTCCCCGTCTTTCTTTTTAATGGCTTCTTAAAGTCGATCTATTATTGAAGCGTAGTATTCTCCGGTTATAGAAACACCTTTATCT
This sequence comes from Agrotis puta, assembly GCA_943136025.2. Classification (NCBI taxonomy): domain Eukaryota; kingdom Metazoa; phylum Arthropoda; class Insecta; order Lepidoptera; family Noctuidae; genus Agrotis; species Agrotis puta. The sequence continues at coordinate 8,802,316 of OW964186.2, read as the reverse complement.
TGATAATCGATCAATAATATTCCTTCCGAGTTCCAAAACTCACCTCGATGCTCCTGCCCAGCCTCGAGTCGTCTTCATGTGATTCCCTTCCTTGTTTACATAAACTGTGCCACTTTTACACAATGGTTTTTCTTGGACAAGAGTCCCCGTAACCCAAAAACATCATTATAGTCGCTACTGATTTTTCTTGCTTCGTAAGGAACTTTATAACGGCAATGATATTCGATTTTTTCCATATCTGAAAAGTGACTCCCGATTATGTTGCTTGATTGACGATTACTCAAAGACTAATAGTCTAATAACAATGAAACTTCGTATTTATACTAATTATGAGTCACTGAACATGTTCCGATTCTAATGAGCCTAATGAGCCCTCTCAACCCTCGTATTGTCTCCCCCTTAAAAACGCACCCTCCTATTGTATTGTACATCGGGCTGGTATTCGCAACTTGTTTATTTCTAAGCTATTGCATAGCTTTTAACGCGGACTCTGAGCGCGGCGACCGAATCAAGAAATTCCGTAACGTAAATAAAACTTAACCAAAATACCTAACACTCCGCATCGTCTAACGTCGTTTCAGACTTCGGCAATCATAAAAACATCAGTCATTAAGACAATTATACTTTTTCGCACTCATACTAAACGGCCAGCTACATAGAAGGTTTTTGACCAAGTTTGGAAGTGAGAACTTTTTTTTTTATCGGGGTAAAATCATCAAATGAGTCCTCCCACTCAGGGCGTTCGACGTTCCAAGGTCACGGTAATTCGATAAGTCCCGCGAACCCAGCAAGCTTTGGCCCTCTTAAGGAGGGCCCCGTCATTATGATGACACTCTTTGAGGCGCGCATGGAACACAACGCGCCGTCGACCCGGGTCCTACGGTGGCCGGAGATTGTCTGCCGACGTCTGTCACTGTGGGCATCTATCACTGCGGCTGAGGTGAAGGGAGGACGCTGTCCTCTCCCTCGGGCGGCCTGTTTCCTCCTTCGCGAGCATGACTGCTTCCCAGAAGGAGGCGACCGCTTCCGAATCCGTGTCGCCCCGCAGCATAGCCTGGACTAATGCCGGGTGCGAAATGTCTCCGCCTATCGCCGTCGTGAGGACACGGCGGTGCTCTGCCCAAGCGGGGCAGTCCTGCGCCGTATGCTCCACCGTGTCCTCCAAGCGATCCTCGCAGTGGTGACACCTAGGCGTTTCTTCCCTCCCTATCCGACACAGGTACCTCCCGAAACTACCGTGTCCGGTGAGGACCTGCGTCATGCGGTAGGCCATGACTCCTCAAAGAGGGGTCTTACCGCCGCGATTGCGGCGTGCCCTTGGAAGTGTGACCTGGGAATCCTGTATATAAAAGACCCACTTAAATCTTCACTATAATTTATTTTTCTTTATCACAGTAGTGCACCACAATTAAAAATATTCGCGGTAGGTGATCATTTTTTCTTGTTTTTTTTTTTAATTACATTGCATTAGGAATTTCTCCTGTGTCGTGGGTGCTTTTACAAACATAGAAACTCGCATACATATACACCCAGACCCAGAACAACTACTTGCAGATCATACAAATATTTGTTCCGTGCGGGGATCGAACCTGCGATACGTTGCACAGCAGTCCAATAGCTCACTCAGCCACGGCGCTAATCGTGCTGGAATCGGCAACTCCACTGCCATATGACATGCGCTGTGAATTTTGCGTTCAAATGTCAAGGACATAAAATACTATTCAAATTAATTAATTGCAAATATGGGTAGTTATACAGGTGAGTTTATGAAGAACAATGTATGTATGTTTTAATATCTTCTTGGTCATGTGCAGTCAGCTAGGCTCTTCATAGATCGCGAGTCAGATATGACCCAGACCTGCTGCGTACCCTCGATCCATTAATTTCACTTGTTTTCTCGAAAACTGGTCACGTGTTTACTTTCTGCAAAGATAAGGTGTTCTGTTACAATGTCATGATGTTTCTCTTTTGAAATATATTTTAGTATAAAGTATAATTGTTACTTTTTTTTTTTTTTTTTTTAATTTTTTTTTTTACGTGGTAAAATCATCAAATGAGTCCTCCCACCCAGGGCAGGGCGGGAGGGACTGTCAGACTTGTACTGACTAAAATCCACGGTGTCCTTCACGAGCCCTTTACGTACCGGGGTTACGGTGATGGGTAAGACCCGCGACCCCGGCAGGCTCTGGCCCTCTACAGGCCCCGTCAGTTTGCTGACACTCCTTGAGGCGCGCGTGGAACACAACGCGCCGTCGACCCGGGCATGGTCCATGGTCGGGCAGCGAGTCGCCCATTACTCGCTGCCCGCATGCCCGCGCCTACGGTGGCCGGAGATCGTCTGGCGACGTCCGTCGCCGTGGGCGTCTACCACTGCGGGTGGGTCGGAGGGAGGACACTGTTCTCTCCCTCACGCGGCACGCCTCCTCCTTCGCGAGCATGACTGCTTCGCAGAAGGAGGCGACCGCTTCCCACTCCGTCTCGCCCCGCAGCATGGCCTCGACCAATGCCGGGCGCGAGAGGTCTCCACCTATCGCCGTCGTGAGGACACGGCGGTGCTCTGCCCAAGCGAGGCAGTCCTGCACCGTATGCTCCACCGTGTAAGTATAATTGTTACTGGAATTCATTTGAACGGATTATAAAATGGATAATCCTAGGGTTCCTTATAAGCTATTTTAGCAGCATTAAATATGAATTGCGATAAAATTATTTATTCTATTTCATTTCCTATCAAAGCAAAATGAAGAATACAATAGCATTTACTGACGCATGACGAATTTTTATGCCAAAAATGCGTCAATGCTACTTTCTAGATTATGTAAGCCATTTTAGGCTAATACAAATTTTGAAAATAGTCAATTATCTATTAGCATATTTTTTTGGATAACACTACAACATAATGGATATTCAATAAATCAAAATAAAGATAAATGTTTTTTGAAAATGTTAGGTAAGCGTCCAGATTTTGACTGCTTTTGACTATGATTGCTATAATAGGTAGCTCTTTTGTAATAGAGAGACTTCTCTTAAATAAATCAGAATATTGAAAATGGTTACCAAATCATTACAATTATTGATCTTTTTTTTTTTTGCGCATTGTTACATTTATTTATACACATTTAAGTAGCACTATATTTAAAGACTAAAATTAAAATATTTACAAAAATGACTAAATTAAAACTTTATTTTATAGGGCGTCAAAAAATTCGTCCACATCGCTGTCAATGGGGAAAGTGCCCAGAACGCTGGCAGCATTGCCACGTTGGATGGCAATGCTGATCCTTTGACCAAGAAATAGGCCAGCCCTCTGGTCACGCGAGGCGTCGACTATACGCTTGGCGATGTCTCTGAAAAGTTTGTGGGCACTCGGACCCCACGGCCCTAGTGTTTCAACCCCAAAAGGCTCAAATACATAGCTAAAAGTTAAGCCAGTGTATTTGCGCCGCTTGAGGTTTTCAGCACTTGCAGCAGCCGCACCAGCACAGCATGCAGTACCAGGAAGGTGGGATGGCGCAAGGGTGTCGACACACGTTGCATCCCACACCAAAGGTCTACCCAACTTCCATGGCATTATAGTCATCCCATCTGGTCTCTTCCCATCGTCGCGCGCCAAGCCACTGGGTTCTAAAACGGCTGGCACCCCGGACAAGAACACGACGGATAATGTCATTTAAACTAGCGTGCCGTGCTAGCCGACCTGCACTCTTGCTGCAGGAAAGGCCATGGTGCCCGAGGCAGTCGACTCTTCGAGGAGGTCTCTTGAAATTATAGTAGTAGCCTACGTAAATCGGCATTGTGCTACTTGTGTTACTTTGCCAATATTATTGTTTAAATTGTCCAGACTCTACAGTCTGGTATTCATCTACATGAATAGACATTTGGGACTCCTCGCAAATGAGACAGCCTGATTAAGGCACCGCATTTACATCTGATGCTGGATGCATCAACAAATTTTAAAAACATTTAATTTCACTAAGACGTATTTTTCTTTTTTTAGCCTGCTCCGTCCCACTCCTGGGTAAAGGCCTTCCACAACACTTAGACTACCTTTACCTAATTTCAATAGGTTAGGGTAATATGGCCGCCTGCTACACCATCGTTCCTGAATGCAATTTGATTGAAAACTCAATTAGTCTGTCAGTCAGATTAATAAATAATTGAACCGTATATTTCAGTTTATTATGCAAACCAATATTGATAAAAAAATGCTATAAGTTCTATTTTTTTATTTTTGGGTTCTGAATGTAGTTATGATGCGTTTTATCTTTGCAAAAATATTCATTGATTTAACAAAAGGAAAAAAAGGTGTGCCGATTAATTTTAATAACTAAAAATTTATTTTATTGTAATAAATATAAATTAATTGTATTAACAATGAATATAAAATAATAAACCACCTAGATCTAAATTCTAAACTATGGAAAACAACAATTGGAACATCAACAGATGATTCTGTTGATGTTCCAATTGTGATGGTTTCACTCATTAACGAGTACCAGGAACCCATGAGATTACGTCGGTGTGTCCGTTGATTTGTAACACTCGATTACATCTCCATTCTTTGATACAACTTACGTGATGTCACGGAACTTAGAAAGTCTATTATTTTTACAGCAAATAGTGCAGAACATGTTTCTTTTAGATAATAGAAATTATAGTGATTTTATTATTTTTATTATTGCGTTGTTTTGCAAGGGTAGATTTGTACGCAGAAGAATGGGCAAGAAACTCCATACTTCCTCTTTTTTTAAATGTTTCTCAATATTTTTGTAGCATAATTTGGGACCTTAGGACACGCAGAGTAGCTAATCACTAAGCCACTGCAAAATCGTGCCATCAGTATTTAAGTAGTACATTACAGCTGTCTATAACTTCTAATAACTAAGTGAAAGGATGCAACTATGTGATTAAAATGTTTGACAACTTCCAAATTTAAAAAATTGCACACGGAAATGTTACATAGGTAGTTTTTTGAAGTGAAAACTTCTTTAGCGGCGTTGAGCACTTTTCTGTAATGGGTATAAAATCTTAAACTCGCGTCAGGACACGTGACCCTGACCGAAAAAGCGTAGGACGGCGCAGGGCGCTTGCGTGAATGTTCGTGTGACTTTATTACTTTTAAAGAAGTTTGTATGCTGGATACATTCGTTGCTAGGTAACATTGTTTATAAAAGATGTACGTCACATTGGAAAATTATTGAAATAAAAAGTCAACCATTTTTGCGAGTTTTACTAAAATCTGTTCCCAAGATATTTCCAACAATTACTATTCAAGTTTTCACTTCTGCCGGCACTCCCAGAGTGCAACCCGTCGTTTTTTTTTTACTAAGAATTGGTTTGCTGTTTTTCTATAATCTAGGTCAGAAGTGGCAGAGACAAAGTCGACGATGGAGTGAACTTACTCAAGCCTGTTCAATCTATCCTACTTAGACTTTGCTGAGTACCTTAAAGCTGAATTTTGCCCCTTGGATTTTGGCCATGACCTCGCCTACTATTACAGCACACGTAACATGACCAATTCTATCTCTATTCTACCAAGAATAGACGAAGTTATTTTATCGTTTGTTAATATAAATTGAATGTTTTTTTTTTTTTGCTCAAGTGAGATACGATCGGTACACCATTGAAGAATAGTAACAATTCTTTTCTATATTTTAAAAATTTCTATGCTTAAAACGGTAAAAAAATCTTTCAACATTCTGTCATTTTGTCTATTCTTCCGTCGAGAAAATCCGTTTCTACCGCGCCGTGCTACGCGTGCAGGGGACTTCAACATAACTTAGATGCACTTCTGCCTAGCCCCTTAGGTACTATAGGCATAATACGTAAACACGTTCTCACCTAACAGATTATATCACAAAACAACTCCTGTGTCAGATATTTAAACTTTGTCAAACAGACAGGCGTGGCGAATGCGAAGCGAGGCGTTTTTATTTATAATGTATGGAATTGTTTGAATTCAGTCACATAGAAAAGCGAAAGCGATCCGATAGCGTGACCGAACCGATGCGAAGACGTGGTGAAGGCGTATTTGCTTTGTTTGACGTCATTCATAAAAAGCCAGCTAATACAACTGCCTTGCAAATGTTTTTGGCGTTGCCATGGCACCGCGAGTGTCTGGAATCTGCGATAGGCAATTAGAAGGATGTATTGTATTTATTAATTAGCCAGCCTCTAGGCTGTTTACGTGTATCGAATTACCTACCATTGTTTGTCGGATGCTTTTGTCTGATCGGAGAAAAGCTAGTGATTTGGCAAGGGGCGGAAAGAAAGGAATATGTTGAGATGGCATGTTTTACTTGACTTTATGATAACAAAACCGTAATATAATAGACAGGAATAAATAGCATGGAATAATCTTTGTTTACGCGAGATATGGTATATTATGTATAGACCGATTATGCTATGCTATGCATGGCACATTTGTGGGCTTTGCGGATGGCGAGAGACTCTCCTGGTGTGAGACCTGCTTATTTTAAGCTATTGCATATTTTTTTACGCGGGCTTTCAGCGCGGCGACCGAATCAATAGAATACATTTTTTTTTCTTGACGTTTCACTTGATTGACGTGGCTGACCATAGCCTAATTAGTAGAGTAACTTCTCATAGAGTAACGATGGGATGATATTCTCGTTAAATATACGCGATTTTTTCATTTATTTTTTCATAAATAAAATAAATAAATAATTATAATTGTATAAGTTGATAAAAAAGAGTATGCAATAGCCTTACCGCGGCAGTCGAGACCAACACGTATTTTTTTTATCGCGGTATAATCCGTAAATGAGTCCGCCCACCCACTACTGTCAGACTTGTACTGACTAAAATCGACGGAGATCCTGCAATAACCCTTTACGTCCGAGGTTCACGTTACCTGATGAGGCAGTTCCGCGACCCTGGGGGAGGCCTGCCTACGCTACGTTTTTCGGTTCATGGTCGCCACTCGAGAACTTTTATTTTAGTAGAACTAATAGTGCCAACTGATGGGTATGTATCGGAATCCGTTATCAGTTCTAGGAGCGATGTGGCTTGCTTATTGCCACTTTTACGCAAAGTAACTCCGAGGTTAGCTCTTTATGTGACTCTAAAGCTTCATTTAAGCCTTTGTCAAACAGACAGGCGTGACGAATGCGAAGCGTGACGTTTTTATTTGTAATGTATGGAATTGTTTCATCCAGTCACATAGAAAAGCGAAAGCGATCCGATAGCGTGACAGAACTATCGGACTGACGTCTCGCTTCGGTTCGGTATCGCTTCGGAAACGCTTCGCTTTCGCCTGCCTGTTTGACAAAGGCATTAGACGGAGCAAGAACTCGCATTCGAGTTTCACTACATTGCGGTAATTGTTTGATCAACTGAATTCATTGTACCTATAAAGTCCGCAATGTAACGCAACTCGAGTGCAAGTTCTTGCATCAGTGCGTCAGTTCACACCGATACACGACGCGACGTGACACGACAATACTGGAAATATGTATTAAATAAACTTAGATTTTGAGTCGTTATTAAAAGATGCGCATGGCGCCTCGCTGCGTCGCATCATCGATGAAATGTTTATCTTTTCGTGTAGTAAATAAAGTTAGGATTTTAACTCGCTCTATTAAAATATTGTGCGTTCAGCGTCGGGTCATGGTGTGGATTGACCTTTAGTCTCTAAAAGGGCAGCTGTTATAGATCACAGTCAATAACACAATTAAACATAACACGTATTGTATTAAATAGAACATTGTATAATTACTAATGAATCCTATGAGAACTGACATTGTAGTGACTACAATGTCAAGTAGAGAAGTTCAGATTATCCTATGAAATAATAACATAACAATGTTCAAATAATGGTGTTGTTGAATTTTAATAATACATCTCATAGGTTGAATAAATATTTTTAATACATATTCGTATTCTTATGGGAAATAATAACGGAAACCCCTTAAGGAAACCAACATGCCCTGGAAACATATATTTGAAGACTTGTCATCTGCCAACTAGGCACGCGTAGTGGTTTTATTTAAATGTACAACCTTCCACTAACTTTAGACAGACTTATTAAAAGCGCGTATTCTAAAAGTTGGCAACGTCGCAAATAGCTGTAAAATATTTACAAGTTTTAATTAATTTGGCAAAACTCAGTTCACTAATTGTTATAGAAATGCAATAAGTGTTTTAACACTGAATTTAAAGTTGTAACCGCTTCAGGTATATAAAAGGCCTTTGGAAAGTTCCCAAATGCTTTTTTTACATCTAAAACTGTATATTCGGTGTTACGATATTACTTATTGCATTCCCTTATCAATTTTTTAGTGCAATACAGAGCCATATTTCTTATTTTCATGCAGTAAAATTGCTAAAATAATTAAAACTTGTTATATTTGACAATTATTTGCGACATTGCCAACTTTCAGAATACGCGCTCTTAATTACGCCACATAATGGATTTGCGTACTTACTGTATAATTAATAGGGTATTGTTTACCCCCGTATATGCGTACGTAATGGTATGATTCCACCAAAACTATGTTCGGCACAATATGTTCGTGCACTACGGCAATGCGCGTACTAAGCAGGTATGCGTTTAGCCTTTGTGTCTACCGCAAGGCTGTGCACGAACTTTTGTACGCGCACAGTGCTGTGTGCGCGTATATTTGGGTGTTCGCGCACAATTAACGAGTCCACGAAATATATAGATACCTAGTTACGTTCCGGTGTGATATTTTCAGACCAACACGCAGGTAATCCACTGCTAAAAAGTAGTTAACAGTTTATCGTAAACATCAATCCATTTCGAATGTGTTAATTATGAAGTAATCATGTTTTAATTACATGCAAATTTAATTTGCAATTCGCAAACGCAACACCTAATAAAATTATGTATAATATGCATTCACGATGCCAGAAGTAAAAGACGTCGATCCCAAGAATCGCGTAATACGAATATCACTTGCATGCACTGAATATTTATATTTCAGTGATTGACCCCAGCTATTACCCAACTTCACCCTGTTATAATACTGATACTATTTTCTTATCAATGTTTGTTTGTGAACTATGAGCCTTCCATACACTTAAAAGCCTTTGTCAAGCAGACAGGCGTGACGAATGCGAAGCGTGACGTTTTTATTGGTAATGTATGGAATTTTTTGAATCCAGTCACATAGAAAAGCGAAAGCAATCCGATAGCGTGACAGAACTATCGGACTGACGTCTCGCTTCGGTTCGGTATCGCTTCGGAAACGCTTCCGTTTCGCCTGTCTGTATGACAAAGGCAAAAGGGCATAGGTCTCACGAAACTTAAAACAGATTTCTAAATGCGACAGAACATTTCTATTAACATCGTTTCGTAAAGCGTGTCTCTGTTTTACGTTCCACACTCAAAATGTACATACACTATCAACAAAATTATACTGTAGTTTTTTTTAACTATTGGCCTTTTTTTTTTCGTGGTAAAATCATCAAATGAGTCCTCCCACCCAGGGCAGGGCGGGAGGATCTGTCAGACTTGTACTGACTAAAATCCACGGTGTCCTTCACTAGCCCTTTACGTACCGGGGTCAATATTATACTGTACAGTGCAAAATCTATGTTAATTTTATTGTTTTGCACTGCAACCTAAACAATCATCAATGATAATTTCATCTGCACGATTATCCGTGAACTGCAGTCTATTGATACTCATAAAACCGTTAGAAAACGATTAATTTGCATGAAACATGAACACACGGACACATACATTGGTTTTCTTTTTTATGCTGATTCTTGAGTCAAAAATTTTTCATGGTCTCAAGGTGAAACCATTTTGGCTCAAAAAATGAAGAAAATTAAAAAAAGGAGCCCGTACACCTACTAAATAATTACTAATTACAGGGTGTAATGGACAACATAAACTGTAGAATTCAGGACGTGTTTATTTTCAATAAGATCATTTAACACTAGAAATTCCTTCTGGATCGTGGGTGCATTGACTAACATTTAAAATTACTTAAACAGTCAGGAAAAACTGTCTTGAAGCCCAAGAAAATATGAATACGACACGGTTGGCGCAGTGGCTCAGAGATCGACAGCTGCGCAGAGTGTCGCGGGTTCGATTCCCGCACGGAACAAATATTTGTCTGATCTACAAGTAGTGGTTCCGGGTCTGGATGTTTGTGTATGTGAGTTTCTTTGTTTGTAAACGCACCCGCGATACAGGAAGAAATTTCTAGTGTAAGGCAACGTTTTTTCTTAAAAAAAAAGAATTACGAGCAGGAATTGAACCAGTGACACACAGGCTATCGATCATACGTCAACCGTGCCGTGAGTCACTTCGTATTTTATTCTCAAGTTGATAACTATGCTAACTACTTAATTCTATCGAAACACGATATGACTCCGGACGTCCGGTGGACAGAGTATGTGGTCACATGATGAGTCAATTGTTGTAATTATTAAACTTTCTCTGAAACAACATATACTGGGTGTAAGAAGATGAGTCAGTTAAAATTAATAGTTACCGGAAGTAACCTCAAAGCGTCATCACCCTTATTGGCACGCTTCTTCCGACCACTATTGTGGATCAGCCTCCTCTCTTAAGAGCTAATCTTCCCTGGTCGGAGTAACTCCTGGATTTTTTCCATGATCGTCTTACCGCTCGGATTAACTCATCATCATTATCTGCCTAGCCTATTCCCAACTATGTTGGGTTAGTTTACATTTGAACATCCGGTTCAGCAAGCAGGTGAATGTAAGAAATTTACATAAAGTGACTGCTTATCTGATCTCCACAACCCAGCAACTAGGTGATACGTTACCCGTAAATTACTGGTTGTCAGACTTTCGAGCTTCTGACAGTCAAAGGTTGCAAATGACAGCCGTGACCAACGGCTTTACGTGCTTTCCGAGGTACGGAGGAAACTCGCTATGATAAATGGTCACCCATCCACAGACCAACTTCGGCAAGCGCGGCTGAACCTTAAAGATCAACATGTGCAGCTGTTATTATTTAGATTTAATGATTAACTAAATGGTGGGTAGTAAATATTATACTGAACACGGATGGTGCAACAAGACTTTTCAGTTAAAGATCATAGGAGTTAGACCAGGTTCTGCAGTATCATGATGGGGTGATTGTGAAGAAAGCTAACCTCACCTAGAACACAGTGTAGGTGATGAGTAGAAACACTCACTGTCTTTAGTAGTCGGAGTCTGACAGACCCTACGTCCACAGTACGTATAGGACATCCATTGAGTATTCCACACCAAAGTTTCGTCCAAAGTAAATATCGTCAATCATGGCGGCTGTCTTCATAAATATAATTTCGGTTCATTAAGGGAGATATTCGCATGACAACAACACGTCGTTAATTTGGAAACATTCATCACAACCCGGTGTAAAATATTTCATAACAGTTGCTGAAAAATCCGTAAAATGTTAGGTTAGGTTATAGGTAACAGTAAAAAGGTCTGTCAGTCCAAAGACGATAAATAATCGATTTATTATTTTTTACCCGACTGCGCCAGAAGCAGGGAAATATTTTTCGAGTATTATTTACATATATATAGATTCGTATGAATTGTCAGAATTATACTCTGTACATTTAATTTTGATGAATCCAAAAGGGCAAATTTTTAGCGCCATTTTGTAGGTGTTGATTTTTTAGTCTTCTGAAATCATCAAATGTATTAAAATAAATGGTTTTCAAAGGAGAATTCAATAACACCTAGATTCATTATATGTTGTAATTTCTTTATTTATAGATCATGCTAATATCCATGCAGGACCCAAATCAGTCGATCGCTCGGCCAGTGCTGCAACTGTACCAACCTTTGACAAATAAATAAAATCCCAGTCACTAAATTACACATACTGGTCACACCAGACGATATTTTAAACCAATAAACGATTAAGTAACACAATAATAAATCAAACGCATCCGTTCACAGTCACTATCCATTTATTTTAATGACGACGAAGAGTATACATTAGATACACTACATCACTCATTTGCAATGACCTAGGGAGTTGATCGGTATCATCGTTGCTACAATCTCTTTGCAAAGAACTGCTATAATTGGACCACTATAAATTAGTTCGATCATCATTATTTATAAAAGTTGCAAAATTTAAAAGAAGCGATAGGTAACAAACAGGTCTTAAAATAGGTATTAACCAATGCTTGGAGTTATACAAGTGAACTAACCTACTAGGTACTATACTTTTGGGACCAAATCTCTTTTTTCAAGAACATTGAAGAAGCATCTCGATAGGGCAAGTGCATGACCTAAAACCATCTCCATTGGCAAAAGTAATAACGTACAGACGCCAGAACATCAACCTACCATAATCTGTAAAATTTCTTTGTTAGATTTTCAATCCCTAAACACAGAAATTATTCGAAATGCCTTAAACACTTTTTTCGGAACAAAAAAATCGCATCTTTAAATACGTTTTATTTAGCTTCGTTCAAAACCAGCCAGGTCAGCATTTGTTTAGAGATAATTGAAGGAGTATTGAGCAAGTGTTGCATAGTGACGGGGCCCCCTATAGAGGGTCAAAACCTGCCGGGGTCGCGGGACTCTCGACTTACCGTTACCCCGGTACATAAAGGGCTATTGAAGGACACCGTGGATTTTAGTCAGTCAAGTCTGACAGTCCCTCCCGCTCTGCCCTGGGTGGGAAGACTCATGTGATGATTTTACCACGTAAAAAAAAGCTGCCACGGTCTCTTTTAATAATTTATTATTTCTTGAATTGTCTATTTTATATTTTCGTATGGGTGGGCACTTTTTACTTGATACATTGTTTTCATATAATGTACCATCTCAAGATGAATGATGTAACAAAGATTCTGTTAAAATTTTAGGAGATTGAAAAAGAAGGCCAATAGTTAAAAGAACTGCCAAATAATAAGAGACTATGGTGCAATTACATTTCTACGCCTGATATCAATATTGTCTCGTATCTCGATCCCTTTTCTTTGTCTGGTGCTTCGGATTGGACATCTTTCAGAATCGATTGTTAATTAGTTACAGGCAAAGATAGATACATCAACATAGCAACCGAGATAGATTTATTAATATGTGCAGCGTTAGCCGTTTATCCGAATTCGATCAACAGTGCAGGATAGATTTCATTCCATTCAAAAATGTTGTTCAATTCTATGGTTCATTATTTCAAATATTGTGATGGGTATTAAATGCATTTAGTAATCTTATTCACGCAAAGTCTCCCAAGCAGAATATGAATGGATTAACGACCACGTGAAATTGCGTCAACGAATGATTATTCTCAAACAAGTGGCACATCATCGAAATATCGCCTGTCAATTAGAAGATTAAGAAAACTTTCAAAATCAGCAATTATATTGTCAATGATCTATCATTCTGACACAATTTGATTCAGCTTAGGCTTGAAGGAATGCTTAAAACAAACCACAAAGTTTACCTTGAGAAGAGTAGTAATACAATAAACAACTACCTTACTAACAAAATAGACCATAAACAAAAAGGTTTTAAATCCATTACAACATAACAATAAAAAAAACATTGTTCCCAGCCTTCAATTACACAAAAGTTCATTAAATAATAGTTAAGCCGTCAATTAACCTCTAATCGTTATTACAAAGGATAATAAACTAAACAAAGTTTAATCTAGATTTTATTTAGTTTATATAAACCGTGAGAATGTTGTGTATAAGAGTAATACAGTTTCGAAGGAGGTGCTAATCTATCACTGCTCATCGACGTAGACCTAATAAATCATTACTGTTAAAAGATAAACAGTAGTGCAACTGCGAAAAACTTTTGAGTGTCTATTTTTGTAATGCGCGAAATATTCATGTATATTTTTTTTTTCATGACTTCTGACATCTACCAACCGACACTTTTTGTTTTTTTTAGCGTGGTAAAATCATCAAAAGAGTCCTCCCAGGGCCGAGCGGAGGGATTGTCAGACTCGTACTGACTAAAATCCACGGTGTCCTTCAATAGCCCTTTACGTTTCGGGGTCACGGTAATTCGTACAGTCCCGCAGTCCTGCGACCCCGGCAGGCTTTGGCCCCGTCATTGGGGCCCCGTCATTTTGCGCGTGGAACACAACGCACCGTCGACCCGAACGTGGTCCATGGTCGGACAGCGAGTTGCCCATTACTCACTGCCCGTATGCCCGCGCCTACGGTGGCCGGAGATCGTCTAACACTGCGGCTGGAGTGGAGGGAGGACGCTGTCCTCTCCCTCACGCGGCCCGCCTCCACCTTCGCGAGCATGACTGCTTCGCAGAAGGAGGCGACCGCTTCCCACTCCGTCTCGCCCCGCAGCATGGCCTCGACCAATGCCGGGCGCGAACCAACCCGCACTAACCACGCACTTGTTATTTCAGCCCACTCGCTCTCATAATAGAGCATCACAGATAGCCTGTGTCCCAGCAGAGGGAAATTATGTGCTGATTATGTTATGATAAATATGCATAATTACGTAATCGAATTTCAACGAAAACAAACTTCAACTATTCGTACAGTCTTCTCCAATTTTACGTTTTATGCTAATTAACATTAGCTTAGTATGTAAACTTGTGGCCTCTGATGATAAAATTCCCCGAAACCAGTTATTGTGATTTTTTTTTAATCGGTGAATTAGTTTTCTCAACGTTAACTCAACTATACAACCATGCAATGTATGAATTCAAAGCGTATCTCTCCCAAACCTCTCGAAATCTTAAGTAGCCTTTACTTTTCAGAACTTCACAGCTAAAAATAAAGTAAACCAAAGCTTTTTACTTGCTCTTCATGTTTAATCAGACGATTAAAATCATGTCTACGTACAACCGAACACTCCAATCAAGTAGGCCATTATCTCTAAAAAAACCGACTTACGGCACGTTCTCGACCTTGCCGCTTGAGCGGTGAGCGCGGGGCGGCGAGCGTTAAGATCAAATGTATAGAACTGTTTGAAACACGCCACGAGGCGCCGCCAGTGGCAAATTCGCGGTCTTACAAAGTTATTTACATCTTATTCATCGCACTGCTCACAGCTTTTTTTTTTAGGGTGGCAAAATCATCAAATGTGTCCTCCCGCCCTGGGTGGGGCCGAAGGGACTGTCAGACTCTTACTGACTAAAATCCACCCGTGTTTCTTCGGATGCCCTTTACGTACCGGGGCCGCGGTATCCTGGATTAAGAATAAATCCGCGACCCCAGCAGGCATTTGGCCCCTTCCCCGTCGGTGACGCGTGAAACACGACGCGCCACCGACCCGGGCTTGGTCCTTGGTCAGACGGCGAGCTTACCCATCACTCACCGTCCGCAAGCCCGCTCCGCAGCTGTGCCCTCTGCTATTCAGAGGGACACGCGTTGGAGCATCCAACCGACAGGCTATTCGGATACGGGCAAAGAGACTCCTTAGGCACACAGTGCCTAAGGAAGAGTTTTTGCCCGCATCCCTGGGTGCACCGGCCCGAAAAACTGGTCTTCCCCCCGGACGTATCCGAGGGGGAACTCCAGTCCACGGGTGCATGTGGAGGTTTCCTGTCTTAGCACCCCACTGCTCACAGCTAAGACCAAAGTAGTGAACAAGCCGTTACACTACTGCACGACCATAAACTGTGGCCACACTACATGCAATTATAATCCTTCAATACACTTACGCTTCGCACATTAAGTAAGAGTGATAAACTTACTTAATTAAACTTGTTACTTGATGTTGCAGATTAAGCAAAACTAATAAAGCTAGCCTGTTAGGTGCTTAGTTAGTGTAACTGCTTATATTGCATGGTTGAGTCTTTCATTGCCTACTTGCAACTTTGGGAGATTTTTGTGCAAAGATTTCTAAGGGTCAATTTACACCGAGATGCTATGCTGCTCGCACATTTCAGTAGAGCGACCCAAAATCTAACTTAATTTTCTACACGAAAAAGTAGAACTTCCAGTAGGTACCGTCGCAGCACGTCGCGTCGCGTTGTCTCTTGGTATGAATTGACCCCAAACACTACATATCAACTGATAGGTGCCTTGCTTATAGCATCACTTGATTTCAATGAATATCTTAGGAGATATCGTAGTTTCAAAATAATACCGCATCTAAATAATGATTGGCTGGGCATGTCACAATTGCTGCGGTAAGATCCCTCTTTGAGAAGTGGTTGGAGAGGCGCCACGGCGTCCTCAACTCCTCACATTCCACCTGACGCAAGTCCTCACCGGACACGGTTGTTTCGGGAGGTACATCAGGGATTCAACAGCTGGTGAGGGAAATGGGGTGCAATCTAAAAGCGTGGGGGAAAGAACATCCTCTACCTCACACCCCAGCCACCGCCGAAGACGCAGGGCATTGGACATCGCGGGGTAAAATTCTGGCCATCGTTATAACTGGCTTGCGGACTTCAAATAACGCGGGAACAGCTGGTTTAATACAAAACTTTAATTTAATTCATTAGTTCAATCTATATATATAAAAACGTTATGTTGGTTTGTGTATGCTTCAAAAACTCAAAAAGTTCTACACCGATTGAGCTGAAATTTTAGCATGATATATAATCCGCATCAAGGATTGTTTTTATCTATTTTTTTTTTTGAAAAACATTTTTTATTGCCACAGCGAAGCGGGGCAGGGTACAGCTAGTAATTTTATAAAATGTTGGATACATTTTATGTAGAAAACAAATTTTCTGTAGAAACCTACCTCCATGATTGAAACCTTATTAAACTCTCTTGAGAACTTTATAAACATCATGTACTTGATAAAGTTTTATCGGAGAGTAGGTATTCGTATAAAAACTAGTTCCTATTAGGTTATCTCCTAATAAGATCAGGCGCAAAAAGTTAACTACATTTTCTTATCTCTTTTCTCTACGTTTCCTAATTAGGGCGCAAAATGTTTCTTCAAAAGATTTTTGTTTTTTGTGCATTTAAGATTGATATTTGAAATTCTATTCGTTTAAAAGAGAAAATTAAAATATTTTTTTTAGCCTACACTGTCCTACTGCTGGGCAAAGGCCTCCCCCAAGTTTTTCCATGTATTTTTGTCCAACAGCCCTCACGGTACGAGTCCAACTCATCTCGCCACCTCTTTCTGTGGCGGCTTCGGCGGCGCCTTCCATCTCCAGGTACCCACTGTGTAACGGCCTTCGCCCAGCGGTCAATGTTCATGCGGCTGACGTGACCCGCCAGTTCCACTTCAGCCTGGCAGCCTTCTTTCCGACGTCCAGAATGCCCGTTTTGGAACGCAGAAAACATTTTTACAAATCAAAATGCGTGTAGGTCAAAATTGACAGCTCTGCCGAGTCTTTTGGTGAAAACTGGCGCGTTTTTTTTTTGGAATGTGGAATCATCAAATAATTTCTCCCGCCTTGGGTGGACCGGAAGGGACTGTTAGACTCTTACTGACTAAAAACTACCCAGTTCCAGGACAGTTGCAACCTTGACTCTGGATTTGTACCAGTTGGTAGCAGCAATAGGCTGGCCTCCTATTACATGAAACTTTAATTAATATACCTAGAGAACTATGTGTCTTATTGCTTTCTTGTGTTTTTTTAATAACATTTTAAATTTTATTTTTAATTTAGCATCTTTTGTAAATCCTATTTAGTTTGTAACATTTGTAGATTTTCAGTTTCAGTTCTGTATATATTTTAATATCGAATAAACTGGAGAAATGTGGATGTAACAAAAATTTGGGATATAACTTTCAGATATTAGACAATCTTAAATGGTCCTGGTTCGGCCTTGTCGTGAGAAAGGCATATTACACTGCAAAGACAACATTCCGGTTGCATGTCTTGCAATTCTGGTGTATTTAATGTAGTGTAAAATGTAGTTCGATTTTGAAAGTTCATCCTTGGTTTGAAAAGTATTTCTTTTTGCTGTTTTTACATTTAATTTTAGCGAAAGGACGCTCTTTACAAAATATAAGAAATCAGTAACAGGTTACATTTTTCAGTAAACCATTTTGAGGATGTTAACCCATTTTAAAAACTTTCTCAAACATGATCACCTTCCTTCCGAGCATCGCCGTGCAACGTAGCATCGCCGCCAGTCTCTAGAGCACGTTTTTCTTTTAATTATTCCTGTTTGTTCTAATTTAATAAAGTAAATTGTATGCAAAATTAAAAAAAAAAAACAATGAAAATAAACTTAAACTTTAGATAATAATGATTATAAGTATCTGTATGATTTTGAACCGAAAAGTAGATTTTTTTTTAACATACCCTGACTTAACTAACTTTCAACAAATAAACTGAAGATCTATTAACATCAAAGAAAAATACCTACACTATTTTAGTTATTCTAGACCGCCTGGAACGATATTGCTCAATATGGGTATCTAATTTATGAAGCCAACATTACACAATGCGCTACTGTCATACGATGTGAGGTTTCATCAAAATAATTATAGTTTACAGACTATCTAGGCCACATGGCTTATTATAACTTACCTTACCGCGATCATGTCTGAAAATGTGTTGTTCAGTACATAATGACAAAAATGGTTGACTATTGTTCTGAAAAAACTTTTGTAGACCGTGAAATTTTGTTATGACGTCAAATGGAATTGTTAAAATTGTATTATTTTAGATTAATTGGTCTGGTGTTTTTCTAAAGTAAAATTGAGCATACTTAATGATAAAAAAATGCTAATGGCCAGTCTAATTAATGTCGCAAATGCAGCCCAGAGGCCTGGCCTTCTCATACGCAGATGGCAATGCGCAATCATTGCCACGCTTATGCCTTTGACAAACAGACAGGCGAGTCCGAAGAGAACCGATACGAGACGTCAGTCCGATAGTTCGTAGTTAGTAGTATGTGACTGGATTCAAACAATTCCATACATTACAAATAAAACCGTCACGCTTCGCATTCGCCACGCCTTCGCATTCGCCACGACTGAGACGTCTCGCTTTCCGAGACACTGAGGAAACTGATAGATGATCAGGATCATCCATCCACGGACCAACCTCGGCACTTA
Organism: Agrotis puta; assembly: GCA_943136025.2. Classification (NCBI taxonomy): domain Eukaryota; kingdom Metazoa; phylum Arthropoda; class Insecta; order Lepidoptera; family Noctuidae; genus Agrotis; species Agrotis puta. The sequence goes on along the minus strand of OW964186.2, from coordinate 8,783,389 downwards.
GTTACTTTATTCCAATACTTACCAATAGTACTTTAAGGACATACTTTCTAATCCCGGTACTACATGGAAACCAACCTGTGGGATAATTTTCGACCTTTTTTCAGGCGAAGGTGCGGGAAATTCCAGTCCAAAATTAAAGCCTCGTAAATAACTCGGAAGCTACACAAGTAAATACTACTTGCAAACACTAATAAAATACATAACATAATTTCTAAAGAAGTTATTTCAAAACCAATTCAATTATGAAACGCTACCTAGTAACATCTCTAATTTATTGACATGTTGCTACCCACGATAGTGTTGTTACCACATAGTGACGTCATTAAATGTATAAGTTAGTTCATGTCTATTAATTTGAAGATGTTCGACACTAATGCCTTTGTCAAACAGACAGGCGAAAGCGAAGTATTTCCGAAGCGAGACGTCAGTCCGATAGTTCTGTCACGCTATCGGATCGCTTTCGCTTTTCTATGTGACTGGATTTAAACAATTCCATACATTACAAATAAAAACGTCACGCTTTGCATTCGTCACGCCTGTCTGTTTGATAAAGGCTTTAGAGTGAGACCCCATTAGAGCCCCAGCCGCCGCTGGAGACGCCTACGGCAACAGTCGTCGCAAGGCGACGGCGAGTATTGGGTGGTTCGCCGTCTGATCATGGAGAGATAGTTCAGCATACTAATGAGGTCTCAACGGCTGTCGAGTGTGACAGTTCCTTACGCTCCACCTGAGGGAGGACTCATTTGATGATTTTACCAAGCTAAAAAAGGCCCCATTCGAGCGTTGTGTCGCGTCGTAACAACGGATTAACGCATTTGAAGCCACAACTACGTTGCGTCCCTTGGTACAACGCAAGAGAGTACGTAGACCATCGCAATCGTAGCAAAGACTCTTAGTTCAGCCTCACAGTGGAACACTGTCCGCTGACCAACCGCTGTCAACGCACTTATGTAGCCTCACTGTACTTAGCAGTCTTATTACGGTATGCATAATTATTGTGTTTGATGATTTTAGAATTATAATGCGTGATGATGAATTGATGATGTTAATCTCACAATAATATTAATGCAAAAATATCGCTGGAGAGATAGTTACTCAATCACAAAGGGATGGATGGGATTTAGTGTAGAGATAGTCCAATGTAAAAATTAGGCCCGCTTTTACGTTTTCGTGGGAGACTTTTCACATACCACGCGAGCTATGCCTCCAGCAAAAGCTATTTTTTCTATAAGTAATTGTTTCTGATAAAAATCTAGTGGAGTTGATCTGTAGGCAAGGATGCAGCGCCCCCACAACGTATAAATCCGCTGCTTTTCATTTGAGAGTGAAGGTTTCAAGTGTGTGGGTTTGTTGCAGGTGGAAAAAAGTTGACGAACAATTATTTTACTAAAATCTAGCAAAAAATAATAATTCAGAAAATAAATTCACCCAGAAATATATTTTATTTAAAATATTAAAGTTACATCATATATAATTAAAACCACACAAGTTTTTACGCCAAAACTCGTATTTCCTTCCCCGTAATTTGTTCAATCCATTCAAAATGTGAGGAAATGTCTACAAAAATAGTTTGTATTCCTGTTTGCAGCTCCAATGTCGATGACACGACTCCAACAAGACCATCGCTTGTTGTCAATGCTCCTCCCGAGTCACCATCCCCTGCGTAAGCTTTAGACTGTGAGCACAACGTTGTGGAACCTTCAAGAAAATGTTTGCACCGACTTATTTCAACAGTGCCTTCCAAAGGACGGCAGTCCTCGTACTCCGATTTTCCATAACCAGCAATGATCCCCTTCTGTCCAAATGCCTTTATGCGTGCGAGACCAATAGGCTGTACGAATGCATCAAATTGAATCGGTTTATTAGTTTTCAAAAGCGCTATGTCGTATCCCACAGTACTCCCATCGAGGTCCACATAAAGAGGATGATTTATAACTCTTCTTGACTCTCCTAGCCATCTCCATGTTAAATCATGCTGTTGCATTATATGGACTTGCAGGTTCTTCTGGAAACAGTGGGCAGCACTGATTACCCATTGTTTGTCAATAATAGATCCACTGCACAAGAATCGTTGATTGCCGGCGGAGATATGCAAAAAAACTAGGTACTTGTGCACTTCTGGTCGAAAACCGTCGCCATTGTATACACGTTGTTCTATGTCAGTAGGTAAAGAACTAGAACTTTGTACGTATAATATTATAGACAAACATAAATACGTTACTAAAGACATGTTATCTTTCTTTTGGCAGACTGAATAATAATTATAATTAGCAGATGCCCTTTCATTTTATGGTAGGAAATTATATTTCAAATTTGAAGAATGCAGTAATAAAAATATTACTTGTTTCGTAAAGAATTTGTATTATTTGTACACGAGGTTCATTTTGATGGGCATATTTTCGAACCCGCGTAAGTCATTGTTATCTTGTCAGAAAATATTAAATTTCATAACACGTGTAGATTACTTAAATAAATTTTATGGCGCGTTCATATCGCAAGATAGAACTCATAATGTAACTTATAACTAGATACTCACCAGATTTGCTAAGGTTTATGAAAAAATCGTGTTGTTATTTTAACATCCTCCGTGTAAATCCCTGTTTTTATCGTATCCCTGCGACGTATATGTATATAGATTAAAGGTTAACAATAACGAAAACAGTCACTAATCGACTGGTGATACTTTAATTTGAATATCACTGTTAAGTAACTGGTTATATAACTATGTTAATCATGTTACATTACCACTTTCTTGAGTATTTATGATCAGAATATAATTAGATGTTCAGGTGTCAAGGTGGTTGCATCAAATTAACTTAATTTTACATCATTATTTTTGTAGGTGCAAGTAGGCCACGTATTATTTTATTATTTTAATATCATTTTGTATGCAACTGGGAATTGATTTGCATATAACGACCTCTTTGCATGTGGACTTCTGTAATAACAGAGGTAATCGTTGAATAATTTAATAGTTAAAAAAAGTTTTTCGTATCTTTTACAGATTCAGATATCCCCCTTTTGGCCAGATTAAAACAAAGACGCTGTATACTAACGCCCTCTAGCACAGTTTTATATAACCAAATTGTGACTGAATGTGATACGACACCAGCGCCGACTGGTGGAAAATGCGGGAACTAAAATCAGTAGTGGTATTGCGAGCTACGACCCAAGCAAGGTACTCCTTTCTCCTCAAATAAACGCGTTCAACTTCGCTACACTATCGCGAGATGGCACTGGCATCGGGGTCCAATTGCCGAAAGTTTTAATTTATTTTTTAATATATAGCTAGCTAGCTATAGCTCTGTAAATCGACTTGATAGTGCTTATTTCTCCATTGAACATAATAGTTTTGTATAGGACAGTACAATTGTTAAGTCACCGTTTTAATCTTTTGTTTTAGTTAGATGCATACAATTTTTTTTTAAATTTAGGACTGAACAGAAAGTTGCTCCTGCGAGGAACTCAGAACGCCACCACGTAATGTATTTTAAGTCTATCCTTGTCTGCCGGGGTCAAGGAACTCTCACATCAGGCAATCGTGACTCTGGAACGTAGAGGGCTATTGAAGGAATGGGTTTTAGTCAATACGCGTGTGACAGTCCAGTCCCGCTCTGGGTGGGAGGACTTATTTGGATTTTAACAGGTAAAAAAAGCCTATAGCCCTGCGCGAAAAATAAGTGAGTTCGAGTACAGGTAAAGCGAACACCAAGTTCCAAATCATACTCGTATTAATATTCGTTCGTCTTCATATTAAAAACAACAAAAAACAAACCGCAAGGTTAACGCTATGTCCAGCCGGATGGTCGACCATGTTGGGTGCGGAAATGGACCGCTCCTTCCGGTACATTTGCAAATTTTATACTCAGATACATGTAGCTTCGATATTTTGGTGTGCTTGAAATGATCAGCCTTGTTTTTGTCAAGGGATTGAATTAATTCAATTTGTTTAATTTAAAATACAATATGTTGTGACCTGTTGGTCTAGTGGTTAGTGACCCTGACTGCTATGCCGGAGGTCGTAAGTTCGATTCCCACCCAGGACAAATGTTTGTGTGATGAGCACGATCATTTGTTGTGTCTGGGTGTATTTTGTCTATAATATGTATGTATTTAGAAATATATAAGTATGTTTATCAGTTGTCTAGTACCCATAACACAAGCTCTGCTTAGCTTGGGACTAGATGGCGTTGAGTGATAGTTGTGGAATATTTATTTTATTTATTTATTTATATACTATGTATATACTATGTTTGTTCAATGGTATCATCAACGGGAGAGTTTCTCATGAAGTAACTGTGTGAGAGCTTTATCAGCTTTAGTTGTGGAACTGGGATACTATTTTATTTTACAAGCACGAAACCCGTAGCTTCGACCGTAGTTTTGGGCTTTTATTACTCTTTATCATTAACGGACATAAGCTTAGTTAGTAGTACGAACAAAAAATCGGTGAAAACATGATTGAACAGTTATCCTGACTCCCGATTTGTTGTCCAAACTTTGAATTCAGAACTAATAAAGAGTAGAACACACTCAAAAGCTTCGACTTTCTTTTCGTAGTTTCGTTGACGGACTAAGTGAGTAGACCCTATACTTGAAAACGCCGTCCTGAAACACAATGAGCAGCCGAAGGGACATGGTGGTTTTAGTCAATACGAGTCTGATAGTCCCTCTCGCTCAAACTGGGGCCCATTTGATTAAGTAAAAAGCTGAATAAAAGAGGAATACCTCAATTTCATTTTTGGTGTATTTATCTGTGTATACCGTTTTTCCTTTTTCCCCCAAATGTATTATCTTTTCTTCTGAAATACTAGACTTTCGGTTACGCTACAACGCAATCCTTTAGATAGGAATCCTTTATAGTCGACCCTTTTGGTCGGATTCCTAATTTCTATGCCCAAAGTATCATTAATGACCAATACGAAAACATTTCATTTGACTCGTTATACGAGTAAATAGGGTATGTGTGTATACCATTTACTTTTAAAAGCTCTTTGAGTAGTCAAGGAGTCTCAGTTACTAAGATAATTAGAAATTCTTGGGATGGGTTCTTCCCAGAATTCGGGTCTTACGTTAAGGAGCTTTATTTTTCTACATAAGTTAACCTAAAACCATTTCGACAAACCTGGCTGATTTTCCTTTTAAAAAGAAATTTCCATAAAACTTCGGAATAACATGATCCAAATAAAAAATTGTATTCTTAGTTAGACCTTTTTAGATCTAAAGGTACCCTTGAACTATAAGGATAGCTTCAAATCAAGGGTTGAGGGGTCAATGGAGACTCATAGCTTGACCTTTTTTGAGAATGGGCGATTTCTTTCCCTTAGAGCTGGCGCCCACTGTTACTGACGGCATGACGTGGCGCTGTGGCGTGACGAAGGTTTGTATAAAATAAAATACACTTTATTATTAATGCACACCGTAAAAATTACAGATTTATAGTAGACTTATTATACATATGGTGACCAATGGGCAACTACCTGCACGCGGTCACCATGACCGCTAGCAAAATATTTTTACTCACCGAAACCAAACGCGCGCACTTATATCCTTGCCTAGCGCACACGCGACACTAAAGCACCAACAAAAAAGGTACACAGACGCACACTAATACGCGATAACGGATTTCGACGAAATTCGAATTCAAAAAATTGTTGCGGTCACCATGACCGCTGGCAGGTGGTTAAGGGTGGCGATTTTCCTTCACCGTTTTGAGAGCAGTGATCATGAAATAAATTGCACAAAGTAATGCGCCTGTCTGGGTTCGAACCCACGACCTACAACTAGAGAGTCCGGGCCGATACACCTAGCGCTAGCTTAGCTAGCCACTATCCTCTAGCATGTCATGTGTAAAATAACACAGCGTACCTGCACGCCCAGCCATGCCATAACATCAGTGAACGCCGGTCCTAAGTCTGTTAGTATTCAAAATAAATCACATTAGGCTGAAAGGAAATTTCGCGGAGGGTTTATATATGATAGATAAATAATAGACAATATGTTTTCTTTGCTATTTATTTTGACTAGTCCTACTTTTTACAAAAATGTCGCTACATAACGTACTTACTGTAACTTACCTAATATTTAACTAAATTTAATTTTGTAAGTTATTTAAGTTTGTATAAAAATCAGCAAAGTATAACATAAAATATTACGGTCAAGTTAAGTTAGTGAGCGAGACTTAACAAATGGATTGATATCAATATCTGATGTGGTCTACTCTTGAAGTTAGTACGATTTATAACCGTTTTCTAATATAATTTTAATTTAAAATGCACTAGTGAGTTTATGTATGTAGGTATGTATTTATCTTTAGTAAATAGTTCTCTTTTTTTTCAATGTACCTGTTATGTTTTATCTGCATCACCCCAAGGTAGACAGAAAATGCCTACGGCATTAAGTCCGCCGTTGTACAGTGTTGTGCATAAAGTTTAATAAATAAATATATAATTAATACTCATCACATCTGAAGGAGTTTCGCTTAGTAATTTAATTTGACCCTGTATATGTATAACATACGCAAGAGAAAACTTATGAACACTACAAACGGAAGAAATTGATTGTTATCATTGCACAAAATCCTGTGGCAACTAAATGGAAGAATTCACGGTTTTGAAGTCTTATGATTAAAAGTATTTAAACTAAATAGTATGAACATTATTATGAAAACATTAAACAGTTTAGCGAGAGCATGTTATGTACAGCCTTATTAGGTATACATCATAATGTTCCCATTGCTGTAACTTTGGCAGAAGGGTACTGGTAAGGGTACTGTTTGTCGAGGTTCTTGAAAATAACTTGGAAGTTTAGTAGAAAGGACTCAACCATCAATTCCAACAAGGACTAACCAATTGTATCAGGGAGTCTATGGAGACTGAATTTTCCACTCAGCAAAAACATCGTTTTCTTCCAATTTGGTCACCTGGGCTGCCGTCCACTAACTAAAAGGCCGTTAAGTGCAAAAAGTAGTTTTCGAGAAAACGCTAAAATTGTGAATTGATGTCTCTTGAAAAATATGCTATCTAGGAACACGGCTGCAAATTATATATGTAGGCATAGTGTTATTGCACAATATGTTATATTTTTAATTCATTTACATTTATTTAAATTTATTTAAATTCATTTTCTAAGTTTTAATTATGCATTTTATGTGGTTTAACTGCACAGCAATCTTCCTGTATCTCCTAAACTATTAATCATAGAAAAATGACTCTTAGACCAAAAGATAGAGCATCGAAAGTTGTATAAGACTACATTAAAAAGTGAAAAACGAGCAACTGTGGCTTAACGGCCTTTTTGTTAGTGGACGGCAGTGGGTGATATCACTCGGGTGAACAAAGTGGAATAAACCTGTGTGTAAAATTCTCCATAGACTAGCCCCGTTAAGATAGTAGCCGGGGTCGCAGGTCTCTCAAAACAGGTGACCATGACCCTGGAACGTAAAGGACTATTGAAGGAACACCGTAAATTTTGGCCAGTACGAGTCTGACAGTCCTTTACAGTCAACCCAGGGCGGGAGGACTCATTTGATGAATTTACTAAGCCAAAAATAATCAAGAATCTAGATCTTCTCATCTTTCCCCGCTTTCACGAGGTACTCTCCATACCATTATTGAATGAATCTAATATTATTAGCCTCTTTAAGCATTTTTATTTGTTACAGATTTACACTATGGAACTGAAGTTGGTAACTAATTTATAACACAAATAGGGCGAGTTATTTGATGAGTAGTTAAATTATTTGTTAAATCCTAAAAAACTTGAAAAAATTATTGACAAATATTAATGACATTTAAAAATAGTTATTTATCTATTTATCAAATAACTGGCTCGTCGAGTTGATCTAGAACCCTAGTTTCAATAATATAGGTATAACAAGTTCTATAACAAAATACAATAATGTCCAAAGATACATGTGGCATATTAGCAATATTTGGTATAATTACATTGATGAATAATTATAACTTATTAAGAAAGTGAATAAATGAATCAAAACTATATTTTAGTCTAGAAACTACATCACGAAATAGGTAACTTTTAATGCGCGCGTTTAATTTAACCTAGTGTTAAAATGAACTTCTTAACTTAAGTATTATAAAAATATAAAACAATAACAATATATTTTTAATTAACCTAATTTATCATCACGATATATTGATGTGGTATTATTTTATTTATTAATTTATATTATTCATAATTTGTTGTTCTTAGTATTTATCTATGATATATTAAATGTTACTTAGATGAAACTAATAAATGGTAACTTTAACACATTTACATACAAAAATATTTATGTGAACACAGTTAAGTGGGTATCTACGTGAAATTATTTTATATAATCATTATTTTTAATAAGATCTAAAATACAAGAGTAAAATATAATGTAAAAAGTACAAAAACAATATAAAATGTTTAAACTACTGAGAATGTAGTAACATGATAGTATAATTACACATTTGCCCGACATAGGGAATCGAACCCACTGAAAGTCCTACCTAATTAACCTTAATTAAATTAAATTTGCTAACTATCATAAATAGAACTCCAGTTCAATAAAACATTTAATGTCATTAGTAAAAATATAATGATTTTAGTAACCGATTAAAATCTTAAATAAAAATGGAGAATGTTCAAATATGTTGACCATATTATCATTAGGTGTCTGTGAAAAAACTGTTTAAACTAGAAAGTTCCTTTTGTAATAATATTTGAAAAAATAAGGCTGAACATTAATACATTTTGTTCTTCGCAATTTCATTTTAGAAATTATTCGTAGTAATTGGGGCTATTACTTTTACATTTTTTAATTCATTATTTTAATTTCATCTTAGATATTTTACACAAGACCTACGGAGTTCGTTAATGATTGGAGCTCTTAATTACAAGATAATTACGCCACTCCATACTGCTGGGTGTCGCAACTCCTGCGCTTCCCAAGTTGATGGCACAGCTGCGGTGAACCGACTATGTCGCCCATGAACACGCTGAGAAGGTAAAACTCTTTGTCCTGATCCCGGGACCTCTTGTATTGGCTGGAAAGGAAACAAATAAAGATAATAAAACATCAATGCTTATGCGGAAATACCCTTTACATGGGCATTGGACAATAGACATGATGACAGCATCAACTAATTGCAAATCTAATAAGTCTGTCAGATATAATTTTGAGACATAATGGAAAAGTATTTTTTTTTGGTAAGTTATTTGGGTAACTCGCTGTCCGACCATGGACCAAGCCCGGGTCGACGGCGCGTTGTGTTCCACGCGCGCCTCAGAGAGTGTCAGCAAAATGACGGGCCCCTCCTCTAGAGGATCAAAGCCTACCGGAGTCGCGGGACTGCACGAATTACCGTGACCCCGGAATGTAAAGGGCTGTTGGAGGACACCGTGGATTTTGGTCAGTACGAGTCTGGCAGTCCCTATCTCTCTGCCCTGGGTGGGTGGACTCATTTGATGATTTTACCACGATGAAAAAAAAAAGCTGGTAAAAATGAAACGAAAAAAAAACTCAACAAATAATGAAAATCATACCTAGGAGTGTAGTGTGCATTTTAGATCGTCGTATGTTTGTCAACGTTAGGGTACTCAAAAAAAAGGAAAATTAAATAACGGGTAAGGTATTTTTTTATAATGATAAAAAATGATAATTTAACTGCCGGAACAATCATCTTACCCATTGGATATGGGCTTTGCAAAAACGGTTAAGCAACATTTTGCTTGGTTTAAAAAAATCAATACACTAGCTAAACATTTAGGCAAATATGTACTAGGTATTTCTATTTACGATTTCATTTTGCTAGTTTAAAAAAAAACCAATACATTAGCTAAACATTTAGGCAAATATGTACTGCTTTTTATGATTTTTTCTTCTTGATATAACACTACAATTAGTTATAGAAATAAAGGTAGGACAACAAAGTCTTTTTCTCGGATCATTATTTCCTCTACGGTACGTAACATAATGTACTATAATAGTCAATGTTGACATCCTCCTTTCAAAAGCACAGAACGACAAAATACAGTCCTTTGAATTTACTTAAAACCACAGACGACGTCGGTTGTAATAAACAAAAACTGACATACATTTGCACTTCGTTGCGACTTTGACTAAAACCCTTGCAGACATCAACTTAGTGATTAACTTCATACAAAACCACGACTTTATTTTTTAGAGCAACACTACCACGGCTTTTCCTGAAAACCGTATAAAGTTTTCAGCTTTTCTCTGAAGTCAATTTTACTATTTTGTGAGAATTAAACTTTCTGACGTCCGTAGAATCTCAAATTCTACGTTCAAAGGCGTTATCATTACGAAGGTATTATTCGAACTACAATTTACTTGTCTTCAACATTAGATACCATTTTTTCTATTTTTGTGTCTACGGTTCTAATTTTCAAAAGAGGTTGTTATCAAATAGTTTGTAACAAATTACTCTACAATTCGTAAAAATTCATAGAAAAAAAACAGAATAATCTAACTTGTGCCCTGTTGATTTACAGGTCATCTTTTATGAAATAAACGTGTATTATATAGTATATATATATAAGTGCGTCGTTTCATAATAAAAGGAATAAATGTAATAAACTCTAAAGTGTCGTAAGATACGGTTATGACGGCATTACTTAAGAAAATGGATATTTGGTATCTTTTTAGACCACTACGTATCCTGCTGCGTACTGTAGATATGGATTAATTGCAATATTGCAATTGATTTTTGCTTTTGTTTCCAAGTTTCGCCAACCTTATAAAAAGGTAAATAATATACGTGTCCTGCTCTATTCAATACACAAATTGAACTTATCATTATATAGATATATCTATATATATAAAAATGTTATGTTGGTTTGTGTATGCTTCAAAAACCCAAAAAGTTCTGCACCGATTGAGCTGAAATTTTAGCATGATATATAATCTGCATCAAGGATTGTTTTTATCTATTTTTTTTTCTTGAAAAAACAGTTTTTTGTGCCACAGCGAAGCGGGGCAGGGAACAGCTAGTATTTTATAGATATATAGATATAATGATTAGTTAAGTTTACAATAGTCCATAAAATAGTTCTGCAGAGCTGACGTCATAATCTTAAGCCGTCAATCCAAACTAATATTATAAATGCGAAAGTAACTCTGTCTGTCTGTCTGTCTGTCTGTCTGTCTTTTCTTCACGCCTAAACTACTGAACCGATTTGTGTGAAATTTGGTACAGACATAGTTTGGAACTTGAGAAAGGACATAGGATAGTTTTTAACCGACTTCAAAAAAAGGAGGTTATCAATTTTATGTTTGTTACCGCATTACGACCGACTGGGTGAACCGATTTTCATGATTCTTTTTTTGTTTGAAAGCTGGGGCTTCCCGTGGGACCACCATTGTCACCAAATCAGGATCTGATGATTGGATCTTGGAGAAATCGAAGGCAACCCTCAAATTTTATAGGCTCACCCATCGTTTTTCGTAAATCTTATGAAGTAATTTAAGTACTTGCGTATGGTAATCATCATCTTATGTAGCTGAGCTGATGATGGAAGGTACAACTCCTTAACAATAGTTTGTTACCGAATAACGACCGACTGGGTGAACCGATTTTCATGATTCTTTTTTTTTGAAATCTGGCACTTCCCGTGTGGTCCCATTGTCACCAAATCAGGATCTGATGATTGGATCTTGGAGAAATCGAGGGCAACCCTCAGATTTTATAGGCCCACGCATCGATTTTCGTAAATTTTATGAAGTAATTTAAGTACTTGCGTATGGTAATCATCATATTATGTAGCTGAGCTGATGATGGAAGGTACAACTCCTTAACAGTAAGGAGTAGGCATCGACTGATTCATTGTTCGCATTTCTCAGGAACTTCACGTCCGATTTAAATTTTTTTTTGTGCTAGGTATCGTTCAACTTAGGGAATACTGCAAGTTTCATCAAAATCGGTTCAGTAGTTTTTGAGATAGGGAATTTTATTAGCTTATTGTGTACATGAGGGATGTTATTACCAGTGCTACGGTTTACGTACCGAGGTCACGGTAATTCGTAAGTCCCGCGACCCCGGCAGGCTTTGGCCCTCTAAAATAATGAGCAATTAGAAAGGAATTCAAATAATTCCAACCTCAAGAGATTCCCTCTAAATATTAGGTATAGGTGTTCAAAGATTGTATGGAAACTAATTTTGAAGTTAGAAAGCTGGGATGTACGATGTGAAGTTACATAAAAAAAATATAAGTATTAAAAAAAATGTCACGTAACTTAATGAGGCAGACCAAATTCTACGCGAGCGAAGCCGCGGGCAAAAGCTAGTAGTGTCATAAATATGCTCAAATAAAACTCAACTTAAAAAGTTTTATCAGCATTGAATAAAGTGATTTTTGAAAGGACCCACGGAATGCCATTCTAACAGTACGAAGCAATTCTATCATTGCAATCGATTCTCTCATTCGATTCGAGAAAATAAATAGGCACTTGAAATGCCGCTCGATGTACGGTCAAAAAATGAGATAATTATTCAGGCAGCAAGATTTAAATGGCTTTCCTGTATCCTCTAAGCTACAAACAACTTCTTTTTTTTAATTTTGCCCCACACTAGGAATTTCTCCTGTGTCTTGGTGCGTTTATAAAGATAGAAACCTACATACACAAACACCCAGACCCGGAACAACAAGTTGTAGGTCATACAAATATTTGTTCCGTGCGGGAATCGAACAAGCGACACGCTGCAGCTGCGCAACAGTCCGATCGCTTCGCCGCTGCGCTAAACGTACATTGACAACAAAACATTGGATAATCGTTTAAAAACCTTCTGTCTACACACTTATCTCTTTTGCTGATTGCACACGCACTTAATATCATCACATTCTCATCTCAAGTTCACCAACCTACACAAATAAATATAAAGAAACTGCAAGTTAAATAAACACAGCTATTAGATCTATAATGATGAGATAATACGGAACTGAATCTCCACAACAATCTCCGTAAGCCACAATTGCTATCCAACGGTAAAAAAAAAACCAGAAAGTATAATTTTAGACTCAAGATGAAAACTCTAAGTATGACATTTCAATGATGTCTATGAATCTAAGATGTAGGGAAGTTTAAAAGTGATGTTTTTCTAAGCTTTATTTCCTGGTATTAAGGTGCGTTTTTGATTGGATACTTGGGGCAGTGAAAGTGTTTTGCGGTGTTGCATAATAGTGGTTCACCTCGGACGTCGAACGTATAGTAGACGCTAGTTCTCCACACACTAAGATCATCTACTCATCTGCTTGGCCATCGTTTTTATTAGTGTGTCAAAAAAATATTAGTAGCGAAATTTTACTTTTTTTATGGTTACTTACAAGCGACCTGAAGAATTAAACTGAAAATTGTTAGGTTACAAACTAACTTAACAATTTTCAATTTAATTCTTTCCGCATTTTTTAAATACAGACAATAAATTGTTAATGACCTAGTGGTGTTATGACAGCCTTGACATGTTAGATAATCAAATTAAACAGTTGACACGGATTAACTATTTAGTAAAGGTTTAAAACTTACTGACAGAGACATTGAATCCTATAATATTAACTAGGAGTAGTAGTGTTTTAATAAGTTTAAGACCACTGGACAACCACTTGTTAAATTCCTCAACTAGCGGAAGTAACTTAAAAAAAAAAAAACGACGGGTTGCACTCTGGGAGTGCCGGCAGAAGTGAAAACTTGAATAGTAATTGTTGGAAATATCTTGTGAACAGATTTTAGTAAAACTCGCAAAAATGGTTGACTTTTTATTTCAATAATTTTCCAATGTGACGTACATCTTTTATAAACAATGTTACCTAGCAACGTCACACGAACATTCACGCAAGCGCCCTGCGCCGTCCTACGCTTTTTCGGTCAGGGTCACGTGTCCTGACGCGAGTTTAAGATTTTATACCCATTACAGAAAAGTGCTCAACGCCGCTAAAGAAGTTTTCACTTCAAAAACATAAACACAAACTATTTCAAATCCTAACTCATTTAAATATGCGCATAATAAACTAAATATTCAACGGAGAGAACTTTTTTGCAAAAACATTTCGCAACACCGTACTATCCTCATGGTTGGGTGACTACGCGAGCGGCGATGACCCGCGCGGTTGCGTAGGAGCATTACATCAATGTCCCACTTGCGAGCAGTGGACACACTTTGCTGCATTCTTGTACGAAACATTGTCGACTACTGACCCCCTTCCTTACAATTGGACATGGCATTGAAAAATAATCAACCGTTATGAAATATTCATGGAAACGCCGCGTCCGATAGAGCGATGGACCGTCGTGTCAAGGTCGTTGGACATAAAAAGGGTGTGTTATGGGGTCTCCATTTTATTAATTCTATAGGAGGGCTATAAACATCTTGGATATAGGATAAGGGATGAGTTTCTGCTGGATTTAATTCAATTTATTGATCCGAAAACACGAAACAAGTCGAAGTTGAACAGAAATTCGCAAAGTTGCCACTCTGGGGAAATTGATTGGGAGTCGAGTCCAACTTCAGCCCTGGAACATTCATTCTAAAAGAGTTTATATCCCAGTAGGCACATAGAAAGCTACAAGACTACTTGAGTGTAATAAAATATTGCCAGAAATAATGCACGATTAAAAACTACTTCAGCATAAAAAAATGGAGGCAAAACCTTCTTTTGACGACGAACCCAAACTCTTTACGACAAACTTTTTTAACTTAAAGTGCGCAGCACTTTCATAAGTTGTGCAAAGTACTTTAAAGTATTATGCTACAATTTAAGAGGAGACATCGTTCACTTTTCCATTACATGGAGTCATTCAAATTTAAATTCTCTATATTAAAGGGACAAATAATAAAATTTACTTCCAGTCAGCGTATTATGACTTCTTCATGCAAACTAATGTATAATTTGTCATCCAGAAGTCACCTCATATCTATCCACATCATCTCTGGGCAATGCGGAGCTCATAACTCGATTCAAGGAATTTTTGTTTACCAAATGACTCAGTAGAAGCCCAGTAAATCTCTAGCAGTTTTTTTAAACCATCTAGAAGAATTGAAGCTCATCTCGGATATTAATAATGTCATTGAACAATAAATAAATTAGGTATTTATATAAACCACACCATTGAGGTGAACGTACAAGAACTGGGGGTGACCTTTGTCCAGAAGTGGGACAATATTGCAGACTAACAAAAGAACCAGATGTCACTTGAAACACACATCAAATCTCAGGAAGTTAACTTAAGTGAACATTGCAGTGGTCAACGCGGTTCAAGACAAAATAATCGACCTTTCTACCGAGTCATACCTGTAACTAGTGAGTTACTACAGTTAGCTGACCCAACTTTGCTTACATAAAATAATAAAACTACTTTTTTTTATAATTTACCTGAAAATATCAGACCAGTCGAACTGCGGGCGAGGTTGCGTCTGTGCTCTATTCGCGTAATGTGCGCAGACCCGTTCAAAAATGCAGGCGCGGTTGCCGAACTCGCCAACAATGTGCTTCTCCACATCGGTGACATCGAAGGACTCTGGGCTCTCTCCCAGGGTCAGCTCACGACGGTTGCGGGAGCGGTAGGTTGCTGGAACAGGTGAAATGGAAACTTAGAAATATGTCATCAGGATCTAAGTTATGTCGTATATGGAACAGGGTTTAAAGTTCCTCGATACTTCATTGAAATGAGAAGGTATTTCCGAAGCTGTTGTGCCTGGGGGACTTTCTGCTCCAAAGATGTAGACGGGTTTTAATTAGACTTCAGAAAAAAAGAAGAGGTTCTAAATTCAACAGTTTTATTTTTCTTATCTTCCTAACTCGCGAGGAACTTTAATATCATGGAGCAGTATTTTTATTTTAGTTAAATGTTGCTAGTTACTATATTAAGTGGCAAAAATATCTACAAGGAATTCATTCCCACACTGAATAACCCTTCTCCTGGTGCAGTCGGGTAAAAAGAGGTAAACACATCTAAAAAATCAATCATACTGTATTCATTTAGCCAGCTACATAAAGTGGTCGCGGGTCTCACGAATTACCTAGACCCCGGTACGTAAAGGGCTATTGAAGGACACCGTGGATTTTAGTCAGTACGAGTCTGACAGTCCCTCCCGCTCTGCCCTGGGTGGGAGGACTCATGTGTTGATTTTACCACGTAACAAAAAAGCTACATAAAGCGTTTATTTTTAGGCGTGTCTTTTATTAATTGAAGACATTCAAGCCCAGAATTCATTGTTATTTACTATTGCTATCATCAAGATCCTAACAAGTATTGAATTTCGAAATGATCAAAAAATTATATCTTTAATCAATACTTAAATTTTATTGACGTTCGAGCGTCAAAAACTGTCGCAACTCACGAACATCGATAACGCCATAGCGCCATCCATTGATGGCGTCAACATTGCGAGATTGATAGGTCATCATTGATACAGCAGACACGTTTGACATTACATCATGGTAAATTTAGTTAGAGGCTACGTGGACCAAGTCACGCAGACCACACCTATGAAGAGTATCTTCGCAATCTATCGAAAATCAAATTAAACTGAAACAGCATTGTCCAGATGGCCTACCATGATGGATTAAAGCAGTAGTGTGGGAACGAGATGGCGCTAAACGGCTTGTATAGCTCTGTCTCTTTCCCACAGTGGAACTACTCTCGCTTTAACCCGTCATGATAAGTCCACTAGGCAACACTGTAGTGCAATAAAATGACTTTATAAATTATCGGGTTAATTGATAAACACTGCACCCGTAGCATAACACATGAAGAAAAGACAAAATTATGGAACATAGAACTTTCCTTCTAATCACGGCATATTTTAAAAATAGAAAGAAATGTTTGTAATGTTCACTCGTCTATGGATCGTGCCATAATTGAATTCATAAGTGAATTCTATAATTGATTCGTCTATTCTTTGTGATGGAATAGTGGTAGAAATGGTCATGGCCATGAGATAGTTCAAATGTTAATGAACTTTATTCAGAATTTGAAAATAAACCAACTTGTTTAATATCTCGTTACATAGCAAATAGCTATACATACATTAAATAAATCTAACTACACAGCTTTATCATGAAGCTTGAATGTAAATCCAAACCTAAAGCGACTGAAATTCAAAGGAAGAAATGAGAATACATTTCGCTCAATCATCGTCAGGAAATTACAATCAAAAGATGAG
The DNA here is from genome assembly GCA_943136025.2 of Agrotis puta. NCBI lineage: Eukaryota > Metazoa > Arthropoda > Insecta > Lepidoptera > Noctuidae > Agrotis > Agrotis puta. Next base: position 8,766,224 of record OW964186.2, on the reverse strand, counting down.
ATATGATAAACGATGAAAACGGAATGAAATTGTTGTTAACACAAAAGTTATGAAGTGTGGATTTAATGTGAATTTGGACAAAATTGATGATTCTTAATAACGGCGTAACCACAACAATTTATTTATAAAAGCTACGTTCACAATTTAGTTAACAAAAAAGTATTCAAATTATGATTTTTCTCATAAAGTTGATTTAATTGTATGAGTTTAAATGTTCTACTTTTTTTATGAATTTCCGTTTGCCCCTTTGAACTCTGAAAATACTTATAATATTATTTGAATGTTGTTTTTATCTATGAATTCATATAGACAATAAGAATAAAAGGATTAGACGTACTGACTCAACAAAACATGAAAAAAAAACAAATATAATTATGCGTACTTCCAAATGTGAAAAAGGTCCTTCAGAGAACAAGATTTCAGTATATTTTGTCAAGAAATTGGGAGCGTCGATCTTGGCGTTATCATTTTCTATCATAAGCTGATAAAGATCCGTAAGAGGCTTTTCGTAATAAAATAAAGAAATACGGAAGAGGGCACAAAAAATATGATTACACAAAAAAAATTAATGGTCAATTACTTTGAAAAAGGTCAATGGTGGATTTAATTTCGAATTTTGATTACCACGGTTCCAACTTTAAAAGGTAAAACAAAACCTTTGTAAGAGCGTTTCTGTCTGTCTGAAAACACATTCTTTTTTTTACTCAAAGTATAATCTTACACTAGGGCTACACTAACGGGAAATGCGTTGATTTATCGCGTTTACAGACGTTTTTACGAACATTTAAACACTACTATCGCGGAAATCACGTGAAATGCCTTTAGTGTGGCCTGGCTATGAGTCACAAACTTCGATGATGACATGTCATGTCAAAAAGAATATTTAAAAAAAGAAACTATTTCAATATCAGGGACCAAGTATTTGTAAGTGATCCGAAGTATTTTTTATCATCTAACGACCATTAGCCAGTTAATTGCGAGTGTCTTCGTCCTAATTAATTGTGCACTTTATCTCTGCCACCATCCCGCACCGTTCAGACAAAACTTTTTCTTTTCCACGGTATTTCAGAAAGAAGGCACTAGAAAAATTAGTTACTGGCTTTAAAAACTGCATTTGAAGTCCTATTTGAATTTGGAATCAATAGTTAAATCCTCTTTGCAATACAAACTTGGTCAAGGAAGATAAAATCTTCACTGCACACCATTTTATTTGAATCAGTTTATGGAAGTATCGTCATTCAATATTTTTTGTTGCTTTTTGGATCTTACAAATAAAATGATACAGATTCAACCAGTTTTCAAATTGAGAGCTTGAGTTTGAGAACTGAGCATTCCTTCAATATCAAAACTAGCAGCAATAATTCATTTTATTTTTACGTATGTCAATGTCTATGGAATCTAAGTGATGATCATATAATGATATCAAAACTTCGATTTGTGAAGTTATCAACTAATAAACGTCAGGAAAGAGTAAAACGGGGTAGCCGTAGAATCTGAAATCTTTTTGACTTGAGTCTATGTCATTACATCATCATCTTCATGATCAGCCTATAATTTTCCCTCTGCTGAGACACAGGCCTCCTCTATGTGAGAGGGAGTGGGCCATAATCCACTACGCGAGGCCAGTGCAGGTTGGTAGATGTCCCATGTCTTCGATTTTTTGTTTCTAGGACATGCTGGTTTCCTCCCAATGTTTTTATTCACCGTTTAGAGAGCAGTGGTGATGAAATAAATTACACAAAGTAATGCGCCTTGGTGGGTTCGATCCTACGACCTACAACTCGTAAGTCGAAGCCGAAACCACTGGGCCACCACTGCTCTCCATTACATCAAATTGTATTAAAAAAAATAGTACCAAGAATTACCGCAGGGCTGGAGTCGTGGCGCGGTCTCTATTTTATTATACTACGTCAAGCTAATCAAAAAACTGTCAAAAAAAAACGACGGGTTGCACTCTGGGTGTGCTGGCAGAAGTGAAAACATGAATAGTAATAAACACACACGAACATTCGCGCAAGCGCCCTGCACCGTCTTACGAATTTTCGATCAGGTCACGTGTCCTGACGCGAGTTTACCCATTCCAAAAAAAGTGCACAACGCCGCTAAAGAAGTTTGCACTTCAAAAAACAATTGCCAATCCAGTTCTTCTAGAACTAGACCTACATTCAACAGATTCTCGTAATATCGCCTACGTAGTTCACATGCCGATCGGTAATACAAACAGTAGATGAGCAGAAGGACTGGTTCAGTTCCAAGGTAGTTATTAATGTGACAGACGAACGCAATAACGCACAAACGACGGTAATTAACAGTCAACTATTATGCAGTTAGATGTGCCAACGCATGTGTTAAGTAATCGATGTACAGTGAATAAAAGGGACTGGTGTGCAGGTAGATCGATAAATAAATAAGTTTCTTTAGTAACACTACTGTGGGCTTGAAAATCTTAGAATTAGTGCCTTGATATAGCGGCAAGGGGTCGCGGGAGACCCCGTAGGAGATAACGGGATGAAATAGATTACTTCTTTGAGATTAAAAAATAGCGATACAGTCCTTTAATAAGTACGTTTTATTTACTAAGGATTTTTGCTTGATACCTTTTTTCAGTGACCTTTATTCTGGTTATCAACAAGTTTTTTTGCAAGACGAAAGAAAGGTTGCGGAAGATTCGAGACACTATATTTGACTGAATTTGATGTAATGAGAAGGACACTAGCGCCGCATTAAAAGGACTCCAGTCGTAGCGCGGAATCTAAACACCTTCGTACACTAGGCTTCGCAAGTCTCCGATACCTTACAATTTTGGCATCCAAGCGACTATCGCAAAACGAATCCATAGAGGTCCGTACTCAGGCACGCGTCAATGGATACCAAAGTCGTAAGGTATCGCGTACGTAGCCTTGTGTCAAAGGGGCTAACAGTGAAAACCTTTACTAAGTACTCTACACTCTCACAATATTATTTCGTTCACAGCAGCTACCTACAAACTTACATCTTTTGTTAACTGTACTACTCTACATAAACACCGATCTTTAAAGTTCAAGAAACATAAAATCAAGTGTAACAGTTTTTCGTCATAAAAACTCACGCGGAAAAACTAATCTTTTAGCGTACGAACAGCAATTTGGCTTTCAAGTTAATCTGACGGTTCTTCTTTTGATGCGAGCTCAAAAATGGCGGATTCGAAAAAGTCAAACAGAAAGAATTATCTAAGCAGCTTAACTTGCCAGCTCTGGCACTATTCCGAGAAAAAACTAGACCGAAATAAAGTACGTAATTAATGGAAGATAAAACTGGAAAAGTCGCGGCATTGCCGTGGTTTTTTTTTTCGTTTTTAGCTTTTAATGTCTCTTCCATACGTCGAGTCCACTTTTCCAGCCACGATTAATTTCTTTGCATGCCAACAATAGTAGCTAAGTCATGCTAAGACGACACTAGAAAGATTTATCTGAAGATAGTTATATAATACCTATGTACATATATGAAACACCCATATACCGTCCCTTTGTGCCTTTTCTTACTGTACATAACCCATATTCTTTTATATCTTGTTAGAGAAAAATAAGACACATTATTCAACTTTATTTTCACGAGAGTTAGGTGTTAAAAATATTCGAAGCAGGATTCAGCGTGGTTACTAAAGTGCTGAAGAGCATTTATCATGGAACTAGTTGCACCAGTAGGGGCTATAAATTTTGCTTTCTGTCATGACGTATGTTACGTCTGGAAAAACTTCGTTTTACACTACACTTTTTATTTAGACCAAATTTGAAATGGTTACGGTGTACCAATAAATAAAACAGGGAAAATATTACAAAATAAAACGGGTATTAAAGATGATGGCGTGATTTTAAATAAATTTGTGCCAGGAACGCGGTGAAAATCCTTTCAAAAGCTCAATTTTGAAATTGAATATTGTTACCTACCGAGTTATTTGTTTTATTAAACGTTGAAGGTTCGGTGATTTTAATAAATTTAAATTGCTATGCCGCTCCGCATACTACCACCTTATATCTTGCTTTTAAAACGTTCACGGTGTTATAATATTTATTGGCACTTAATCAAAATTAAAAGATTGTTCCCAGCCCAGTCGCACCTTCCAATACCACTTACCTGGACTTAATGAATAAGAAAACTTCTTAAAGAAATTCGTCAATTTAACACTGGCTACTATAAAAGGAAATCCTACTAACTGCACTGGTAATTCAAACTTAGTTTCTTGACATAACACATCATCACAAAAATTAACTAAAACTAGTACAAATAATAATGTAAACGTTAGTTTATTGCACTTCATTTTTGTTAATCAAACACTTCGATCGTTTTATAAAGAAAAATAAAACGAAATGTCAGTTCGCGACTTCGCGCCTAAACGCAACCACAGATAAAAATGATTTATTCGAGATTCAAATATCGAATGTCCGTTTCTCGACTCGCGGTGACTGTGGTCTATGGGTATACCCAACTAGCCAGTACTACGGTTAAGATTGCACTGCAAAAGCTCTGACTACGTGAGAAAGAACGCAAACACGTTCTCTTTGGTTTACTTTATGTAATGATTTTGTAGGTCAATCGATCTTTATTCTCGTTACACTTATTCTATGCAAGTATTACATAATCTTTGTTTATACTTTTTAGAACAAAGTTGCAGTATAACTTATTCGGAAATAATTAAATGTTATTAAATAATTAGTAAATCTGTTATACATTTAGCAATCATTTGAAAAGTTAAGTAATGACATATAGTGATTAATTTACGTGTTTGGCATAGTTAACCACCAAACGCTTATATCTAAAACAGGTACTTTTGTTCCGCACGTACTTTTAGTAAATAAAATAACCAATAATGTTTGGAAAATGAGGTTTACGTAATGAGCATACACATCACCAGAGCCCATAAAATAAAGAGGGTCAAGTTCATTTACACAAGTTCTTAAAATAATTTACAAATGTCTCAATTTTACTTCCCAAATAAATTACTACTGGAAATACTCGTAGAGTTTACGAGCCCGATTCAATATAGCGTGTATATGAAGAAAATCAAAAATCGTATAGGTTTCTGAATATGCATATTACTGTCAAAATTAAGCAACGGCACCTTTAAACCTTGCCTACATAATTAAATTATTTCAGATTCTTCAACATGCATCATAACCACTAAATATTTACCTGGATTAAGAGCATACGACAATTTCTTCACAAAATTAGTCAATCGGACAGCTACAATAATGAACGGGAACCCAACCAACTGTACTGGCAATTCAAATGAACTTTCTTGGGAGGAACCTTCCAGCACGCATTCAAATAACACCAGAGACAAAACAGTCCAGATATAACACACTTTTAAAATCTGCATTTTGTCTATAGCACCGATTCAAACTTCGAACAGATTAGTGACGTCGCAATCGATTTCACACACTGCAAATCGACGAAGGTAACAAATTAAATCAATTATCACGATTTTGTTCTAGTCCGTGTATTGTATAACACTACGACCTTAGTGGATTACTGCGCATAACTGACCGTGTCGAACAGCCTACCACCTAGCTCCTGTTATTATTTCGTAACAAAATAATCAATGCAATCACATTACTAATCATGGGTAATAATACTCTAATGACAGGTGCACTAACTAGTTTCGGATATTTCGCAAAACGTGTTGCAAATTCGGAATTTCCGAAATCTGACATATTGGGAACCAACACACTGCTTTATAAAATATTGAAGTGCTGGCACAGATATAAACTCCGAATTCAGCCATAAATAAAGCAAAATCTAGAGTTATCGATATTAAAACGATGAGTAATATGTTTTCATTTGAATACGAAATGTATCATTTGCCGAGACTGGCGTATATTTTATGTTGGTTGCCAATCCCTGATGCAATCTCGTGAGTTACCTAAAACTGCCTTGGATTTTAAACAATCATTGTGGTTGGGGCAATACGTTTTGCGAAATTTTTGAATGCTGTGACACTGTGTTTATAAATATATCAAGAGAACATTTTGAAATACGAGTAACTAAGTCGAATTATTGTTCTCAAAGTTAGTAAACTTTTGAAATATGAGCATTATGTATAATCATGAGAAAAAATAATGCACTAATTACGTTTCATACGACAATAGCTTCTCATTTTAAAAATAAAAAGGAACAGTGAGAATAGTTGAACACTGGCCACCTACAAAAAAAGTTATGCATCGAACGTAATGTTGCACCATAACTTATACATCTTTTTTTTTCTGCTGATACTGACACAGATATCGCTCATGTATTCACAAGAGCAGAGATCGAAAGTGACCGGTGTACTTAAACACGCGTTTACGATCAACGTTTCGTCATAGATATAGACTTTACCGCGCGCTTAACTCACTAGAACTGCAGTTTGACAAGACAGATTTAAACTCAACCCCTCCCGACATACCTTAACTAATAGCTTTGAACATTATGCAACGGAAAGTACTTGGAAGGCATGAAGGTTGATAAAATTGCGCGATTAAGGTAGGTCTAAACACAGGTTTAGAGATAAAATGTTTTGTTAGTCTAGTTAGAAAAGTAAACATAGAAAAACTTTTTAAATGCAAATGGACAGTTTGTATTGTCTAGTTAAACTTCGTGTCGCTATATTTTTACGTAGTACGGTACGGCTCGATAGCCAGAAACAAATCCAGTATAAGATGACGTCTCGTCCCACTAAAAATCAGCACTAATGACGACCGCCAGAATTTTGATTGCAACAAAATTCGTAACATGGAACATTTTATTCTATTACTCAAGCAATTAGAGTATAATTGATAAAGAACAATTTAAGCAACATTGATAAATTGAGTTGAAGAGTTTGTTTTTTTGAACGCGCTAATCTCAGGAACTACTGGTTCGAATAAAAAAGTATTTTTGTGTTTGATAGTCCATTTATCAAGGCTGTGTAACATCACGCTATGCCCAATAGGAGCCGAGCAGCGGGTGAAACCGCAGGGAACAGCGAGTTCTTAATAAAAATAGATATTCTTCTTATTTAAATCAATCAATAGGCTTAAAAAGCTTTTTTTTAACGTGGTAAAATTATCACATGAGTCCTCCCACACAGGGCAGAGCGGGAGGGACTGTCAAACTCGTACTGACTAAAATCCACGGTGTCCTTCAATAGCTCTTTACGTACCGGGGTCCTGGTAATTCGTGAGTCCCGCGACCGAGCTTAAAAAGCTGGAATAAATAATCTCATGTTCATAAAACTTTCAAATAGAGAAATATTTTAATACATTGTAAATATTACAGTTTATGCAGCATTGCTATACAAAGTCACTTTTACTGTTGTGTGCACTTAGAATCAATGAATGGCTACGAGCTATGAAATAAGCTATCGCAATATTGCAGACATTTGGGACCTTTCAACTTTGTGACTGTATCCATATACTTAATAAACGTTTTATAGGTTTCAAAATTGTTTAAAAACGATTCAATAAAGTAAAATTTTTTTTTTGCTTGGTAAAATCATCAAATGAGTCCTCCCACCCAGGGTAGGGCGAGAGGGACTGTCAGACTTGTACTGACTAAAATCCACGGTGTCCTTCACGAGCCCTTTACGTACCGGGGTCAAGGTAATGGGTAAGTCCCGCGACCCCGGCAGGCTTTGGCCCTCTACAGGCCCCGTCATTATGCTGACACTCCTTGAGGCGCGCGTGGAATACAACGCGCCGTCGACCCGGTCATGGTCCATGGTCGGGTAGCAAGTCGCCTATTACTCGCCGCCCGCATGCCCGCGCCTCCGGTGGCTGGGGATCGTCTGGCGACGTCCGTCGCCGTGGTCGTCTACCACTGCAGCTGGGGCGGAGGGAGGACGCTGTCCTCTCCCTTACGCGGCGCGCCTCCTCCTAGCATGACTGCTTCGTAGAAGGAGGCGACCGCTTCCCACTCCATCTCGCTATCTCGCTCCGCAGCATGTTTTTATGCCGCTAATACATTACCATTGGCATCGACATCTGATAGGCTAATTTTGCCGAGAGAAACCGCGAGCATAAGCTAGTTAAACCTCTATGATGTAAGGAGAAAGTCCAAGGTCGACAGTTGACCTGGACCTACGACGGTTGACATACGGTGAACATGAACTAAGAGGTATTGCAGAGATAATTGACGTTGTCACTTGACATTAGTGACTCATTTGCCAACAACATAACTACTGTATATGTGAAACAAGGTTTTTCTGCCAGTTAAATGACAAAATAACGGCATGAGTGCTTTGGAGCAATTGACTGCTGTTCTGCTGATTTTTTTTTATCTGTATTGTAAGTTGTCATTTCTCATTGTAGAGCTTTTTAGTTGTTGATAGGTGATGGTTGATGGATGACGATTGGCTTGGTGCCGGGGAAGATTGAATACAATATCGGAGATTATAAATGCATGTGTATACTGAGCCAATGTCGCAGTTGAAAGGGGAGAAATAGTGTTGCCACTACATGTAAGAGGATTTACAGTAATTTGATGTTGGTGTTGCAAGATAATAATTAAAATCTTCAACACTCGTCTTTCATTATTCTAGGTCTACGAGAAGCACCCTATAGATTTGATACGTTGCGAGTGACCAACCATGCGGTATAAACTGCCGTGTCTTCTGATTGCTCCAAAGGATTGCATACCTGAGTATTTGATATTAATTTTAGCTTGATGTTTCCTTCCATGGAAAAAAGGTCTTGAAAGACGGACAGTAAAATGAGTCATTGTGAGGTCCATTTTTCTTTTGAGTTATGGGCCCCCAAAAAATAATAGCTAAAATTAAAATATAGTAAACCTTCTTATGTACATCTTACCAGTTGACAGCGTTGAGGAGGATTTTTTCAATGCTTTGTAACAGATTAGTTTTATTATATTTTAGTCATTTATATTCCCATTGTTATGTATCGTAATCCTATATCAAAATATTACCACAGACTTATACTAAAAGTAAGAATACTGTATACACAATGGACCGCAAGTAAGCCACATATTGATTTCATACCGGTCTGAAGCGAAAAATACATCATCTGTTCTATTGTAAGCTGGATTCCATATTCGAAATTTCGATGAAGGGATTTTCATGAAATGCATTGTCAAAGGCTTTGAAGGGTATGCGGTATTCTTGCTGCATCTGTATAAGTGTGCCAACTAAGGAGGTTGGGATCACAGATACACATACATAGCAGTGAAATGTATGACTTTTGTTGTACAACAATTTTGTTTTTTTTTTTAAAGTGTTCCAAGCAAAATATTTTTTTTTTAAGTGAAAACTTCTTTAGCGGCGTTGTGCACGTTTTTTGGAATGGGTAAAAAATATTAAACTCGCGTCAGGACACGTGACCTGATCGAAAATTCGTAAGACGACGCAGAACGCTTGCGCGAATGTTCGTGTTTGTTAATTACTATTGAAGTTTTCACTTCTGCCAGCACGGCACTCCCAGAGTGCAACCCATCGTTTTTTTATTTGTCTGAATATATCAATAAAACGGTTGTTTTTTATTGGGTTAGGAGTAAAATATAACTAAAAAATCGTTCTTAGATCATGTTTAACTTTCTTGGGTGTTTTTTAACAATCGACGATAAAGTGTGTGGTACAATGGTTTTGTAGTTGTTACCTACCTTGGCTAAGTTAGAGCTCATACACACGAGCGGCATGCTGTCAAGTTGTGTATGAGCTCTTACTGTAAGTGGTTTTAGCAATCTATGACGTATTACATCATAAAGATGGGCTGCTTGCCATTTTGCCTGTGGTAACCACTTATGTCCTAATTAGGAATCTTTACTAACAGTAGTCCAGGCACAGGTTAGGAAATGTCTAGTTTTCGTAAGAAGGTGTGACTGCTGTCATGAAGTCGTAGGATCAGTTCTCAGGGTAAAAAAAGGTTTAGTGAGTTTTTCTTAGTAGCTATTCGGAGTCTGGATTTGTATCCCACGCTTTTACATACAGCCCATAATATTTCCACAAATATGGAACACACGTCTCCTCGCGCGAGTCCAGTATTGTTTAATAGATGTCACATATCTTCGAATATTTAGTTCTAGCACATTCCGGTTTCCTCACAATGTTTTCTTTCCCCGTGTTGAAAGCAGCGGTGACGAAATACACAAAGTAGTGCGTCTGCGTCTGGCTGGGTAGCGAACGTCGAACCCACGACCTACAACTTGTAAGTCCTAGTCGTTTTCACTGGGCTTCCACTTCTCTCTGCATTTTTCATTTATTTATTTTACTATTTATATACACACAATAAACAACACAGGATAATTATAATATAGAACTGAGTACAAAGGTACTGCTTATTTCTATAGAAATTTCGGCCAGGCGACCCGCGAAAGGAGAGGTGTAAAAGAACAGATGATCTACAGCATCATGTTATAATGAGTGAAGCAAAAGTATTTTTCTATTTAACATAGTAACGAGAGCATCTAAATTAAGTATACTAATAAATGCGTAAATGCGATACTCCCAAATACAAAGTAAAATCTTAATCCTGGCATTTAAGCGAATGCCTTTAAATTAATATCCGAGTTAAATACGTAAGGTAGGTCTCGCGAAGTCACGATTAAATTATATGATCACCTTTCAAATTAAAGCTTTCTGCAAGAAGATAACGGGTTCCTGAATGAGTTTAGTACAGCAATTTCTCAAGACAATATAATCCTTTCAGGCCTGGCTGTCTATCAAAAACAGTATGGAATTTTCTTATTTTTTACTTTATTTTATGCGTTACAAAATCATGCACAGCAAACTTTATGTAGAACTTCGGAATTTCGATACAAACCCTTTTTTTTTCATGGAAACATTGTGATGGGTTTCTATCGTGGTTCTTAAATATACCTTTAGTAGTTGCTGTACTAAAATGTATGTACTGTACTCAGTCATGAACCATTTCCACTCCCATATGCTATATTTATAATTAGACTAACTTCGTTAAAGCCTACGAATGGCTGACAAAAGAAAAACATTGAAATAACCTCATTTCCTTAATTTTCATGAACCTTAAGGTAACAACAACATAATTTCATTTTGAAGTGTAGTGATGATTACACGGCTCCTCAAGTGACAAAGGGCGGAAAGTACCCCATTAGGGGGCGCCACTAAGAGCCTTGTTATTTTGGGATTATGGCCCTACATCCTACGAAATAAAACCAACATCTGTTTCTCTGGTAGCTACGTTACAGTTTACGTACAAGCATAAATGCCCGCTTCACATGGTGAGTTGCGCGTTGGTAAATGTCATATGTCTGCGAAAATTTGGGTTACCTTAACTGTTTTGAGAGCAATGGTAAGTAAATTTCAAAAATCAATGTGCCTATGTGGGTTCAAACCCACGACCTGCAACTCTTACATTGAGTTTATTACTACTAGGTCACTGTTATTTACGTACAGACAGCGTCACGATGTGATGACTCCCCTTGAAAGCACTTACGCTTTTAAGTAAGGCTTTAATATAAGGTACCTACGTTACATCACGAGAGCCTATTTTCTGAAAGGGTAGATAGAATATTACTCCCACAATTCGCCAACAATGTTTATGTTAATAGGGAGGGAACCCGTTTGTCTATGGCCAGTAACCGCCCATAAATTTCACCCTGGCATGAAACTTACTGACAACTCTATGTTTAAGCAAAGGATTGAACCATTCGCTCTAGATCAGTAGTGTTTAAGTCCCATAATGAGACTGGAAACTGATAATAGTTACCTATAGCGAACTTTTTATATAAATTGCTATAAAAAGTTTGATAAGTTTTGGTAAACTCGTGACTCAATATTCTTGACAATTTCATTTGGATTTCTATCGACACGCTAAGATGTTAAAAAATACTTATTTGTTGATGCAGCTTTTTGATTAAATTAAACCAAAGACAACTTGTCTTGTTACATCTCTAAATTAATTTTACACAATGACGTGACGTGAGTCAGAATTTAATCAAACGTTTTATATCACTTTGTTTGACTGTACCTTGCAATATTAAATTGGATAAATTTAGAAATACACGAATAAACTATATCACTTTATAATGAGAGCACATTTCTCTCGTTTTCACTTTGATACAAAGACTTTAAAATTAATTTTGCGAATGGAAAGCATTCTTTTGTTCTAGCTCTTCAGACAACTTATTTTCGTATTCGCATCAGTTTTTATTATCATATTAATTCACACTGTTATAACCGTATTATCGTTTATATCTATTTAAATTATATAATCAGCGTCTAAGTATAAAAATAGATTGCATTCATTTCTTGTCAATAGCAATGGACTCACAAATGTAAAATCAATCCCGCTCGAATCACATTACCTTGGCTTAGATTGTCTTTTATTAATCTGAAATAATTAGAATATAATATGGCTAAAAGACTGCCCACAAAGGGACATTATAACTCATTAAACAAGACTTCACTAGTAACTTATGGATTGGTAGACCCTATTTTTTTTTAACGTGGTAAAATCATCAAATGAGTCCTCTCACCCAGGGCAGAGCGGGAGGGACTGTCAAACTCGCACTGATTAAAATCCACGGTGTCCTTCAATAGCCCTTTACGTACCGGGGTCACGGTAAACCGTAAGTCCCGTGACCGTGACAGGCTTTGGCCCTCTAGAGGGGGGACCCGTTATTTTTGCTGACACTCTTTGAGGCGGGCGTGGAACACAACGTGCCGTCGACCCGGGCATGGTCCATGGTCGGACAGCGAGTTGCCCATTACTCGCTGCTCGCAATGCTATGAGTAAAGCAAACAGGGTATTTGACTCAACAAATCTAATAAGTCCGTCAGTTAGATTATTAAAAAATATTTGACATCAATTTTTATTTTGTTACGTAAACTAAAATTGACGAAGATACGATGCTCTTGAAACTGCCAATACGTCACAAGCAAGAACAGTTTTTACTTGCTTTTTTTTTAATTTTTAAAATATGCATTAATTCAACAAGAATAATACTTATTCATTATTTTTCAAAGCTCTTAGTGACGTACTAATTTTAGCAATATTTATTGATGCTGTATACATGACAAGACACAAAGTTAAATGCTCTATAACTGTGAGCGGTGAGTGGTCCATACGGCCATTGTCGAAACTAACGCCGTCATTTCGATTTCTCAATATAACTTCCGGGTTATTACACTGCTTTCCAAGTTTTATATCCTTAATTATTTCAAAAACTATGGGGCCAAAATTGTTCCACAGCACTTAAAAATAAAAAGGTAGAGTCAGCATCTATGGAAGGCAAACCATAAATATTATTTGTTGTATATAAATAAAAAACCTGCTGCTTATATCATCTTAAAGTTAAAATGGCAAAAAAGACAACAACATTCTTAAAAGATTTTTCGCTACTCTTAAAAATAATATGCCACACGAAGTAAAACAACTTGAGGAGAAAAATAAGCCCTGTGTTTACGTTATTTCCACTACATTTCCATAGTGCACATTAAGCCATATACCCATAACAATTCGTTACGGGATATACCCGCGGGATTTCTTTGCGGGATACTTTGTTTCTACTTTCAAGACACGCGGGAATGGCAGAGATAAGGTTAAGCATTAAATAATTTAAAACCGCACCAAGGCTTATTCTTTTAATGAAAATGTTTCCTGCCCCTGCATACGGGAGGAAATAAGAAAAATAAACATGGCGTCCGCCATTGTTCCGTGTTCTTTTTATGAAAATATAAAAAGGAAAATATGTTGACATTTAAAGCTGTGCAGATGCGTGTCTTTGCCTTTTTCCGCAAAGAAAAAGAATTCCTTTACGTCTTTTTCTTTTTCTAATTAATCGAATAAAAATTACGTATAATTTATTTCTGCTAACGGCCCTACCTTAATTTGTTTTCTTGGAAAGAAAATGAAGAAAAATGCCACTGGTTTATGGCTCATTTTCATTTATATATTAAATGGCTTGATATTAATCTCAATTTCCTTTACCAAGACTATGTGTAACGATCATTTGTTTTGTACGTGAACTTTTTCCTAACAGCCTGTATCTATTTTACGATGTTCAAATTAATAAACATAAAAACTAACTCATTAATGTTATATCTTTATACGTATCTGCGTCGCGTCTTTGCAAATATATTTTGATGAACGAAAAATAAAGTTGCGAGCGGGCCTCGAACCTGCGTCTTCTGGATAAGTTCTCCAGACGCCTTACCAATTAGGTTATCGCAACCACTCATTTCGAAGCTGAATTTTTCATGCCCTTGTTTTTTGAACGCCATCTATTGGAAATGTCTCAAACTACTTACCAACCAACACGTCTGATATTGCAATCAAATCAATATTGTATTAGATAATGACTACTAAACTAAATTTATATGCAATAACGCCTGTGTCGCTACTTCGTAACTATTCGCATAGAGACATTTCCAATGGTAAGGCATCTAGTACTTATCCAGACGACACAGGTTCAGGCCCCGCTCGCAAACGGATTTTTTCGTTCCTCAAAATATCTTTGTAAATCAATATATACCGAACAAAAAGTAAATCTTAAAGGGTTAAAAAGGTGCGCATATTTCACCAGTTATGTTTTATGTTGCTAGAGGCGAGCCTACTGCTTTCAACTGGGTAAAAATCCAGCCCGTGACTGTAACTGAAATAGGCGTATCTGCCCGACCAGGAAATCGAATACAGGACCTCATAGCCCAGGCCACTAAATCGGGCAGTTTCTCATTACTACAATAACGTAATATTATTACAAAATACCACTTTCTCACGACAAAGGCCGTAAAAGGCTTACTGTGGTCATTTTATGAAAGCATTGGCAAGCATTACGACCGTTAAGACACAACTGATTTATGCTCGGAGCATTAAAATTAATTTCCTTTTCCCTCTGTGAATTAGGCAGTGTTTTGCATATTAATTAACGTCTGCAGAGCTCTAATTCTTAGTTAAATCCTTGGTGATGCAGCTTCTTCATTAAAACGTAGCTAATATTTGAGCTAGATAAATTACTTTCTTTGAAGTATAAGACAATAGATGTTCACTCCTTGTCAGGGGTTTTTTCAATTCAGAAATATTCAATTCTTAAGGGATTTTGTTAAACTCAGTATCCGCCTTGACTTCGAACAGGTGGTCGATGTCATAGATAGACTAATTAACTACGGAGCTAATTAGAGGACGGTTATTTCAGTAACTCAAGAAAAACAGTACAATTCGATACACGTGAGGATTTGTTACTGTTGGTTTTCGGTTTCGCATCGCCCTCGCCGCTGTACGACTCGGGTGAATATCTCGCCTCGAATGCAATCACCAACTTTCCCCACTTGTATCGAAATGTCCTATGAATTCGACCCATTCGTTTTTGAGATTAGCGCGTTCAACCCAACAAATTCTTCAGCTTTAAAATATCAGTAGAATATATTAAATAGATACTCTACGTAGAAAGATACAGAACATACAAACTTACAAAATATCAAAACAAAACCTTTTTCCCAATAAGGGTACGATCTGACGTAAAAACAACCCTTTTGAAACCATAACGCACGCGTTAACGTCATGGAATACGCCCATAGACGAACGAAACTCTCACTCACCTTTAGCTAATGACATCTCAACGACCACCAACACAAGAAACATAACAACGAAACACTTATTTCCTGCCATTATGTAATATTTATTACACGTATATTTTTTTAAATAAAGCGGTAACTGTCTCACTTGGAGACTGGTTATGTTGCGACGGTTTCGACTCGAATGGCAGTTTTTTACGCAAATCTTTTGAAGAAACAAAGCTTAATAGGCATCTAATGATGTTGAATAAACAGCCTTTCTGTTTAATCAGGCATGCCGTAGAATGGACATGTCACTGACCATTCATTTTAAATGTAGGGCATGAACGATCATCTGGGTATACTTACTAATCGATATCGGAGTTTGGGGCTAATTAACTGCGGAGCAAATTAGAAAATTTTACAGATTAGTTTAAATAGGCATGTAGACAATATTAACAAAGTGTAAATCTAATTAGCCCGTCAGTTAGTGTTTTGAAAAATAATTCAACACGTTTTTTTTTTCATTGCATTTTTAGAAAGATATACCACATCGTCATTCGAGAGTGGAGGCTCGTGACGTCAGAATTAAGTAAAAACTGTACTTGCTTCTGACGCATTGCCAATTTTAAAATTGTCGTAATTTTGTCAATTTTTGTTTTCGCAACAAAAGAAAAAATACGTGAGGTATCCAATATTTTCGTGTAGTCTATCTGATGGACTATAATTATAATTATTATAATGTTTCAATCAAATACCTATTATTTGAATAATGTGAGATTTCAATTGTTAGACATTTACAGTTATAATTTGATAAGGAAAGTGGGTGTTTTGATCACTTGCACTTGGAGTCGTTTAGATATTTTTGAAAGCTTTATATAAAAAAAATCCCATTGTAATATGATGTAGGTACCTTAGAATCGATGCAATGCAATTTTTTCTTAGTGTCCCTAGTCAGCCGTTGCGCTATCATGTACTCCATTTTTTTAATTTTTTTGCATATCCTTGCGTTAAATTTTTATTTCTTTGAAACGAAAATTACCAGTACCTTATTTAGAGAAGTAATACTTGGAAATGTAGAAGACGTATGTGGGTACACCTTGTGTAAACTCATGCGGTAGACCAAGTACTCACAATTATATGTTTTCATTAAATTACGTGTACCAGCGGTAACTAGCCCGGGGCATGTATACTCGGTTAACAAAAATATCATCTAACCTTTAATTAAGTGCTAAATTGTTTTACATATTATGATAAAACCATGTTCTGTATATACTAACACACACCTCTCCTGTTGATATTCTGGATCTTTCTGTGCTCATTAATCTATACTTATTCACGTATTTATACCTACTTACAATAATTATTAAAAAGCTGAAGATTTGTTTGGTTGAAAAATCAGGAACTTCTAGTTCAAATTTATAAGTTTTATAGTTTTGCGAGTCCCGCGACCCCGGAAGTTTTATAGTTCTAGTAAAAATTATTCTTGCGATGGATAGTCTATTTATCGAGGAAAGCTATACCTCACGCTACGACCACGCAAACACCACGCTACGAACACGCTACGACCACGCTACCACCACGCTACGACCACGCCACGACCACGCTACGACCAATAGTAATCGACTAGCGTGGTTGAAACCACGGGGAACAGATAGTAATATAATAAAATCATACAAAATCCCCAAGAACCAACATCTTTCGAGGCTCCCCTTAGGTAGTTGGATCGCCTTGATCCAGAAGGCTACTCTTCGATACGGCTTGTTGTGAGTAGGTTACTGTGTACGTAGCTCTAACAATCGGTAGCTCGGATCTTGCTCCCGCCGACACCGTCGAAACACATCACTGTATGGTACAAAACAAAGTCGCTTCCCGCTGTCTGTCTGTCCCTACATGTGTATGCTTATTTTTTTAAAACTACGCAACGGATTTCGATGCGGTTCTTAATAGATAGAGCAATTCGAGAGGAAGGTTTATATGTATATAACATGCATATTATAATAGTGATTGAACAAGTGCGAAGCCGGGGCGGGATGTTATTTTTTTTTATATTTTTATAAGCTATCTATTAAAATTGTATTTTTCAAAGATTTTTTTAAAGGCATATGAATAACAGGAAAGAATAATAAAATCGTCAAAAAACTATTTAAAAGTGGAAATGATAAGCCGTCGCCTGTTAAGGATGACGCAGTAAAAGTAACATTTCGTGAAAGTTTTTGGTAAACAATAAATTAACATACACAAATATGTTAATTTATTACTTAACTCTAAAAATATCCTGATTAATTATTAATTGCCTACTCTCGCACTCTGTGATACCGGTGCCATTTAAAAAGATGGGAAATTAAAGCACGCAGGCTGCATTGACATTTGGATCATATTAGGCTTTCCAACTAGTTCAAGAAGAAGTAGAGTATTTCTGATTTCAGAGAGGGTAAATAAAGAGTACAGATTAAGGCCCCTGGCCCTCGGCGACTTTGTGTAGCGATGCTGTACCAAAATTTGTAAACGCGCGACAGCATCGCCACTAAAGCGCTTTATTCACATTTGAAACATTTATTTAGCGCTATTAGTGCGCCACAGCTTAGCGACTATATCGATGCGAACGAAAAAAAGAAATTCTCTTACAACAATAAAACCACCCATTGTACATTGTCCCAAAGTTCAGTCCTGATTTTAAATTTTATCTGATCCGCTGTTATTTAATGTTCCATTATTGTAACTTCTTCCCATTTGTCAAAACAATAGAAAATACAGACGCAACCAGTTACTAACATTAAGCGTATTATGTATTACATAAACAGAATAATACATAACAATAGAGTACCTAAACTCGTTGCAAAAGTACTTAGGTACAAGTAAAACTTACGCGTGCATGATGTCATTAAATTGAAAATAACTTTCACATAAAAGGAAATGAGACGTAATATATGAGTGATCTTCAATCTTTCCGTTACAATCTATCTTAGCTTTAATCGAAGTTCATTACATAAGAGTATGGTAAAAGGTCATTGCGGTTTGGATAAGAAACAAATGCTCTAACACCCGGAATGACCGTAGTACGTAACTGTTCATATAAAAGTAGGTTGAAGAGTTCATCAGCACCCCAACTAGCTGGATGCTTATTTCCAAGTCACCCACAGTATTATCCAGTTAACAACCACACAACCTCCTCTAGATTGACCAGCAAGATGCCAATCAAAAAAGAATTTATAATCATCACCCATATTTACCAACTTTAGACTTCTATATGTCATTGCCGGGGTCATGGGATTGTGTAAGCAAGGTAAAGCGGCCTTTGAACGCAAATTGCATGTGGAGGAACATAGTGGTTTTAAGTCAGTAAGAGACTGTCAGTCTCTTTCTGCTCAACCTAGGACTGATTTCATGATTTTTTAACCCCAAAATAGATTCCTTTTGTAATGGTATAAATAGTAGACACGATGATCTTGTGCGTTCTTCTAGAATGCTTTCCTCTCCTGGCACAAGGTTCATTCTTCGCAAGTGAGTGAGTGGCCGCGGGACTTAAAAATTACCGTGACCCCGGAACGTAAAGGCTAGTGAAGGACACCGTGGTTTTTAGTCAGTACGAGTCTGACAGTCTCTCCAGCTCTGCCTTGGGCGGGAGGACTCATTCGATGAATTAACCACGCTAAAACAAAAAAAAAAGTGAGTGAGTGAGCTATTTTTTCCTCAGACCGGCCTCATTTCTTAAGTTTACCTCAAACATGGATTCTGTGTCTGCCTTGAGGGGCCGTGTTGCTACTCGCGATACACCGATGACCAAAATAGTTGTTACTATAAAATATTTCAGCAACATTGAAAACCTCTAAAACCTCACTTCCGTCTCCTGGTGAAAGTAATTTGAAATCCCTACAGATAATGAGACTGTACCTAAATAAAAAAGGTATCTAATTATTTATTATCAGCCAACAAAGAACACTCTAGAAGGTTTTAAAATAAAGAGACTTTCGAACAAAAATAATAAAATATTTTACGAGAAAAGTCTTTTTGGACTTTTGATATTCTTGCCTACCAGATTTAAATTGGAAAAGTTATATGAAAACCTATGTTTGGAGGGTTCGAATTCATTTTAAACAAAGGCAAAGATAATAAAAAATATATCTATCTACCGACTTACGGTTCCATATTTTGAAATAAAATATTAACTGAGTATTTCTGTAGATATTTTCAATCTACGAGTATCACTATCCCTACATAGTATAAAACAAAGTCGCTTCTCGCTGTCTGTCTGCCTGTACCTATGTATGCTTATATCTTTAAATCTACGCAACGGATCTAAATGCATTTTAAATAGATAGATTCAAGAGGAAGATTAATAACACGTTTAATATAGTAATGATTGCATCCGTGCGGAGCCGGGGCGAGTGGCTAGTACCTACTATATTATAATACTAGCTTCCGCCCGCGTCTCCGTCCGCGCGGATGTCGGTCTTCGCGTGGATGGTTTATTTCTCCATTTTGAGTAACTCTGACAATGACATCATATAAATATTACGGCGCTGAATCCACTGCGGGTAATGCAACGTGTGTTCGCGGTTCTACAGAACAACGTCTATGAATAAAACGGAAAAATATTTTTATTTCTACGTATTTTTCCAGGATAAAAAGTATCCTATAATATGCCCAGGATAATAAGGAATAATTATACCAAGTTTCATCGAAATCGAACCGTTAGTTTTCACGTGATGCCTGCACAAACAGACAGACAGTCAGACAG
Source organism: Agrotis puta (assembly GCA_943136025.2). Taxonomy (NCBI): domain Eukaryota; kingdom Metazoa; phylum Arthropoda; class Insecta; order Lepidoptera; family Noctuidae; genus Agrotis; species Agrotis puta. Next base: position 8,746,011 of record OW964186.2, on the reverse strand, counting down.
ACAGACAGCCAGACAGACAAAAATTTTTTTAATCATATATTTGGGTTTGATATTGATCCAGCAACACCCCCCGCTATTTATTATTTTTTCAATATTTTCAATGTACAGAATTGACCCTTCTACAGATTTATTATATGTATAGATAAAGCTGAAGAGTTCATGAATTTGGTTGAACGCGCTAGTCTCAGGAACTGCTGGTTCGAATTAAAAATTATTTTTGTGTTGAATAGTCTATTAATTGAGGAAGGCTATAGGCTATAAAACATCACAACTAATAGGCACCGAGCAGAGGGGATGCGACCACGGGAAACAGCTAGTAAAAAGATGAAATGGGAAAATATGGATTTTTGTCTTTTTCGGAGGGCGGGAGGGACTGTCAGACTTGTACTGACTAAAATCCACGGTGTCCTTCACGAGTCTTTTACGTACCGGGGTCACGGTAATGGGTAAGTCCCGCGACCCCGACGATGGATTTTTGTCTGAATAATAAATATGGCACTTGCTCTTAAATAACCTGCATGAGTGATGATGAGCTTTACAAAACTTTTTAAACATTATTTATTTGTTCTTCTGTATTTATTCGTATAAGCTTCCACGGAACCTTATACGAATAAATATTCATCTTCGCACACATTCTCATTACGTGTGATGTGAAATAGTAGCTCCACAGTGAGAGGATGATGGCCAAAACTTCACAAGAATCATGTCCCGCGCAGAAGCTAGTTTATTTAAAAACCAAAGGTGTTTATAGAAGTAAAAAAAGAATACGATACCTAATTTCAGTTTGATGTCTGGTTCTGTCTTTCATTTTTTTATCTTCTTCTTTATAGAAATATTCATTGGTATCTCCTTTTCAGTCTATTCATTAAATACCTGTAGAAGTTTGCGTCTCTACATCTGCCATCAGTCCATAAGCTTAATTAAGCTTGGTGGTCAAACATATTGCAGTACCGTACGCGCCCCACGCGCTCTTTATATGACATGTAAGCCTTTTTCAAACAGACAGGCAATAGCGAACCGGACCGAATCCGAAACAATAAGAGACGAGACGTCAAACTGGATGTAGCGAACCGAGACGTGACAGTTGTATTAGCTGGCTTTTTATAAACGACGTCAAACAGAGGAACTACGCCTTCGCCACGTCTTCGCATCGGTTCGGTCACGCTATCGGATCGCTTTCGCTTTTCTATGTGACTGGATTCAAACAATTTTATACATTACAAATCAAAACGCCTCGCTTCGCATTAGCCACGCCTGTCTGTTTGACAAAGGCTTAAGACTTTATTTTTCAAATTCTATGGTACTGTCAAATGTGCGATCAGCTTTAACAGTATATCTTTTGTAGATAACCATCAAAATTAAACTGATACCTTTTTCTTCATAATAACAGATAGTAATTAAATTCGATGATATTGCACCTTGTACACCGATTACGTGTATTACGTGTCCAGTGGCGATACAATACGTAATAAACTTACGTGCATAAAAATTGGGTCACACGTCGCAGTCAACGGCGCCCGGTTTATTGACACTCCACTGCACGTTGGATAACGCACGATTGTTAACTGACGTTATGTAAACAATGATTAATAATGTTATTAATGTCTTTTTATTCACTCCTCGTTGGTCGAGTGGTTACTGGTGCGGCTGTTGAGTAAGATGTCCTTGGTTCGATTCTCAGGTTGAGCGAAGTGTTTAAGGATTTTTCATCAGAAATTTATCTAGACCTACCAAGCCGGATTGATGATAATAGAGTGTCGCCTCCTATTACATGGGACTTTAAAAATAACTGGTGAATTTTTGGTATATATTAGATAGATATAAATTTACATCACTCGTTTGGGTATTACAGGAGTGGTGTTATGTTTTATTTTAATTTATTTTTTCAAAACCTGTCTTAACGATAACAAACACAAAGTCTGCCAAACTGCATAACGGTTTATTGGCAGTAGTTCTGATCCAACAATGAATTACAACAAAGAAGGAATTGTAGTTTCCAAGTTGAATGGACGTCATAATAATATTATTGTTAGGTATTTTTCTTCTTATGATACGTAGGTTCTCTTAAATATATTTTTTTTCAACTTTGAGAAGGCTCGCCTGCTGATAAGCGAAGATGTGGTCTAGTATGAAGCACGCCCGCTTAAAAATAACCTTCTTTTTAGCTTGGTAAATCATCAAATGAGTCCTCCCACTCAGGGCAGAACGGGAGGGGCTGTCAGACTCGTACTGACTAAAATCAACGTTGTCCTTCAATAGCCCGTTACGTTCGGGGGTCACGGTAATTCGTGAGTCCCATGACCCCGGCAGGCTTTGGCCCTCTAAGGGGGGCCCGTAAATAACCAAGGGGAAAACTTGGTAATACGCCCTAGTTGACAAAACATCATGACAAAATACCCGAGTCCGAGGTCGAAGCAACATGGCCGAGGCCTAGGGCCATATGTAGGGGAACAGTGTACAAGACGAGGACGCGGGGTACAAGGGAGACATAAGCTCTTTAGGCATACTTACGTTAGTATTGTGTTAAGTTTACCTTAAATGTGTGATTTCTCATCATACCTCGCGTCCCCATCTTATACACTGTTCCCCTACGCCAACAGTGGCCACACTCGCGTGTGGTTCTGAACAGTATCCAACCAGCATTACCCAGTTTTCTTCTGTTTAATGTAACTCTTACTATTTTGTTTTTATTTGTTCTATTCCTTTTAACAATTCGTGTAGTGCATGCATAAAATAACAATCTCATTAAAATCAAAACAGTCCACAGCCCGCAACATGAACAATTATTCTCATTATACGCAATTAACGGGCAGTCCTTGAAACATCGCGTGATAGCCACCCGGCTGAAACTAACGTATACAACCTTACCATAAATTATATACAAGAGAAACTACGACTTATATGTGTCATGGAAGCTACGTTTAAAATGAGCTTAAAACTTATAAATTGTAGGTAATGTACTCGGCCGGATTTCAGTCGGGGAGGCAAGATTGACGATCGAATGTTATGAATGGTGCGCTAAGTGTGAGGGTTCGATTGGGGAATATTTAAACACTTTTTTTGAAGTGAAAACTTCTTTAGCGGCGTTGTGCATTTTTTTTGAAATGGGTAAAAAATTTTAAACTCGCGTCAGGACACGTGACCTGATCGAAAATTCGTAAGACGGCGCAGGGCGCTTGCGCGAATGTTCGTGTGTGTTTATTACTATTCACGTTTTCACTTCTGCCGGCACTCCTGGACTGCAACCCGTCGTTTATTTTTAGCGTGGTAAAATCCTCCCACTCAGGGCAGGGCGGGAGTTACTGTCAGACTTGACTGACTAAAATCCACGGTGTCTTTCAATAGCTCTTTATGTACCGGGGTCACGGTAATTTGTGAGTCCCGCAACCCCGGCAGGCTTTGGCCCTCTACAGGCCCCGTCACTATGCTGACACTCCTTGAGGCGCGCGTGGAACACAACGCGCAGTCGACCCGGGATATTTTAACACTCATAAATTATTTACTAAAGAAACCTAATCAGTGAATCTCCAGTTGAAATAAACTCAAAACCTACAAACTATGAATGGTAAATAAATAGTAAGAGTAGTTGGCAACAATTACAAAAGGGGACGTTACAGTTGGCATCATAAACATAATAATCTCACGGAGAGTTCTAGAAAGCTTCACAAACGACGGAAAACAGAGAATGAACTAACTGAGCTTGTAGTAGAAACCTGTGTGCAAATAAGCTTTTGCTGCACTTTGTAAATCTAAATATTTAATATTCACAAATAAGAGGTGAGTGGAAACGCCGGGAGGGGACGCCATAGCAAGACCTACACAGACCTTTTGTGTAGGTACAAACGGTATACGTAGGAACAAAAAGGTGTCTCAAACTATGCATACGCTCGAATGTGACTGTCCCATCAGGTAACTGTGACCCCGGAACGTAAACGGCTATTGAAGGATCATCGTGGACTTTAGTCTGTACAAATCTGACAGTCCTTCCCGCCCCGCCCTGGGTAGGAGGACTCAATTGATGATTGTTCCACGTTTAAAAAAAATAGTTATGCTTACGCAAAGCACAAATGAGTAGGTGCAACAACAATTAGGAACGGGGGACGCCACTGTTCACAGCATCAACATATTCCCGCGGAAAGTTCTAGAATGTTCCACAAACGACGGTAAACGGGAATGGACTAACTGTGTCTGTAGTTGAGTAGTCTGTACTGCAGCCTTTGAAATGAGTTTGAATAAGAAGTTTGTGCTGCATTTGTGAATGTAAATTATGTTTAAAGGATTCTATGAGGCTTAAGTGTGCCAGGAAACCTCACATATTAAATTGTCTATTAAATAGAACATACTTTGTTTTTGTTTGTGCATCACTTGTGTATTCACCTAAGGATGCCTGGTAGATTCCGCCGTTGTTTTTTGACATTTGTATAAAGATTAAATCAAGGTTTTTAGGATTTTCCTTAAATGCATTATTTCAATCAACTAGGTATACATATATGTCTGTATTAAGCACGAGCATCGCATAATTATAGTTTTAAAGACTAACGCAATGTGGTAGAACGCAAGTTGAATTATTGTTTCTATCAGGCGCTCTAAGTTATGCTTCAAGTTATTTTAATAACAGGCGCTCGACTCTAAGATTTGTACAAAAGATTTAAATATGTAGTCTAAAAATTATATGAAACTAGCTGTACCCTGCCCCGCTTCGCTGTGGCACAAAAAATGTTTTTTCAAAAAAAAAATAGATAAAAACTATCCTTGATGCGGATTATATATCATGCTAAAATTTCAGCTCAATCGGTGCAGAACTTTTTGAGTTTTTGAAGCATACACAAACCAACATAACATTTATATATATATAGATTATGCCTCCAATCCCTGAAGGTTTAGGCAGTAGTAAAACTTAAGCACTGTAAGGCGGAGCATATTGCGATTTGATAGATATCGCATACTTAACTTAGGTTCTTTTTGGTGGTCAGTACATGCCGTTTTCCTCAAGATGTTTTCCATAATCTGAATTGAATTACACAAAGTAATGTAATTGTCTGGGTTCGAATCGCAAAAAAAAAATATTTTTAGTCATAGATTTCCTTTCATACACTATAATTTGCATGATTGTATATAGAATAATACTACTAACAATACATGACAAATTTTACGAACGTACAAGTACTTTTAAATAAATAATTATTAATTTAATTCTTAATCGCTTGAGATTAAGAACCTCTTTTGCCGAACTCGTGGCAACAGATTGCACGTAGCCCCTTACTTTTACACGTAACTTGTACTTAGTAACCAGTGGCTCAATAATTAATGTCTGCGGTCTAAAGTCATTAGCAAAACATAATAGCGGTGTTACATAGGCTTGTGTGGCGTGCATTCCTAATCGCCGAGCAATGTATAGTGCTCATGAATATTCAGCGTCCATCACGGAGTGCCTTGTGGTTTGTCTTCGAGGAATGGGGTTAAATAGGCATATTTCTACAAGATATTCTCTGCTTAGAGATGTATTGGCCTAGTAGTATCGACCCGGACGAGCTCTAGTTCGCTCTAATTCATCACATTACTCTCAAAACGGTGAAACAAAATATCGTGCGGAAAACGGCATGTCCTAGAACCAAAAAATCGAAGACGTGTGACATCTACCAAACCGCACTTGGCCCGCGTGGTTTATGGCCCACTCGCTCTCATCGAGAGGAGACCTGTGTCCCAGCAGTGGGAACATTTACAGGCTGAGATGAAGATGATTCTCTGCTTCGAATACCTGTCGCTATTGTTAATGTTAATCTTCCGTTAAATTAACTGTATGGGTGCCCTCCCTTGGTCGCGGGACTAACGAATTACCGTGACCCCAGTACGTAAAGGGCTTTTGAAGGACACCATGGATTTTAGTCAGTACAAGTCTGAAAGTCCCTCCCCCCCCGCCCTCGGTGGGAGGACTCATTTGATGATTTCACCAGGATAAAAAAAAAATGGGTGCCCTCCCTTCACCGTAAACGGTCCGCAGCATGTTTGATTTCCTCATGTTGTTTGAAGATTCTTGGGGTGCTATTTGTACCTATTTTGGAAACGTGCAGTGGTAATCACACACAAGTAATTTATGTTTTAAATCTTGTGTTTAATCACCGGCGTAAGTGATGATGACTTCGATGACTTGAACCCCTTTTTTTTTTTAACTTGAAATGGAAATTCTTCGGATAAAGGAACGCACAGTGTTGAGTGTGGCAATTTTATAGCTAAATGTAACAAACAAGAAAAGGACAACTTATTGGCATCAAATTATTTTTTTCTTTCGCCAGTAATGAAATGTTGGTCATTAGTAGACCGCAACCTAAGAACTTCGTAAAAAATATTTAAAAAAATGTAAACCGTAACCAACCCGAGATATAACGGATTTTATTTTGTTCTAATCGGGAGTAAATCACTCCTGATTAGAACAAAATTAAAACCGCCATATCTCTGGTTGATTACGGTTTAGAAACTTATTTTTTTTTTCTATGGACTTCTTAGGTAGTAGTCTAATTGTGGCCAAAAATTAATCCATGGCAAAAGAAAAAAAAATGATGCCAAGGTCCATACTATAAGTTGCATGGGCCTTTTTTTTTGTGTGGTAAAATCATCAAATGAGTCCTCCCACCCAGGGCAGGGCGAGAGGGACTGTCAGACTTGTACTGACTAAAATCCACGGTGTCCTTCACTAGCCCTTTACGTACCGGGGTTACGGTGATGGGTAAGTCCCGCGACCCCGGCAGGCTCTGGCCCTCTACAGGCCCCGTCAATTTGCTGACACTCCTTGAGGCGCGCGTGGAACACAACGCGCCGTCGACCCGGGCATGGTCCATGGTCGGGCTGCGAGTCGCCCATTACTCGCTGCCCGCATGCCCGCGCCTACGGTGGCCGGAGATCGTCTGGCGACGTCCGTCGCCGTGGGCGTCTACCACTGCGGCTGGGTCGGAGGGAGGACACTGTTCTCTCCCTCACGCGGCACGCCTCCTCCTTCGCGAGCATGACTGCTTCGCAGAAGGAGGCGACCGCTTCCCACTCCGTCTCGCCCCGCAGCATGGCCTCGAGCAATGCCGGGCGCGAGAGGTCTCCGCCTGTCGCCGTCGTGAGGACACGGCGGTGCTCTGCCCAAGCGGGGCAGTCCTGCACCGTATGCTCCACCGTGTCCTCCGGACGGTCCTCGCAGTGGTGACACCCAGGCGTTTCCTCCTTCCTTATCCGACACAGGAACCTCCCGAAACTTCCGTGTACGGTGAGGAAGTTGCATGGGCCTTTAAGAAATACATGCACACATAAATTCAGAACTATAATTTTATTGGCCAGAATTAATTAAATTTTCAACGAAAATAAATGCAAATAACATCAGATAAAATTCAAAATCACACAAGTTTTAAACGGAAATACGAAGTCCTGTAACTCCTTCAATCCATTTAAAATGTGCAGAAACAAGCACATAAACAGTTTGATTTGCAGTTCTTGAGGATATCACACCGACCAGACCATCGCTTGTTTTCAATGGTCCTCCCGAGTCCCCATGCCCCGCGCGAACTATAGACTGTGAGCACACTGTTGCGGAACCTTTTGGAGCATTTATACACTGATTTATTTCGACAGTGCCATCAAAGGGATAATTATACTTCACTTCGGGATGGGTCTCTCCATAACCAGCTATGGTCCCCATCTGCCCAAACTGCCTTAGGCGTGCGAAAGGAATAGGCTGCGCGTAGGCATCAAATTGAATTGGTTTTTTAGTTTGCAGAAGGCCTATGTCGTATCCCACAAAGTTCCATTCGTCGAAGACATACGATGGATGACTTATAACTCTCTTTGAATGTCCTATCAATCTCAATGATTTAAAATGTTCTTGCTTTATTTGAACTGGTAAGTTCTTTAAGAAACAGTGTGCAGCACTGATTACCCATTGCCTGTCTATGATTGATCCACTGCAGTATTCTGTTCTATCTTCGGCGGCGTTGTACATGTGCAAATAAACTAGGTACGGGTGCTTATCTGGTGAAAACTCGTTGCCATTGAATACACGTTGTTCTATGTCAGTAGGTACAGAACTAGAACTTTGTATGTATAATATTATAGACAAACACAAATACTTAACTGAAGACATGATAATTTTCTTTCTTCGGACTGAATAATGAATGTTATTAGCAGATGCCCTTTCATTTTATAGTAACAAGTTAAATTTCGAAATTTGAAGAACGCAGTAATAAAAACGTATTGTTCGCTTTAAAGAATTTGTATTATTTCCGTACACGAGTGTAAGTTTGATGGGCATAACTTAGAACACGCTTAAAATAAGTAGTTTTTATCTGGTCGGAAAGTATTTCATTTTATTCGACTTGTACGTTGTGGTGCATTCTCTTCAGCATTCCAGACACTGTATATCTCTAGTAATTGTACAAAATAAACCGATATAACGGGAATTACTCTTTCGATTTTAACGTTCCAATTACCTACGTCTGTAAATGAGATAGTGAATCTATTTTACTTCTCTTAATGAGACTATATTTTTACCCGATTACGGCAAAGCCAAAAGGAGAGTTATGATTTTGACCGGTAGTATGTATGTTTGTATGTATGTCTGTATGTATGTATGTATGATTGTCTGTTCCCTCATAACTTCTAAACTACTTATCATTACATCACAAATGAGGTGTCGTTAGAAGCGTCTCAGTTATCCGCTGGTTATAGGTGACGTGTCACCAAATTCAATATGGCGCACTGTATCGATATGGGTATCAAATTAAAGGGTTTGATGAGCATATTTGAAATATATATACATTATATAGCTTTTACTAGCTACTTTGCCTGTTTCTAACAGTGTCAACATGGGTATCAAATAAAAGGCTTAGTGAGTACATTTGAAATTCACTCGGTACTTTGCTTTTATTATTATATCAAATAATTAATAATAGATTCACAAAATAGTGTAAATAAAAAATAAGTTAAAAATAACTAAAACCCGACTACGAAACAATCGCGCACTGAAAAGTATAAAACAAGAACAATCCGTGTTACAGTTTTTTTTTAAGTAATAGCCGTGGTCGTGTGCCACCTGCGGTTGTTTCACAAAATCTTTACTAGCTAGTCGGGTTTTAGTTATTTTTAAAGAATGCTTTTGCATAATTGGTTTGCATTCGAATATCAAAAAACATGCGAATGCGAATATTCGTTACATCACTAATATCTATTAATGGAACCCTTCATAAATGAGACAGATATTTTTATAGGTAATAGCTGGATGTCTGAGACACTTCGTAAGTGAAATACCTTTTTAAGAGAGACGCCGGTTCCTTCAGGTCCCAGTAATTGAGATCTCACGGTATTACTAAGTTGTAAAGCAGCACGTCATTTTAAACTAGTTTTTTAACCAGATGGTAACACATTGTTACTAAGTAGGAAAGGTACTATAAAACTATACCAACTTGAAAGGACGCATATGGCCAGAAGGGTCTTATATACGTGATACTTATTTATTTAATATATTTTATATTTTTTTATTAAATCTACATATTATTCCCGACAGATCGAACCCTTATTGATTTGGTTAATTTTTTTGTCTTTGAATTTTTTATCTTTTTCTTAGTTCCTGATTTAATTATAACGTCCTTTTTTCTTATGGCAGCAGAATTAATTTCTGCGGTCTAAAGTCATTAGCAAAACATAATGGCGGTGATACATACGAGGACTGACAATTAAGTTCCGGGAATTTCGCTCTGCAGTCTCTCCGGGTAACACTGGTGCGTTCGCTCCGGTCGCATTCGAAAGCTAACACGTTTCTATAATAGTATACGAAATTTCAGCTTAATTGGTGCCGTGGTTGTGTTTTTATAGAATTTTAAACAAAGCTACTTTTTATACCCGTGTCGCGAAAATGTCGGATGTAAATTTCGAACAAAGATGTGCGATCAAATTTTTGGTGAAACTTGGGACAAAACCGGCGGAAATTTTACAAAAACTTCAGACAGTGTACAAGGATGATTGTTATTCGAAAACACGCGTTTACGAGTGGGCCAAGCGGTTTAAGGAGGGAAGAGAGTCGCTCGATGACGATCCGCGGGAAGGTGCTCCTTCCACGTCTCGCACCGACGAAAATGTTGCCCGTTTGCGCGCGAAACTGAACGAAGACCGGCGTGTTAGCCTTCGAATGTTAGAGGAGGAACTAGGCATCAATCGAGAAACAATTCGACGCATGTTGCATGAAGATTTAGGGATGCGCAAAGTGTGTGCCAAAATGGTTCCAAAAGTGCTCACCGCCGAACAAAAACACCTTCGTTTTTCGATCTCGCAAGATTTGATTTCACGGATTGACTCAGAAGGAAGAGATTGGATGCATAGTATTGTGACCGGAGATGAAAGCTGGGTTTTTGAGTATGATCCAGAAACGAAAAGGCAAAGTTTTCAGTGGTTGGGAGAGGGTGAACCACGCCCGAAGAAAGCCCGGATGTCCAAGTCCAAAATCAAAGCGATGCTCATTGTTTTTTTCGATATTAATGGAGTAATTCATCGAGAATTTGTTCCTCCAGGCCAGACGGTCAATGCGAACTTTTATATTGAAGTTTTAAAGCGTTTACGGTCCAGAGTGTTTCGCGTTCGCCCCGATTTGGCGCTTAATGGTTGGACGCTGCACCACGACAATGCTCCCTCGCATTCCTCGTACGCTGTTCGCGAATTTTTAGCCAAACATTCCATTCCAACGCTGCCGCACCCCCCATACAGCCCTGATCTAGCCCCCTGTGACTTTTTTCTATTCCCAGAAATAAAAAATCACCTGAAGGGAATTCATCACGGGGGGTTAGAGAAGGTGAAAGAAGCCACGACGCGAGTTCTGAAACAGATTCCACAAGCGCGCTACGAAAATTGTTTCCAGGCATGGGAGCGCCGTTGGCGCCGGTGCATAGAATTAGGAGGGGACTACTGCGAAGGTGTCTAAGGTTGGTTTTGACAATTTTTAATTTATTCTTAATCTATTACAAAATTCCCGGAATTTAATTGTCAGTCCTCGTAGACTTGTGATCGCCGCGCAATGTATAGTGCTCATGAATATTCAGCGTCCATCACGAAATGCCTTGTGGTTAATCTCCTGTTAATCTAAACTAATAATATAAAGAGGAAAACTTTGTTTGTTTGTTTGATTGTAATGAATAGGCTCAAAAACGACTGGACCGATTTTAAAAATTCTTTCACCATTCGAAAGCTACATTATCCACGAGTAACATAGGATATATTTTATTTTGGAGAAAAATAGAATTCCGTAAGATATTTGGGTTTTTCGGCCACAAGGTGTAAAAAATTAACCAGAAAAGTTACTTATTTTGCGTACGCTGCCTAAACTATAAAAGATAGAACCGTAAAATATTCTAATTAATTGTTGATCTACAAAAAAGTCCGCGACACACTATATCTATCTATTTCGAGTGTTTGTGATGACTGCGTCGTCGACGTTAGTGTCGGTGTCTGTGAATAGACCTGGGAATCATGTTGCTGACCGTGTCTTTCCTGAGTAGGCTTTTTGCACCGGTAACCGACATTCACGCAGGCGGAGCCGCGGGCGCCCGCTAGTTAACTATATGTGTGCGATTCTACTTTAACTCTTCTTCATCGTAATTGGTTGGCAGCATTTGTTTGACTTCCTTTTGTCGATTGTGAGATTTTTTTGGGGAACTATGAGTATTCTGAAAATGTGGAGTTATTTTTAATGCGTCTTGTGTGTAATCACTCTTCGTCGACGAAAGTACATGCTTGCATTGAACTAATTTTTGCACTTGAGATGGAGATTCCCGAGAAGAAGGAACGCAGAGTGTTGAGTGTGGCAATTTTATTGCTAAATGTAGCAAACAATGAAACTGTAGAAATAAATACCCACGTAAATTCAGACATATATTTTATTGGCCAGGATACATAAAATTAAAAATCAAACAAGTTTTTATACCAAAATACGTAGTCCTGTAACTTTTGCAATCCAATTAAAATGTTCGGAAATGACTACATAAACAGTTTGCTGCGTTATTGATGATATCACACCAATCAGACCATCTTCTGTTTTCAATGGTCCTCCCGAGTCGCCATGCCCCGCGCGAACTATAGACTGTGAACACACTGTTGCAGAACCTTTTGGAGCATTTATACACAAATTTATTTCAACAGTGCCTTCAAAAGGATAATTATACTTCACTTCGGGATGCGTCTCTCCATAACCAGCTATGGTCCCCATCTGCCCAAAATGCCTTATGCGTGCGAGAGGAATAGGCTGCGCGTAGGCATCAAATTGAATTGGTTTTTTAGTTTGCAGAAGGCCTATGTCGTATCCCACAAAGTTCCAATTATCGAAGACATACGATGGATGACTTATAACTCTCTTTGAATGTCCTATCAATCTCAAGGATTTAAAATGTTCTTGCTTTATTTGGACTGGTAGGTTTTTCAAGAAACAGTGTGCAGCACTGATTACCCATTGGCTGCCTATAATTGATCTGATATACACGTTGTTCTATGTCAGTAGGTACAGAACTAGAACTTTGTATGTATAATATTATAGACAAACACAAAAATGTAACTGAAGACATGATAACTTTCTTTCTTCAGACTGAATAATAATTATAATTATTGATGCCCTTTCATTTTATAGTAGCAAGTTATATTTCGAATTCGAAGAATGCAGTAATAAAAACTTTTATTTTTTGCTAAAAATTTGTATTATTTCCGTACATGAATGTAGATTTGATGGGCATAACTTAGAAACCGCTTTTTATCGTGGTAAACTCATTAAAATGAGTCCTCCCACCCAGGTCAGGCCGGGGGGGACTGTCAGACTCGTACTGACTAAAATTCACGGTGTCCTTCAATAGCCCTTTACGTTCCGGGGTCACAGTGATTCGTGAGTCCCGCGACCCTGGCAGGCTTTGTCCCTCTAGAGGGGGGGCCCGTCATTTTGCTGACACTCTTTAAGGCGCGCGTGGAACACCATGCGCCGTCGACTCGGGTATGGTCCATGGTCGGACAAACTGTTGCCCATTACTCACTGCCCGCATGCCCGCGCCTACGGTGGCCGGAGATCGTCTGCCGACGACGGTCGCCGTGGGCGTCTACCACTGCGGCTGGGGTGGAGGGTGGACGCTGTCCTCTCCCTCACGCGGCCCGCCTCCTCCTTCGCGATCATGACTGGTTTGCAGAAGGAGGCGACCGCTTCCCACTCCGTCTCACCCGCAGCAACGGAATTAATTGCACAAAAAAGAACTGTACTACTCGGTAAATTGTAGTCCACCTGCAAATGTCCGGGCACGCCAACGCCGCGGTGGTAAGCCCCTCTTTGATGGGTGGCTGGAGAGGTGCCAAGGCGTCCTCACCTTCCGCCTGACGCTTGTCCTCATGTATGTTTCGGGAGGCCCCTGTGTCTGATTGGAAAGGAAGAAACGCCTGGGTGTCACCATTGCGAGGATCGCTCATCGTCTGATCATGAACGTGGTGTTCCACGCACGCCTCATATAGCTGTCAGCAATATGATGGCGCCCCCGCTTGGAGGGCTAAAGCCTGCCTGGGTCGCAGAACTGTCTCATCAGGTAACCGTGACCCTGGAACGTAAAGGGCTATCGAAGGATCACCTAGAATTTTAGTCAGTAGAAGTCTGACCGTAGGGAGAGAGAACTCATTTGATGATCCTATCACAAAAAAAAACCGCTTCTATATGCATTTTTGGAGTCATGTAAATGTTTACAATAATTATATTTTGATATGTTACTTTATTCCACGAACGTATTTAATAAAATAAATTTAAAGTAAAATATATCACATCTATTAATTAAATCCTATTGAATGAGATAGATATTTTTATGTAAAGCTGGATGTCTAGAGACTGGCTAAGTGAAATACCTCTTTAAGAGAGGCCAACTTTCCGGTTGCTTCAGATCATAGTAATATAAGTTTCACGGTATTACTAAGTTGAAAAGCAGCAAATAGTTATCAACGTCTTTTTAATTAATTTACTTTTAATAACCTAATGGTAACACATTATTACTAAGTAGGAAAGACGTGGGCAAGCCGCAATCGCGGCGGTAAGACCCTTCTTTGAGGAGTGGCTGGATAGACGTCACGGCGTCCTGACCTACCGAATGACGCAGGTCCTCACCGGACACGGAAGTTTCGGGAGGTATCTGTGTCTAATGAGGAGCTCCGCTTGGGCAGAGCACCGCCGTGTCCGTGCCGTGGCATTTGTCGAGGCCATGCTACGTGGCAAGACGGAGTGGGAAGCGGTCGCCACTTTCTGCGAAACAGTCATTCTCGCAAAGGAGGAGACGGGCCGCGGCAGGGAGAGGACAGCGTCCTCCCTCCACCCCAGCCGCCGTGGTAGACGCCCACGGCGACAGAGATCGGCAGACGATCTCCGGTCACCGTAGGTGCGGGCAGCGAGTAATGGGCAACTCGCTGTCCGACCATGGACCATGCCCGGGTCGACGGCGCGTTGTGTTCCACAAGCGCCTCAAAGTGTGTCAGCTAAATGACAGGGCCCCCCTCTAGAGGGCCAAAGCCTGCTGGGGTCGCGGGACTCGTGAATAACCGTAACCCCAGAACGTAAAGGGCTATTGAAGGACACCGTGGATTTAAGTCAGTACGAGTCTCACAGTCTGACAGTTCCTCCCGCTCTGCCCTGGGTGGGAAGACTGATTTGATGATTTTACCACGCTAAAAAGTAGGAAAGACGTTCTAAAACCATACTAATATGGAAGGACGCATATGGCCAGAAGGATCTTGTCATTGCAGTAACACGTATATTGTTACTTTTTTAAATAAAAGAAATTGAAAGTAATTTACTTAATTCATTTTTTTTAATATTTATTCTACGTGTTATTCTCGATAGACCAAACTCTAATATATCCATTTTTCAACACAGAATATAGGTAAATAATGGGTTTGAATAGGCCTACAAGATATTCTCTGCTACACGGGGCTGGTATGATGTATGGCCCAGTGTTTACGGCCCCGACTGTGACCCGACGACAAGTTCTAGGTCGTGCTTTCGAACCCAGCCAGATGCATTACTTTATGTAGGTAATTTATTTCATCACCACAATATCGTGAGGAAACTGAACTTTTTTTTTCGTGGTAAAATCATCAAATGAGTCCTCCCCACCCAACTGTCAGACTTGTACTGACTAAAATGGACGGTGTCCTTCACTAGCCCTTTACGTACCGGGGTTACGGTGATGGGTAAGCCCCGCGACCCCGGCAGGCTTTGGCCCTCTACAGGCCCCGTCACTATGATGACACTCCTTGAGGCGCGCGTGGAACACAACGCGCCGTCGACCCGAGCATGGTCCATGGTCGGGCTCCGAGTTGCCCATTACTCGCCGCCCGCATGCCCGCGCCTACGGTGGCCGGAGATTGTCTTGCGATGGAGGAAACTGAACTTGCACTAAATTTGAAGACATTTATGGCATCTACTAAGTACCTATCGCTAAATGTTAATGTTAATTAACTGTATGTATGCTTCTTCTTCTTCTTCACCGTAATCGGTCGGCAGCATGTTTGACTTCCTTTTGTCGTTTTAAGGATTTTTGGGGATCTATGATTATTTTGGAAATGTGCAGTGGCTATCAGTCAAGCAAGTCATTTTATTGTTTGTATAATCTTGTGTTTAATCATTCTTTAACGACGTCTTCTACCTACATGCTTGCTTTGAACTAACTTTTTCACTTGAGATGTAGATTACCGGGAAGAAAGAATGCACAGCGTTGAGCGTGGCAATTTTACAGGAGCAAACAAGAAAATTGTAGAAATAAATACACACGTAAACCCAGAACTATTTTTTATTGGCCAGAATTAATTAAATTTTCAACGCAAATATGTTAATTACATCAGACAAAATTAAATATCAAACAAGTTTCTATACCAAAATACGGAGTCCTGTAACTTTTTCAATCCAATTAAAATGTAAGGAAATGTCTACATAAAATGTTCTCCTAGTTTCTGTATTTATGTGTGACATGACACCAACCAGTCCATCTTTTGTTTTCAATGGTCCTCCCGAGTCCCCACGCCCCGCGCGAACTATAGACCATGAGCACAATGTTGTGGAACCTTCTTCAGCATTTATACATCTATTTATTTCAACAACGCCTTCATGAGGATAATTATATATCTGTATTATATTGGGATCATACTGTCCATAACCAGCTATGGTCGCTTTCTGCCCCAAACGCTGTATGCGTGCGAAATTAATGGGCTGCGCATACTCATCAAATTGAATTGGTTTTTTAGCTTGCACAAGGGCTACGTCGTATCCATAAGTGCTCGAAACATTGTATATAAAGGAAGGATGGTTTATAGCTCTGCTTGAATGTCCGAGCAATCTCAATGATGAATAATACTGTTGCTGTATTTGGCCTGGTATTTTTTTCCAAAAACAATGAGCAGCACTGATTATCCATTGCTTGTCTATAATTGATCCACTGCAGTACATATCAGAACCGTAAATTTGCAAACGAACTAAGTGCTTGTTCTCTTTTGGTCGAAATTTTTCGCCATTGAATACACGTTGTTCTATGTCAGTAGGTACAGAACAAGAACTTTGTATGTATAATATTATAGACAAACACAAAAACGTAACTGAAGACATGATAAATTTCTTTTGCCAGACTGAACAATAATATAACTAGCAGAGAGCCTTTCATTTTATAGTAGCAAATTATATTTGAATTTGAAGAATGCAGCAATATATTTTTTTATTCCTTGTTACGAATTTGTATTATTTCCATACACCAGTGTAGTTTGATGGGCATTTCTTTTGTTATCTGATCAGAAAATATTTCATTTTATTACGTGTGCATGCTGTGGTGATTCTCCTCAGCATTCACCGTGATAATTATGATATCGTCATTTTTTTAGCCTTTTCCCAACCTTGTTGCTGCAGAGTTCCAGTCTACCCGGGTACAGTTAAAAACAATGTTTTACAAGGAGCGATCGCCCATCCAAACAGCACAATTGAAAATCAGCCACCTCGTACACTAGGCGACGTAAGTCTCCGAAACCTTACGACTTTGGTATCCATTGAAGCGTGCCTGTGTACGAACGTCTATGGATTTGTATTGCGATAGTCACCTGGATACCAAAGTCGTAAGGTATCGGAGACTTGCGTCACCTCGTGTGCTTAGGCCTCATTTAGACAAGGCGAGAACTTGCATGCAAGTTTGACTACATTGCGGTGTTTGTTTGACCAACTGAATTATTCGCCCCTCCATAGTCCGGAATGTAACGCTGCTCGCATGCAATTTCTTGCATAGTCTAAATGAGGCCTTACACCAAGTAAGCACACGAGGTGACGCAACACGATGCCCTGCAGTAAGAGTAGTTGACAGATTATTCAGCCCCGTGAATAATAGTAACAGCTGTCAAAGATTTACAAATGATAGCCGGGACCAATGGATTTCCGAGCCATGGACGCAACTCGCTATGGTAGGTTGTTACCTATCCACAGACTATCGGCAAGCGCGAATTTGAAAATCTACCATTTTGGCTGTTATTAATTAGCCACGAGCCGTACACTGATAGATGTTAATGTAATTAAAAATAATATGATAGATTGTTTTTCTTTTTTCTTCAAATCTATCCAAGGGTTGTTTTAAACGCGGGCATGTGGACGGCGAGTATGGGCGACTCGCTGTCCGACCATGTACCATGCCCGGGTCGACGGCGCGTTGTATTCCACGCGCGCCTCAGGCCGGGACTCCACCAAAGCAGAGATGAGCGGAGATGTGTTTGAATAACCTATCAGAAATCCACATCTCCTCTCCGCTTAGCTTCGGTGGAAATCTGATTGGTTGTTCAAACACATCTCCTCTCGTCTCCGCTTTGGTGGAGTCCCGGCCTCATACGAATGTCAGCCAAATGACGGGGCTCCCCTCTAGAGGGCTAAAGCCTGCCGGGGTCGCGGGACTAACGAATTACCGTGACCACGGAATGTAAATGGCTATTGAAGGACACCGTGGATTTTAGTCAGTACGAGTCTGACAGTTCCTCCCGCTCTATTACCGACAAGACCGCTCATTGTGCCGCTATTTGCATAGTGTGCATAATAGATGTTAGATAGACAGAATTCTCTTTAATTCTACTTATCTACCTATGATAGAAAATACGAATCGGATTAAAATTATTTGTGTTCTAAAAAATTCTACGTAAAGAAAAGATCACGATAAAACATTGATATTTAAACCGTATCTCGTTAGGCTTTAGCATTGAATTCATCTAGCGACCAAAGGGCTGGCAATGGGATGTATTCCAAATACAAATAGGAGCATCGTTAGAACTGTGCAGCAACTGGAAAGACGTGCCCATGCATATGGGAGGATGATTCTAAATAGACACGAATTTTCGGGAGGTAAAATTCGTATGGTATTTTCGGCTGGTTCGAAGAGGCAGACTTATCTGAGCCTCCTCAAACCAACCAGCCAGAGGTCTTCCTTCTGGAGGGCATTGGTGAGGCTATTGCCCAGTAGTAGAACAGCAAAGAAAGCTAAATGTAGACATTTTCTTTAACCTAATAAAAAGAAAGACCTACCATTTTGCTAATATTTAATTTCTTGAATATTTACGTCAGACTCGGTTCGTTACACGTGTTTATTTGATAAAAAATAATTAAAATTCTTTTCATAGCGCACCTTTGGAATTCTAGCTAAATTTTTAACAATATTTACAACAATCATGCTAATACAATATACATTTTATTACCTTATTTATGTTCGTTAATCTATACAATATGTACCAAAAACCCTGTTGTTCCTTCTACCTACGTTTTAAGAATTGGTATACATACATAATAAAGTGAGTCATTTATGAAAATCTATTAATAAAATTAATTAAAATAAATATTTAATTATTAATGTTTGTAATATTGAACTGGTTTGTTACCTCTGCTGCAATACTCCATGAAGCGATGTCGCGAAAACACAAAGGGATAAAACGCTACCGCCGCTCTTTGATCGATGCCGCCAAGACGCCGCCGCCGCGCGCCGCCCGCCCGCGCCTTCGCAAATATCCAACTATTTTTCTACACAAGTTGTTGTTTTTATCACTTTTACAAACGAGTCTTTGAAAATTTTGGTTTAGTAAGAGGTATTTTTATGCACAATTGATTAATTTTTAAAATAAACATTTAACACTTCACTACACTAAAAATGTCGTCGAATATGTGCGTCGAATGTATTAATTAATTATGATATCAACTTGACGGCCACGGAGATGCTGTTCGATATGACCACCTTCTGCCTCTACACATTTGTGACAACGTCTGATATTGTTTTCGCGAACGCTTCGCAGAACAGAGGTATCGGACTTGATGTGGTCGAATGCTGCTACTATGCGTGCACGCATTTCGACCTCCGTATCGCACACCGTTTTGAACACCTGTTGTATTACAGTACCCCAGAGGAAAAAGTCTAATGGCGTCAGATCAGGTGATCTTGCAGGCCAATTGACGGGTCCGGCGCGACCAATCCATCTGTTTCCGAACTCGGTATCCAAGTAGCTTCTCACGGCGCGGGAGAAGTGTGGCGGCGCGCCGTCATGTTGGAACCACATACGTCGCACGATA
Source organism: Agrotis puta (assembly GCA_943136025.2). NCBI lineage: Eukaryota > Metazoa > Arthropoda > Insecta > Lepidoptera > Noctuidae > Agrotis > Agrotis puta. The sequence continues at coordinate 8,726,417 of OW964186.2, read as the reverse complement.
TGGAGGCCTAATTCATCTAGATCATCACTCAGCTGTTCTTGAAGGAAACGAAGATAGTTGGCACCGCTCATTGATTGGTCTAAAAAACAAGGTCCAATAATTTTGTCACCAATGATTCCAGCCCAAACATTAATCCGCCACCGATGTTGAAAATGACTGGGTTTAATAGCATGCGGGTTTGTGATCGACCATACGTGTTCATTGTGTGAATTGAACACACCTGTTCGAACAAATGAGCACTCGTCGGTGAACAGTACAGAGTTCAGAAAATCATTATCTTCTGCAAACTTGTCTAGTACCCATCTACTGTATTGTAATCTTGGCTCATAATCGGAGGGAAGTAATGATCGGACGCGACGATAGTGAAATGGGTGCTGGCCATCTTCTTTGAGGATTCTCCACACGCGCATATGGTTTACTGCGAGTTCACGTGCCACTGATCGCGTACTTCGCGTTGGATCGTGCTCAAACAAGTCCAAGACTTGCTCTTCAATATCGTCTCGACTCCTCGGTCTGCCTGCGTCAGCTCGATGTTGGTCTTGTCCGTGGACACTACCGGTATTGAACTGACGCATGTGCAAACGTTGGAATGCCATCGCCGACGGTAATGGTAAGCTCGCAAAACGTTCTTGGTAGAGTCTGCGTGCTGCTGCATAATTGCAATCACATTTCCCTAGACACATCAACATATTAAAATATTCTGCGTTAGAAAAAGACATGTTTACGTAAACAAAACAGAAGTACTCACTACGCGGGTCAACAATCACATCCGTTCGATAGGAAGTTGCGCGGGAGACTAAGGAAGAAGGAACTAGGAAGTGATTCGCGGGGTGGAGGGCGGGGGAAAGGGTTAGTTAGGCACGTGCGCCGCCCGCGGTCGGTACCATTGTCGGCATTTTTTGTCAAAGTCAAAGACAGCCGCTGAGTTCGTTGGACATGTAGTATTAAAGATGTACTTGTAAAGTCAGAAACTGTAAACATTTTTTTGAATATGTCGATTTTAATAGTTATTTGATTTTGAGAAACCGACTAGTAAATATTGATTTTTTTAAAATTCTAATTTCATAAATGTTGTGCTTATAGGTATATGTATACGTCCCTAAAAGGAACAACAGGGTTTTTGAAACAGCCTGTATATATAAAAATGTTATGTTGGTTTGTGTATGCTTTAAAAACTCAAAAAGTACTGCACTGATTGAGCTGAAACTTTAGCATGATATGTAATCCGCATCAAGGATTGTTTTTATCTTTTTTTTGCATCAGTCACATATCCGCATCCGCGAAAAAACAGTTATTTTAACGATCAGCTCTGTACCAGTGACCGCGCCATCTACCGGAAGCGAGGATAACACCCGCTGACAACCGCAGTCGTAATGACGCAGTCACATGAGAAGAAATTTTAGCATGATATATAATCCGCATCAAGGATTGTTTTTATCTATTTTTTTTTGTTGAAAATACAGTTTTTTGTGCCACAGCGAAGCGGGGCAGGGTACAGCTAGTCTATATATATAAAAATGTTATGTTGATTTGTGTATGCTTTAAAAACTCAAAAAGTACTGCACTGATTGAGCTGAAACTTTAGCATGATATGTAATCCGCATCAAGGATTGTTTTTATCTATTTTTTGCATCAGTCACATATCCGCAACCGCGAAAAAACAGTTTTTTTAACGATTAGCTCTGTACCAGTGACCGCGCCGTCTACCGGAAGCGAGGATAACACTCGCTGACAACCGCAGTCGTAATGACGCAGTCACATGAGAAGAAATTTTAATTTTTTTGTTGTTGAAAAAACAGTTTTTTGTGCCACAGCGAAACGGGGCAGGGTACAGCTAGTCTATATACATAAAAATGTTATGTTGGTTGTTGTACGCTTCAAAAACTCAAAAAGTTCTGCACCGATTGAGCTGATATTTTAGCATGATATATAATTCGCATCAGGGATTGTTTTTATCTATTTTTTGCATCAGTCACATATTTGCGACCGCGAAAAATCAGTTTTAATATGCCACAGCGAAGCGTGGCAGGGTACAGCTAGTTATTTATATAACAGTAGCCTAAGCATTGTTTAAAAGTTAAACATAAATCATTGTCTACAATCCGACAACTTCGCACATTATTTCTGTATTTTATTTAGGTACATACTTGCGTACTTTAACTATTTACTGCGTTTCTTTTATTGAAAAATGAAGAAGCGCCTCTAGTGTACGAACGAAGAACTATTTTTTTCTTCAATTTAACGGCAATGTTCCAGTTTACGTTACGTCACAAAACCAGGAAAAGTCATGATGCGAAAGTCTCTGATCTCAATATAAGTATGTAAAATAAGCTACTTTTTTATCGCGGTAAAATCATTAAATGAGTTCTCCCATCCATTACTATCACACTTGTACTGACTAAAATCCACGGTAATCCTTCAATAGCCCTTTACGTTCCAGGTCACGGTTACCTGTTAAGAGTCTCGCGACCCCGGTAGGGTTTAGCCCTCCAAGGGGGGCCCCGTCAGATTGCATACAGGTCTTTGAGACCAGTACAAGTCTGACAGTTCATTTCATTCCGCCCTGGGTGGAAAAAAAAACATATAAAGTCATGAATGGTCTCAAGATGAACCTGAAATCTTAATTGGATTTGCCCGGTCATGTTCCCGTAACTAATGCAGTAATTGTCGGCCTATCCGCCTAACCGCCTCACCAAAATCCATAGATTTTGGATAGGCGGTTGGCCCATTTTAAATGATGCTGGTATTCAGCTCCATCAGGTTATACTGGAAAACGGCACCAACATAGTTGAGAAAAGGCTAAGCTACATCATCAGTGTAGAGACATCGAAGCACAAACCGTTGAACCATGCTGAGGAGAATGCACCACGAAATACATTTTTACGTACATCATCGTCATCAACCTATAGCCACACGCAATTTCACTCGATCACCGACTACTCTCATCCAGCTGTTACCTACCACCTTGCGAAGGTTGTCGCTCCACCTTGCCTGAGGGCATCCCACCTTACGTTTGCCGATTCGCAGTCTGCACTCAGAAACATGTCTTCCCCAACAATCTTCGTTTATGACACTAATGTGGCCTGCAGCTTGTTTATTCTTGGGCTATGTTGATCACTTTCGTTCTCTGTCGGATCACTTCATTACAAATTCGATCCCGCAGTGAAATTTCAAGCATAGCCGTTTCCATAGCTCGCTGAACGACTTATAAGTGGACCTGCCGTATCGTGAGTGTCCACGTCTTGGCTCCATAAGTTATAACAGGACACACTGATCTATTTATCGTACACGTGTAAGCAAATGAATTTTTAATAATTAGATAGGTACTAATGACTTATTTTACGAAAATTCCAAACTACTTCTATCAAACCTACATTCGTGTACTGCAAATAATACAGATTCTTTACAACGTAAAAAGCTTTTATTACTGCATTCTTCAAATTCAAAATATAACTTGCTACTATAAAATGAAAGGACATCTGCTTATTATAATTATTATTCAGTCTCGCAAAAGAAAGTTATCATGTCTTCAGTTACATTTTTGTGTTTGTTTATAATATTGTACATACAAAGTTCTAGTTCTGTACCTACTGACATAGAACAACGTGTATTCTTTGACTACAAATTTCGACGAGATGAGCACAAGTACCTAGTTCTTTTGCACATGTACGACGCCGCCGACGGTTCTCAAACGTACTGCAGTGGATCAATTATAGACAGCCAATGGGTAATCAGTGCTGCCAATTGTTTCTTAAAGAACCTACCAGTCCAAATAAAGCAAGAGTATTTTAAATCATTGAGATTGCTAGGACATGCAAAGAGAGTTATAAGTCATCCCTCGTATACCTTCGGTGATTGGAACTTGGTGGGAAATAACATAGCCCTTGTAGAAACTGTAAAACCAATTCAATTTGATGCATACGTGCAGCATATTCCTCTCGCACGCATAAGTAATTTTGGGCAGATTGGGACCATAGCTGGTTATGGACAGTCGAATGACGAGATATTGTATAGTTATCCTTTAGAAGGCACTGTTGAAATAAATCGGTGTATGAATACTCCAAAAAGTTCCGCAGCAGTGTGCTCAGAGTCTATGGCTCGCGCGGGGCCTGGGGACTTGGGAGGACCATTGAAAACAAAAGATGGTCTGGTTGGTGTCATATCATCAGTAACGCAGCAAACTGTTTATGTAGTCATTTCTGAACATTTTAAATGGATTGAACAAGTAACAGGGAAACGTGTAGACATTTCGGTTTAAAAAATGAGGTTTACATTTAAACTGATGTAATTAACATAATTGTCAAATAAAATATAGCTATGAGTCATTTCGTACATGCTTTTATTTCTTCAATTTCCTTTTTCCACATATCGGTGTCAAATTGCCAGATCAATCCATGGTCAAGTGAACTCATTATCGCTTACTGGCAGATAAGATGATTAAAACACGTTAAAAGAAGACTTGTGATAGCCATTACACGCCACGCGCAGTAAACTGGATCGTGTAGTCGTACACAATCCAGTGTTAAGAAATTGTTAGAAAGAGTCAAGTCAAACAATTAATAATTAATTACTAAAGAATATTCAAGACCCAAGAAGCTGTTTTTTAATCGTCAAAAGATTCGGTTTAGTCAAAAAATACCTATATTTTTGAAAATATAACTCTTCTGGACAATAACGGGCAACAAAGCTTTAAACATGTACGAATAGTACCCCAAAAAATCCTTAAAACGACAAAAGGAAGTCAAACATGCTGCCGACCGATTACGGTGAAGAAGAGGGCACCTAATCTTAACGCATACATACAGTTAATTTAACGGGAGATTAACATTAACAATAGCGATACACGAAGCAGAGGCCACTCTACTGTCGGGACTGACAATACATTACAGCGAGGATATAGTCCGGCCCCTCGCCACGGCCGGTCTTGAACGACAGCATCGGACTCCCCGACTAAGTTCCAACATCATCGCTACATAAGCTAAGATCTAAGAAAACTTTAATATCGCGATGCAGGCCTGGCCATTCTATTGGTCCATTCACGTTAGCATTTGAATTTCGTGCCGTTCCAGTCAATGCGCTGCAGCAAAAAATGGAGGCCACGGAAGTAACCGAATAGCGGTAACAGTCATTATTGTTGGCTTGACGGAGCTAAGTTTATTTTATAATGTACCATGAAGGCTTACAGTCGTTTGTGTGATGTGATTCGCGAATTTGGTTTTGTTGACTTTTCAATTGACACGGCTTGTATTAAGCTGTATTTTTGTAGGGGATGACAAATTTTCGCCGTTGGGATTTTTAAAAATATAGTATTCTGTTCTGAATGATACATTATAAAAAGTAGAGTACGAGTATATGATTGACAGGTATTGATTTTCGATTTTGGATCACCAGGTACAGCATGATTTCGGCAAAGACATCTCTTTGCTTGTCCTCACGATCTTGTGCCAGTTTCATCCACGTATTTAAGAACTACTTTGACATTATTGTCGTCAAATAACGTTACTCAAAATTAATTTGAACCAAGAATCTATCATTGGTCAAGTACAGTACAGTCGGGAAGGCCCAGAGGTTATAAATTTAATTTGGACATCACAGAGGAAACTATCATGAAGAAACCTGAACTTACACCATCAGAAGCAGCTTTCTTTAGATGGTAAAATCATCAAACGAGTCCCTCCCTGGGTGGAGATATAAAAACTAAAATCCACCGTCTTCCTTCAACTGTCCGTTACATTCCAGGGCCACAGTAATCTCCTTAAGCAGTCGTGCGACCACGGCAGGTGGTGACCACTCAGCTTCCTGACAGCTCCTTAAGGCACCCGTGGATAACTACGCGCCGTCGCCTCGGATTTTGGTTCTTAGTCAGGCGGCGAGCAATCCATTACTTGCCGTCCACAAGTCCGCGATTTGAAAAAGAAGGAAAAACAATACTGTAAGTAGTCTTTTTTTTATCGTGGTAAAATCATCAAATGAGTCCTCTACCAGGGCAGAGCGGGAGGGACTGTCAGACTCGTGCTGACTAAAATCCAAGGTGTCCTTCAATAGCCCTTTACGTTCCGGGGTCACGGTAATTCGTGAGTCCCGCGAACCCGGCAGGCTTTGGCCCTCTAGAGGGGGGGCCCGTCATTTTGCTGACACTCTTTGAGGCGCGCGTGGAACACAACGCGCCGTCGACCCGGGCATGGTCCATGGTCGGACAGCGAGTTGCCCATTACTCGCTGCCCTCATGCCCGCGCCTACGGTGGCCGGAGATCGTCTGCCGAATTCCGTCGCCGTGGGCGTCTACCACTGCGGCTGGGGTGGAGGGAGGACGCTGTCCTCTCCCTCACGGGGCCCGCCTCCTCCTTTGCAAGCATGACTGCTTCGCAGAAGGAGGCGAACTGTAAGTAGTCTACGCAAAGAATATCCCTGTTTTCAAAATGATTAAATTGTTGTTTTCTTTTTGCAGGTTACGGTCACACCGTTGTCGGTCTGCGGTTGTTTTTCACATGCTTTGTGCCAAACTAGACGAACAGTGTGGTCACATATTTGTATGTGCGTCGTTAATTACAAAGACCCTTGTGTGTGTTTTTTGTTTATACTTCCTTTAATTAAAAAAATATATATCAACTGATGGTCACATTTGCTTGAACATTCGCTTTGTTTTTAGACCATTATAGTTAAACCCATGACGTTTCCAACGGAATCAATACCATCAAATTTCACCAGTACCCACTAAGTTCCTATCTGACTCCCACAACCCAGTAACTGTGTAACACCGAGGCCTTTATCACAAGATTTCTGTATTTTATATACCGCATACATGAAGTAATTACTGCGTTTATTGTATGGAAAATTGTAAAAGCGCTTCTAGTGTACGAACGAGGTACTAAATTATTGAAGTGAAAACTTCTTTAGCGGCGTTGAGCATAAAATCTTAAACTCGCGTCAGGACACGTGACCCTGACCGAAAAAGCGTAGGACGGCGCAGGGCGCTTGCGTGAATGTTCGTTGCTAGGTAACATTGTTTATAAAAGATGTACGTCACATTGGAAAATTATTGAAATAAGTCAACCATTTTTGCGAGTTTTACTAAAATCTGTTCACAAGATATTTCCAACAATTACTATTCAAGTTTTCACTTCTGCCGGCACTCCCAGAGTGCAACCCGTCGTTTTTTTTCCATCAAATTAACGTCACAGTTTCCGTTTATTTTGCGTCACAAAAACTTGAAAAGTCATGTTAGAGCCTCCGTTTATAAGATTAGTTGTAAGACTAACAATATCGAATTGACTGTCAAAGATCTATAAGACAGAGGGGACCAACGTCTTTATGTGCTTTCTGAGCCACGGAGAAAACTCCTATGATATAAAAAAGAGAAAGAAACCTATACAATATTTTCCACAGTCCAAAACTATTAAGCTTTTATCAAACAGACAGGCGTGGCGAATGCGAAGCGTGACGTTTTTATTTGTAATGTATGGAATTGTTTGAATCCAGTCACATAGAAAAGCGAAAGCTATCCGATAGCGTGACAGAATTTCGGATTGACGTCTCGAATCGGTTCGGTATCGCTTCGGACTCGCCTGTCTGTTTTACAAAGGCATTAAGGTCACATTATATGTACATACCGAGATGGGTTCCGTATGAGTTACCAAACGTCTACATGAAACAGATAGCTTTCTGATTGAAGTGAACCTTTTAGTGAAGTAAAGATAAACGGACCCTTTTCCAGCGGTCTAAAGATATAAGTTGATGGCATACGGAATAATATATTAGTTTTACTTCCCACGTTTTTTCAGTTACTTACAATACCGCTTGGGTTTATATAGAAATGGGTACTTTGCCTAATAGCTTTATGGTTTTATCATTATTATTACCTTCTTACACAAAATAACTTTGAAAGTATTTTTCAAAATTGTATTTTGTGTAGGACGGAACGATATCTTTTTTTTATCATGGAGAAATCATAAAATGAGTCCTCCCCACCTAGGGCGGGGCGGGAGGAACTCTCGGACTTGTACTGACTAAAATCCACGGTGATCCTTCAACAGTCCTTTACGATCCAGGGACACGGTATCCTGAAAATACAGTCCCGCGACCCCGGCAGGCTTTGGCCCTCTAAGGGAGGCTCCGTCTTGCTGACAGCGCGTCGACGCTCCGTCGACCCGGGCATGGTCCATGATCGGACGGCGAGTCACCTATTACTCACCATCCGAAAAAATTATATCCTAAAAAATAAATCGGCCTACTGAGAAACGAGTTTTATTTTTTTGTCGGGTTTGTTCTTGACTCTAATCTAGGTCAGAATTAACAAAGACTATTCTAAGATGGAGTGTGTATTCCAAGAATAGGTCTGGTCACTCTAACTTTGAGAGATTCAAGGTTCATTTACACAAAGCGTTTTTTTTTTATTCTTTTTGAAAGGAACAATTAAGAATTTCACTAAACAAACAGTGTCTCTGCCCTTATTGTATTTTTTTTTTGTTTTAATTTAAATATTAGTTTTAGTTGTAATTTAGTACCTATCTTTTGTAAATATTTAGTTAGTAACACTTGTAAATTTCTAGTTTCTGTTATGTAATGTAACTTCCTATGTAATATATTGATAATTTAAATCTATACCTTAGTGACTTGAAAATACAAGATTCTTTTTTTAAAACTATATTTTTTTTTTAAACGACATTTTGGTTATAATAATAGGTACAAGTAATTGGCCGTAGTCCACACAGGTCCATTCTTTGTTTAACACGGTATTCTGCTTCATCGGTTAGAAAAGACAAAGTGACGAGGCGACTTTTTGGTCCATGACCAGGTACAGCTTTTAATTAGATTACTACTGAACCAAGGATTACTCCTCATTACTTTCGATTTCAGGGCCAAAGTAGACAACTGGTTGGTTTTATCACGGTCGTCCCGCCTTCTAGGTACAACTACCTAGGTCTGCCTCGACGACTTATGGTTGCGTCAAGGCTCCAAAAAAGGTTAGGTCTTTTGGTTCTCAGCTTCATAAATGTAACCAGCCACCACTACAGTAATTACTCATTAATGCCATTACTTTATTATCAAATTTATTCGATAAATGTGCCTGAATATAATAAGACAATAAATAATGCATGTTTTGATGCAGACGACACAGTTTCTTTTTTTCTTTATCGTGGTAAAATTATCAAATGAGTCCTCCCACCCAGGGCAGGGCGGGAGGGACTGTCAGACTTGTACTGACTAAAATCCACGGTGTCCTTCAATAGCCCTTTACGTACCAGGGTCACGGTAATCCCTTGGTCCCGCGACCCCGGCAGGCTTTGGCCTTCTACAGGCGTCGTCACTATGCTGACACTCTTTGAGGCGCGCGTGGAACACAACGCGCCGTCGACCCGGGCATGGTCCATGGTCGGACAGCGAGTCGCCCATTACTCGCTGCCCGCATGCCCGCGGACGACACATTTGGCGCAGTTCCCAGTGATCGACTGCTGCGCTGCGCATCGCGGATTCGATTCCAACACAGAACAAATATTTTTATATGTGGATATACAAGTAGTTTTTAAAGGTCTGGCTGTTTGTGTGTGTGAGTTTAAATATTTGTGAACGCACCCAGAACACAGAAAATGATCTTAAAGTCGCAACTGTTTTTATTTTCTTTTTTTAAATTCCCGAATAAAGAGAAGTACGGAACGTTTCTACGATGCGTGCGCATAAACATGTTAAAATGTTATCAACGCCGTTTATTAAAGTCTTTCATTTTTTATAGTGGCCATAAAAGTGACGCATAGAGTCGCCGATATAAGTACGCATGCTTCCATTAGGCATATAAGGAAGTAAAAAACAGAAAATAACATTGTCAAAAACAAAATAATATTTTAACATTTATTTATTTCTTCACCTTACATCTAGATCTATCTTTACAGGTACAAGACCTAATGCGAATGTTTTACCTTACCTATACTAACATCTACTTATTATAAATAATCTAACCGGGGATAACTGCGAGTAGGTTGAATTATGTTACATTATATTTCGGATTGATGAAGTCGAATTTTCTATTTCGAAGATGTAGTCGAGATTTCGTAAAATCAATAAGACTTTGTAAGCAAACAGGTATTTTCTGTCATAGTGACAAATTATTGTTTTTTGATTCTAACAATTTTGTTAGTAGTTTTGTTTTGAATCGGAGACATTTATCTCTGTCTTGGAAATGTCGACATTTGATTGCTATGTTGATAGCATATAATATTAACCATGTTGTTGCTGATGTATTAGACTCTAGGTTAAGTAGTAGTTTAAGTGACGAGTCTGTGTTGTTAGGTTGTCCTAACAACATAGTGATCCAATGTTGTGAACCTGCATGCTGTACGAAGGAGGATCTTCCTAGTATACCACCAGCCTCAGAGACCATTACCAGTCAGATAGGGTATTCCCTTCCTGCTGGTACACTAAATGGTTCTGTTGTGGAGAACACTCCGGATAATTCTTTAAACTAGATTGTAAGACAACAGAAGAAACCTCTTTAATTAGTAACTCATTATTAGTGAATAATGAACAGGTTTCTTCTAGCAAATTAGTTAAATATAAGTTATCAAGAGGAGAGCAACATACTTTAAGGCGAGGTTTTCCTGAGCACCGCAGGCATTCAACGCTTACCGCAGCGCCCGCAAGGACTAGCGGATACGTAATGAATTACGATGCGCGATGACACGCGCGCCAAAACTTGCGAAGTCTAGGTAGTAGTTACAGAGTAGAGCAAAGCAGTAAATCAACTTGAATTGATTACTATAGGCACGTTTGTATGTATATTTTTTTTTGCTTTATTATTTTGAAATCAAATGATGTCAAGGGCAATTTTGTTCAAAATGAAATACTTATGACGATTAACGTATTTATTTGGAATAATATAATGTAAAACTACCTTCGCATATATTGCATTATTTTTGAACATACAGAATAATTTAGTTGGAAATATGATGTTTACAATCTTAAAATGTTACAATGTTAAAAAGTAAAAAAAAACAGGACCTTTGGACCATTAGATAAATGCCGTTTGTATTCGACTATCATTATATTAAGTTGGTGATATGTTCGTATCGCAAATAATTTTGGTATTACGTTTGAATGGAGAAATTACTTGGCGCCGGAACCTTAATCAAATAGAAGCTAATGAAAGCTAATATTATTTTTTCTCTAAAAAGTAACGGATATCATCAGTAGAATTGTTTTCATTAAGTACATTATAGTCACATACTCCTCAATTTTAGGATTATTCAAATGAACAAGTTGTAAAGTAATTAACGGAGACACCTTACGCCCTTCCGTATGCTCAATTCACCTATAATACAAATGTTGATTTTGATTAGCTCGTAATAATTACCACTAAATACTTTTTTTAATTAAATAAAAAAGTGGAGTAAATGACTCACTCGTTATCTCCTGAATCATTAGTCGATATATGCGCACTGCGCTTGGCCTGCAGCTGCATTGCTCTAAAATATAATAAATCTAGGTAATTTTAAAGCGTGGAGGTGAATTAGGGGTCACGGCAATTAATAACTAATATTTTTGTAGGAAATGATCATACTGTGTACACTTCCACACTATGACCACTACCTATTTCACATTTGGAGACAGTAAACCATTATAATAAGTGCGTTCACGGTGGCTTTATGAACTCTGACATAGGGTCTAAATTTAACTGTCTTAAATATTTGATGCGGTTGGTAAATCCGCTAGAAAAATAAACCATTATATTATATTCTGTGGTTATAGTCTAGGAGCCACTGAAACATCCCACCCGTTCTCCACAAAGCTAGATTTTTTAAAATTGTATTATTGAAAAGTAACGTTGTAGCAGGCATCTATGTGGTTGCATTATCATTCCTCAAAACGGAGACAAAGTTATTTTGTTTTTGCTCTCACAGTATGACTATAATTTTAAATTCTAACTTTGTGGAAAACAGGTAAGTCGGATGGTTCAGTAGCTCTCCTACTATTAGTAAAGAGAAATAAATATACAAAGGAGGTTTTAATAATTTTTCCAATGCATCCTTACCTTTTTTGTTTATTCAGCCTTCGAAGAGCCAGCGATGACAACTTCTTACTTTTTCTGCCCATTTGTTTACAAAATTATAACCTTATAAAATGAACAATATTACAAGTATTTTGAAAATTAATATATATACAGGTATTATTATTTAAAATAAATGTTTGTCTCTGTCAGTAATAGAACTAAGCGTGGTGGTGGGTTTGCAAAAAAATTGACGTACATCCGACCTCCGACACGGTCCAAGACCGACTAAATGCCACGGGTCGAGTGTATGAAAAGATGAAATCACCTAATTCTGGACTTACTGGTATGGTTTCTCATCCTTTTACAATAATACTGCTAAATTCTATCTAATTTTTTATGCTCTTTAAGATGGTATAAGTTTTATTATTCAAAGCCTAGTATAACTCAAATAAAATGGTATCCAAACCATGAGTTGGACCTGTTTTTGCGATTTAATTGAATGCAGTAAAGTGCAAGCAATCGTGTATCGAAGAGCAGAAACCTGTAGACCGAAGACTGAAATATGTACTATGTTTTTTTCAAAATTTAAATCCCTTTTATTAAGGAATAATACACAATACAAAATGACGGTTTTGCGTCTCACATCGCCTTAAGATTGTTTAATTTAAATATTCAAGGATGCTCTTCTAAACTTTTGGAAATAGAAATCTTTTTGGAATCAACCAAGTTTGATATTGTTTGCCTTACTGAACATTGGTTAAAAGATCATCAAGTTATGTCTATTTGTTATAATAATTATTGTGTAGTTAGCCATTTCAGCCGCAAACGTATGTTACATGGCGGATCATTAATATTAATTAAGAAATCAATTAAATCTAAAACTCGAAATGACATTGTTGAGCTGTCAGTTGAACACACCATTGAATTGTCCTGTGTTGAGCTTGATAGGCATGTGATAGTGTGTGTATACAGACCCCCAAATTACCAGACTCTTCCTTTATTCGATTCTATAATGGAAGATGTGTTAAATAAAGTATGTAGTAGTAGTAAATCTGTCATCGTCTGTGGTGATTTTAATATCAATATTTTAGAAAATAACTCCAATAGTATCAGATTGTTGAGTCTTTTTAAATCATTTAACTTGTCACATATTTTTATGGAACCTACCAGAGTGACAGCTTCTTCTGCCACTTGTATAGATAATGTATTTTCTAATTGTGATTATTTGCATAAGGAAATTTTTAATAAATTGCCATCTGATCACAGTGGCCAAACAATAACGTTTTGCGCCTACACACCTATTCAAACAACTCAAATAAGGTATAGGCCAATTACATGTAAAAATCTAGAAAAATTTAATAAAACACTAACAAGTAAATTATGTGATCATTATAACTTTAATAATATAAGTGACCCAAATGAGTTTTACACCGAGTTTTTTGCAATTTTAAGTACACAATTTACTCGCACGTTTCCAGTAAAAACTAAAACTATCTTCACAAAATTCTTATTTAGTGATTGGGCGACAACTGGAATTCGTAAAAGCAGAGAAAGGCTTTTCGAACTTTATGGTCTGAAGAGACACAATCTGAATAATACTACCTTTCATCAGTATGTTGCCAAATATTCAAAAACTTTTAAAATTGTGTGCAAAACAGCTAAAGCTATTCATATAAGTAATCAAATAAAATCAGCTGATGATAAAATTAAAACAACTTGGAAAATTATAAATAATGAGACAGGTAGGAATAAACAGCGCAACAACGAATTTAATTTAGAAACTGCACATGGCCCTATAAACACGGATATAGAAGTAGCTCAGGAATTTGAAAAGTTTTTTTCGAACATACCTCTTAAGACGACCGAGTCTTTAAATTCGTCACCCGCACTCTCTGCTGCCTTACTTAGAAATAATGTAAAGGCATGCCCGATGGAGTTTAGGTTTCGGCACACAAACCCCCAAGCTGTGATTAAAGCATTCAAAGATCTTAAAATTAAGTCAACAGAAGATCTCTGGGGAATGTCTGTGAAGACGTGTACATCTATAATAGAAACCGTTGCGCCTTATTTAGCTTTTATATTTAATACTAGTGTAGATCAAGGAGTGTTTCCGGATCTCATGAAACATAGTAAGGTTGCTCCACTTTTCAAATCGGGTGATTGTAAGGAACCTAACAATTATAGGCCTGTGTCAATTTTGCCAGTTTTCAGTAAAGTGTTTGAAAAGTTAATGCTTGCACAAATGCTATGTCACTTCAATAGAAACTCCATCTTTCATGATCAACAGTTCGGTTTCACCAAAGGTCGTTGTACAACTGACGCCGGTGTTACCCTATTGAAGAACATTTTTAACTCCTGGGAGGAAGCGCAAGATGCCATAGGAATTTTTTGCGACCTCTCAAAAGCATTCGATTGCGTAAACCACGAAACGCTGTTGCTGAAACTGGAACACTATGGAATTAAAAATACAGCTCTTGATTTAATAAATTCATACCTAAGAGATAGACAGGTTAAAGTTCAGATAAATGGTGTAAACTCGTCAGGGGCTGAAATGACTATGGGCGTGCCTCAAGGTTCTATTTTAGGTCCATTCCTTTTCTTAGTCTATATTAATGATTTACCCCATTTACTAAAAAATCAACCACAGATGGTGTTATTTGCTGATGATACATCGTTAATTTTTAAAATAGATAGACGTGCACATAACCTAGACAATATTAATGACTCTATTTCTAAGGTTCAAAATTGGTTTACTCTGAACAATTTGGTTCTTAATGAAAAGAAAACTAAATGTATTAGATTCACTTTGCCAAATATTAGAAGTAGCGATTGCGACGTTTTTTTGAACGGAGTAAAATTGGAATTTATTAATCAGACAGTTTTCCTGGGAATCACGTTAGACGATAAATTACAATGGGGCCCCCATATAGCATCTCTAGCGAGCCGTCTTAGCTCAGCCGCTTATGCTGTTAGAAAGATAAGACAGTTAACAGACGTCGAAACTGCGCGTTTGGTTTACTTCAGCTACTTTCACAGCATTATGTCTTATGGCATTCTACTGTGGGGCCGGGCGGCTGACATTGAATCCATTTTTATTTTGCAAAAGAGAGCCATCAGAGCTATTTACAATCTACGTCGTCGCGAATCTCTTAGGGAACTATTCAAAAAGATTAATATAATGACAGTGCCTTGTCAATTTATTTATGAAAATATAATGCATGTTAGGAAAAATCTTCATCTTTTTAATAAAATAAGCGATAGACATAATTTTAATACTAGAAATAAAGATAAAATTGATCAACCTTATTTTAGATTGTCTAAAGTCAAAAAATCTTTTATGGGGTACTGTGTTAAATGTTACAACAAAATACCTAGCGAAATTTTAACTCTAAATGAAAGAAAATTTAAAAGTTACATAAAAAATACACTTAGTAAACAAGCATATTATAAATTAGAAGATTATATTCAAGATAAAAATGTTTGGAAACATGCTGGTCCTGCTCCATAGTACAATGTAGGGTTTAAACAAAATCAAGCTTGTTGAAATTTGAATGCTCACACACTTATATTATATTTGTAAAATAGCTGTAGGTAATTGCAATATTTTGTTAAAATGTGAACACCATGTACCTTTGTGCTAATTTTTTTTTCTTATTCATTTTTTTTTTAATAATATTTAGTCTAGATTTAAAGTACATTGCTTTCACATTATTGATGCCAAATGATGTATATAAAAATATTGTTAAACATTTTTAAAAAGAGTAAGTATGGAGTTTCTTGCCCATTCTTCTTCATACAAACCTACCCTAGCGAATGGGTGTAGAATCAATCCCATCCCATCCCATTTCCTTAATGTTAATATTCGACGTTTGAAAGTGCCTCGTTGATGGCCTAATTGAAATAAATGATTTGACTTTGACTTTGACTTTGACTTTCCAGATAACATCACATTTTATCGCAAATCATACACTTGAGAGCAATAAAATCGCACACGTTGACTTTTTCTTGTTAAAGCAGTTTTTTTCATAAATGTGAATACATATTAAAATAAAACTTACACTATTGGAATGTTTACTTCAGTACCTTTCTAATGATATCAAATACAGTGTAAAAAAAGTACCCATAGGGAGTTTTAGGGCACAAAACCCAACATACGGATAAAATTACCCAATTTAGCTTAACAAAGAATAAAAATAAAACTCAAAATGCTTGATCAAATTGTTTTTTAATAAGGTGTATTCCCTCCCCTAGCCTTGATTACAGCTCTTAATCGGTTTTTCATGGACCGTATTAATTTCACCATGAAATCTTGTGGTATGGCGTTCCACTCCTCTTCAATGGCAAGTTGAAGCTCTTGGAGGCGCGTAGGAGCAGGGCTTCTTGCTCGAACTCTTCTTTTTAGCTCATCCCAGACATGCTCAATCGGATTGAGATCAGGACTACGAGCTGGCCACTCCATCGCGGTGATTCCAACATCTTCCATGTAGTCGCAAACTGTTCTAGCGACATGCGGTCTGGCGTTGTCGTGCATTAAGAGAAAATCTTCTCCCATAAGCCACGCAAGCGGCCTCACATGTTCTTCGAGCACTTCTTCGACGTATCGTGCAGCCGTCAAACTTCTCGATCTCGGGCCGGTATTCGCCGTAGTGATGAATACAATGTCAGTTTTAGTGTCCAACATTATGCCACCCCAAAACATACACGATCCACCTCCAAAAGCCACACGTTCGCTTATGCAGCATTGTGAAAATCGCTCTGATGACCTTCTGTAGACCCTAGAGCGTCCATCATGACCATGTAAAGTCATTCTGCACTCATCAGAGAACATAACAACCCGCCATTGGTCATACGTCCAATTTAAATGTTCCCTAGCAAATTGTAGCCGGGCTTGTCGGTGAGCTGTGGTCAATTTGGGACCATTTGCTGGGCGATGTGAAGTCATTCCTGCTTCACCTAGTCTTCTTCGAACTGTCCACCGACTTATACTGACATTGCTAACTTCTCGAAGCTGTTGTCCCAGTTGAACCGCGTTCAGTTGCCGATTTCTCAAAGACCTTGTCACAAGAAAGCGGTCATCACGCTCTGATGTTGTGCGTCGCCGGCCAGATCCTGGTCGCCGAATGTAGCCACCGGTCTCTTGGAACCTCTGGTATACACGACGAACAGAGTAGCGGCTCAAATTTAGCCGTCGAGCAACTTCACTTTGGTTATGGCCTGCTTCGAGCAAGGCAATAACTTGAGCGGCTTCTGCGGGCGTGGTATTCATATTTTTCCAGTAAATCCGTATTCTTCCAGTAGAGATGTTATCACGTTGACCGTCGGTATGCAACTGAATAAAAATTCTTTTTTTTTTTTTTTTTTGTGTATGGCATCTCGCAGGTCAACCTAGAAGAGGTTGTGAGCTGCTTAACCGGACTTTTCTGTAGAGATGCCTTAAATTACTTTAAGGCCTCCAGCCAGAGCTTACAAACTAAATAAAAACTACAAACTAAGTGACCGCACGCTAAGGGCACCCCCTGTGGGGTTCGGACCTCGGCTTAGGGCGTCACTGAGAGAAGACAGCAAGGGACAGGCTGGATCACAATGGTTCATTATTTAGGGACTGATTTTTAAAACTCTACGGCTCAGCATCGCGGGCTGGCTCTTGCGAGGGACGGGGAGGGCATTGATTCGGACGTCGCGACGGTCGTCCTCGGCGGCGAGGACGAAATGACGGGATCGGTTTACGCTTGTGTTTTCTGAGCGTGCTAGTTTCCCTACTGCTCTCCTGGAGGAGAGTGATGGGGTCGTCGGGGGTGACAAGAGTATGCCTTGGTCGGCGAATTTTGCTGATACGAGACGGTTCGTATCGAGCGGCCGCTGCGACTAGGGGATTGGGGTGCCTGATGGCAGAGTCAAAGAAACGCTTGGAAAGGCGTTTCATGAATTGGAGAATGGTGGGGATTTTAAGGTCGAGGTGGAGGCTATCGTTGCGGACATAGAACGGGGCTCCCGTGACTTTCCTAAGATAACGGTTTTGAAGGACCTGCATTTTATAAAGGTGGCGGGGATTGGAGTGCGCGAATATGACACCGGCATATGTCATGATGGGGCGGATTACAGCGGTATAGAGGCGAATTTTGCATTTAAGCGATAATTTGCTTCTCGCTGTAATCATGAAGTGGAGCCTGCTTACGGCAAAGGCAGCCCGATTACGGGCTGCTTTTATGTGGGCGCGGAAGGACAGATTACTGTCGAGGATAACGCCTAAGTACTTGGCTTGCTTCTCCCAAGGGATAGGCTTACCGTACATGGTTATCGGACTGAGGGGGCGGAGGGGAAGTCTTTTGAGCGGCGACCTAAAGAGGACCGCCTGACTTTTATCAGGGTTAACCTCAATTCTCCATTTCCTAAACCAGTCGCCGAGGGCGTTGGCTGCGGATTGGAGGGTTTGGGCTATAGCGGTTGGACTTTGACCAGTGTAATATATGGCCGTGTCGTCCGCGAAGAGAGCTAACTGAGCCTTTTTGCTCTTGGGAATATCGCTAGTGAACAGCGTGAATAGGAGGGGCGAGAGGACTGAACCTTGAGGGACACCGGCTCGGATAGGGTGAGGGGAGGAGAGGGCATTCCCGATGCGATAGCGGAATGTGCGATCAGACAAAAAGTCTCGTAAGATGAGCACGAGACGGTCTGGCACACCCATTTGGTAGAGCTTATATAATAAGCCATTGTGCCAGACCTTGTCGAAGGCCTTCGCTATGTCGAAGAAAAGACCGCCAGTCATTGCACCGCGTTGGAACCCAGCGCTAATGTGCTCGACTATACGGTGGACTTGATGGATGCACGAGTGACCGGTCCTGAAGCCGTATTGCTCGTGAGGAATGAGGCACTTGGCATCGGCAAAATCTCTGAGTCGCTTATAAATAAGTCTCTCGTAGATTTTGCCGAGAACGTTCAGGAGACTGATGGGACGGTAACTCGTGGGCTCAGACTTGGGCTTGCCTGGCTTAGGGATACCGATAACAGTGGCCTCTTTCCATGCCTGGGGAAAGATGTTGTTGGTCAGAGCGCCATTGAAGATGGCGGTCATTAACATAACGAGCTGGGCGGGGAGGATTTTAAATACCTTATTATTGATACCGTCCGACCCGGGAGCTTTCCGGGGTCGGAGACGTTTTATGATGTCCTGCACTTCGTCTGGAGTGACTGGAGGCAGAGGATCATCAGGGTCTTCTACGGGAGGGAGGGAGGTCCTACGTTGGACTTCAGAGTCGACCTTGAGGAGGTGACTTTTGTCTACCGGTTGGGTGCTGGGAGAGCACTGGGATTCCAGACTGTCGGCCAGGCATTCGGCTTTCTCAGAGTCGTCAAAGGCGACGCTCTTATCGGGACGGTTGAGGGGAGGCATAGTGGCCTCTTCGGTGGCACGCAACTTTCGTTGCAGCTGCCAGAAGGCTAAATGGGTGGGCTCGAGATCGCTCAGCATCTCATTCCAGCGGTTCGAGCGAAGCTCAGCGATGCGTTTCTTTACAGCACGCTGTAAATTGCGCATGTGAGCCTTGTTCGAGTCGCATGGAAAGTTGCTGTAGGCACGGATGGCCGCGTTCTTCTCGGTTATCAGTTCACGTACGTCATCGGGAAGTTTCCAGCGATGATCGTTCATCTCTGGGACTTCCCGTGAGCAATCCGTCAGTACGGATTGCACGTGTTCTGTAAACGAGTTGATCGCGGCCGTCGTGTCCGCGACGGAGACTATGTGGTCGGGGATAGAGTCCAAGTGAGGTGACGAGGTTGATTTCAGCTTATCGCTTACTTTCTTCCAGTCAGTTATCACTTTGGTTGGAGGAGGCTGGCTGGGGTCGGAGGGACCCGAGCGAGGGATTAAGTGCAGGAGCACTGGACGGTGGTCAGAGTCTAGCTCGTGTAGCGTCTCAATAGAATGCAACTTGAGGTTGACATTCTTGAGAAGCGCTATGTCGAGCACGTCGGGACGGTGGTTGGGATCACCGGGATAGTGGGTGTGCTCAAGAGGAGCGATGGGGTCAAAATTTAGTGAGGCGCTTAGATTGAACACTACCTTCCCTCTAGGGGTGGTAGTAGTGCTATTCCAAGCGGGATGTTTGGCGTTGAGGTCGCCCGCCATGATGACGGAGTCGCTCAGGCCGAAGAGGGCTGTAAGGTCTTTGGTGAGTAAATTGTGATCCTCTGCGCCGAGGGCAGGGGGAAGATAGGCGGATATGATGGTGATCGGTTGGTGGCCGGTCATGCCTAACCGACAGACTGAAACCTCGAGAAGAGACTCGAGGGGAGGAGGGATTAGAGGGATGCAATGCAGGGTCCTTTTGAAGTAGATGAGCGTACCGCCCTTGTGACAGCGTGACCTGTCGTTGCGAACTAATTGATAGTTGGCAATTTTAGGGTCACGGTGGTGCGGTTTTAGGAAAGTCTCCTGAACGAGAAGGATGTCTATCTGGTTGTCGCGGAGGAAGGTAGCGATTTCATCACGCTGACCTCTAATGCCGTTGGCATTGAAAAAGCCTAATTTAAGGGATCGTGGTTTAAGGACATTCTTATTTTTAGTAGCCATTGGACTAACTAAACAAGGTGGAGGGCTAAGAGGGCGTCACCCACTCCGGGGTGGGCTTTAAAGATTTTTGAGTATTCCTCAGGACTGCCATTGGAAGCCCTGAGTTGGGCTGCCAATTGACTAGCCTTAGATCTCAAAAACTCTTGGTGGTTGCGGACCGTTTTAAAGGCATTGATTATGACATACATGTCATTGGGATCAACGTCGGGCACATGGCCGGAGGATACCGCGGGAGGGATGGTTTGCGGGGCTGCTGGAGCGACCTTGCGCGAAGGTGCAGGGGCAGTCACGGGAGCCGCAGGTTTGTGGGCGGGGGCTTCGAGTAGCCCTGGGGTGGGTTTTGGGGACGCTGAACCTAAGGCTGGGAAGGCCTTTTGGTGGTTCAATGAGTTCCACGGAGAGGGTCGCTGAGGGCTAAGCCTCTCGGGAATCTGTGAGGAAGGAATCTTCACAGATGGGGATTCCCTCTGCTGGCGGGCGGCAGCGCGCTTTGCCAGTTTGGGAGAAGCAGATTTGGGGGCTTTGGGGCAACCGCGGTAGTTAGCCGGGTGTCCTACTTGGCCGCATAGAACGCAGCTAGGGGGTTCGGTACATAGGGACTTGTCCTTTGGACGGGGACAGTCGGCCGTGCTGTGGCCGCCTAAACATTTGACGCACCTGGGTGGTGCGTAGCAATGGGCCTGACTGTGGCCGTATAGCTGACAGCGGTGACACTGTCCTACTGTGTGCGCTTTGTAGGGCTTTTCAATTGAAATGCCCGTCAGGGAGCACACGGATTTGATTTTAAAAATGGGATGGGGACCGGACTCGACAGGGTCGCAAACTACTAACACCATGTCGTAGAGTTCGCCTCCCCTTGCCTTGTGAAGGCGGTGAACAGCAGAGGTGGGGACGTTTTGTGCAAGGAGGTCGTCTAAGACGTCCTGGGTAGAGATCTCCTTGGGGATCCGCCTTATCACTACACGGGTGGGCTTTTCCTCAGGGAGGGAGTAAGTGTGGAAGGCTACGTTCCTTCCACGGAGTAGGCGGGAGAGCTCCCTGTAGTCCGAAGACGTAGGGATAGTGACTTTAATACCCTGCTGGGTATTTGTTGCTTTTGTGTATTGGATCTTTCGATCCGCACACATTTTGGAGATTTCAGTCCATTTGGACTTCTCCTGGATGAAAATCGGGTGTGGGGGCCTAGGCTTCCTGGTAGAAGCCGCGGGAGCGATTGCCATAGGGCTGGAGGGGCGGCTGGCGGGGGCCGCCGGAGGGGTGGGGGAAACCGGACGAGAGGCCGGAGGGGAGGCCGGAGGAGAGGGGGTAGGTGGGGCTGCAAGGGGTTTCTTCGCCTTGCCGGCTTGGGAATATTTCCCCTGTTTTCTCTTACCGATGACGACCGTGAAGTCTTCATCGGAAGAGGCAGAGTCTGAGATTTCGGAGTCCGAAATGGGCACGGATGTGTCCA
The DNA here is from genome assembly GCA_943136025.2 of Agrotis puta. Classification (NCBI taxonomy): domain Eukaryota; kingdom Metazoa; phylum Arthropoda; class Insecta; order Lepidoptera; family Noctuidae; genus Agrotis; species Agrotis puta. Next base: position 8,704,418 of record OW964186.2, on the reverse strand, counting down.
TTTTCTCAACAACATGTTTGGATGTTGAGGGAGTGGGGGCAGAAGTCGCAGAAGGGACAGGGGCCGCTTTTGCAGAAGCGGTTTTGGGAGATGGGCCGTGAGAGGCGGGGATTTTTGTCTTTACAGACAGGGAGGTCGATTTGACCGGGATGCCTTTTTCGGCGAGCGGGGGAGATAGCGGGCTCTCGAGCGCATCACTAAATTTAGTGATGTCGCTTTCTGCTTTAAGAGCAGCGAAGGCCGAGTCATATTTACCCTTTAGTAAAGGGTCTTGGAGGAGGGTCTCGACAAACTTGAGGAGTTTGTCAAATTTATCCATATTGTCAGCTTAAAGTGGCCGACATGAGAGTGAAGCTCTCGGGGACCTAACCCTAACAAACCTAACTCCCCGGGTGGGTGGGCCCGGGGGTGAGTAGCCTCCCTGCCGAGGGATTGTGTATGGCAGGGAGGTGTGTACCTACGGTGTGCCCTAAGCTTGTAATCCTGTTGCCAATCTTAATGTGCAACAGGGCCCTATTTGGGTCTGGTGCGAAGGGGTAGACACTCCCAACCGACACCAGGTGTGTAGCTGTGAACGAAACCAGAGACTAGGTTTGACTAGGAGTCCCCCCAAGGCCAAGGTCCTAGCTCCCGACTCCAATAAATTAACCTCGCCCTGAAGGGGTTCGGCGGGATGGATTGGGGCACCACCCTCTTGGCTTCGTTGGCACCGTAAGGTTTCCACCAAGAACCACGAAACTGTGGATTTTCCCTGAAGGGGCAAAAACACACGCGAGGCGTTTAGGGAATAGGATGAGTAAGAATTGTCCTGAAAAGGACAATTTTTACTCGAGTAGTCTTGACTACTCTCTTGACACGTCGCAGCAGGACACGACGAAATCGCAGCGGAGAACACAGCACTGGCACGGAGCACACACGAGGAGACGTCCGTACGCGGCGGCGGTCGGGCGGCGAATGTCTTGTCTTCGGAATAAAAATTCCAATAAACTGACCTTTTTATACCTGCGGCTAAGGGTGCAAGTAGTGACAACGCAAACGCGTGAATTTGGGGAATTCGGTGTACGGTCGGTTTTTGTAAGTTACGTGAAGGTCAATGATTTTAATTTTATGTTTTTGTAAAGCTAAGCTTGTATGCTTTAATTTTGTCTAATGATTTTTACTCAATATCTTTCGATTTTAGAAAACGATCAGTAATAAACCAAATTACAAGGGGTGTGCGATTTTATTGCTCTCAAGTGTAGTTATGTCAGCCAAAAAGCGACCAAGCTAGACATAGGCCTCTTCCTCAACGCTTCTGACATCCGAAGAATCTCCACAGCCTTCACTAAGTACACCACGTTCATCGCTGGATCCAAAAAAAAACGACGGGTTGCACTCTGGGAGTGCCGGCAGAAGTGAAAACTTCAATAGTAATAAACACACACGAACATTCGCGCAAGCGCCCTGCGCCGTCTTGCGAATTTTCGATCAGGTCACCTGTCACCTGTCGGGTGCCCTGACGCTAGTTTAACATTTTTGACCCATTCCAAAAAAGTGCACAACGCCGCTAAAGAAGTTTTCACTTCAAAAATCTTGCTAGAATAATATTCAGAAGGTACGAGTATGCCTGCTACAATTTCTCATCAGTTCGGAAAGCCGAGAGAACAAACAAATATTTTACATACCAAAAGGTTATCGCAACGATATATCGTCATTTATCAAGCACGGATGACCCCGCTGAAGTGGGGTCCGACAAACCCCTAATAAAGTTCATGAGTTACGGCAAGGGTCGGGGTCAACGCGGAAATCTATACTTACAATATGCATGAGTATGATCTTATCGCTCGCAGGTTAGAGTTGATGTTTGTTTATACATAAGATAGCTCAGAGATAAATAAAAAAAAATGTGTATCAAAAAGTTCCCCGTGAAAAGCAGAGCCGTTGCAAGGAGGCAATGCCCTACAATGAATGATAAAATGATTGGAGCATAATTATGGTGAAGAAAATGCAATTAGTATTGTAGCGACAACGAATAAATTCTTAATGAGTCAGTTTTCAGTCATTAACTCGTGGTCACATCACCAACTCTCAATTTTATTTATACTTAGTGGTGCCCTACCTTTAACCATCGGCTTTGGCGTCGATGCTCTAATTTTTTTTTTAGCTAAAGAATAGTACCTAGTCTGAACAGCCTAAAAAAGTGAACGGCCCGCGGGCCAATCGACAAACCATCAAATGTTTGCTGTTTTTATATCAAGCGAAAGGGACTGTCGGACTCTTACTGACAGACTTCTGTTTCAACATAAACTGGCATGTCAATTGCGTTCTAAACCAACCCTAGAGAGCCCCGCAACCCAGTCGCTAAAACCTTAAGTTCAACCCTAACAACGGCCCTGATAAAGAACCATAAGTTTTATAGCACAAATTCACTGGTAACAGCCATAAATAGTTCAGGGGTTCAGGTAACTAGCATTTTAGTGTTAAGTCGGTAAATGAATTGTTACCACGCAAACTAACGATTTAGTCTCAGCTATTGACGTAAGTTTCAGTAATTATTTAAATAATAATCAACAAAGAACCTAGAGGTGACATAAATCCATTTACAATGGACATTATTTCAAAATAATTGGCTGTAATTAAGAAACGCTTTACCAATTAAAAAAAATTATTCATTTTAACCTCCGGTTGTAGACCTTCCTGAAATCCAGAGGGACATTTAAATTTAAAAGGCGTGTAATTAAACTAAGTACTTACAGCTACTTTTAGTTTTTGTAATTTATTTCATCGCCACTACTCTTAAAACGATGAAGGAAAACATCGTGAGGAAACCGATGTCCTAGTACCAAAAATTCGAAGACATGTGACATCTTTAAACTTACTGGGCCAGCAGTATTGTGGCCCAAACCTGTCACCTAAAGGAGGCCTGTGTTCTATTAGAGGAAACATAAAATATAGGATAATGATAATTTTTTAACGTTAAAAGAGGACAATATGAATAGAAAAAACCTGTTAAATTCCTGTTTTTAATGTACGTACAATTTTACCAAAATAGTGTGCAGAATTCGAGAATTCTCGATTCTTGGTATTTTTCTCGAATGAAGCCTCGAGCTCGAACTCGAGAAAGCTCGACCGAAAATCCTAATACCAAACTTAAGTTTTATTGTTGCGTGAGCGGTGCGGCCGTGCTACTATAAGGCTGTAAAAAATAGCACTACAAAATATAATCGCGATGGCAACGATGGCCGTTACCTTAATAGAAATGAATGTGCCATTAAATTTTCAATTTTCTTCGCTGACCCGACAGTTAAAAATCCAATGGCCTTCCTAAGTACTAAAAGACAGGACATTAGGCGGGCTGATGGCCTAACGTAATACCTAATATTATTACAAAAAACTAAGCTACCAAAAATGAAGACGAGGCTGACAATGTGACATGAAACTGCACCGTCATACGCCATTATCAAGTTGAGCCATTAGAACCGCGCTTGGTACAGTCACGAGCTTTAATTATTATTTTTTTATGGACCACGCAGCAGTAATCACTGATACTGATTCGATTCATTCATTAAATAAAATCTGTGCCAAAGATGACACTAACTGACTCACCGCCTGTGGTAAGTACTCGTACATAAATAGAATAGTAGTACCAACTTGTAAATAGCAGGAAAGTCAGAATGTTTTATGACTGAGACTCGCAATGAAAATACTTGGGATATTCTATCATGTATAAAAGTCATCCTAGTCATTTTTATTCAGAATAGTGTGAATATTCTTTGATCGCAAATACTTTGGCAACTCACATAACAATATATCTGGCCGCAACAAAAACACGGAGCCGTTTTTTTTCTTTTCTCATTGAGTGTCGCTTACATTACAAAATGTTCATAGGACAGACAAGCTTTATGTCATTGGCTTCACTTGCATGGGGTTCGTTAATTGTCCCAGGAGATTACGTTATTGGGGTTAAAACTCTGATGTGTTTATCAAGACCATAATAAAGCTTTGTGTCATAATAATCTGTTCAGCCGTTCGGACATGGCTAATCAAGCATACTTTCCCATTTACAATATTCGTTAGGTAATATTATTGCCTATAGCTTTCCATTGTACCTAACATATATTGTTCGTGACTATTCTCACCACTTAGTTACGTCATCTGCCACCGTTTACCGTTTTGTGAAAACCTCCACACCATGACAAAACGTTGCAGCAACATCCACACAAACTCATTAGCTTCTGTAAAGTTTTCACAAGGAAAAGGCATCTGTACTTGTTTATTTATAAAGAAGCAAGTTTCGTTGTTTGTAAGTGTTTCAGAGATTCATCTATTTGTAATGAGGCTTCTGAAAGTATAATTTTTAAGATGCCAAGACCCCTGTTGGGACAAGGGGACTGTAACTGTGTAACTTTAGCACAATCATGACAAAAATACTGGAATCATTATTTTTACTCAGTTTGAAGAAGAATATGTGTAATGTGTTGCTGGGGAGTTTGTTCCGCCACTTCTTCTTCCCAGCCAAAACATTAGGAAGTGTCGAAGGGGGGTCGCTTTGGGGGACTGTCTTATGTAAAAATTTACCTTAAAAAAATGCTGATAAATCAGCCTAATTTGAATAAATGAATTTTGATTTTAATATCTCACTAGCAGTTACGGAATTTGAAGACTGCTTGACTGATAGCAACAGGCTTGTCCTCTTTACTTGGAACTTCAATGTATAATTAGGGAAGTATGTGTACTATTTATTATGAAAACCTTTGCATAACCCTGCATATGTTACAGGCGTGATGGTATGTTAATTTCACTAAGTTTAGCAAACATATTTGTATCTCATTCCTTATCGCGCCGGGGAACATTCACACGCATCATCTTGACATAATCCCATCTTTTTAGAAACCCTGCGTTTTTTATAAATTTAATCGCATTCAATTTACCTACCCTGAGTGGGGAATGTCAAAGAAAAACGTGGCAAAATAAATTATGCTCTGTAGTCCCACGTTCACAACATCAGATGATACGACAATGTCCGAGTCTAGCTTACTGGTTTCACATGATTACAGTCGCGTATCCGTGCGTGGTTGACTGGAAACATTTTTTTAAGATAATAAAGCTTTTTTTTTCCTATGTCGCGGATACGTTTTCAAAAATTAAAACTCACAAACACAAACACCCCGATGCCGAACAACTGCTTCTAGATCATACAAATATTTGTTCCGCGTGGGAATCGGACCTGGGACATGTAGCACAACAGTTAATCGCTCAATAACTGCGCCAACCGTGCAGTCCAGTGCAGCGCAGTGCTAGTAGAATAATAACAGGGGAAACAGAATAGCGATAAACAAAACGTACCAAAATGAATTATGATCTATCGCCTCGTCCACGACCTCTGGTAATGCGAATTGCGACACGACTTGCGTCTAGCGTGTACCCTATGTCTTTCACTATTTTTTGTGCGCAGTCACAGTCATATACTCGGCACATTATTCACATACACTGTCTGAACGATGTTAAAGAAAAAAACGTGCCAAAATAAAATAAGCCCCTCCATTGTAAGTAAACTGTTTGGTAGGCATACATACGCCTAAAGCAGGCTATTCATAATGCGGCACAGATCTGAATTAATCATGAGCCGTACGAGACATCCACCTGAACCACATGATGTGCGACTGTGACGTCAGATGAATGACTTCAGTTACAGAAAACCTCTCCTAGATTCCGCATGCAAGACAATCTATGCAGAATAGAGTATTTTGTCTCGTTCTATAAAAGAGTTTATTAAAACCTACTTATATTTATTTAGTTCGGAATAAGAAGTAAAGAATCTTTCTCTTTTACTCACAACTATTAAACTTTTTTTACTTACAAAATCTTTATTAACTATTAACTTATAAAAAAAAAACTGTTGCAAATAATCCTCATTGTGTTTAAATCAGTGCCTTACATTTAAACATAAGCAAAGTGTTGCTTTACGTTGTCATTGCAAGAAAACAACCTATATCTTTTTGGTGTCTCTTCTAAAATATCTTATGCCTTTGTCAAAGAGACAGGCGAAAGCGAAGCGTTTCCGAAGCGATACCGAACCGAAGCGAGACGTCAGTCCGATAGTTCTGTCACGCTATCGGATCGCTTTCGCTTTTCTATGTCACTGGATTCAAACAATTCCATACATTACAAATAAAAAAGTCACGCTTCACATTCGTCAGGCCTGTCACAAAGGCTTTGACAAAGGTTTCATGGTTGACAAAGAGCTGGTTGTCGCAATTTAAAGAACTGAAATAGCTTAAACATCCAATAACCATATTGTTTTTCTTCAAAATTGTGGCGCTATAAGTTGTGATTTGAAAATGTTTGCCTTCAATAAATCAACGACACGCCAGGCAGCACATTTTTCAAATGTCTCTACTGTCCTCTACTTAGAAAACTAGCAAAAATATCTTGACAATGGGTTTTTTTTAACGTGGTAATATCATCAAATGATAGTATTACCCCGATAAAAAAACCCCTCATTGGATAGTATTACCCCGATAAAAAAAAATCCGCCCTGGGTGGAAGGAGGGGGGGCGGGAAGGGAGTGACTGTTAGTCTTGTACGGTCTGAAATCCGCGGTGAAACTTCAATAACGCTTTACGTTCCAGGGTCACGGTAACCTGATGAAACAGTCCCGCGACCCCGGCTTGACAATGGGGTGTGAATTGATTATGCCAGTTTCCACAGAAAAAAAGTCAAACCCTTTTTTTAGCGTGGTAAAATCATCAAATGAGTCCCCTCACCCAGGGTAGAACGGGAGGGACTGCCAGACTCGCACTGACTAAAATCCACGGTGTCCTTCAATAGCCCTTGGCGTTCCGGGGTCACGGTAATTCGTAAGTCCCGCGACCCCGGCAGGCTTTGGCCCTCTAGAGGGGGGTCCCGTCATTTTGCTAGCACTCTTTGAGGCGCGCGTGGAACACAACGCGCCGTCCACCTGGGCATGGCCCATGGTCGGACAGTGAGTTGCCCATTATTCGAAACCCGCATGCCCGCGCCTACGATGGCCGGAGATCGTCTGCCGAGGTCCATCGCCGTGGGCGTGTACCACTGCGGCTGGGGTGGAGAGAGGACGCTGTCCTCTCCCCCACGCGGCTCGCCTCCTCCTTCGCGAGCATGACTGCTTCGCAGAAGGAGGCGACCGCTTCCCACAAGGTCAAACCCTGCGTTCAAAAACCTAAATCTATCTCAAGTCCAATAAGTTAAACCGCCATAAACTCGATAAGTATTCATAGCTGCATCTGAACAAGCACATTCAAACATGTGCTATCAAAACTTTTCCGATTTACCTCTATTTTCTCATGCATTTGTTTCACGCTAGACAAAATTGAACGTAACATCTTCGAATAGTTTTAGAAGTGGGCTATCATTTTGATGTTTTATTGGAGAATAGAAAATAGGTATATCGTGTTCTTTGTAATTCCTTGTATTAGGCTAAGCGCACCTCTCTTAATTTCTGGGGGAGATCCAGTCGTAATGTTAAGTGCATGTCACTTCTTAGCTTGTTGGTGGATACTGTAATGAAGGTATTGCTTTACAATCAAACCTAAGTTACATGTTGGAGTAAAACAATTAAAAACTGATCTAAACTGACTGAGCCTAGACAAACTTACACCTCCTTACCGCAAAAAGATAAATGTCTAGTGAACGCTTATCTAAAAACAGTGTAACTACAAAACGTCCCTTATATTGACGTGAAATGTCATTTTAACGTTGCCAGTTTTTTTAGACAAAGTTTGTGTCAGAGTCAAGTGTATTTAAAGTTACTTACAGGTTTTAATGAGCAACTCACACACCGACACTTATAGTACATGAGGAAGGTGTGCGTCCTTCAGGGGACTGGTAGAAGTTAGACAGTTAGGTAGCTTTTCTGCACTTCGTTCGCGGATGTTAATGAGCCAGTTCTAAATCGAATTATTTATTTCAACTAGGTCAATTACAGGCACTTTGAAATTGTCAAAAGACATAAAATAAAACTAGTACAAAATAATCATGGTGCTACAGTCCCAATCACACGACATAATAATTGTGAAAGTACCGTAGATGCCCATTCCAAAACGTAGATCTCTATGGAGAAGAATGAGGCAAGAAACTCGAAGAAACTCTTCTTTTCTGCAGGGTCGTGAATGCTCAGATTGTCTCTGGTGGTGCAATCATCTATAAACTACGATGACAGCTTTCTATCAGACGTTCCGTATGCATGTTTCTCACTTAATGTTAGTAGACTTCGTCTTTCCGGTCGCAGGACTGTACAAATTACCTTGACCCTGGAACGTAAAGGGCTATTGACGGACACCGTGGATTTTTGTCAGTACGAGTCTGACATTCCCTCCCGCTCTGCCCTGGGTGGGTCTTCCCATTTCATGATTTTACCAAGATAAAAAAAAAGACTTCGTCTTTCTGAATATCAGATTTTATTAAATTCACTCATTATCTTATATACCTTGACGAATCGTATAAAACGACAACTCAGTCTTGACTCTAGGTCTAGGTCTGAGGTGACGCAGGCGGGCCGTTACTTTTCTTACTCTACATAAACGATTTGCCACGTCAAATTCCTAACCCTATGATATTATTTGCTGATGACAGCACAGCAATAATCAAATGTGTCAATAAAGAGCAATACGAAATAGATATAAATAACGTTTTAAAAACAATAGTCAATTGGTTAAATAATAATAATTTATTAATTAATATACAGAAGACTCAAGTTATGCATTTTTATCAACGTATTCACCCCGAAGAATTAAATTTGAATTATAATGGACAAAAAATTGATAATGCAAGTATAGCCAAATTTTTAGGAATTATAATTGATAGCCAACTTACTTGGAAACCACAAGCGGAAGCCATTTGCAAAAAATTAGGTTCATCAGCATATGTCCTTTATAGTCTTTCCAAAAAAGTAAACATCAAAACGATATTCGTTGCTTACCATGGATTAGTGTTGTCAATTTTAAGATTTGGTCTCATATTTTGGGGCAATTGTTGTGAACGTGAAACTATTTTTAAAGCCCAAAAACGTTGCCTAAGAGCAATGTTCAATTTAAAAGTAACAGACAGCTGTAAAACTTATTTTATTGATAACAAACTTCTAACTTTTCCTTGTCTTTACATACTAGAGCTTGCTATTTTTGTCAAAAGCAATAGTAACTTATTCCCTGCTTTAAAGGACACTAGAGACAGAAGTACAACAATCAGATCTCAATGTAAATATGATTTATGTACTGGTGGTCATAAAACATCTTTATTAAATAAAAGTGTTTTTGGTATGGCGCCAATAGTCTATAATAAGGTACCAAATAGTATTAAGGACCAACCTTTAAGGATTTTTAAAAAACAACTTTCATCATATTTAAAACAAAAATGTTATTACTCTGTGTCAGATTTCCTAGATGATAAATAAAATGTAGACATTTTATTTTTATGAGCATTACTTTAATTTAGTTTGGATTCTGTGTAATTTAATTAATTTATTTTTTGCTTTGTATTGACATTATTATGGATTAAATAGGATATATTGATTATTATTTTGTTTGTGTAAAATTGAGATTGGTGTGTTTTTAATTTTTGTTTTGTGTTTAAATTTTTGCATGCCAAATGGCACAATGTACGAGGAACAAACAATTTGATATGTAACAACTTATGTCTTTACCTACATTGAATGCAAATAAATTACTTCTATTCTATTCTATTCAAAGTCGACGAGATGGAGCGAGTTTAACTAGTAGTTTCAGATTCACTCTAACTTTGAAGAGTTAAGGGTTGTATGCGTTCGGAAACATCAAGCAAAATTTTGTGGATTACAGCAACCCAGTTAGCGTTAAACCAAGAACCTAGTAGCATGAATCAGTAACATTAATCCGCGTAACACAATCCCTTACATTGATGCAACACTCCGTTATATAATACTAGTATATTCTCCGGAGATTGCTCACATTATATGCAGCTCAAACATGTAACCCAATTTCCACAGTCTACGCTAACATATGCTCAAGATGATAGGTTGCTAAGCCACTTATACAGTACACTGTTGTTCTTTCATTCCGGGGAATACGTGAATGAATTAAGTGATCATTGAGTTTACTGTTCCTGTGGTATTATTTACCAACTTTTAATCATGTTTATTTCGTCGGTTTATTGCAAGTTAGTGGTTATGTTAACTTGTCCATATCATCCTATATATTACGATGAATAATAGGATGATATAGGCAAATCAACATAACCACTAACTAAATCGAACTAAAATACCGTTTATCTCAGAATAGAGAATATGGGACATGATGACTTCTTGCAATAAGCCGACGATTTCTTTGTTCCGCTTTCACACCTTAAACGCTGAACCGATTTTGATGAATAAACGGGTTTCCAAGGAGTTGATCCCGAGGGACAAGAACCCGGAAGATGGAGCTGATAAATGCCCCAGCAGGTTTGGTGAGAGCCGCTTTGTATAGGTTGATGACACGATTGGCGCAATGTATGAGCGATCGACTACCGTGCAGCGTGTCGCGGATTCGATCCCTGCACGGAACAAACATTTGTATGATCTATAACGGTTGTACCGAGTCTGGGTGTGTTTTTGTGTGCGATTTTCTATGTTTGTAAACGTACCTACATATCCAGGAAAAATTCCTAGGTAGCGCAACGTTTAAAAAATAAATAAATGAGCTCCTGGATATATCCACATGTTTTTTACAAAAATCACATTGCTGTTTAAAGGACTGAAGGAAATTGATAATCTATAATATTAATGAGCTTTAAAATGTCGAATACTCGATCACGAACTATTGCTTCATACAATTCTCACACAATTAATCCACCTTTTCTCTCTCTCCATCCCATCAACAAATGAAGAATGTTTCATAAAAACGTTATCATCAAAGTATTTCCTATTCTTCTTTATTAGTTTACCATATGACGGGGCACTGAAAGATTTATACATTCCTATATGCAGAGGCTCTATAATTTTTACATAATTTCAACCAGACGTTGACTGTGATTTATACGAACGGAAACAAAAAACTGTGGCGGAAAAACCGCGTGCTTTCGTGTTATTACACAAATATGAAATGGTCGAGCTGTGTTTGTAAAACAAATATAAATCTTTGTGAATAAATGCCTCTCTTTTTTTACTAAAAAGCTGTCGTATACTCTCGGTTCCGTGTCACCCAAATTATACTAAGTCTAGATCACGGCGGTCGCGGGACTTACGAATAAGTACGTAAAGGGCTAGTGAAGGACACCGTGGATTTTAGTCAGTACGAGTCTGACAGTCCCTCCCGCCCTGCCCTGGGTGGGAGGACTCATTTGATGATTTTACCACGATAAAAAGGTCTAGATCACGGTCAATACGACTATACCTTCGTTTAGAAAGAAAGAAGAAGAGAAGAGAAGAAAGAGATCGACTTAAATTGTTAAAAATGGAGGTTATGTGCATTTTTCTCAATAATTCAACTCACGTACATAATATCCATTATTCCATTTTTATATGCATTTTTTTCGTATACTCATTGCATTCTAACTATAATATATTACTACACTAAATTATTCTGCCTTTCCCCTAACATAAAATAAAAAGGAAATTGTATTATCTATGAATTAAAAATCGGAAATAAAGAAAGGAAATCTTTCTTCATTTCCGATTTAATTTCAATTTGATCATACCTATTACAAATCTTTTTCTTGCACACAAATCACTGATTCCCAGATAAATTACTATGCATCCCAGCAGAATCTTTTTAAACTCCTAATTTATGCAGATTGAAAGATCAAGGAACTGGCTATGAAACAATCCAATTCCCTTCTACGTCGATTTCCATTGCTGACTTAACTACACTAAAAAGCAATGTATCGTTAATAAAGAAAGCTAGGGAAGGCAAAATCACATTTATTCTTTGAAAGGAATTTGCTGTTTCACAAGTTCATTATGATTGTCGATGTAATTGTATTTAATCCTTCACCAAATAGTATTCAAAACTTTTTGTAGTAAGACGGTGTTACGTCTTTTTTTTATCGTGGTAATATCATCAAATGAGTCCTCCCACCCAGGGCAGAGCGGGAGGGACTGTCAGACTCATACTGACTAAAATCCACGGTGTCCTTCAATAGCCCTTTCCGTACCGGGGTCACGGTAATTCGAGATTACCGCGACCAGACCTCTCACCCTGGGTGGAGCGGACAATACAATAGACCTTAAACCAACTTAAACCGCCTCCTTTGACCCGAAGACTGTCTCAAACTGCCCAAAAGTTCAGATTACAATACAACAATGGCGTATAAGTATACTTGACTTGCTTCCACGCTCCAAGGCATCAAGTTGCCAACTTTACTCGTTCAACTAAGCTTATATAGAAAGGTAAACAGCGTATAAGCTTTCCCCTATTTCTAGAACGATTTTTTCTCAAAAAACTTAATGGAATTTCACATGATGCAGGTGCCGTTGACCGGAAAGCATATTCATTTGAGCTAAAACCCGCTAGATATAACCCCCCACTTAATTACCATTTTAATTGAATACACTCGCTAAATTATTTTTTCAGTTAACTTTTTATTTTCGTTTTTAACGTTCTCGTCTCGGTTTATAGTTTGCTTTTCATTTCCAGTTATCATTCCGGCGAAATTAATTGTTGGAAATTAAATTTTCGTGCTGATTCTGTTAAACTGTGGACTTCGCTCGAACTCTGCTCTTCCAAAAAATTGAATAATGAATTTTATACACTGCCTACTTTTTCTAAGTTTTGGTGGCACAGTGGTAACAGGGGGCGACTTACGAGTTTTAAGGTCGTGGGGTTCGAATTCAGCTGGGCCCATTAATATTTTTTTTTCATTACAACTCTCAAAACGGCGAAGGAATACATCGAGAGAAAACCGACATAATATCCTGGAACCAAAAATTCGATGATATGGTGTCATCTACGAACCATGAGTCCACGTGGTAGACTACAGCTCCCTCCCTTTTTTTTTATCGTGTTAAAATCATCAACCAATCGACCAACTCGACCAATGCCGGGCGCGAGAGGTCCCCGCCTATCACCGTCGTGAGGACACGGCGGTGCTCTGCCCAAGCGGGGCAGTCCTGCACCGTATGCTCCACCGTGTCCTCGGGACGGTGACACCCAGGCGTTTCTTCCCTCCCTATCAGACTCAGGAACCTCTCGAAACTTCCGTGTCCGGTGAGGACCTGCGTCATGCGGTAGGTCAGGACGCCGTGACGCCTATCCAGCCACTCCTCAAAGAGGGGTCTTACCGCCGCGATTGCGGCGTGCCCGAGCTCCCTCCCTCTAATAGAGAACAAGCGTATGTCCCAGCAGTGGGATAATTAAAGGCAATTTTTTCTACTTTTATGAAAAGGATGTCAAATTAACAACGGCTAAGGTTTTAGACAGGCAGAAGTTCCCAAAATGATGGACAGCACTTAAAACCAACTCAGTAACAGTTTCATCAAATAATCCTTATGCTAAGCCTCCGTGTTAGTTCATAATTAAACAAACCTTTGAAATTACTTGTGAAAGTAATTTTTCACACCTAAAACTTCAACACTAAAAACATTTCAGCTAACAAAGTTACACTTAAAACCTCCGACAACAAAAAGAAACACATAACCCTCACGTGCTTATTACCTGTTATCACCCTACTTTCCTACGCTTTAAGCTTAACCCTAATACTAATAACCGCAAAGCGTACAAACATTACAGAAAGAAACGATTCAGGCTTTCAGTGACTTTCAGTAGCGTAGCGACCGCGTCCGAGAGAGGCCGCATCCACGACGCGACTTCAAATTCAAACACGAAAAAGTCTTCGTAACTTTGTGACATGTTAAAAACAAAACACTGTTAAATTAATGTTTTTCCGTGATGACGTTTTAAAGTGATGTTTTAACACTAGTGTTTTCACTTGGATTGTTCTTCACTTCACAGGACTATTTGGAGTTGAAAGGTAAGTCTGTTCTGTTGTAATCCATGTCAACCTCGTTTAAGTTGGCAGGGGTATGGTTAAACAGCTTTGTTCTGACAGTAAGGTCGGGAACTCCTTGACAGGTGGTGGAAAAGTTTTCATGGTGAAAGTTAGGTTAATGATAATGTCAGTACTGAGGGTTATCGTGGTTAAATTGTAGGGAGAGCTAGTTTAAAGTTACTTTTCAGGTGTCTCTTAAATTAGTACCTACCAAGTTACCGTCAGTTTTCATATTACGTAGGTATATTATTTTTAACCGACTTCAAAAAAAATACCAGGTTCTCAGTTCGACCTGTGTGTTTGTATGTATGCAATCAAAGACGCAAAGGGGGCTTCGAACGGAACAGACGGTAACCCATCCATGATTTTATCGAGTCTTAAAAATAACATGATATAGGCCAGATTACGAGTTGTCAATTTTTTTTGTACTCTGTAGTTTTTACAAGAATACTACCCAATACGAAATACCCAACACTGTCTTTAGAATTATAAGCCTGTCGATGAACGATACATTAAACTAAAATGATGCGTAACTGCCTATTTGTATTTTTATTAGTATTTTAGTAGCCCCAAAAATGCCGCATGAGAAGTCAGGTGATATACAAGCAATAAGTGAAGTAGACAACTTTAGGTTGGTTCACTGATACAAATTTCTACCTTTAATAAATCGGAGGATGTTATTTATTGCTTCGATTACGATATTTTATACGTAGGTACCTTTATTTTATGATTCACAGTCTATCACTTTATCAGTGCGAATAATAACTACGTATGGGTATTTATTTATGAGAAATAATAAATCGAGCCACAAAATAACTAACTCAGCCACGAATATTACAACTCGGTAACGTTTAAAGTTTTAGGGGCACCTCGAGGTTCGGTTTTGTTAGGTTCCTTTTAAACCCTGCAGAAAGAAATAGAAGCCCCGCAGCGGGGCTCCGTCGACTACACATTGGCTTGCCCTATTTTTTGTTCATTTTCTGATCGTAATTGATGATGATGGCGTAATAATTTTGTGTCCAATGTAGTTTTTTAGTGGACAATAATGCTAATAAATAGAACGCTTTAAATATCACCCTTTATTTATTCTCTTGATTTCGATCTTGATTCGCGAAAAGCAATCGAAAGAGCGTTCTCAGGTGAGCTCCCTGTACTCTTGCTTTTAAGGCTGGTATTTGTATGTAGGAGAGAATACAAATAATACAACCTCTTCAAAACAGGCCTCCCGCCCTACGAGGAATGGAAAGGAATGTAAACTTGACTGTTAAAAAAACCAATATGTTCCTTTGCGTTACCCTTTGCGTTCCAGGGCTGCAGTGTCCTTGACCCTGACCTGGTACAGTGCACCTCAGTGATGATAACACTTTGACATTGAGTTGAAAGAATATCTTTTGAAAACTTTTGGAAATATATGCAGAACAAAATTAAATATTTACAAATATTGCTACAAAAATGAATTTCAATAGAATAAGAGGCCAGCTTAAATAGGTTTAGCTACCACTGACGTGAGGTCTACCGTACCCATAAAGGATGAAAGGTATAATAGCAACATAGAACCCTGAAAATTAATAGTCTTAATGGCTGAAATGGTCATCAATTTAATGTCCGACCCCCATTGTCCACAAGGGTGTCAAAGCCGAACTGAAATCAAAATGAACAGTAGAAACCGATTAATTGGTTTCGGGCAAATTTAATTCATCGGTAGCATTGAATTAGACAATTAGTTGGTGACAGGGGCCGACCGTGGTAAAGTTAAAATTAGGGTTCCAACGCAGGTTAAAATTAATTCATCGACCAAGTTTAAGTTTACACTAATTTAAATTAATGTGTCTAAATTTAGTTTAAACATGATTTATTATCCAAACTAATATTATAAATGCGAAAGTAACTCTGTCTGTCTGTCTTTTCTTCACGCCTAAACTACTGAACCGATTTGTGTGAAATTTGGTACAGACATAGTTTAGAACTTGAGAAAGGACATAGGATAGTTTTTATGTGGGTAAAACCAAAAATCTGCCGGAAGTCACTATTCCACTCGAACGAAGTTGCGGGCAAAAGCTAGTATTTGTAATACTCATATTATGTTACGTTGTAATACTCATATTAAAATAGTTAAATAAATCGGTCGTGACTTCCTCGAATGCAAAATAGAGAAATATCCACTTTCCGGAAATATTTTAAGTTCTATTTGATGGGTGGCATGTCTATTGTTATCAACCTCATATAATTCAAAGCTTCAGACAAGGTTAAACATAATAAATAATAATTGTATTTGATCTGCTAATCGAAATCAGGTATTCATGCTCACTTGCTCAGCTGTTAGACCAATGAACGAGTCATCATCTTGCATCATCATCATTAGCCTGAAGATGTTCACTGCTGAACAAAGGCGTGGATTGGATCTGTTGGTCCAAGGGAAAGGCCCAAGGTTCACCGCCGTGTCCTCACGACGGTGACAGGAGGAGCGGCTATTAAAGATCACCGTGGATTTTAGTCAGTACGAGTCTGGCAGTCCCTCCCGCTCTGCCCTGGGTGGGAGGACTCATTTGATGATTTTACCACGTTAAAAAAAAACATACTTCCGCTTGCCAGCGACACTCACGGTGACGCGTCGTCACGTCGGTCCACCTAGTATGAGTGCACGCTGCGTCTTCGGGTTTATAATCGCTACTCGAGAAGTTTTCCTCCCATTGGTTTCACCTGCTCATTCTACTTCAACTTGCACATTTTAAGCCCCACAATGTTAGATTTGGTTCTTTAGCCCATATCCTCGAAATCCTAAATTAATCCTAAATTTCGAACGGTCTTTCCTATACCTTAAAATAAATAGAATACAGTACTGAACCTAAAATACCCTAAAATTTTAACTTCAACCACAGTTAATTACTCAAAAAAATAATTATTTTTTTGAGAAAGACTATTTCAGAGACAGGGTTAATTATAATTAACCCTGTCTCTGAAATAGTCCGGTAAAAATTAAACTCCTTCAATTCTCTAACATTTCGAAGTGACTGTTACAGCATAACAAATAGAGTTTTAGTCGTTTGCAAATTACTAGTATTTAACTTATTTGTGAGCTGAATCCGACTTTTGGTGTATTATTAGATACTAAAATTAAAACGTGCCTGAATTTTGAAGACCCCTAAATTAGATATAAGTACTAAAGAAAAGGTTTAAATTAAATTTGGTGATTCCTAAAGGTCTCATTTTCAGGGAAATATTAATGAAATTGAAGCTGAAGTACTCCAAGTCTTTTGCTGTAGGCTATCAATTTTAATTATAACAACTTGACCTATATTCTGTGTGTGTTTCGTTCGTATTGTAGGGGAAAGAATGACTGCAAACTAACGACCCCTATTAAAGTGGATTTCTGTGTCTTTTATAAACATATAACTAATTACTATTATATTTAGATTTATATTTAGATTTGCTCCACACTAGGATTTTTTCTGTGTTGTGGGTGCGTTTGCAACCCAGACCCGGAACAACTACCTGCAGTCCATACAAATATTTGTTCCGTGCGGGGATCGAACCCGCGACAACGCCGATCACTCAACCACTGCGCCAAGTTTGCCTTCAAAAAATTGTTTTGTTTCTGTGTTTTCTTTTTTTTGTGCCCTGACAATAAGTTCTTTCTTACGTGTGGAACTCCTCAACGAATATCCTGTGCCACGGAATGAATGGAGTGGTCTCTCAGACTCTTAATGACTTAAACCAGATAGTGTTCCTCGTCATCAATTCCAGCAGAAGTAAGGGTTAGTCAGAGGTGAACCTATTAATACACCAACGTTTTACCAGTTATGTTAAAAGACACTAACTGGAGGTCTTACATTGAAGGCACACCACAGGATTGTACAGTTAAGCAGCACACAACCTCCTGGTGACCAAAGAAGTGCCAAAAAAAAACTTGATCGTTATGATAAAGTCCCAATTAATAGGAGGTGAGCCTATTGACATCAGTCAGGCACAAATCCAGACTCCGTTAAGAAAACTAATTAATTTAAAAATAACTTTGTATCAACAGTAATCAGTCTAGTTGTCGTTCCCTCACACAAATGACCTGATAGCCGCTCATTACCTCCGTGCCAACTGTTCATTTGTGAAAGCCACTTGCAACCCTTACAAAGTTGTTTGAATAGGTTGACACAGCTAGGGTTAGGGAAAACAAGGTCTGTTTTAAAAGCTTGGCTGCTATTTAATCAAACTGTCACCCTAATTAGCTTTGGTACCAATTAATTTAAGTAGGTGCATTACAGCTCTTTCTTTCTTTCGCTAATACACAGCTCGCCGGCACGACCGGACGGTAAAACCGACACGAACTCGAGATGACGAAATGCAATATCAGCTGGTGAAAGTCTGTCAGTCACCCTCAGCTTTACACTCTCGAAACATATCATGTGACTAGCGCTTTGTGAACGCACGTTAATAAAACG
Organism: Agrotis puta; assembly: GCA_943136025.2. Taxonomy (NCBI): domain Eukaryota; kingdom Metazoa; phylum Arthropoda; class Insecta; order Lepidoptera; family Noctuidae; genus Agrotis; species Agrotis puta. The sequence goes on along the minus strand of OW964186.2, from coordinate 8,686,029 downwards.
CTCGTGTGTTTGGGGCTTAATAGATAATTAGAAGTAGGTTGAAGATGAGTGTTTGAAAATCACAAACCGTCAATCGGTTTACCAACTTCCAACTTATACCGGTCGGCTTTTTCGTTTCACAAGACTGCCGAATGGAATGATGTGCCAGACCGAAAGATCTACCCGGGACAAGCCTATAGAAAACGAACAACTGCAGTAATTGCTTCGGGTCGGCGTTGCAAATACTGCCGTACCGACGATACCAACCTGCTTATTGTGTATAATAAGTTTACCGACAAAAATGATAAGTGTTTCCTCAACGTTGATGGTGATCTGGCTTGGGGCCGTCAAAAGTTGGTACGCTTTGAATCTTAACAGTACAGACAATTATGGTCAAAGTATGCAACTATGCATATGTTCAAAAAGCATTTCCTCGACATAAAAGTAAAGAAAACATACCTATTCGTTTTACCAAAAACAAAAACAACTTGCAACAGAATATTAAATACCCGTTGTCTAAGCTGATGTAGTCATAGTAATAAAGTAGGTGAGGTTTTAATAATTAAGCTCTAAGTGCCGTATCACCTGTTTGTGTCCCACGTTACCGTGGGTTATAAGTGTTACGTGTCATAACTGCGTACGATGTAACTGGAAAAAGTCTACACAAGGTGGTCCTTATAAGTAAATAAGTGCTTTTTTTTGTATGACCTCAGGAGCTTTTAATATAACAAACGAACTCTATAGGTATACATAAACATTATTGCGTTCCTTAAATAAAGTTTATTGTAAATTGATATAATAAGGTATAGTCATATTTGCATCGTTAATTATATTTTCATATGTTAACGTTTATTTAAAACCGTGTAAGTACTACAAAAGTTTGCATTACGTATTGAACTCATACCATGAACACAGTAAATCCATCATTAAAGTCAAGGCGATAACCGACAGGGTAGGAGTTCAACATATTCCTATCTAAACAGCACACACAATCAATAGCTAATAACAGCTTTGCCACCATAGCGATGTCGCTAAGTGGTGGTCAAACGGCATTTGTAATGAATGGCCACTTTATAAATGACAGTCGGAAACATCTAATGACATGCCTGTGTACATAATCTAGAGTTGTTTTAGGTGGTTAACAGACAAAACTGAACCATTACATAATAATAAAATGCCTATAATAAAGAGGTTCAATCATTCAATAAAAAAAAATAGAAAAAAAAAACATTCATTCAAACATTATTCGTTCACGTTAAACAGATGACAGATGCGACAGTGACAGTGTTAGGTTCATTTTCGTTACAACATTTCTTGATTCGGTCGCCGCGCTCAAAGCCCGCGATAAAAGGTATGCAATAGCTTAAAAAAAATCATGTGAACATTGTACTGACATGCATGATACTGCAGAAACAAATGACGAAATATGTTCTTCTTTCATTCCCGAAACTAATTAACTCTGACACGCATTTTTTGTTGACGCAAAATAAAGCTATCTCGTGGTTATCGTTATTTTAATTAAGTGCGAGTATCACGCTTATGTACTCAGTGATAAGGTTCCATCCGTTGTTTCACTTTATTACAAGGACGGTATAATAAATAACACAAGCGTTTGTATGATCTTTTCCACATATTACTCGTACTTTTTTATCAGTAAAGTGAAAACATTTTTTTTATCGTGGTAAAATCATCAAATGAGTCCTCCCAACCAAGGCAGAGCGGGAGGGACTGTGTCAACTCGTACTGACTAAAATCCACGGTATCCCTCAATAGCCATTTACATTCCGGTGTCACGGTAATTCGTAAGTCCTGCGACCCCGGTAGGCTAAGTGAAAACATCTGGTATATTTTTGGTATAGTAGGTTCGTCGCACTTTAAGGGGCCTCTTACAGTCCACTAGCGCCGCCAATCGAAAAAATGTCGTAACTCGTAAATAGAATCAAAAATACAAAATGTGGTCTGTAATTACTGTAGAAAAGGCAATAACGTAATTTTATAATACATTGTCAACACTTGAAATATAGCTGTTTCTGTGTGGAGGACTCATTTGATGATTATGCCACCGTAAAAAAAAAAAAAGTCTATGGTACGTCTGCGAACCCGAAATAGAAAATACTGAAGCCGCAGGAAAAAGCTAGTATACAATATAGCAGAACGCTCAGCACGCAATGTGTTAAGAAACCAACCAGTCTAAACTCTGATCTGCAGTCATTTGACGACTTTTGGCTCAATTCCAAAAGCCATAGCACCAAAGAGGTGATAAAACTTCCTCAACTTTTTCAAATAATCTAATCTAACTTCTGTTCTGTAAAAGACCATGAATCTGACTCATGTTCCAATTCCAATTTTAAAATACTGTAGGAATTTTTATTTTTCGTCGTACGGTTCTTCTTCTTTTTTTGTTGTGGCAATCGCCACAGCCATTGTTGCAAGTGGCGAGTGTTGATTCACATAGATGTTCTCATTTATGGTTTTAACTCCATTCCATTTTCAAAAAGAAAATTGTTTACACGTGTCACTAAGAAATAAAACAAAAAAAAGGAAAGTAATTTAAACAACAAAAAGTTTTTATGCCATAAATAATTCAAAAAAAAAAACATGGAACTAAAAAGATTGATTTAGAAAACGTTTATAATATAAAAAATACAGGTCGCGATCGAGTAGGTCTGATATCGATCGATGTCGTGCCATTCGGTCACTAGCCCTACTACCAACATATCGATTTTACCCACAAGCATTTAGACATCCACCATTGTTACCAACTACTGTATATTTACACTTCACAGTAACTTAATCTGTGACATAAACCTTATGACTTTGTAAATAAAGGTCATTGTACTGCGGAATAAAAATACGGTAATGCGTGATTCTTGAATACTTTATAAAACGTTCTAGTTTGAAGGAATTTAATTGTATAGAACCTTTGTTAATGGCTTACATTATAGTACTTGATTGCCTTTTAATGGCATTGAGTTGTGTTTTAACCTTTGACCTATTCCTTGATAACTTGCTTCTGATTTGTGTGTACTGAAATAGAAATAAGTGCCTAATTAATTTTGCTATTCAGTTATTGCTATTCCTTATATTTAAACTTAGAATACAATCAATTTCTACGTTTGGGTAGTATAGTGCGATCCGACTAAGAAAGAGACCTTCTTCTGACGTCACACCTGTCAAATCGAAATAGTTGTACAGGGACAGCAAAAAAGTTTCCACGATAATAAAACACCATTGTTAAGTTTGGATTATTGTTAAAATTTATTATTTAAGTTTGTAATATCTTTCGTGTTACGGTAGTTTAAGCTGTAATAAATAAAAATTACTTTAGAATTGATTTTTAAATTAAATTCTTAAGCAATTTTTATTTTTGTTTAAGCAATTTCTATGACTATTTTTGGCATTATTGTGTCAATTAAAATTAATGCGATCTATCGAAACGAAAAAACTGTACATATCCGGGTTGGCAAACGCACCGAAACTAAATTTGTTATAAAATTGAAAAATATTTTGTCCAAAGTAATTCTTTTGGCAACCGTACTCTTGAACTGTCAGTGACGGATGAAAACCATAGACACTCAGCTTCTTAGTTGGCCGGATTATAAAACAATTTAAACCATAGACAAAATCCTAAAGCTATGTATAATATAAACTTATTCCGTAGCGATTAGCATGTACAAACGCTTTCATCTAAAAATAAAATATTGCATGACTTTTCTTAATACAACTTATTGATAAGTAAGAATGTTCACTAAAAATAGTTAGGTGACGTAACGTTCCATATTTTTAAATATAACCTACGTGGAGCTTGAAACTAATGGCTCACAAAGGCGCACAACACGCGATTCATCATTTAGGAGCGGCTGCAACAAAAGAACCCTTGATTTATTTAGCGGGATTAGCGGCAAATATCCACACTGGCAACACTTATTAATCAGACCGACGTGACGTTTGCTTTGCTAAATGATACTTTGCTGTTTCTTGAGAAAGTCGACTGTAATGTGGCTGGGAAATAACTGCAACGATTATGGTTTTATGTACTAGAACTATTTAATTTTGTGAGTAGATATTTGCTTTTTAAAATTATTCGAGTTTACCTGTAGAATTTCACATTGCATTGTATATACAAACTTTGTATACATTATGACAGCTTTTGGGATAAAGTTGAATTTAAAAGTGATTATGTTTTGAGCCACACAACACGCAATTTGTCATTTAAGAAGAGGTGCAATAAAAGAAGCCTTGATTTATTTAGCGGTATTAACAGGAAATATCCATACTGGCAACACTTATTAATCAGACAGACGTGACGTTTACGTTACTAAACGATACTTTGCTGTTTCTTGAGAAAGTCAACTGCAATGTGGCTGGGAAATAACTGCAACGATTATAGTACCCGCTACTGAGTTTATTTACTGCAACTATTTTATTCTGTGAGTTTATATTTGCTTTACGAAATTACCTGCAGAATTTCAAATAAGAAGTTTATACTTGTTTTGTACTTATTTATGGTTTATTCCACTATGTTCACTTTGAGAGTTGTTTATTATTGTTATATTACTTTCCAGATAAAGTAATTTATTTTTTTACTGATTATGTGTAGTAGTCATAATGCATTCTTAACTGATTTTTGAAAAAAAAAACCTTTGACATTTACTGCTAATACTGAAACAACTAAAATTATTTTGTGCAAATACTTCCAAAAGTAAATCATTAAATGCTAAAAATAAACTTTGATATAAACCATTCTGCTGAACTTCAGCAACATAAAACAAAAAGTTTCAAACTAGTTCCTGTAATAAGTTACGACATAAAACCTCGCAATCTCTTACTCAACTTAATTTACTGTGCACATACATTTGTTAAAACTACAGCATAATGACTACCTACGGGTCACAAGAGATTATCTTCCCAACTGGGTTAGCATATTTCTACCGCAGTTCAACTTACTAAAATATTCTTCTATCTTTATTTAATCCCATAGGAGAGAGTAGCTAAGATAAAACCAGTAAGTGGTAAAATGCTACAAAGAGTGTGAAATATCTCCCTTTATGAGGAAAAGTATTTTATGGCAGTCATCAATGGGACCCAATCGGAATATTTAACAGACCTAATGCCCGTTTCGAACGAAGATATCATGAAAATGTTCCCAGTTAATGGCGAATAAAACGGTGATGTTTGATGTCGTTATTATTTTTAAAAGTTTCATAAAATAGTGAATGACTCTCATACTTATTTTTATTTATGGCAATAACAATAATCAACTTCTGAACAAAAGTCTATGGTTGGCATAAAGGCCCTGACACCATGCCTGAAACGTTACAAAAAAAATTAGTCTATGGTTATTTTAAAAAAGATTTCATTTTTGCAGTCCTTGCACAGTTATTTTAACGCTAGCTGATAAGTTGCCTAGTCAGAGGTTTATGCAAAAAAAAATCTATTGTACATTTAAACGATAAGTTAGTGAACTTAATAGGTGAAGAAAAACAACTCTGGAAATACTATAGCTTACATTTTTCCAGTATTACCCCCTTTTCAAATTTAGAAGACATTATCAACAACGAATTTAAAATGGCGTCATATTTCGAATTTAAAATATTGAAAAGCATCGTTGTTTACTCATAAATATGCAAAAACTATTACTTACGTGTAAACAAACGTTCGTTTGTTAATCTGCTTCAAAACTCGGATATACACGACAAATGGCTGCTATGGAAATCACAGATGGAAATACAGCAACGGAAATACAGAGAGAAACTATCGTGAAATATGATTTAATAACAGATTTTGTTCTTACACTGGCATTTCTTACTGAATTTATGCAATAAATTATAACAGAATATATGACATCGCATTATTTTATTTAACTATTTTATTTGCCTAACCTCCGGTTACCACGGCCGCGATACTGAAAGAATAGTCCGGGGACGCGGGACTGTCTAAACAGGTAACCAAGACCCCGGAACGTAAAGGGCTATTGAAGGACACCGTGGATTTTAGTCAGTACGAGTCTGACAGTCCCTCCCGCTCTGCCCTGCGTGGAAGAAATCATTTGATGATTTTACCACGATAAAAAAAAACGTAGCAGAAACAAAAAAAAACGCAAATAACTCAAATTCTGCATAACAAACATTGCCGTGTACTAAATCAAATTCCATAAAATAAACTGTAAACATTGAGTGAATATTTTTCGATAAAATTAATTAAACTTTTTAGTGAAACTCCGGTTTGCAATTATTTGTGTAGGCTTTGATTTCATTAAAACTGACCCATGTTGACATTTTTATCGATTTTGTAGTATACTTTTGATTAAGTCGAAGAGATACCTTTTTGTCAAAAAAGACCTTTCTTTGATGATTTTACTAGTCATTAATTAGTGATTAATTCGCTTGGGTGAAGCGGTAGTTAATACCTACAGCAAAAACCGTTTGAAAATTGCTTCTTACATATCTGTTTTACTGACTGTACTATTTGTATATTATGAAGTACCTATACAAATTGTACATTTATATTTATTTATTTAAAAAAACGTTGTGCCACACAATTTCTATCAATTTTTTTTTTACCAGAACATAGACCGATATGCTAAAGGATAGGTACAATTTTCAGTTAAAAAGTCAACGTAAGTATTCCTGTTCGTGCTAGCGCCTCTGGCCTCTGATATGAGATTAATTAACGAAAATCTAGTGGTTAAGACGTGCTCACAATATGGTGTCAAGTTATCTTTACGAGGGAACCCGCGCTGATCGAGCCTATAAAATGAGCTACATACTTACAGTTCCCATCATAAATCCTGATAAGATATAGACTTACATTAAAAATTTGAAGATCAGAGATACTGCTAACCCCCATTATCCCACTGCTGGGCAAAGGCATCTCGCCATGACTTCCAATTTTCACGATCCAGGGCCAAAGTGAGCCACTGGTCAACGGTTTTGTCAAGCTCGTCCCGCCATCTTCTACGAGGTCTGCCGCGACGCCTTCTGGCTGTGTCAGGGCTCCACAAAGTGGTTGTTTTGGCCCACAGCTCATTGGGCATGCGGCAGACGTGGCTAACAAAAGCCCATTTCAGTGCAGCGGCCTTTTGGCTAACGTCGACAATTTGTGCTTTGAAGCGCAGTGTGGTGTTGCGTACGCGGTGTGTTAGTTTGACGCCTAGAATTCTGCGCTCCATTGCACGTAGTCAAAATTTGTCTAACAAGTGTTACTGTAGTGCGAGATCACTGACCTCAGCTGCTCAAAATCTTTGACAGGTAACCAAATCTGTTTAGCTTTTAGGTAGGTGGGTAACTAAAACGTAAAAGTGGGACTTTCAGAATTTCCTGTTTTTGTCCAGATACACAACCTTTTGCTTCGGGTATTAGGGGAAAAGTAGGTAATACGCCCCAGTTGTTAAAACGCCCCTCAATCTAGCACTACAGTATAATGTGACCGAGGCCGAGGGCCATGTTCTACTGCTATTATTCTATTATTTTCTGACCATTCTGAAAAATCTATATAAAGCTCACCCATCACCTTTTGAAATATAAAATTGTATCTAGCGAATAAAAGTAGTAGCATACAGAGAAGCACCATTTAGCTTACAATTTTACCCTTCTAAGCTAGCATATTTATGAAAACTTAGTTTTAAGTGCCGCTCGTCCATGAAAGTAATTATACCTCGACTTCCCCCGTGAGGGTCATAAACGTTGTGTCGCAAAGTTATTATAAGATACATCTTTAACTTGGTTTTTATCGCACTTGTAATAAAATAAGTTTGAAATAAGCAGTGAGAAAGAACATGGGGATGAAAATGCAATAATAGTTGCAAAGATGCAATGATGTGTCGCTAAAAAAGGTAAGTACTGCAATTTTTCAATTAACGTGGCATCACGCTTGTAATCCTCAAAGGGTTTAGGCAGAGATGTAGAATGCCCCCGCTGGTTAGGTTATCCAACCTGGTAATCGATATCGAGACCCCATGCTCGCATGTGACCACTCGGTCATAGATCTACCAAAAGAAAATGCACATGTTTGATTTATGTTTCCAAAAATTCTGTACCACGTTTTTACCTACTATAAGTTGCGAAGGAACCGCAAAAAGAAGCCTAGCACACATATTGGTTCTCGCGCCCGGCATTGGTCGAGGCCATGCTGCGGGGCGAGACCGAGTGGGAAGCGTTCGCCTCCTTCTGCGAAGCAGTCATGCTCGTGAAGGAGGAGGCGGGCCGCGTGAGGGAGAGAACAGCGTCCTCCCTCCACCCCAGCCGCAGTGGTAGACGCCCACGGCGACAGACGTCGGCAGATGATCTCTGGCCACCTTAGGCGCGGGCATGTGGGCAGGGAGTAATGGGCAACTCGCTGTCTGACCATGGACCATGCCCGGGTCGACGGCGCGTTGTGTTCCACGCGCTTCTCAAAGAGTGTCAGCAAAATGACGGGGCCGCGGGACTATACGAATTACCGTGACCCCGGAAAGTAAAGGAGTATTGAAGGACACCGTGGATTTTAGTCATTACAAGTCTGTCACACAGCCCCTCCCGCTCTGCCCTTGGTGGGAGGACTCATTTGATGATTTTACGACGTAAAAAAAAAAGAAAAAGCACACATATTGGTAAACCAAAGGCCAAAATATAAGGTTCTGTTCCACGGATTTCTTCGAGCACTTCGTATAAAATACATTATTTCCCCAACTATTACATGAGCAACATACTCATACCATTCAGGTTACTTAAACACGCGCCGGTATTAGGTTATTCCCTCTTACTAGGTCAAGGGGAACTTGAAAAAAGTTAGAAATAGAAAGTTAGAAATAAAAAAAAATACGTTATGTAGAGCGCTTGACGACATTTAATAAAATTGTCTCTTTATACGACAAAGCTTAAGTAGTTTAGAAAAGATAAAGGTGGTTTCTGAAGCGAAATCATTCCCATGCCCGTTCCCAACCATTCCCAGCAGTGTACATAATTATGGCTCACCAAGAAAAAAAAGATTTATGAGATGAGGGCTCAAATCTAGGTACCAGCACTGTACTCTGAACTAAAGATATTTCTCTCGTACTTTGACCCACATAACGGAAATATTTTCAGGTATAAAATATTAAAATAAGAGTTAAATTAAAATAAAATAGTTTAATTCACGTAACAACACTCTTAAAGAAGCGTAAAAGTATACAGACATAAAAGAAGCACAGAGGAAACCGAACACTCACAAGGCAACTATTTGTGTCTACTGATATAAGGGCAATCTAGGCTGTTGACGATCATCGCCATCGTTGGCAGGACGGTGCTAACACCGCCGCAAGCTCTGAAAGACACACTAAACTTAGTAATGTAAGTAGATGTACAAGAAGTGATCCCGTATAGGTTTTAGTTTTCCTTTTAGACCTTAAAAGGGTCAGGACCCCAAAAAGTCCGAGAAATCCTTGTTGAATCAAAGATTTCAAGAAACCGTATCGATCGCAGCATGCTAGACATTATACACTTAAGATCTACAGATACATTATCTTCCCTGAACTAGACTTTAGAGGTTCTGAAGAGATTCATAGAGAGTATCATATACCTGTGTGTGTGAACTAAACCTTCCAAGAACACACAGAGCCGTCTTTTACATGGGGCCTCTAGGCCCAGGGCCTTGCAATCAAGCCGGGGGCCCAAGCTCCTATAAACGTATAATAAAACCTACCAAATACAACCTAACTTATTTCAGGGTGTTACAATGTTTTCGAACCCCCCTTTTTATCCTAAATTCCTATGACTCCCTTCATTACTTGTCAACACGTTACGAATTTGTACTAAACTTAAGGATCCACTATAATTATTGTCGACACATCATGACAGATGGACGTTCGTATTGGAATCGTGTGAATTATTACACGATACGTCAAAATAATTAACATTCAATTTTGTGATTCTTAAAAGGCGACTCATTTTTTTCGATTACAGATCCATGTATGATCATTTATAAAGCACTGCAGCCATTCATAAAATAACGAAAGACTTTTCGTCAAACGTTCTCGTGTGAATAAGGTAAAATGCATTCGCGCCAGTGTGCTAGTGAATACGATTCGTTTGACTCACATTTTCTTCCTACATAGGCCCCATTGTCTTAAAGTGCCCAGAGCCTCCCTTAGGTTTATGACGGCCCTGCACAGTTCGCACACACACATACACAAACTTTAGTAATTCTGACAAAGATCAGATGTTGCTCTAACTAATGGATATCACTCATAACTTAAGAGCATTTGCTATTAGAATTGTTATTGTATGGCATTAAGATGGAGACGGTTGTCAAATATCACTAGATTGCTTTTAATAGAACGTTTAATTAAATGATATCATTATTTATTAGATAGTGATGGTTGTATATTCAGTTAATGGATGTATTTGGATATGATTTTGATTGAATCTAGGTATCTTATTTATTTAAACCAAGCACGACTGCTAAGGACGGGGTCCTGGATTGAATTCCCAGGTCGACCTGGGAATTGTTATTGGGTTTTTCTATTAGAATTTGTCAGTAACTAGCAGTACGGAGTTTGGAAGTTAGCGGTATGATACCTCTGTGTCTCAGAAACCACATAAGCACGCACTTGGATTTGTTACCGAAGCAAACTGGGTTTAAGAATAACAAGATATTTTTTTTATTTTTATAAAACTGAATTTATCTATTTGAAATCTCTCAATAGTGGGTACTTGAGTCATGTCCAGGATTAATAGTTACAATCCTGTTATCTCTTTTTTTTATCGTGGTAAAATCATCAAATAAGTCATCCCACCCAGGGCAGAGCGGGAGGGACTGACAGACTCGTACTGACTAAAATCCACGGTGTCCTTCAATAGCCCTTTACGTTCCGGCTAGCATGAATATAGTTTCGCTAAAGGTAACCTCTGCCTAACATTCTTACAATAGAGGCGTTATGTATCGCAGCCTCCACAAGCGAGGTCGAGTCTTTATAATTAAGCAACTTTCTTTAAATGATACGGTGCTAACTACCCTTAGATTACAAAATGTCCAGATTCTGTGTTCAAAACAAAAGGTAACGGTTTTCGTGACGCCACGTGTAACGTCGTATTGCACTAAAGCCTTTGTCAAACAGACAGGCGTGGCGAATGCGAAGCGAGGCGTTTTTATTTGTAATGTATGGAATTGTTTGAATCCAGTCACATAAAAAAGCGAAAGCGATCCAATAGCGTGACCGAACCGATGCGAATACGTGGCGAAGGCGTATTTGCTCTGTTTGACGTCGTTCATAAAAGTCAGCTAATACAACTGTCACGCCTCGGTTCGCTGCACCCAGTTTGACGTCTCGTATCGCTTCGGACTCGGTTCGGTTCGCTATCGCCTGTCCGTTTGACAAAGGCTTTAGTGGATAATTTTTCGTCTTTTTTTTCTTAAATTCTCAGTGGGCGTCTAGATATCTGCACGTTCTATAATCTAGGATCATAACAATGAATGTCATCATGACACATGATTATTACATCATGTCCAAGATAATAATATATTATAGGAATATATTGACCTAATTGCATTCAGCAGAGGCTGATTAATTAATTAATATTTCGACTATACTACATTAATTACATATTAGTATCCACATCATACAAACCAATATAACATACAGCTCACCGCTTATATATCTACTAGTATAACTTTCTATTTATTATCAATAGAGACTTCGATGAATGAAAAAGACAAAAGATAAAATGAAATAGCTGAGGTAGTTAAAGATTCTCTTGTAAATCCTGTAAGGAACTAAATATAATGAATCATCATTCATTTATCTATCCTTTTCACCAACTACGCTGAGATCTGATCTGATTTCAGTCTTACCGCATGCAACTGAATGTATGTATTTTATACGGAGACACTGGATACTACGATATCCACTGGTAAGACTGGCTGTCAGACTTTCGAGCTAATGTCAGGCCTGTTGACAGGCCTGTTGGACTAGTGGTTAGTGACCCTGACTGCTATGCCGGAGGTCGTGGGTTCGATTCCCACCCAGGACAAATGTTTGTGTGATGAGCACGATCATTTGTTCTGTGTCTGGGTGTAATTTATCTATAATATGTATGTATTTAGAAATATATAAGTATGTTTATCCGTTGTCTGGTACCCATAACACAAGCACTGCTTAGCTTGGGACTAGATGACGTTGTGTGATAGTTGTGGAATATTTATTTATTTAATGTCATCTATATAATACTTGTCAAAAATCTATTTATAAACGACTTATTAAAGAAAGACCAAACAGAAGAAAACGTAACCTTAATATCCCTTATCAATGGTAATTTAAGAGAAATATTGAAATATTCCAGCTTTGCGTGCCACTAAGTACCAGGAGATTAGAAATGTTAGGCGATGTAACAGAACTAACAAATGAAGGCAGATGGCCGCTCGTAAATAATGGTCAGTCTCCAAGACGTTCAGTGATGCGAAGCGACGGAGACTTTAACTTTGAACGTTTGCTGTGACCAAGTTTAACCACAAGAATATCGCACTAGGAAGTAAAAACTACTCGTTATAATAACCTTGAAGAGAAAGAAAATTTTCTAGAAAGAAAATGTTGTAGAAATTGTTATACATGTACTCGAATCACATGCCTGCGATAATCAGGACTGAGGTACTGATACACAATGGTCACGGAACAGTCTAAGCAAGATACTGTGGGCCTGGAACGCAAAGGGCAACCGAAGGAACAGAATAGACATTTAGTCAGTAAGAGTCTAACAGTCCTTCCTTTTTTTTAAGTTTATTTCCTGCTTTTTGATGATTTTACCACCACAATGCAACCATTTGCTAACGTGCCAAATTGCATGCAGACATGTTCAGGCATTACTGTTTGTGTAGACGCAAATTGCAAATCGCGTTTCAAGATTTCAGTCTTATGCGAAAATAAGTGGAACCATTAATTAAAATTTTACCCAAAATTTCTTCCCTTACCTTCCCTTGTTCCAGTGAGTGAAAGAGACAGAGCTATTAAGTCGTCTAGCGCCACCTCGTTCACTCACTGGAACAAGCCTGGTTTTAAGACTTCATAATACGGCCCCTGTTCCCTCACAATCACATTTAAATAACCACATTTCCCCTCTGTATACGTAAAGGAAAATCTCTGTACAAAGACATCGCAAGCAACGCTATCAGGACAGGTGTACACTGGCGTATCAATATTTAACGTTGAGCTATAAACATGGGCTACACTGGGTGACGCAGGCGAATACAATCGGGTATAGGTAGGTCAGGCTAAGTAGTCTATTTCCACCCCAGGCGCAGATAACACCTCACGCTAAGCAATGTTAGCTTAGCCACGTTGTTGTAACTGCGGCACACAGTATGTGCTATATAGCTAAATGTGGAACGTGGCTAATGGAGCCAAATTAAAGCAAAAGTTACATAGAATAAGCATACATACTAGGGATGCGAATAGCCTTAAATGCATTGCACTATTGACCAAAATTAGCCGGAAAACGTTGGCTTATTAAAGGGGCCTCAAATATCACTTAATTAGTTAATTCGTAAAATATTACGGGAAATGTCAATATTATCATGTTATTAGGAGCCTTTTTAGGCTCTCGTCAGCTGTCTTGGCTTATTTCTGCAATAGCCCACGTGAAATAATCACGTCGACGTTTCGTGTATAAGTTAAACCAAGCTATCGTGGTAAAATCATCAAATGAGTCCTCCCACCCAGGGCAGGGCGGGAGGGACTGTCAGACTTGTACTGACTAAAATCCACGGTGTCCTTCACTAGCCCTTTACGTACCGGGGTCACGGTAATCCCTTGGTCCCGCGACCCCAGCAGGCTTTGGCCCTCTACAGGCCCCGTCACTATGCTGACACTCTTTGAGGCGCGCGTGGAACACAACGCGCCGTCGACCCGGGCATGGTCCATGGTCGGACAGCGAGTCGCCCATTACTCGCCGCCCGCATGCCCGCGCCTACGGTGGCCGGAGATCGTCTCGCGACGTCCGACGCCGTGGGCGTCTACCACTGCGGCTGGGGTGGAGGAAGGACGCTGTCCTCTCCCTCAGGCGGCCCGCCTCCTCCTTCACGAGCATGAGCTAAGTTAGCTAATCCCGCGGTGTGACTATCGCTTAACCCGTGTGTGTGTCCACGACCTTTCAATTACCAAGTTGAGAATACAATAAATTTTGCGTTATAGGTCCATTGGGAGCCCCTTAGATATTCATAGTGGTGGTGCAGAACGAATATTTTATTTTAGGTATATTTTTAGAATCAATTTGAGAATAAAGACGGTAGGAAGATAGGTATAGTTAAGTCAATAGCGAGTTTTCAACGCCAAAAACAAAGGGCTCAATTATAAGTATTTTTTATCTGATGACTGGTAGTTAAGTCAATTTATTCCATTTAACTAAAATTGGACAGTAACCAGTGTCATTTAAAGAATTTGTAGTGTTCAACAAAAACAAATAACCCAAACTTAATTGATCAAATTAACATTTTGTTGACATTACACTAAATTTATTATGAAAACGAAAAGCGAGTTTAGCGTCGAAAATCTAATTAGCCTAAATTCGTAACCAAAAGGTGTCTCAGCAAAACAGAATCCAGTTTAAACTCCACTCACTAATGCAATAAGTATGAAAACAGAAATATACCGGTATCACCTTGCCGAAATAAGTCGGGGGCACTCAAATTAGAAGGTGACCCGGTTTCCAGCCACTAAAATAAAGTTAGATATCAAAAGAGCTCGGTTCAGAGGTATGACCTTTTGGAATTAGGTAGGCTAGTCTGAAATAGATGCGACAACAATTGTCAGTCAGACTGTTTGATGAGACGAGACCGCAGCCCGAGGGTGACGGACCGTGACCTCTGGGTTACATGTAATTCATGTTGGAAGTGGGTGTTTTCAGTTGTATAATGTTGAACTTAGTTAAGTATACACAACATCTTGTAACCTTTATCCCAGACATGTATACAACGTCTGTTTTACAGCCACAATTTGTAGTTTGTCTACAGACTTTCGTACGTCTGTCTGACTGGGTAAATAATAATTGGATCAAAAATCAAAAATAAACAAAACAAATACAATGGTAAAAGATACAAAGGGGTACTACAGAAATTCACATTCCATCTAAGATAATGATAGAGGAGACGTCAAAAATGTCGTGAATTGATATTTTAATGATGAGAAGCTTTACAGACACATTTGAAGACCGTTTTCACTTATCAAAGCTCTTCATACTATAGAATGACGTCACATTCAATACCTTTGTGTGATCGGCACGATCTATTCTGGTTAGAATGCATCCATAAATCGAATTTCCATTAGGCAAATGCTATCTTCCACCTGACGTCTTCAAGAATTCGATCTTGACTCCTATAAATAGATTTATAAACATCCCAATTTTTACCCAAGTATGTAGCCAAAAAATAAGGGTTATGGCTTTAACGGGTCACGTAAGTACATACGTGCGTGACATTTTCATGTTGCACCGTAGCACCTAAATTATTGAGCCGATTGATGATCAATGATCACGAACGATAGAATATGTTCATGTGAATTTAAAAAAATAAGTTCAAAACTTAAAACACGACTGATGACCCATGACAGATGTCAAAAACTTGACAGAGAAATTTTTGTCATGCTTGGGTTTCAGATTTCAACTTCGTTCACAGTAATGCCTTTGTCAAACAGGCAGGCGAGTCCGAAGCGATACCGAACCGAAACGAGACGTCAGTCCGATAGTTCTGTCACGCTATCGGATCGCTTTCGCTGTTCTATGTGACTAGATTCAAACGATTCCATACATTACAAATAAAAACGTCACGCTTCGCATTCGTCACGCCTGTCTGTTTGACAAAGGCTTAAACGTCTCTATAAATGTTTGCTCCACATCAATTGAATTAATTAGACAAACAACTTACGGTATGCGCCTTTTAACTGTTGAACGTGAGCCAAAGTCTTCACAATATTGAAGTAAGGCGATACGTACAAAAATTTGGCCACTCACCACATTGGCTCCGGCGGCAGGTCACACTGTCTCACTGACACATTTTATAAGAAAACCTATTGGGGCATTAACAGCAATCGATTTTTCAGTCGATTTAGGCGAGCGGTTAAAACCGACCTTGTAAATGGTCGCAAGTGACTAAAATCGCAAGCCCCGACAGCCAGTTATTGCCATGTTGTAACAAACCGCATGCAGCAAGTGAGTAAATGAATCGTATAACTGATCAGTTGCAATTGGCGGCCGCATGAGGTGTGTTTGGTTTTCTCTGTTGTTCCGCTAAAATGAACAAGTTGCAATTTTTGACGATTGGTGTATATGCGTTTTTTATTACTTTGTTAGCCCATCAAATGAGTCCTCCCTTCCAGGGTAGTACGGGAGGGACTGTGAGACTTGTACTGACTAAAATCCACGGTACCCGATAGTTGTCGACCCCGACGGGTGGCCCCGTCATGGTGAAAATGGGGTTGCGCTACAATCTTAACAAGCGATATGACTAGCGACTTGCCGCAAGGTTAAATCGACCTGCGTATATGCCCCTTAAATTTAGCTATTTTCTTTAGTAGAAGCTTTACAACGAAAAAACCGCTGTTTGACGCCTTGAATCTAAAATCGGTAACGTAACAACAACTAGAATAAAAACTATTGTGATACCCATATTCCATTAGTCCCTAGACGCAGTAAAACACAGACATTTCTTTTAAAAATAATGCAAAAGTTCACCTGTATCAGGCAGGGGTATTACACTCAAAGTAGATTCACAAGCACGGGTTCCAATCGCATCTTACTAAGTTTGAATATGAAGCACGTTGGCTCGAGTATGCGACGTAAATGCTACACAACAGGCACTTCCACAGCAAATTGGATCTACTGAGTGCTTTGCACAGGGGTTGCCAAGTACAATTCTGCGAATTCAAGTGTACGAGCAAGCTGACGTACTTAAATCTAAACGCTTGAATGGTTCACGTAGGTAAACTTGTACAGGCGTACTTCATGTAAGGACGTGATTTCACGGTAGAAATACAGCGAATTACATAAATGGACAGAAATTACGTCACACGATAAAAGGAGGAGGTCAACCAAGTGTGACATTGTGTGACAAGGGGGACGGGAGCAATAGTAAGCTTAGTGACATCACGTGTCTAATTAGTTTTATGTAATTATTCAAACAGCGAGCGCACGCAAAAAAAAACGGCTTATGATTTGGTGTTAATTTTGTTGAAAAACGGGAAGAAAAAATATTAAGCAGCTGTTTTAATTGGCTTGAAATAACAACATGAAGGTTCCACAAACCGTTACAAGACGTTAGAGAGTAAAACAAAAGCCGTTTGTGTAACGTTATTTATGGTAACATAAACGGCCCCTTAACTATATCGTGTTCACAGACAATAATCATCGAAAGCTCCGAATTGTTTGCCAGAAAATAACCTTTGTTAGATACGTAAAAAGAAATACGGAATCATGTTAAACGAGGCAGAAATCATAACTTATTTCGGCCCATATCCGACGCGCAAATTGCGTGCGCCCTAGGGGGTGAAATTGAGTTTCCGTGTAGCATTTGAATTGTCGAATTTGAACTAGGCAACGACTTAAAAACTGCGGCAAAATCATTCATCATTATCATCACGGATTAGCAGACGTTTTAATTGTCTGTTACTGTACGTTGTTATGCTTAGGAGACAACCCAAAAGTTATATAGGTGGATCCACTTCACTAATAGGTACCTTACATCTAATTTTGCTATGTTGCTAATAATAATTTTATCAGCAGAAGTCGCGAGACTGTCTAAACGTTTTACGATAGCATGAAATCAGAGAAATTTCAGAGTGCCTATTATTCTAAAACTAGCGACCCGCCCCGGCTTCGCACGGGTGCAATGCTGATACTAAATACACTACAGAAAAACTGTGAACGAAGGCTGCTATGTTTTTATGTACAACATAAAAACATAGCAGCCTTCGTTTGCAATGTAAGCGGAAAAAATGTAATTATTTACGACATCACATTAGAAACCTCAAAAATAGCAGTACTTCTCCACTATTTAATGGATGTTCTTATACATATAAACCTTCCTCTTGAATTACTCTATCTATTAAAAAAAACCGCATTAAAATCCGTTGCGTAGTTTCAAAGATTTATGCATACAAAGGGACATAGGGACAGAGAAAGCGACTTTGTTTTATACTATGTAGTGAAGAAAAGACTCATTGTTAGAAATTCTAAGACAGCTCCTTCTACAACACGAAAATACACTTAAAAAACAAAGATACTCGTAAAACCCGTTCACAACCCTAAAAATAAGTTTTGAACAAACATTTAAAACTACTCCGTACCCCAGAACGCTACCTGCCAATGTAATATACCTGGGTATGAATTTAAAAGCTCTTACGTTAATAGGTTCCCTATCTTTGTGACCTATTTACCTGTCCTATCGTGTTTCATGCTGCAGTGCCAGCCAAGGGTAATTGAATGTTAATTACGAATGAATGGATGGATTAATAAATTAGTTATTATTAATTAGACTTGCTAGTCCGCCGTGCTTGGCTAGACATAGATCGTGACGTCATTAGAACTGATATAGGACATGCAAAGGTCGGGAATGATAATTAAATTTCATTGATGGAACGGTTAGCGCAGTGGCTGGGCAATAGACTGCTCCGCAGCGTGTCGCGGGTTCAATTGCTGCACGGAACAAATATTTGTTTGACCTAAGGCTGCTTTCACATCAAGATATGGTAACATTGCAGAGACAGGCGTTGTGTTACGGAGGGCCTAACCCTCTCGACAATTGTAATCCGGAACTTACATTTTTCAAGACAATAAATCTTAGGATTTTGATAAAGGAAGGATAAAAAGCGTTTCTTTGTCGAAAACGATAGATTTGCCGCCGAATTCTCACGAATGGTGGTTTGAAGTTAAGGGGCGTTGATTCCGATAAAGAAATTTATTGGAATCGACTGTTCATTTAAAATGGGAAACTTTCCTTTTCCCTTCTAAACCTTTCAATCATTAATTTATACTTCTATTTTTTGTTAATTTTGCCTCACACTAGAAACTCCTGTATCGTGGTTGCGTTTACAAATATTAAACTTACATACACAAAAATCCAGACACAAAAAATGTCTGTAGATCATGCAAATATTTGTACCATGTGGAAATCGATCCCAGGACACAGAGAGCAGAAGTCGATCGCTCGGCCACTGTGCCAACTATGGCTAGCCGTGTTTTTCCTGCAACATTTATTCTCCTGATAGACCTTATTTGACGAATATTAAAATTACCTTTTGGTGTAATTGCTAAAAATTCTAGACTGCAAGTAAATTAAACAGTTAAGCCTGTCAGCACTGAATTAGGAACGCAAAAATTAAACCAATTTACTTCAACTACATCCAACTATGCTCGACATTAACATGAATTATGTGTAGCTGGGTGGTCAGACTGGGTCCGAACTTTACGCCAATATCATAGAACAGGAATTTATAGATGCGACACTTCCTAATGAGTCATGGAAACTTTTTTTAAGCTATTTTTTTAAACTTTACCCCACAAACATAGCCCTTTGCGTTCTGGGGTCACGGTAATTCATAAGTCCCGCGACCCCGGCAGACTTTGGCCCTCTAGAGGGAGCCCCGTCATTTTTGCTGACACTCTTTGAGGCACGCGTGGAACACAACGCGCCGTAGACCGGGCATGGTCCATGGTCAGATAGCGAGTCGTTCATTACTCGCTGCCCGTATGCCCGCCCCTACGCCGGCAGGAGATTGTCTGCCGACGTCCGCAGTGGGCGTCTACCACTGCGGCTGGGGTGGAGGGAGGACGATGTCCTCTCCCTCACGCGGCCCGCCTCCTTCGCGAGCATGACTGCTTCGCAGAAGGAGACGACCGCTTCCCACAAGGTCAAACACTGCGTTCAAAAACCTAAATCTATCTCCAGGCCAATAAGTTAAACCGCCATAAACTCGACAAGTATTCATAGCTTCATCTGAACAAGAACATTCAAACATGTGCTATCAAAACTTTTCCGGCGACCGCTTCCCACTCCATCGCGCCCTGCAGCATGGCCTCGACCAATGCTGGGCTCGAGACGTCTCCGCCTGTCACCGTCGTGAGGACACGGCGGTGCTCTGCCCAAGCGGGGCAGTCCTGCACCGTGTGTTCCACCGTTCCTCTCAGCGATCCTCGCAGTGGTGATACCCAGGCGTTTCTTCCCTCCTTATCTGACACTGGTCCCTCCCGAAACTTCCGTGTCCGGTGAGGACCTGCGTCATGCGGTAGGTCAGAACGCCGTGACGCCTATCCAGCCACTCCTCTAATTCTTTTTGGACTTAGCATACTTTCGTCAGAGGATACAGTTTTATTTTCATGCACCAAGGGCGGTAATTGTACATTCTGCACAGTTAAATTCAAGTTTATGAGATCGCAACGCTTGTCCCGTAGCCGCCATCTTAGAAAAAGGGGTCATCATCATCATCATCATCTCAGCCATAGGACGTCCACTGCTGAACATAGGCCTCCCCTTTAGATCTCCACATATACCGGTTGGAAGCGACCTGCATCCAGCGTCTTCCGGCGACCTTTATAAGGTCGTCTGTCCACCTTGTTGGTGGACGTCCTACGCTGCGTTTGCTAGTCCGTGGTCTCCACTCTAGTACTTTTCGACCCCATCGGCCATCTGCTCTGCGAGCAATATGGCCTGCCCATTGCCACTTCAGCTTGCTAATCCGGTGGGCTATGTCGGTGACTTTAGTTCGTCTACGGATCTCCTCATTTCGGATTCGATCACGTAGAGAAACACCGAGCATAGCTCTCTCCATAGCTCGTTGAGCGACTTTGAGCTTTGAGATGAGGCCGATAGTGAAGGACCACGTTTCGATGCCATATGTCATCACTGGTAACACACATTGGTCGAAGACTTTCGTCTTGAGGCACTGAGGTATGTCGGACGAAAAGACATTGCGTAGTTTCCCGAACGCTGCCCAACCGAGTTGGATTCGGCGGTTGACCTCTTTCTCGAAGTTGGACCTACCTAACTGGACAAAGGGGTGCAAGTGGTAAAATATTAGTAGCCATATTTTTTTTCAAATTAAATTCCCTACAACTATGGAAAGAAACTTTTAGTCATAAAATTAATACTAATCAAGTTAAATATAGTTGAGTCATTGTTTTAAAAAAACACAAGGAATTTCTCCTGTGTCGTGTCTGCGTTTACAAATGTAGAAACTTATTCTTTAACACCTCAGTAAAACAAGGGGTTCGTAATATTAGTGCTAACAACACACTAACTAATCCGAACGTGTCGGTAGAACTTTATGGCAGAATCGACGAATACGTTCGGAACTCGGCGGAATTGTAATTATTGGCTCTCAGAACTTTGAGCTGGCGATTTAAAAAGTTTGTCGTGAAATTTAGTTTTTAGGTACATAAAGTAGAATTTCCTTTCAAATTAGAGACAATGATAAAGTAAATGGTACTGTGGACATTTAATGATTCTTTAGTCATTATGGCCATTAAGTTATTCAACATTCGAATGCAAACACATGAGCAATTTTCATATTAAAGCCTATGCATTTTAATCTGAGTAAAATCGCAATTCCGATACAATATCCAAGATTCTACTTGAAAACAATCACCAATGTCAATTAGTTTGTGATCCGTTGCCTTTATGAAAACGGATAGTCATTTGTACATGTTTATTTAATTCATCATCATCAGCCTCTAAGTGTTCCCACTGCTGGGACACAGGCCTCCTCTCTGTGAGAGGGAGTGGGCCATAATCCACCACGCGGGCCCAGTGCGGGTTATTTAATCGCACAGATCAAAATATTAAAAAAAAAAAATGTAATGAAGATGAAAATCTACATATCAATATTATTAAATGCGAAGTTTGAATGTTTGGATAAATGGATGAATGGATGTTTGTTACTCAGCCACGTCAAGACGGCTTAACATGAATGAAAAGCTCAGATATAGTCTGCATTAACAAATAAGATACCTTTTATCCCGATATTACGACCTCGTGGGATAATTTTCAAGTTACATGCAGAAGAAGCCGTAACAAACACCATAGACAAATTCAATATGGTCTATTACACTTCATCCACATTATCTATGAACGATAGACGCCATCCTCTCGGCCGAGCGGTGCACTTGAAATGTTTCTTAATATTAAAATAACAGTTAACTATAAATTATAGTTTATGCAAGCCACCGAGTAAAGTAATTAATGTCACAGGGAAGGTTTTTTATTTAAAATAACCAACCCAAGTCAAAAAACCCAATAAAAGCTAGTGTGTCATAATTCAAAACACATTATAAAGCAAGCATATTAGCCAGCATACGATATCAATATATCTTAGGACTTAACACACGCTACCGTCGCCGGCAAACTGACAGATTTTCAGCTATTCTTGAGAAGTGCCATACTAATCCATTTTACGCTGTTGACATCTTGACACGGATGATACATAATCCTGTAATACTGTGAAAAGCAGGAGTGGCATATCACGTGAAAAGGAATATTTGTTTTTACTTTATTTGTGTTATATTTATAGTCTGTGAAAATCTGTTTTGTGTTGTATAATTCTTTCGTCACTGAATTATTTGATAACAAGCTTCTTTCATCTGCTGTTGTCGCTACTTATCAAAGGTTTTATTTTGAGACAATGTGTTTTAAATTAATAAATAAAAATTATATTTAAGCGACGCTTACAGAAATCTAAGCATCGTTCTTTCATTACCATGGATACGACAGTTACTTTACAAATAATTTAATTCAAACGTTTTTAACTTTTTTGTTCTTTTTTTTTTTGTTTGTCCACCCGCACTTTTTTGGATGACTGTGTGGTCGCGCCTGCTTTGCGTCCGTATGTCACTACAGGGATCCAGCAGAATATCAGCGTCAGGTATCAACCTGACACATGCTGAGCTGGATACCCATTTAGTGCAATCCTGAGACACACACCGCACATTTATTGTGTCACGTCTCAATTATGATAATCTCTGTAGGTATCACCCTTTTTTTTTGTTATCTGTCACTTTTTTTTTTTCTTTTACCTAATGATTTATTTATTTTTCTTGTTACTGGATCCTTTTATGTACCTACTTGTTTTTGTGTCTCTATTGCACTGAATAAATCTTTTATCTATCTATCTATCTATCTATTAAAATAATTCCAGCCGCTTATGCGTTACACGGCATGATAGACAGACAAACACAGATATTTCTGATATTATTTTTAATGTTATTACGTTTTAGTATGGGTTGCGGAAATAGCTAATCAGGTTACCGTGTAACGTAAAGGATAATTGACAGAACAGGGTGAATTTTTAGTCAGTAATGCCTTTGTCAAACAGACAGGCGAGTCCGAAGCGATACCGAACCGATACGAGACGTCAGTCAGTCCGATAGTTCTGTCACGCTATCGGATCGCTTTTACTTTTCTTTGTGACTGGATTCAAACAATTCCTAAAACATACATTACAAATAAAAACGTCACGCTTCGCATTCGCCACGCCTGTCTGTTTGACAAAGGCTTAACAGTTTGACAGTCGCTTCCGCTCCTCACAGGGTGGAAGGGCTAATTTTATGATTTTACCCTCCCCAACAAATAAAATCTTATGAATACTTTCACTCTAAACAGTAAAAAAAAATCATAAGATCTGTGTATCTTTCGTCTACCACAATATCCATAATATTCAAGATAGTAACTAGTATATTTTATAAAGAAAATTCCTTAAGAAAATTGTTACCTAAGAATCCTCGCACTCCTGTGTAAAATTGTAATCAACATTATTATCAAGAAGCCAACTTTGTCCATTTGTTTCACTGTTCCAGATAACATCAAGTTATTCCTGAACTTGAAACTTCTACAGTTTCATAATTCATAGTCAACTTCGGCGAGCTTGTTATCGAACAAGGAATTCCTAAGCAGATGAATATTTTCGAATTAAATTCTGTCAGTTTCAATGGCTGTCGTAGAAAGCTTATAAATATAAAATTGATGAGATTTCTATTTATAAAATTTATACGACAAGAGATTTTTATAAGTCTTTTCGCAAATTGAAAACATTTCTCAGTTCTAATTTATTTTTTACGTATTATTTTATTTTAGCCACGTTTTTCAGTAGGTATTTTAATTGATGTCACGAAAGTTAATAAAGAGTTAATTCGGATATTGGTAGCATGTGGGAATATTTAATATACCTACCAAAAATATAATATAATTTCAGAATCATTGACGCATTACTTTCAATTACATCAGTATTTCCTGCTATTATATTTGTTATCGCTACATCACCATCACTACATAGTATAAAACAAAGCTTCGCTTCCCGCTGTCTGTCTCTATGTATACTTAGATCGTTAAAACTGCGCAACGGATTTTGATGCGGTTTTTTTTTAATACTTAGAGTGATTCAAGAGGAAGGTTTATAAGTATATATATAACATGCATAATATAGTAGACATTGCACCCGTGCGGAGCCGGAGTTCTTAAAAGTGCCCGACATAATTTATATTCAATCATCTGCATGATAATGAAAATTTATTAAACTAACTAAAAAAAGTCTATCATCAATACTAAAACCAGAAACTCCATTAGTCCATTTCGTAAATACATTGATGGACGGCCTGACAGTACTAGGGTAACATCAAACATGAACAGGTATCCGTACCGCTACACGCGCTCATGCTTGAAATTGTTCCCCATTTGGATGTACCCCGGTCAAAGGACGACCACTGCACTGCAAATAAAATGTCCCCTTTTCAACGGACGTTTGAACGTACTGCGGAAACACCAGAGACCACCTACACACGTTTTATGTTTGCCTGGTACATTCGTTACATAATTTTGGGTTAAGTATGGACATTCTTGAATGAAATGAAACGTTAAAAACACAAGCATTTATTATGTTTCTTTTTTTAAATTTTATTCCACTTTAGAAACATCCTTAGTATCGTGTTGCGTCGAGAAACATTTAAACTCATAAAAACAGTCTCGGAATATACCCACACCGAAAACAACATAGTACTAGTAGGTCATACAAATATTTGTTTTCTTGCTGGAATCAAACCCGCAACACGCAGTGTATTATTCAATCGCTCAGTCACTGTGCCAAACATGCCGCATACTAAAACAAAGAGTATATTGTGCAGCTGGTCAGCTATAATCCGTTAGTTTTACATAAACGTGTCAAGTAGCAGAAAATGCTTGCGTTAAGGGACTCTTAATACAAGCAATTGTCGTCTAGTAATAACTGTACATTAAACAAAAAACAAACAAGCCAGATAACTTAAGGTTCCTGACAAATTGACACACATTACCACAAAACTGATACAGACCCTTAATTTCACACATGATACTTCAATACATCGAATTAATAATGAAGAGGTTTACCAATTAAGAGTAAAGTATAAAGGTAAACAACGATTATTTGCGTTCCTCCAATCTGCAACGAAAATAAACACCATATTTATCAGCTGTGTTATCAGACCGTGCAAATTATATGAGAGTGACCCTATTACAGGCGGGTAGACAAATGGATATGGGTTCCAATCCCCGTAGACCATAAACTAACAACCTTTTACGATGTATTAACTTAATAGAAAACAGTTATGTACACTTTTAGCTTAAGTTATTCTTGTGTGGTCGCGGGACTTACGAATTACTTATTATAATTTTTTTTAGCGTGGTAAGATCATCAAATGAGTCCTCCCACCCAGGGCAGGGCGGGAGGGACTGTCAGACTTGACGGACTTAAATCCACGGTGTCCTTCAATTGTCCTTTATGTACCGGGGTTATGGTAAATTCTGAGTCCCGCGACCCCGGCAGGCTTTGGCCCTCTACAGGCCCCGTCACTATGCTAACACTCCTTGAGGCGCGCGTGGAACACAACGCACCGTCGACCCGGGCATGGTCCATGGTCGGACAGCGAGTGGCCCATTACTCGCCGCCCGCACTTTTTTTTTTTTTTTTTTTTTTTTATCGTGGTAAAATCATCAAATGAGTCCTCCCACCCAGGGCAGGGCGGGAGGGACTGTCAGACTTGTACTGACTAAAATCCACGGTGTCCTTCACTAGCCCTTTACGTACCGGGGTCACGGTAATCCCTTGGTCCCGCGCTTAGTGTAAAGGTTTGAAGTTAACTTATATTTTTATCCACATAGGGCCAGTTCTTTGATCAGTAATTAAGTAAACATTTTTTAAATACTTATAGCATTTACACATTATTCCCTACACTCATTCAAATGATACAATATTTTTATATCTAATTTTAACTAACCCCCAATACTAAAATCAATTAGATCTGTGGAATCAGTATAATAACCGCCTCAGTGATTTCAATTTTCAAACAAATTAAAACTACATCAAAATCCGTCCATCCATTTACGAGCTACGATACCACAGAATATACCAACACCGACTGACACGTCAAATTAAACACCTATCTTTTAGCGTTGGGGCTTAAAATAGTATATAATATTATCAGTTTCGAACACTCTCTAATACGAGTAGCATAGAATAAGCTCTTTACGTCATGCATCGGAGAGCGCACCCATTTTGAATGTATAAGTTAACACCGGCCAATCGGGATCGAGCTCTTTGGACTTTCAGCTCGACTTACTAAACATTTGAGGTCAGTGGCTAATGCAATAAAGTAGAGATACATTGTACTAACGGGACAAGTTTAATTGCTTGTTGCATTAAAATGGCAGAAAATAATTAAATGGATAAACGAACTATTTTGATGTATGCTAAACCGTTTGTCGGTATATGCATTAGTATGAAAATTATTGACTTAAAAATTAGACCTGTAAAAGTGAAATAAAAATATTCTTTTTTTTTAATTTTAGAAGTTTTTTTTATGTGATAAATTCATCAAATGAGTCCTAACTGAGGGCG
Organism: Agrotis puta; assembly: GCA_943136025.2. NCBI lineage: Eukaryota > Metazoa > Arthropoda > Insecta > Lepidoptera > Noctuidae > Agrotis > Agrotis puta. Next base: position 8,659,199 of record OW964186.2, on the reverse strand, counting down.
GGGCGGGACTGTTAGACTTGTACTGACTAAAATTTACGGTGTCTCTCAATAGCCCTTTACGTTCCGGAGTCGAGAAGAGTTGGTATCCAAGAGTGTTTAGTTGTTATTATCTTGAACTCCAACGCTTGACGCATGCAACAGCGTGGAGGATTGTGCCGTATTACCTTCCCATCGAACATTTTATGTTACAGAAACTATTTTTAACATACTTTTAATTAATAAGGGGTAAAGTAGTTTTACAAAGGACAAAGCTATACAAACATAGTATAAAAATAAAATAGCAAAGAGTCGTTAAATACCACTACATCAAAATGGCCTGCAATGTGTGACACATGCGATGGGGTGGACATATTAACTCGCAGCGGGAGGCAATATTGCCCCTGCTAACATTTTATATTACCTATAATACAGTTGTTAATAAACTCTCTGATACACAGTTAATAACAGCTACAAACAGCTATATAAAGGTGTTCAGTTATTGTGTTTCCGATCGCATTGTTTCATGTGCTATAAAAATAAAAAAAGTGTGAGTTATGTGCCGTAATAACACATGTGGATAGTTAATTACCTATGAAACTTCTACCAACAAAATAACAGACTATCAAATCGTAAATAATAGATATTTAATGAAGTATTTTTATTTGTTTTCAGTTTCCAATGTTTCGGCATTGTTATAAGTGTTTTATTCATTTTTTTGTGCTTTTTAAATTAACTTAATTATACAACTAAGAAAAACCTAAAATAATACTAAAATGAAATCTATACAATGGGAAAATATAGAACACATTTATGTACATCGCTGTCAATTTTTTTTTTTACGTGGTAAAATCATTAGTCCTCCCACCCAGGGCAGGGCGGGAGGGACTGTCAGACTCGTACTGACTAAAATCCACGGTGTCCTTCAATAGCCCTTTACGTTCTAGGGATCACGGTAATTCGTACAGTCCAGCGACTCCGGATGGGGTAAGTTCCCAGAAAGCTGGCAGTGTGTTTATGAAGCAGATAAAACGATGGAATGTAAAGCCTTGATACGCCCAGATGGTGTCGTCACAAGCTGGACAGAACCATCGACCAGTTAATATTGACCTTGGATAGGAACACCAAGAAGTCACAAGCCTTTCGCCTTTGCCGAGCAGTGGCCAACAGTGACTTTACTATTACGATAAAAGATAAAATGAAGTCGACTAACATTAGGTTTTATATACATTTGATAAAGATGATTGAAGATCGCAGACTTGTCTCCCGTAATACTTTGATGGATGATAGCATCAAGAATTTTATACACTTAATGTCCTCTGGTGGTAACACCTTTATTATGATCTAGATTGAACTTGTTTTTTCTAATGTAACTTGGTATTACAAATGAGAATGTTTGGATGTATGGATGGATGTTTGGTACTCAATCTCGTCAGAACTGCTGAACGGATCTTGATGAAATTTGGATAAGAGATAGTTAATTATCTAAAATAATACATAGGGTATCGTTTATCTCGATAATACATACCCGTGGGATAAATTTCGAGTAAAAGTGGGCGAAGCCGCTGGCAACTGCTAGTAATAGTTGTAATTGTAGTACAAAAACTAGAATTTACGTCGAAGTTCCTCATAAAAAAGCAAGCCAAAACCCAAATCTCATGGCTGCTAATGAGAAATTAAATAAAAAAAAGATGGAAAAACAGAGAAAACAATTAAATCCCGTTATACAAATAAATTCAGCAAAACGCACCGCTGGACATTACGTTTTGTATAATAAAAACAATAATATCACCCCAATATAACCGTAATTTTATAACAAAGAAACGCCACATCACGTATTTGTATTGCATTCGTGCTGCCAATACATACCGCAGTTGGTTTACCAATAAATCAATTCATTACCAGGCTGACAAGGCAAACAAGGGACATACATAATTATTGTAAGAGAGTTTTCAACTTTTCCATAAGCACAAAAAGTCATAATTAACTATAAAAACTAATAAGTATTGCAATTAACGTTTTAAATTATAATACACCTACTGGTCGACCGAGCTCTGTTCGGGACCCACAAACAGAGGAAATAGTTAAAAAAAAAACGACGGGTTGCACTCTGGGAGTGCCGGCAGAAGTGAAAACTTGAATAGTAATAAACACACACGAACATTCGCGCAAGCGCCCTGCGCCGTCTTACGAATTTTCGATCAGGTCACGTGTCCTGACGCGAGTTTAATATTTTTTACCCATTCCAAAAAAAGTGCACAACGACGCTAAAGAAGTTTTCACTTCAAAAAGGAACCCTGTTAAAATAAATCTGAAGTTTGAACCCACGGCCGTCAACTTAGAATCAACGCATATACAAATCTGCCACCCAAACAGGTGATGAAATTATGATAACGAGTACATTGTGTGTGTGAATTTTTAAGCGTGGTGAGTGTGAAATTATGGAGAAAACTATTTTTTTAGATATCGGATGTAGATTAGAGAAATAAAGACTAATGCCAAAAATACGTTCGCTCTAGTATATACCTGAAATTTAATTGCACAAGAAACTCATCAGCAGATTATTATTTCGTGTGCCTAAATGTTTTTTTCTGTAATTAATCCCTAGTTTAACCATTTCCAATGTACTCGTATTATGCCCAACGAATTCAATACCCCGACCACATTCTGATTCGTGCACCGCTCCGATAGCGGGAATGTCGCTTACAAACCAATATTCAGTTAATTGCGGGTAGCTCGCGGACTGGAGTACCGAACTCATTAACTCAATTTTACAAATCTACATAGGAAGTAGATAGGTTTGATTTATTCTGGATTCAATCATTTTTGACGGACGGTACGTGAATCTCAGATTTGCGCAGACAAAACGAAAACTCTAGATAGACTGGTAGACACATTGATGTTCTGATGGGGGTTGGTTAGTAAAATAAAAACTTAAATCGTCAATCTAGTCAGAAGTTATCTGATGAAACAAAATCTAATAAAAAAAGGAACCTCACACTTACTACTTTCTTTTTTTTACGTGGTTAAATCATCACATGAGTACTCCCACACAGGGCAGAGCGGAAGGGACTGTCAGATTCGTACTGACTGTGTCCTTCAATAGCCCTTTACATACCGGGGTCACGGTAATTCGAGAGTACCGCGACTCCAGCAGGCTTTGGCCCTCTACAGGGGGCCCCGTCACTATGCTGACCCTCCTAGAGGCGCGCGTGAAACACAACGCGCCGTTGACCCTCATTATGACGCCGCTGTAGAAGCACAGCTGTTGTAAGGCGATAAAAATGCAAGCCTTTCAGGCAAAGTCAGCCATCTTTCTATCTGAAAACAGGTTTGTGCTTTCTAATCGGTACTGACAAACTACATCGTTTGTCATACGTCTTTTGTTCATTCCCATTTATGGACATAATATATACTTGAATGGACATTCAACTGCACCACATTAACCTGTTTCCCAAATTCTGCCTCTATCGTCAGATTATCTGGGGTGCTAAGACAGGAAACCTCCACGTGCGCCCGTGGACTGGAGTTCCCCTTCGGATACGTCCGGGGGGAAGACCAGTTTTTCGGGCCGGTGCACCCTGGGATGCGGGCAAAAACTCTTTTAGGCACTGTGTGCCTAAGGGGTCTCTTTGCCCGTATGCGAATAGCCTGTCGGGTGGATGCTCCAACGCGTGTCCCTCTGAACAGCAGAGGGCACAGCGGCGGAGCGGGCTTGCGGACGGTGAGTAATGGGTAAGCTCGCCGTCCGACCAAGGACCAAGCCCGGGTCGGTGGCGCGTCGTGTTTCACGCGTCACCGACGGGGCCCCTTACGGGGCCAAATGCCTGCTGGGGTCGCGGCTTTTTTCTTAATCCAGGATACCGCGGCCCCGGAACGTAAAGGGCATTCGAAGAAACACGGGTGGATTTTAGTCAGTAAGAGTCTGACAGTCCCTTCCGCCCCGCCCAGGGCGGGAGGACTCATTTGATGATTTTGCCACCCTAAAAAAAAAAAAAAAAAAATCGTCAGATTATCTAGCTAGAGGGCCTACCACGCTGCCAATACGCGAAGAAACTCTATTTTTCTAAGTAGTTACGTTAAAGTAATAATGCCTTTATCAAACAGACAGGTGAAAGCGAAGCGTTTCCGAAGCGATACCGAACCGAAGCGAGACGTCAGTCCGATAGTTTTGTCACGCTATCGGATCGCTTTCGCTTTTCTATGTGACTGGATTCAAACAATTCCATAAATTACAAATAAAAACGTCACGCTTCGCATTCGTCACGCCTTTCTGTTTGACAAAGGCTTAAAAGAATAACCAATAGTTTCGAATCACACAGTCATAATTTATCAACGCATTCATTGTTTGTAGAGAACTACAGGTATATTAACCCTTCGCACTCACAAATATTGTAACATGATACCACCAATCCCTATAGAGTTATTTGCGGTGTCATTATGTTATTGGAAGTGCGCACATCATGTTAATAACCCTCCGAAGCCATTAAGCCTTTGACGTGTTGTGTCAACCATTATATGACACGTTCATATTTGAAGAATTGGAAATGTGATGGCATAACGATGTCCACTGTTTAATGGATTTGTAATTTGTGTTTAATGTTAAGGGGAAAATAAGTAACCAAAACAACAAAATAATCATCACATCGTTTATTTGTTTAAACTTCATGCTGTACTATAGTTCGTTTAGTCGTGTTTGTAGGTATTTATATATATAAAAAAATAATTTAATTATTATTGACCGGGAAAGACGTCGGGACTCGATACAAATTGTGATGACCGGGTTGGGGTGGCTCATAAAAATGATAACTGGAAAGTTAAGGAGGATTTTATCCGCAACAAAAGGAGAATAGTAGTTCCAAATAGTAGCACAAGGGCGGACTTGTAAAGCACTGTTTGCTGTTGAAGCACAATCAAAAGTATCGATATACCAACAACACAATGCGATACTCGTATTTTTTGGATAGATCCACAAGAATACAGCGAAAGCTTGGATCGATACAAAACTACAGGTATCGGAATGAATGGATGGTATCGTGCTGCATTGTCCGATCAATTCAGAAGAATACAAAAGAAGGACATAAATTATTTTCAATAGAATTGCTGCAATTTTGCTTACAAGGATTATGTGACTAGACTAACTCTTACAGCGATAAAGCTATAAGATACTGTTCGATATTTGGCGGACCTGATCGAGGCCATAGCTCGGACTTTGGTCATAAGCTCATCCTTGTATAATCAGTGCGTCTTACGGAGCCGTGGAACATGTCAGTCAACCTGCCCCACCGGCTATATGCCACGCACTGGCTATGTAAGAGTCTCTGCTTGGGATCTCGTTCGTTCTCGATCTCGCAGGATAAAATCCGGAACGAGGTTTTGCGGCAGAAGACCAAAGTGAAAGTTGTTGTCCAAAATTGTAGCAAGCTGAAGTGGCCCCATGGGGCCGACCCTATAAGTGGGTGAGAGAGAAGCTCCGCCCCTGGGCTCCCCCGTTGACGCAGAGTCTCCAGCCTCAGTTCGCGGAGGACGTGGTGAGCGCCCTGTTCCCATCGCGGGGAGAGCATACTCCCCCGCCCATGGCTCCGTCTCCGACGGAATCCGACGGTGAAGCTGAAGCAAACGCGGACCACAGCGACGACGATGTCTACGATGCTCCAGAGGTGACCGAGGTAGACCTGAGAGTGGCGGTACAACGGCTCAAGGCCAAAAATACCGCCCCAGGACCCGACGGCCTGCCAGGAAAAGCCTGGGTCCTGGCCTCGGGGACTCTCGGGCCTCGACTGGGGGGCTCTTTAGCGCATGCCTGGAGAGGGGCCGGTTCCCGCTTCGTTGGAAGACGGGGAAACTGGTCCTGATCCAGAAGCCCGGGCGCCCTGCGGACTCTCCGTCCGCATTCCGGCCCATCGTGCTGCTCGACGAGGTGGGCAAGCTCTTTGAAAGAGTAATTGCAGACCGCCTCGTCGGGCACCTGAATCGGGTGGGCCCGGACCTCTCGGAGAGCCAGTTTGGCTTCCGGAGGGGGCGCTCGACGGTGGACGCGATCATGCGCGTGAGAGCCCTCACGACGGGGGATGCGGTATCCCGGGGCAGGGTCGTCTTGGCGGTGTCCTTGGACATCACCAACGCCTTCAACACCCTGCCCTGGAGTTGCATCAGGGAGGCACTCCGGTATCACCGGGTGCCGACCTACCTCCGTCGCACAGTCGAGGACTACCTGACGGACAGGGCCGTCATCTACCCCGGTCACCGGGGAGAGTGGAACCGGCGAGAGATGTCGTGCGGTGTTCCACAGGGATCGGTCTTGGGGCCGCTCCTGTGGAACATCGGCTACGACTAGGTGCTGCGCGGCGACCTCCCTGACGGCGTCGGCGTAATATGTTACGCCGACGACACGCTCGTCCTGGCGGAGGGAGAGTCGCACCAGGCGGCGGCCGACCTGGCGACGCAAGCGGTGGCGACAGTCGCTCAAAGAATCCGGCAGTTGGGACTCGACGTGGCGCTGCATAAAACAGAGGCCATGTGCTTTCATGGCCGTCTGAACGCGCCACGTTCAGAGTCCCACATTACGGTGGAGGGGGTTCGCATCGGCGTCGGGAGGACGATGAAGTACCTGGGACTCGTCCTCGACAGCCGGTGGAACTTTAGGGAGCACTTCCTACGTTTGGCCCCAAAGCTGAACCGGGCAGCAGGCGCCCTCAGGCGACTCCTGCCCAATCTCGGCGGGCCAAACGCCTCCTGCCGGAGGCTGTACGCCGGTGTCGTGCGGTCCATGGCCCTCTACGGGGCCCCTGTGTGGGCCCTAAGCATCCGGACGCGACCACTCAAGCTGGTCGCATGCCAGAGGGTCATGGCTATCCGGATGATCCGGGGATACCGCACGATCGCCGGCGAATCAGCCAACCTCCTAGCAGGATTGCTGCCCTGGGATCTGGAGGCGACTGCCCTCCAGCGCGTCTACGAATGGCGCGTGGAGGCGCAGCGCCGGGGCGAATCCCCGCTGCCTCGACAGGTCGAGGCGCGGCGGGAAGAGCTCCGGCGCGATCTCAGGGCAGTATGGAGGGAGCGACTGTCGCAACCGAGGTCCGGGCACGCCGCAATCGCGGCGGTAAGACCCCTCTTTGAGGAGTGGCTGGATAGGCGTCACGGCGTCCTTACCTTCCGCATGACGCAGGTCCTCACCGGACACGGAAGTTTCGGGAGGTTCCTGTGTCTGATAGGGAGGGAAGAAACGCCTGGGTGTCACCACTGCGAGGATCGTCCGGAGGACACGGTGGAGCATACGGTGCAGGACTGCCCCGCTTGGGCAGAGCACCGCCGTGTCCTCACGACGGCGATAGGCGGAGACCTCTCGCGCCCGGCATTGGTCGAGGCCATGCTGCGGGGCGAGACGGAGTGGGAAGCGGTCGCCTCCTTCTGCGAAGCAGTCATGCTCGTGAAGGAGGAGGCGGGCCGCCTGAGGGAGAGGACAGCGTCCTCCCTCCATCCCAGCCGCAGTGGTAGACGCCCACGGCGTCGGACGTCACAGGACGATCTCCGGCCACCGTAGGCGCGGGCATGCGGGCAGCGAGTAATGGGCGACTTGCTGTCCGACCATGGACCATGCCCGGGTCGACGGCGCGTTGTGTTCCACGCGCGCCTCAAGGAGTGTCAGCACATTGACGGGGCCTGTAGAGGGCCAGAGCCTGCCGGGGTCGCGGGACTTACCCATCACCGTAACCCCGGTACGTAAAGGGCTCGTGAAGGACACCGTGGATTTTAGTCAGTACAAGTCTGACAGTCCCTCCCGCCCTGCCCTGGGTGGGAGGACTCATTTGATGATTTTACCACGCAAAAAAAAAAAAAAAAATAGCTGAAGTGGCAATGGGCTGGTCATGTCTGTCGTAGAACCGACCGGTGAAGAAGTGTGGGACGTCGCCCGGCAAAATGGACCGGTGACCTACAGAAGGTAGCTAAAAATAGGGAAGGTCGTGCGCTGTTGTCCATGGTTCCCCATAGTCGGGAAGTGATGTCCAAAAGTGGACTGCAATAAGCTGAAATAATAAAAGAATAAAAGTCGTCGGTTTCAGCCTATATTATATCAATATTTTTGTTTTTATAAGTCTTAATCTAGAAAATTTTAACAACACCTAGACGTTTGCCAAAAATACGATTGTCTTCAACCCAGCCAAAGGAAAACGTTCATTCCATGATAGCGGCTAGAGTATGAATAAGACAAGCTTCTTAAGGTTAATGTTATTCATTAATTATTTACAGAATATAATCAAACTTATTGGCATTCGCTTAATTCCTTAAATTATGTGATACTAGAACTAATTTATAACAATTCAAACCCGATTATAAAAAAATACCACCAAAAAAATGTTTGAGAACCAAAAGTTCGAAGTCATGTGACATTTACGAACCCGCACTGGACCCAGATGATGGTTTCTGGCACAGAACACTCCCTCCCTGTCACAAAGAGGAAACCTGTGTGCTATAAGTGGGAACATTATATGCTGATGATGTCAAAATATCTATTTGTTTTGAGAAGAGGCCCATGTCTTCTATAGTTTATTGATTCCCGACACTACATTCCCACTTTAGAAACATCTCTAGCATTATGTTGCGTCGAGAAACATTTAAACTCACATAAACAAACTCAGAATACACATAGTACTAGTAGGTCTTACAAATATTTGTTTCCTTGCGGGAACCGAACCCACGACACATAGCGTAGCAGTCAATCGCTCAGATACTGTGCCAAACATGCCGTATAATAAAACACACAGTATATTGTGCAGCTGGTCGGCTATAATTCCTTACTTTTACCTATACGTGTCAAGTAGCAGAAAACTGGGACTAACGAATTACCGTGACCCCGGTACGTAAAGGGCTAGTGAAGGACACCGTGGATTTTAGTCAGTACGAGTCTGACAGTCCCTCCCGCGCTGCCCTGGGTGGAAGGACTCATTTGATGATTTTACCACGAAAAAAAAAAGAAAAAAAAAACTGATGATGTCAAAATACTGCGATTATTGGTTTTGACAAGAGGCCCATGTCTCCTGTAGTTTATTGATTCCCAACACTATTTTTCCATTCCATAGATCGTAACATTCATACACAAAAGTAGTTCAATTATCGAAGCTAACAAAAGCTAACTTTTTCCTTCCTCACAGAGCTTTTGATTTCGATCAAGAAACTTGCCGCCTTTGTTCTCAGTGAACTTTGCAATAATCTCGAAGTTAGCTAGATTTCCGTGTATACGATCTAACCAGAACCCGGTTACTTTTTAATTAACACTTCGGAGTAATTTATAATGAGGGTTTTATAAAAATATGATAAAGGGTTGGTAACAAAGAAAATAATTGAATTCTTTATTTTCACTGAAAAATCTACAGAACAGTTAAAGTTTATAAGGAGAGGAAGTGGATGAAGCTAATACTTTATAATTATGCCAAATATACATGCCAAAAATCATTAAATTGATAAATAAAAAAACACAAACTATGACGTGCGGAACATACGAGGTGATGTAATTACATAGTTGTTTAAAAAATTTCAGTGTTCCGTTAATGCCGCGAAAAAACTTTAGTTGTAGGGCAGGCTGTACCATCAGTTTTATACACTGAATGTCAAATAACATACATTGAAGTCAAACATTGATTAGATTATACAGGTTTTGATAATATACCTATGGAATGTTAAAAAATTAAAGCGACGACGCTTAATAAATAAAAACAAGTTATTATACTCGAATCTTAAAACTAAAATATTGACTATCTCAAAAAAGTATAAGAACCAGCCATTTACACGATGTAGGAAGACATTCTAGCTCCAAACACGACTTAACCCTAAAAAGCGGTCACATTTTCTATCCTTACCAGCCACATCGCGATCTTGGAGCCGACTCGGGTCGTCGACGACGTAATTTCCTACGCGGGTCCAAACGACCTGCCTCAATGAGATTCCGTTTTGATAAAACCCTGTATCAAGCGCGCTTGAGAGGGTTAAAGAGCCCCGTTAAAGGGCAGTTTCATTGTAATTATCCGAAAGTACATGGAGAATTGTGAATGACGCACACATTCAGTACTAATATTATAAAGCTCTTCATCTTTGTTTGGTTGTATGCGCTAATCTCAAGAACTACTGGTTTGAATTGAAAAAAATGTTTTTGTGTTAGAATGCCCATTTATCGAGGAAGACTATAGGTTACTAGCACTTTTCCCGCGACTTCGTCCGCGTGGATTACGTACTTTTCCATACAAACAAAATTCCCCCTTTTCACCCCCTTAAAGGTTAAATTTCCAAAAACCCCTTCTTAGTGCTCCCCTACATTATAATAGGAAGCCGTGTGCAAAATTTCACATTCCTAGCCCCAGTAGTTTCGGCTGTACGTTGATATGTCAGTCAGTCAGTTCTCCTTTTATATATATAGATATATATAGATAAAATATCACGCTACGACCAATAGGAGCCAAGCAGCGGGTCAAACCGCGGGAAACAGCTAGTGTATGAATACACCATGTAGGGGCTAGTTATGTTACTAATTTAGATCGAATGGGTTTGCCTATACATACAGGCGATCCTATTGTTACAACTTTCCTATTGTTTGCCTACAAAATTACGTAGATAAGTGATGAGGGTTCCAAAGGTCGTTCTGGCATTTATAACTCGAAGATTATCAATAGAACAAAGTAAGGGTAGGCTCTATAGATTATAGTTGACACGTGTATTAAAAAAGCATGGCAGGGTAAATCTTATACATATAATAAAAATGAATCGCTAAATGTGTTGTTAAGCGCATAACTCTACAACGCCGGGACCAATTTGGCCAGTTCTTTTTTTGTTGTCTTCGTCATTGTGAGGAGAAGGTTCTAATGTTATTCTTATATTCTAAAAAAATGACGTGTTGCACTCTGGGAGTGCCGGCAGAAGTGAAAACTTGAATAGTAATAAACACACACTAACATTCGCGCAAGCGCCCTGCGCCGTCTTATGAATTTTCGATCAGGTCACGTGTCCTGACGCGAGTTTAACATTTTTTACCCATTCCAAAAAAAGTGCACAACGCCGCTAAAGAAGGTTTCACTTCAAAAATATAAAAATTAGGGTTTTGTAGGGTAGAGTAGGTTTATTTTAGAAACAAGCGATAAAGGAACTTCACGCGGGCGCAGCCGCGGGGGAACAGCTAGTAAAAATATATGATGCAAAGGTATTATGCGGTTCAACTGCGTACTACATTTTGTTACTGCTACGCTAAGCTACGCCATACGTCTACGTCGTAGTCGCTGCTACGCGGTCTTGCTACGAGGAGCAGCGAGTTTTTTGCAGAACAATTGTTTTTTTTTTTTCGTGGAAAAATCATCAAATGAGTCCTCCCATCCAAGGCAGAGCGGGAGGGACTGTCAGACTCGTACTAACTTAAATCCACGGTGTTCTTTATGTTCCGGGGTCACGGTAATTCGTACAGTCCCGCGACCACCCCGGCAGGCTTTGGCACAAATTTTAACACAACGCGCCGTCGACCCGGGCATGGTCCATGGTCGGACAGCGAGTTGCCCATTACTCGCTGTCCGCATGCTGCCCGCGCCTATGGTGGCCAGAGATCGTCTGCCGACGTCCGTCGCCGTGGGCGTCTACCACTGCTGTTGGGGTGGAGGGAGGATGCTGTCCTCTCCCTCATGCGGCCAGCCTCCTCCTTCGCGAGCATGACTGCTTCGCAGAAGGAGGCGACCGGCATCGACCAATGCTGGGCGCGAGAAGAACAACTGAATTTTAGAGCAAGTTTGAGATTCTTTCACTACCACATTCATACGATTACGACATCTCCAATACAAAATGCTATAAAACAACCTCCATAATCGTAAAACACAAAACATTATCACAGCAAATAACACAAACACGTCTGTTGAAATTGAAAACATAAAAATAAGACGAAACATCCCATTAGTAAAGCTTTCCCCGTTTACATGCAAAAGGGAAGACCATATTCTTTTTAGGATTCCGTACCCAAAGGGTAAAACGGGACCCTATTTAGTCCGTCTCTCTGTCTGTCTTTTCTTGTCTATTTCTCTTCTGTATCTGGTAATTCTTAATGGATTAAGCTCTCTTGTATCTGTATTCATCCTGTATATGTTTTCTGTATGTACACAAATTAATTTATTTATTAACACAGAAAAGAAGGACAACGAAGTAGGTATTGAAAAGTGCCACAATCAAAATGCATTGTGAAAAATATGTGTTGAAAGTAATAAAAGAGAGAGATGACAATATTCGAGATTTCAAAATCAATATTGATCTAGATCAAATTCGTGGCTAAGACGAAAAGAGATGGAATTAGGAAGTTCAGAGCACTTTGTTACAACGTGGAGCTTCAGGGCTCATCTGTATTCGTATAACGTGATGTGATGTTACAATAGTGGCTAGTTACCGAAGGCCGAAGTGTTCTTGATGTGAGTACTCACGTCAGAAGAATATGTAAATACGATCAATAATGTGTGGAGAATGTCTCGAGCACGTGGAAGTTAGGTGAGAGCTACATTGAACTATGATGATGTGTCACTTGATTAATTACCAATACCTAAACAGTTGCCAGACGATCTCCGGCCACCGTAGGCGCGGGCATGCGGGCAGCGAGTAATGGGCGACTCGCTGTCCGACCATGGACCATGCCCGGGTCGACGGCGTGTTGTGTTCCACGCGCGCCTCAAAGAGTGTCAGCATAGTGACGGGGCCTGTAGAGAGCCAAAGCCTGCCGGGGTCGCGGGACTAACGAATTACCGTGACCCCGGTACGTAAAGGGCTAGTGAGGGACACCGTGGATTTTCGTCAGTACGAGTCTCACAGATGATTTTTAACCACGAAAAAAAAAATACCTAAACAGTTGTCATCACCTTAGAATGGCCGTTTAACTTTAATTACAACTACTTGAATTATCACGGTTCATGAAATACAGCTCGGTGACAGACGGACAGACTGATGAACGGACAGCGGAGTCTGAATAAAAGGTTTAGCCTTTGGGTCATCATCATCTGCCTAGCCTTTTCCCAACAATATTGGGGTTGGCTTCCAGTCGAACTAGATGCAACTAAATATCAATATTTTACATTTACGTCAAAGGTTGCAAGTTCAAACCCCGGCACGCACCAATGTCTTTTAGAATTAATGTGCGTATTATAAATTAATTATCACTTGCTAAAAACGGTGAAGGAAAACATCGTGAGGAAACCAGCACACCTGAGAGATTTTTCAACGGTGTGTGAAGCCATGTCAGAGGCCTACGGGCGGTTTAAACTCTGACACTAGGTTGTTCATCAACCATACGATAAGAAGAAGAAGATGGAACAACTGCCTATCGGACCTCCACATCCCAGTAACTGGGTAATACGATACCCCGTGGTAAGACTGGTTGTCAAACTTTAAAGCTTCTAACTAATAGTAACGACTGTCAAAGATCTAAAAATGATAGCCGGGACTTACGGCTTTCCGAGGCACGGAGGAAACGACAGATGGTCACCCATTTACAGACCAACCTCGGCAAGCGCGGCGTAACCCGGAAGATCGGCCTGTGTGGTTGTAATTATTTAGTCACGAGCCTCTGTGTACGGAACCTTCAATATACTCTCAAACTCAAGATCAACCGTGACTCTTTCACCAACGGTTCTCCAAAACTAACACAACTTGAACCCGTGCATCCTGATCAGTATTCCTCAACCGTTTTACTTTTATTTTTGCCTACACAGGGGAATCAATAACGTTACTCCGATGACCTATAAACAGCCCCAAAGGCTTCTAAATTCCCCTCCATTCGTTATTATTGCCCCTTATTACTCAACCAGGAGCTGGGGTACCGACAGATCCCACGCGAGCGATTACCACAGAGGTCGGTGTATCCTAACCTTTTTTCTTATACCTACGTGTTATTTACGGGCTAATTGGACGGAATTTATTCTCAAATTTTTGGTTAAAGGAGCAAGTACACTTCATGGTATTATGTTTTAGGTAATTTTTGAGTTTTAATGTTGTTAATTTATTTCATTAAATGTTTTAGAATGAAAACAGTAGTAGATCAGTGATATCCCAACTAACGAGTTGTAGGTCGTGGGTTCGAATTCAGCCAGGCGCATTACTTTGTATTTTATCACCACTGCTTTCAAAACGAGGAAGGAAAATCGGGGAAGATCGACTGCTGAGCAGCGTGTCGCGGGTTCGATTTCCGCATGGAATAAATATTTGTATGGCGTAGATGGTCCGGATCTAGATGCTTTTGTAAGTCACTTTAAATAGTTGTTAACGCATCCTCAACATAGGAGAAATTCCTAAAGTTTAATAAAAAACAAAAAGTCTTGAGGTTTTTCTCTTACATAGAATTCCTCTTTGCCTCTCTACATTGTCAATTAATTAAATTAAATGTGTTGGAATTAAATATAAACAGTATTTACCTTAATTTTAATGAGGTGTACACCAGAGATGAGGAAATTCAGGGTTGGATTTCATGAGAGACCCTATAACTTAACTAATAATAATTATGAGGGTCTCGGCAAATATATTGTGTTCTGTAATTTTATACTGTTCACCTATTAAGCGTTATATACCTTTCGCTATATACGTTTAAGGCTCAAATCGTTACGATAACAACATAATGACATAACCATTACCTACGTTTGGTAAATGAGTTCTTGATCGCAGAGTATGATGTTATGAGAAACGACACTTAATGATACCTGGCAAAGTCTCTAGGAATATTAACGGTCTTTTCATTTTTCCTCCAAATTTTTTAGATAAGAGATAGATGGCTTATAACATTTTCTTTTATAACTTTACTCCACACTAGAAATTAGAAATTCCTCATTTGTCGTGGGTGCGTTTATAAACATAGAAACACACATACACAAACACCCAGACCTACAACCTACATACAACTACTTGTAGTTCATAAAAATATTTGTTCCGTGCGGGGATCGAACCAGCGACACTATGACTATGTCACTACTTTTTATTTAAAAAAATAAAACATAGTTTTTTCTCTCCTCCCCCAAATTCTAATTTAACCTTCGTAAGTTTCCAAGTTCCAACCAAAAATAACAAGAATTCCGGCACACATTTTCATCTAGGCATACTAAATTCCCCTGGAGCCGTATTTACCTGTCCAATTAAAAAAGCTAAAATATTCAGTTCATGAATACTGGCCCACTCGCGGCTTCGGATGGAGTGGATACTTAAATTTATAATTGCCAAATTTTAAACGGAATCGCAAAAGACCCAACGCTGTGTGTTAGTTACACAATACTTCAATGAAAGGCTTTACGTTTGAGGGATTTTGAATCGAGTATTTTGAAGTGATATTCAGTCTTTTCAATTTAGGGAATTAGGAAATTTGAAGTTTCTACTTCAGTTTTAAGGTTTATTATGTTAAAAGTGAACTTGGGTTTCTGTACAGGGTGATTTGTAATTGGTTGCAACAATTTTAACGCCATATTGACCAGTCAGTTTAGACCCCATGTTGTCGGGGTTAAAATTGTTGTAAATAAGGTCTAGAATTACTTATTACAAGGAATGCACCGAATTACAAATCACCCTGTATTTATGTTACTACATATTTCATCATTCAAATCATTTCTGACTGCGAAGATGACAAATAATTATGATAGAAGAACACTTGCTTGCCAAATGAATTAGGAGAAGGGATAATTATGATGATCAGTAAGTATGTGAGCTGAATAACGTTGTGACAATTGAAGCCTATGTTAGAAATAGATTGTTATATAGTTTTGTAACTAAAAATTATTTTTTAACTGGACGGTAAAGGCCTCCTATCCCGCCGTTCACCTTTAGCAAATTAATGCGATAATAC
The DNA here is from genome assembly GCA_943136025.2 of Agrotis puta. Taxonomy (NCBI): domain Eukaryota; kingdom Metazoa; phylum Arthropoda; class Insecta; order Lepidoptera; family Noctuidae; genus Agrotis; species Agrotis puta. Next base: position 8,643,391 of record OW964186.2, on the reverse strand, counting down.
GCTATTTAACTAAAAAAAAATTGGCCGAAAGATTGATTGTCAAAAAATATTTGACCCATATTTTTTACGTAAACCAAAAATCACAAAACGTCATTCGGTCGGTGTAATATTACAGGCGTTATAACGTCACAAGCCCCCCTCCTGAATTTCGAATCGTTTTATCTTTGTCAATATTCATTGATATATACTAACGAACTAAACAGATTTTCAATTTATTTTTCCAACGAACTATCTTATTATCTGAATCTGTAGAAAATGAATCAAGTACCTCATAACTATAATTTTATTTTATTTTGACACTTACATTCCAAAGATTAGATCAAGCAAACAAACTCAATTATGTCACAACCTTTGTTTTATGATGAATAAATTAGGAGGAATTCTTGAAGTTTCGCGAAAATATACGAATTGTTTGCAAATTGTTCGCGTTCCTTGTGAAGTCACATTAATTTTGTCAAGTGTAAACAAAAAGTCGTCAAAGTTTTGTATTAAAAGTTGGAAGTATCGGTTATGGAGTTAGGCATTCTTTACATGCTTTATACCTCTCTTCCCGGTTTTCACTGAGACTAAGTAAACCTTAAAGCGCGCCACACACGGCTAATATCTATACTATATAATAATATTATAAAGCTGCAGAGTTTGTTTGTTTGTTTGTTTGAACGCGCTAATCTCTGGAACTACTGGTCCGATTTGAATGATTCTTTCAGTGTTGGGTAGTCCATTTATCGAGGAAGGCTATAGGCTATGTAACATCACGCTATCACTAATAGGAGCGGAGCAGCAGTGAGAAATGTTTCAAAATCGGGAAAATGAATACCTTTTCGAGAGCTTCCGTTGCGTGCGCTGCGTAAACGGTTAAAGATACGCAAAAATTATGTACTACGGAATTATTTCTCATGAAAAGTTATAAAATAAAGTCCGCGAGAGCATATATCTATCTTTTAAGGTTAAGTCTCTATAACCTTTTTTGTGGAAATCAAATTTGATTTTAAAGAGCTTCATTATTTGCGAAGGTATTTTCATTAACATGATATTAATCCTTATCCAAATAAATACGTTAATCATCACAAGCATTTGATTTTGAACAAAATTGCCCTTGACATCGTTTGATTTTAATGAATATCTAAGGAGATATCATAGTTTCAAAATAATACTACAATAAAATTATGACTGCCTGGGCAAGTCATAATTGCGGTCGTAAGATCATCTTTGAGAAGTGGTTGGAGATCTATGCGCTACGGCGTCCTCAGCCTCAACTTCAACCTGGCGCAAGTCCTCCCGGGCACGGTTATTGCGGGAGGTACCTCAGGGATTCGGCGGCAGGCGAGGTGCATGGGGAGCAGTTGGAATGCGTGCGGGAAAAGATATCCTCTACCTATCGCCCCAGGCACGGGGCAACAAATCGCGGGGCATATTCCAGCCGCTTGCGGACGGGGAGTAATGGGTAGCTCGCCGTCCGACAAAGGACAAGGCCCGAGCCACGGTGCGTCGTGTTCCACGTGCTCCTCAAGGGAACTGACCGGGACGGGACCATAGGGCCAAACGCCTAACATGACGCGGGTGAAACAGCGGGCAGAAGCTAGTACTATAATATTTTATCTTAAGATACCATACCGCTGTGACGGGGCCCCCTGTAGAGGGCCAAAGCCTGCCGGGGTCGCAGGATTCACGAATTACCGTGACCCCGGTACGTAAAGAGGTATTGAAGGACACCGTGGATTTTAGTAGTCAAGTCTGACAGTCCCTCCCACCCTGCCCTGGGTAGGAGGACTCATTTGATGATTTTACCACGGTAAAAAAAAGATAAGTCCCCAGAAACCGTTTACAAAAGATATCGCTTAGAAAATGTTATTCGTCCCCGTATCCTTAAGATAGGCCGTCAGCCCATGTAAGGCAGGAAAATGTTCACATTTTTGCAAGCTATGTCCTCGCTGTGCTGGCATCAAAATTAGCATATCTACACGTAAGCTTGCTGGCTCGCTGCTTACATACTAAACTATCTATTAGGGAGTGCACACAATGTGGAATCTTTTACTGCGTCTTTGTGACTTTTCTCCTCTTTATTATGGGAACATAGACTATGTTCCCATAATAAAGAAAAATGAAAAAATGTGCGGAAATGAAGCGATCAAAGCGGCCGTAATGTACGTGCCTTGGAAAGTCGTCAAATAAAGGATTTATTTGATGCTCTGGATCAGAAACGACTCTCAGATTTGACTGACTAAAAGGCACTCTCCTCCTTCAGTTATCCTTTTCGTTCCACGGGCTCTTAAATCTCTTAAAATAAACCCGCAGGCGAATTTACACGTTTCACGTCTGTCATGTGATTGGACTTCTGACTAATAATAACTACTGTCAAAGATCTACAAATGACAGCCGGGACCAACGGCATTACGTGCTTAACCCGGAAGATTGGCCTGTGCGGCTGTAATTATTTAGCTACGAGCTCCTCACAATTACACGTTTTATCTACTTACTCTAAGGCGAGGTTTCGCTGATCACAGTATTCTTCAACGAAGAGTCTTCATCTTCATTACCATTGTGTTGCACGACACAACAGCAACAAAATGATTGGCCTGGGGTAACAAAGGTAATTCCAGTTTCATATTTGGAACACAGAAGTCTTCTGAATCACTTGCTCCATAAGAAACCAAAGTGCTGTCGAATCGAATCAAAACTCCGTTAATATCCTCCTTCGAACAAAGACTTCCAGACTATTAACTGCTGCGATTATTGTCTCTGAAAATTGCCAACTTGGCCAGAAATGTGATACGACAAAGTGTACAATAATCGCCGATACTTTGGAACTATCGAAGGATGTTCTATCTCTAACTATAGTTTTGTGTCCTTATAGAAAGAAGGAAATAGCATTAAAAGAAACGATTACACAGCATTTCTATTTAATTACCAACTGATGTTGGTAATCAAATCTTGACGAAACGAACGAAAGACGAGGGGTCTTTGAAATTATTTCATCTCGTTACGTAATGTTTCTAACAAAGTTTCTAAGGACATCGCCAGGCGATTAGTCGACTCTTCATGTGACCAGAGAGCGAATATGCATTGCCATACAACGTGGCAATGCTGCCAGCGTTCTGGGCACTGTTCCCGTTGACAGCGATGTGGACGTATTCTTTGACGCCCTTTGAATGTTTTTTGTTTTCTTTTCATTTTATTTTGTACATATTACTCGTAAGTTTTTATTTATAGTCTGTATATAATCGTTAAATATGTTATATAAAAAAGATAATTGAATATTATTATTATTAGGCCTAAAACCCACGTGCGCTGCCATCGGTCGCGGTCGTCAGTTGCGCATACGAATATACATTGTGTTTATACTGCGACGCTGACGTCAATGGCTTTTCTTTACGATTATAAGCAACAGGCATCATCGTAAGAGAATTCAGGCCTTAATATTCCATGACGATCCGCTACCCAAATTATGATTTTGGTTCAGAACTTTTTTTTTTGTGCGGGGTTTGTGCCCACTTGTTCTACTAAACAGTTATATGTTTTTTTTTTTTTATCGTGCTAAAATCATCAAATGCGTCCTCCCACCCAGGGCAGGGCGGGAGGGACTGTCAGACTTGTACTAACTAAAATCCACGGTGTCCTTCACTAGCCCTTTACGTACCGGGGTCACGGTAATCCCTTGGTCCCGCGACCCCGGAAACAGTTATATGGTAGAACTAATTACTTTTTATCTCAAATGCTTGGTACCATCATCAAATAAGTCAGTCCTCCCCGACCTAGGTGGAGCGGAACTGGCAGACTCGTACTGACTTAAATCCACGGTGTTCCTTCCATAACATTTTACGTTCCAGGGCCACGGTTACTGTTTAGACAGACCCACAACCCCTTCTCAATAGTCCTACGATAATAGTTGATTTAAATGTTACAAAATAGTAGAATAATAAATAAATAAATATTCCACAACTATCACACAACGCCATCTAGTCCCAAGCTAAGCAGAGCTTGTGTTATGGGTACTAGACAACTGATAAACATACTTATATATTTCTAAATACATACATATTATAGATAAATTACACCCAGACACAGAACAAATGATCGTGCTCATCACACAAACATTTGTCCTGGGTGGGAATCGAACCCACGACCTCTGGCATAGCAGTCAGGGTCACTAACCACTAGACCAACAGGCATGTCAGAATGAATGGAAGTCTTTATTCTCATTTATTCTATTTTACAGTTCTACGGTAGAACTATAGGTATCTCTCACTGGGACTAAGTTTCATGTCTTTCCCTAGGTAGGTAGACCACAAGCTACGATACTCCTTACTTAAGCCTTTCACCTTGTCCACGATCACGCATTTAGACAAACAAGCACATATGTTACGTGGTGTGAGCTCCCCTTTATCTAATATCGTGAAGTTTGTGTTCGTCAGAAATAACTAAGCAGAATGGTACGGAATGTTGGTAGACACAGAAACGTACAACCTCCTTTAATCTTCAACACTTAGTTACGAAAACCCTACTTCTGTAAGACTCATAAACAACCTGTTAACCTTTCCTGAGAACTCTGACTGAATCTATTGCTAAAACACTAGACAGTAATTATAAGTGTATTGGAGTATTCTTGGACCTTGCAAAGGCGTTTGATACTGTTTCTATCCCCAATCTACTAGCAATCTACTAGCAAAGATGGAAAACATGGGAATAAGGGGTAGAGCACTGGACATCTTCACTAGCTACTTAAATGGTAGAACCCAACGTGTAAAAATTGGCCCGTATGTTAGTGAAGAGGCTCCAATAACATATGGAGTTCCACAGGGAAGTGTGCTTGGCCCTCCTATGTTTCTAATATACATTAACCAGCTCTGTAACCTCAATCTTAATAACGCTAAAATAGTAACTTTTGCGGATGATACGGCAGTGGTATTTCATGGCAAAACTTGGGATGATGTGGCTGACACCACAGAAAGAGGCCTCAGGCAGATTTTAGAATAGCTCAATAAAAATACGTTAACTATTAACCTTGGTAAAACTAAATATATTCCTTTCTCTATCACAAAAGCAGGCGCGCCGACTTTAGATATACAAAACATAAGAGCCCACACTTGTGATATTAATACCTCCTTGTGCCACTGTACTCAGCTTGATAGAGTTGACAAAATAAAATATCTTGGCGTGTGGGTTGATGAAAACCTCAACTGGCATCACCATATTGAAGTACTGGCAAATAGAATACGGAAACTAATGCCCATCTTCAAAAAAGTACGCCATATAGACGATCTGAACGTTCTGAAAATGATTTATTATTCGCTTGGTCAGTCGGTATTGGGATACTGTATTTCCGTCTGGGGAGGTTGTCACAAATCATTCCTAATAAAACTCGAAAGGGCACAAAGAGCGGCAATCAAAGTCATAATGTCTAAGCCAAGGCTATATCCCACGGTTAAGCTCTACAAGGATTTTGATGTCCTTACTATACGCCAATTATTTATTTTACGTAATCTTATTTATGCACATACCCATTTACTGGGAAAAAGTTCTCATGTGCACACAAAAAGAAGGAAAGACATTGTTTTTAAAACCACACCCCATAGGACAGCTTTTGCAAAAAGATTCCCTTATGTAGTAGCCCCATATATTTACAATAAATTTAGCAGAGATGTTTCCCTTAAAAAAATAGGCAACTTTAAGTTGAAGAAAATACTAAAAAACTTGTTGGTAGTCTTAAACTACAAAGAAACTGAAAATGTCTTAAGTGTTCCTGGATAACTCGAAACACAAGCAACCTCTTTCACAATCATACCTACATACACTTGTACACACATATCTATAGTCAAACTCATACAGAATCACACACACACACCCAACTCACACACACCCGACCCACAGTGACATTCACATATACTAAACACTTGGTACATATATTCTACTTTTAAAATATACATATAAAAAAAAAAAAAAAAACTTTCTTCAATTAATTTTACTAAAAATTGTTATTGATCGAAAAAAAAAAAAAAAAAAATAACGGATTGTTGCACAATATTAATATGGATGTATAGATCAACCACGAATTGTTACTGTTGCTTATAGCACAGGTGCCCTAACCTAGTTTAAGTGACAGTGTTAAAAATTGTAACCAAATTTAATTGAGCCAATAAACGTTATTATTATTATTATTTTTGTAAACCTTCTTTGAAGCCTTTATTTTTGTATAGTGTCTAACACGTCTTATTATTAAGGTACCTTGTATGTTTACGTTCTCTTAAATTTAACTGAAAAGTAAACTTATAGCCACGGAGGGTTTATTAGAACAAAGCTATGAGTTGATCATTATTGTGACCGTTTTTTATGATTGGAAAATCATCAAATGAGTCCGTCCGCCATCTTGGTGGTTGAGCGTAAGGAACTATCAGACTTGACTGATTAGAATCCAACATATTCTTAAAGTTGCTGTTTCAACATATTCTTTAAGTTGTTGTTGTTTTGACAGGCCTGTTGGTCTAGTGGTTAGTGACCCTGACTGCTATGCCGGAGGTCGTGGGTTCGATTCCCACCCGGGACAAATGTTTGTGTGATGAACACGATCATTTGTTCTGTGTCTGTGTGTTATTTATCGATAATAAATAAATAAATAATAACTAAATGGCGTTGTTTGATAGTTATGGAATATTTATTTATTTATATTTATTTTTTGAAAAAGTTTTGAAAAAGTAAATACTTGAAAAGCTCGTTTCCCACAATTTTCACATAATGTTAAGAATTTATTTTTATATTTATCTAGGAGACTTAGTTTCGCTAAAAAATGAACCAAAAGAACAGTTTGTTTTGTTTCAAAAACTGCATATTTACACTACGCACTCGTGATTTTGTCTCAGGTACATATTAACATTGAACATATTAAGATTTCAAGTAAGTACATAGGTATACATAGTAACCTAAACCGCTACATAAACATCACAAACAGAGACGTCACGAAATAGACATTATAAAGACGTGAAACTTGAAACGATCATTACCTATTCAAAACGCTTGAACGGATATTGATAGGCTTAGAGGTGGAATTTATTATTTCCACGCACACTCCATCTAAGAGAAATTTTCAAGATCATGTGAACGGTGTGATGTTTATCATCCAATCACACTGTAAAGGCGGCATGGATTTTGGATAAATCTTAATATAAAATACGTATGAAGAGCACGTATATGTATATAAATAAATAATAAATATTCCACAACTATCACACAACGCCATCTAGTCCCAAGCTAAGCAGAGCTTGTGTTATGGGTACTAGACAACTGATAAACATACTTATATATTTCTAAATACATACATATTATAGATAAATTACACCCAGACACAGAACAAATGATCGTGCTCATCACTCAAACATTTGTCCTGGGTGGGAATCGAACCCACGACCTCCGGCATAGCAGTCAGGGTCACTAACCACTAGACCAACAGGCCTGTTAAAGTCTTCAGTCTTCGATAAAAACATATCGTATAAACTTTTTTCTTTGGTTTGATAAAACATCGATGAGTGTTTCCACTCTAGATGTAGCGGAAAGGGACTATCAGACCCCACTGACTAGAACCACTTGTATTTTCTATGTATGAGATGAAGCGTTTGAATTGATTGATTGCATTTTATTAAGTAAATTTTGGTCTAGTACCGTCCTGAGAATAGATCTGCAAACGCATGCACCAGGCGTACCACTACGCAGACACGTAACCCGTATTTTTCCAAAATTTCGGACGATTTGTAATCTTTATCGCTTACGAAAATAAAGTTAGTTATGAATATGATCTAAAAATTGGTGACAACATGAATGGACAGTTGCCCGATATGTTGTTAAAATTTTTGAATTCAAATATAATAGGAAGTAGGGTTCACTCAAAAGTTTCGAGTTACTTTTGCACAGGTTTTATCTCACGGACAGAACCAAATAGTAAACGGCCTGAGCAGAGCACCCACCAGATCAACGAAATAATGTTTAATTTTCCTAAAAAATAAAAAAAAACTCTTTTTACTTCCTTAGATCAGGCGAGAATGATCAAATGCGTAGAATATTAATCGCCATTCATAGGCAAAATAATGCACTCTGTGTATAATCTGTTACCTCAAAAACGAATCAATACAATATTTGCACAGAACTCCACTGCTAGCCCACAACAAATTACTTTTCCACTTGACAGTGCATTCATAAAGTATGAGTCAGTGATGGATTAATCCATTTAGTGGCACTCAACTTGTCTCCAACGGTGCCTCGTTTGGCTAACTCGCTCCAGTGGCCGTGCAGCGTTCCAGTACGGCATTCTGTTGACGCTATGTTTAATGTTACTTGCTAAAAGGATACGATGATACAATTAGGGGAGTAGATCTTTTTTTACGGTTGTTGGTCTCTGTTTACGGATGCTGTTAATGGAGGAGGAGGGTTTTATTAAACTAGACATTCAGCACTAATTCCCGACTAATATCATATATGAAAAACATTTCACGCGCAAAACTTTGAGACGGAACATACTAGGCCTCTTAATAGTGTTATTTTTTTTTTAAATACAAGCAGAAATGTCTGCGAAAACAATAACATAATAGTTTTTTTTTTTCACTGATTGTTGTCAGCGATGTCCAGGATAAACCTGGAAAAAACGAAGCATTGAAAAAGACAAACTGGTACAAGCGAATGACTGAATTCGATATTTTACTTAGCTTTTCAAATCTATTTTTAGTGACACGACAAATAGAACAGGGTTTCAAATAAAACAGTTGTGGCTTTTTGTGACCTCGGTATTTGTACTGTGAAATGATGACTCTTATGAATAGACTATGTATAAACTCCCCTCCTCATCCTTTTCCTCAAAGTTACAAAAGTTCTATTAACCGGATTGATATTATCAGTATCCTTGTACCCGCGTCCACTTCGGAACTACAAAAGTTAGTTCCCTCAAGGGATAGGAGGCGGGTCAAAAAGCAGTCGTTCAAAGTAAACGAAGCTGGAATATTCCACGAAAAGCGGATGACAGGATCCTTTATTTTATTAACCTTTTGAAATCTATTCTTAGCCGTGGGCTGCCTGTGAAATATCTGTGCTTGATATCTTTAAACCTGCTGAAATAAATAAAATAATTGACACAAAGACGCTAACATGAGTGAGTGGCGTAAACGTTACGATTTTTTTTATTAAGTACAAGTGCAACTTAATTGTTAATATTTTAATATTTACTCTATAATTATTAATAAATCTTTAATATAGAGTAAACATTTTATTATTAACTTAAAAATCGAAGTATTGAACAGGCTGTAGAAACTCGTAGTCTCAATTTCATAAACAATAATCTTCCTGACTATACTTCCATGAGCCCAGTTGACGATAAATGTTCTAAATATATTCCCCTAGTATATTTTCATTACACACTAACAATTAGCAAAGAGTTAGCTAACAATTTCTTTAATTCAGTCTCTTTTATTCTATAGCCTCCCGAGATTCTATCTATCTATAAATCTCTAATTACATCAAATTAGTCCACGACTTCGTTGATTAGACCACGGATTCATGTTCGCACAGAAAATTGCTTCTCTCTAATTGTTTACCACTTTTTATCGATGTTTCATAGACTGAGATTTCCAGTTTTCATCATTAAACAATACACAGAAGATATAAAGTGTGATTCAGAGAGTGATGGGTATGAATTTGGATTGATTGTGTAATGAAAAGATATGCAAGAAAAGAACTAAATGATGGCGGGACGTCTGACAGGAGAGATTCAAACAAGTAACCGAGTTGCGCCATCACAAATAGAATAGGTTACGAGTAGAGGCAAGATCATGATGAATCAGAAAACATAAGGGGAATAGCTTTTACAAATGGTGCAGTTTAGTGCCGAAAAATCAGAAACTTAAAACAAATAATAAACATGGTACATTACCCGTTTTAAGCCCGTTTTATACCAACAATCACTTGCCAAAAAAATGTTAATCACCCGAATGTCACAGAGGAAGAGGAATTCTTCCTCCTTTTCAATGACGATAAGGAACCAGACATGCATAATGCATGGGTTCACAAAAGTGCCATGTTTGGGCAGCTCGCTACACTTCCTGCTACGGACGTGTCTCGCCGGTGCCTTATATGTGGGTCAAGCTTATAAAGTATTGTAGTGCCGTCTTAAAATAGTGTGCTTTACTGCCTTGTAATGGGAATAATAATTTATATAGGTTATAATAACTTACAACATATTATGCGAGTAGAAAAACTGTACCGTGTGCATAGCTAGTGCCACAAGTGCCAGTAGAAAAGCACAGCTGCAATGCAACGCTTCCACAGAAGGCGACAACCGCCTTCTACAGATGCGGTCAGTGATATAACGGGGGGCATAGAGGGCCAAAGCCTGCTGGGGTTGCGGAACTGTCTTATCAGGTAACCCTGGAACGTAATGGGCTATTGCAGGATTCCTCCTGTCCGAATGAGTCCTCAAGTCACATTCTGGGCGGCAGGACTCATTTGATTACTTTAACAAAGCAAAAAAAAACTTCTACAGACACGATTTTGTAGGCATAATAATCAAATCTAATCCCCTAATAGTTAAGCATAGGTATACCTAAAATAGTACACCCACAGTCCGCCAGTGTATTTAGGTCCAACATCCATATAACTGAGATATTCCTTATGGAAAAACCAATAACACTTCGTCCGACCCAGGGAACAAACCTTTGGGGGTAGGAGGACCAGAGTGGAAAGTTCCTCGCTACCACGGTAAAAAGGAAGGTGCCTACCGACCAGAGATAAAAAAAAACCTCTGCCAAAGACGTGTCTTGACGTAAGTGCAAAGACACACAGCCTTTAGATATCTATGTCACAACTCTAAACACGAAATCAGTATACATATTCAATGCACATACATACATCCAGTCTTACCTGTGACAGTCACATACATATGTATATTTATGTACAAGTTTACCGGTGAAGCGTCTGCTAGCGTGTTTGTCTTACCCAGTTAGACTCGGTACAATATCTGGGGCCTGGCTACCGGTGACAAAGCGGTTTTAACCCTGACACTGCTATGTACATCTGTACCTACATTACGTTCGGTTGCATAAATTGCCGAGTTTACGATCGCCTTGTGGAAATGTGGTACAATATTGGAATTTCTTAGCCTAACTCTGCAATGACAGTGAAGTTGTATACTTAGCTTATTTTCCATGGTTTCTTATTAGTATATTATTTACCTATTATTATTTATCTTTGGTTTCTTGGATAGGAAAAAAGATACTTAATTGCTTATCCTGAAGATAGACGGCGCCGCCCACCGAAGCCGACCCATAAAGATATGGCGACACGATTTAGACTCATACCGTGAGTGCTGTTCCGAAGTGGTGCTGGGCCAATCTTTTAGAAATACTTGGGGAGACCTTTGCCCAGCAGTAATAAAGTGTGGGCTAGACAAAAAAATACCTATCCTCTGTGAAAAAGTGAGGATTCTCCAATCAAACGTGTGTTGTGTCTATTGGGCTACCGTCCGACGGTCCTTGTCAGATTAATGCATTTTAGCCTGCCTATAACTTTAAGGTACCTTTTCCATTAGACAAGATCTTCTTCTTTTTCGTCTGTTCACTCTTGACAGAGTGGTCGTGGTCAGCATTTTGCAGCGAGACATCGTGCTGCCATAATTCGCCTCATAATACGCCGCGACGCCATCCCTCCCTGTCGGCCGTAACTCGTGTGCACTCATGCAGCGGACCACCTACTGCAGACAATCTGGTCAGTCCATCGCATGGGTGACCTGCCGCGTGCTCTCGTGCCTTCTACTTTCCCCTGGAAAAAAGGCCGCTCAATAGGGTCAATTAGACAAGTTACTTGTATACAAGTTTTAAGCCTTTTTCAAACAGACAGGCGATTGCGAACCGAACCGTTTCCGAAGCGATACGAATACGATACGTCAAACTGGGTGCAGCGACCCGAGGCGTGACAGTTGTATTAGTTGGCTTTTTATGAACGACATCAAACAGAGCAAACACGCTTTCGCCACGTCTTCGCATCGGTTCTGTCACGCTATCGGATCGCTTTCGCTTTTCTATGTGACTACAACTGACAAAAAATTCCCTACATTACAAATAAAAACGCCTCGCTTCGCATTCGTAACGCCTGTCTATTTGACAAAGGCTTGAAAGTGTATGCAACTTGAACAAACCTGCATACAAGCTACAAGTAGGTGATTTGAGCATGTAGATTTTATTGTATTATTTTTAATAATTCTAGTAACTTGTATGCAAATGTGACGGTCGCGGGACCAAGGGATAACCGTGACCCCGGTACGTAAAGGGCTAGTGAAGGACACCGTGGATTTTAGTCAGTACAAGTCTGACAGTCCCTCCCGCCCTGCCCTGGGTGGGAGGACTCATTTGATGATTTTACCACGATAAAAAAAAAAAAAAAAAAAATGCAAATGTGACGTCGCACTTGTATAGAAGACTTGCCTAGTGGAAACGCGCCCTAACATCACAATGTAGGACAAGTAGGTACCTAATAGAGATAAAACAACGTAGGTATTGTTAAATTGTTGACTTTGAGAAGTCTGGCGCATGTAAATAATATGTTTTCTTTATTTTCCAGCGTCTCTATGAATTGACAGTAGCCGAATCAGTATTGCCAGTATCACTATGAGAAAATTTTAGGCTATAAATGAAGTCAGATTTTCTCCTATATACCAAAATATGGCCACTCTATATTATTTCAAAACTAACAACTGAAAAACTTCATTAATCTTTGTTCTGCTATACTGGTCTATCGAAGAATTTAATATATTTTCTGAATGAATATTCATAGACATTATGATAAAGGCACATAAATATTAATATCTATGGACAAAGCGTTGTCCGGATAGTTCCGTAGAGTAAGAATAGTCCCACATTACGTTATGTGTGATTATTTTATCCTTTGTTTAGATTAAAAAGACTTAGCAATAAAACCTGGGTAGAAAACATTCAGCTCTCATTGATAAAAAAATAAATCATAACTTCAACTCGAAAATTACCTTCCTTGGTTCCGGGGTCGCGGGACTTACGAATTACCGTGACCCCGGAACGTAAAGGGCTATTGAAGGACACCGTGGGTTTTAGTCAGTACGAGTCTGACAGTCCCTCCCGCTCTGCCCTGGGTGGGAGGACTCATTTGCCGATTTTACCACGATAAAAAAAAATGCCTTAGAGATAAAGTGCAAAACATTCCATTGCAAACCGAATTTCCAGTCAGCAAACATTGCTTTAAAGCCGACCCCGGTTTACCCCGGGTTTACTCACAGCTAATTACAACTAGCTCAAGTATGATCCTATTCACATACAGCCAAACTTGATATTCAAGTGCGACTGAGCCACCCGGTACTCACTAATTATTATCTGACATGAGGCGGCCGGTGTTGCCAACTTAATTAAACTATTGCTACCACGAGTGGGTACGTGGATTTATCCCTGCAACGCTCATGTGTACTTAGCACTTTATATAATTAACTACGTTGCTCATTGTGAGACCCAATTTAGGGAATATTATTTTAGGGCAGATTAATTATTCTGTCTTGGAACATGTCGGTTACCGTGTTATATTAATTTGTAGGAATATCAAGAATTTCGTCTTGGTAGATTTTCTGTAATTATGTAACTTTTTTTCTTGAAGGTAGTTAGATTTACATCTAGTACTGCGTATTGTTCCAAGTAAAAGAACATTAAGGTTGGAGGCTTTTTTACTGTTTTCTTGAACCCATTTGCATAGCAAGAACGGACTAAGTATGCGTAATAAGCAACAAACTTTTTATTCCCCGCCTTATTCTTGTTTCGTCTCGAATGTTCTCGATATCTTAGCTTGTATACAGAATTGAATTTACAGAAACACAAAAGGGACCTCTAGATCTGTCTATTTTAAGTTTGTCGCGACAGAATTTCGGTGTATTGCGTAAATGTTTAATGTGGTAGCGGCCAGACGACCCGACAGGGACGATACCTGGAAATAAATGATTACTGGAGTGGAACTGGAAGCTACGAATAAATATGGGCTGTAACCGAATCTCTCAATCATTATTTGACTATGTTGATAAAGAAAGTTAAAGTAAACCCTGATGAAAATTGGTGTTGTGAACAACTTTTCCTCAAAACTTTTCCCCTAGAAATGAGGGAAAACCGATTAAAGTTCCGAGATGGTTTTCGGACGACGTTTGATTTTCTTTGTCAAACTCCAAAACGTGACGTGAAAACCGAACTAACTTTTCACGTGTTAAAAGCTGAACATGATTCTTCGGAAAAAGCGGACCGTTTTTTTACTATTCGACGAAACCAGATCGAAATTCACTCAACTGTTTTTCATTGAATGCATACACGGATGGACGGAGTTTCATTTTATCTTTTTATGCAAACGGCATCCATCGCCATGTTGAATTTATAGTAGCTATCTAGCAGCACTTCCTACGGTTTTATTTCACATAAAAAGAAATGGTAGGCTTTTGGAATAAAAGTGTGTATTCCTATTTAGTTATCTTGACTTTTTAAGTCAGTTATTTTTAATTCTCTTTAGTTTTCTTTAATAACATCTTCACGAGGTGATCTTCAATTGCTTCTCGCGCTTACCTAAGTTGGTCCTTGGCCGTTGGTCACTACATACCGAGTTTCCTCCATGCCACTGAAAGCACGTTAAGCTGTTAGTCCCGGCTGTAATTTGTAAATCTTTAACGCTCGTTACGGGTATTCAGTGGTCCGAAATTCGGACGACCAGTTTTACGAAGGTGTATCAATCGAAATACCTAGTACAAAGTAAGTTGTTCGATATCAAATAATAGTATTCAGCTGCGTTTGGTTAGAGTAGAAGCAGGCTCAACAAATGGAAAAGTCAAGCCAAGATGATAATGATGTTTAAATTAAAGAAAAATTAAGAAGACTAATTCAGAGTCTCTTTAATTAATGCCCGGTCGGTAATGTGAGCACAAACATTTGCCTATATTAATTCAGAAAATCAGAATCCAACTAAGAGCTTATCCAAACAAAGTTTCTGCTAAGGACAGCTCGCTTAAATCAAGGACTAGTTTACTTTATAAGACAAATTAATAAGTTGTATACTTAGTATATTTAGTATGCCTAATTGCCTAGTAACTAGTAAAATTTACTCTAACAACAGCTTAAGGCGTCGGTCATACCCTCGAGCGATGCGACTTACGTCTAGAAATCGCGCTCGCATGTTTATGTCCAGCCAAGGCAATGTCTGACATCGTCGCTCCGATGATCGCTCGGCACACAGTGTACCTTTGTAGCTCTTGGAATGCTTTAAATTCTCTACTTTATTTGTAGTGTTGGTCTCCGTATTCACTGTCAAGTGAAGTCGCAAGATGCATCGCTGAAGCTCGTTGCTTGTGGCCACGAACTAACGGCTCACGACTTTCGTGGTGGAATAAGACATTGGATTCGCTACTAGCGGCTCCTCATAGCGTGTTTCAAACAGTTGATTTACTGCTCTCCGCCCGAGCTAAGTCACCATTCACAGCAGCAAGGACATGACTCGTGAACGGCCCTTAAACTTTTAAGCGCTTGGCTAAATATCAATTGCCGTGCCCCTGGCGCCAGGCTACGGCCTCTTCTCCTCTCTTTTTGCTTCTTTTAAGCACCGATTTGTAAAATTTATATCGGTCTATCTACATAAATAGAGAGATATAGAATAGATGCAATAAAATCGATCAAAACACCAAAAATCGTGAATATTCTCTGTCGGATAAATACGACACGGGCGATAGGGGCACGGAAATGTTTGTCGCATATATACGACTCTGGCGATTAAAGGGTTAAAGCGCAAAATAAATAGCATCGTCTCTACTAACCTCAAAATATTTCACGAAGAAGTACTGAACTACCACAAACTGCTCACCACAGTCATTCTAACCAACCATTAGAGTATAGTTGGTTGTTTTAACCCAACTGGCTCTATTCTACGTGAATAGCTATAACATTACCAAATCCACCCTCCGTAGACTCTGCATGACATAGCCACTAATAAATATAGGCTATAAAAAGTACAGTTGAATGGACTCACGCCAAATGTAGACCAGTTGCAACCATTAGTTTAGTTCGACCAAATAATTCGCTTTTATTAACTCTCCATTGTTAGAATATATGTGGACTGGATTTTAGTAATGAGGCGGTTTGTACTAGTAACATACATTTATATGAAGCTTTTACTATAGATATGTTAGAATTATCCTGCAACTTCACTTGTGTAGTTTCGATTTCACCCCATTCTAGTCTCTTTTAACGTTAGTCTCTCTTTTAAAGTTAATTATTTGTTATAAACAATATAGTTACGTAACTCTGCAAGTTTTTAACAAATTTACTATCGAAAAAGAAGTCTCATGCAAAATTCATCTTGCTCCATTTTATAAAAAAAGAAGCATATTACCGCCTCCAGGATCCCATTTATCTCTGTACCAAATTTTCTCAAAACCGGTTCAGCGGATTAGGCGTAAACACATAAAAAGCCATCTAAAAATCTCACTTTTGCACTTCTAACATTAGGTTTAAGTAATGGTCAGTATATTGATTTTATGTACTGGCCTAGATTATATGAAAATAGAGGCAATCTTTTTAAGTGACCTACTAGGAATTCGAAGCTTGGATATAGCTCGATTTACAATGTATTTATTTATTTTTAAGCATCAGTTCTGTAGTTACCAAACCCCAATTAGAAATTAATTCTTACAGTACCGTCAAATTAGCCGGGCACGCCGCAATTGCGGCGGTAAGACCCCTCTTTGAGGAGTGGCTGGATAGGCGTCACGGCGTCCTGACCTACCGCATGACGCAGGTCCTCACCGGACACGGAAGTTTCGGGAGGTTCCTGTGTCTGATAGGGAGGGAAGAAACGCCTGGGTGTCACCACTGCGAGGATCGTCCGGAGGACACGGTGGAGCATACGGTGCAGGACTGCCCCGCTTGGGCAGAGCACCGCCGTGTCCTCACGACGGCGATAGGCGGAGACCTCTCGCGCCCGGCATTGGTCGAGGCCATGCTGCGGGGCGAGACGGAGTGGGAAGCGGTCGCCTCCTTCTGCGAAGCAGTCATGCTCGTGAAGGAGGAGGCGGGCCGCCTGAGGGAGAGGACAGCGTCCTCCCTCCACCCCAGCCGCAGTGGTAGACGCCCACGGCGTCGGACGTCGCAAGACGATCTCCGGCCACCGTAGGCGCGGGCATGCGGGCAGCGAGTAATGGGCGACTCGCTGTCCGACCATGGACCATGCCCGGGTCGACGGCGCGTTGTGTTCCACGCGCGCCTCAAAGAGTGTCAGCATAGTGACGGGGCCTGTAGAGGGCCAAAGCCTGCCGGGGTCGCGGGACCAAGGGATTACCGTGACCCCGGTACGTAAAGGGCTAGTGAAGGACACCGTGGATTTTAGTCAGTACAAGTCTGACAGTCCCTCCCGCCCTGCCCTGGGTGGGAGGACTCATTTGATGATTTTACCACGCTAAAAAAAAAAAAAAAAAAAACCGTCAAATTAGCGTTTCACCTCATAAAGTTATAACTCGTATATATTTTAAGATTTACCTTTGTTTTTAAAGTTATTTTGCATGCTAAATTTGCTCAGAAATCTAATTAAATGTCGTATATGCATCGTTATCACAAAAATTTACTTTCCGCAATCTTTTTAAGACAACCTTTGATTACCTTTTTCTTTTTCTTTTCTACGTAGTCAAGTCATCAAATGAGTCCTCCCACCTAGGGCAGGCGAGAAGGGACTGAGTTGAGTGACTTTTCCATCATCGTTAACTGCCACTTTATCACAGCCGTCCAAAATTCCCATTATAACTTCAATAAACTTACCAACATGCTTGGTCACAGTTCCTGTGGCCAATCCCGTTGTATCACGGGCAGGACAATAAGCATGAATGTTGGATGAGGACTCAGGTCAACCGTCTGACCTACTTGCTTAACATATTATTATTTCACCGGCTTCTCCTGTCACCTCGCCTTAGCTTTATCTAATGACTCGAGGTATAAATAACTTTTGGATACCGTTGAGCTTTGAATTCAATATTTATCTCGGTAGCTTTTGTGGGTTATATCTCCCTGCGCATTGATTTTGCTTAGGGGATTATTTCCTTCCATTAGCTCATTAGTCTACTTTGGTCGTCGTACCATTTTTTCAAGTCCTTGGGGGTGGCTAGAATCGACCGGTGTCGATTATTATTTTAAGCCATTAATTGTAATAATTTAATTCAATCATAACTCGAACTGCGAGGATCGCCCGGAGGACACGGTGGAGCATACGGTGCAGGACTGCCCCACTTGGGCAGAGCACCGCCGTGTCCTCACGACGGCGATAGGCGGAGAACTCTCGCGCCCGGCATTGTTCGAGGTCACGCTGCGGGGCGAGACGGAGTGGGAAGCGGTCGCCTCCTTCTGCGAAGCAGTCATGCTCGTGAAGGAGGAGGCGGGCCACGTGAGGCAGAGGACAGCATCCTCCCTTCACCCCAGCCGCAGTGGTAGACGCCCACGGCGTCGGACGTCGCCAGACGATCTCCGGCCACCGTAGGCGCGGCCATGCGGGCAGCGAGTAATGGGCGACTCGCTGTCCGACCATGGACCATGCCCGGGTCGACGGCGCGTTGTGTTCCACGCGCGCCTCAAAGAGTGTCAGCATAGTGACGGGGCCTGTAGTGGGCCAAAGCCTGCCGGGGTCGCGGGACTAACGAATTACTGTGACCCCGGTACGTAAAGGGCTAGTGAAGGACACCGTGGATTTTAGTCAGTACGAGTCGGTCAGTCCCTCGCGCTAGGGCGAGGGACTGACCGACTCGTACTGACGAGAGTAGGCCCTGGGCACTCATTTAATGATTTTACAACGATAAAAAAAAAACTTAACTCGAAAGACACTTGATGCTATTTCTACTATCATATTATGATAAAAGATGTCGTCATTCTTATGAATTTTATTGCTTTTCGTCCTTGGTAGGTAACAGTAAAAAAATACAAGATGACCGGTTCAGTGTTTTAGGCGTCGTCAAGATAACAAACAAATAAAGTTGTTTTATCCTATCCTAGTAAGGATTAGAATAAAAGCAAAAGCCACCAAATTTATCCGACTTTTTAACAAAACCTTCAATCGATTTTGCCAACACCCTTGAAATTCAATTAAGACTATCTATCATAACCCAAACGGCTTCAAAGTTAGAAAAAGGACAGGTAAGTCCCCTTAACATCCGTTTAACACTTTGGATAACTGGATAGACGTGTGTAGTACGTTTTGTGTGAAATCTCTTTACTAAATCTCGGCTTACATAGATTACACCCCAGTAATGTGGTTTCGCAACGGCGACCGCCAACTTCTACTACGAGTACCAACACAACTTTGACTCTCTTATATCTGAAGTGTAGGTAACTGGATTTAATTGATCAGTGTCCTGATCTCTGATGAAAGTAACTATTACAGCGCAAAGTAATGCTGATTGAAAACCACTGAATATCCAAACAAAGGCGAAAATCGCAAGTAAACACAAGCGACTCATCGAACCAACTGATGGTTAATCAGTGTTTTCTCTTGAGATACGGATACAGCTGCATAACAGTATTTTACGCTGCCACAATAATACAGTTATTGTTGCAGTCAGATTGGAAGTCACTACCTACTTCAAGAGACTGTGACCTCTGTTTGTTTCGGCTGTTTCTTCTCAGAGTAGTCAGGTACGAAACACCGGCCTAATCAAGTTTAAAAAAAAATAAGGAATGTGATTTTTTGACGTGTAAAAGAGTTTGTCAAAACCAATTTGCAAAATAAATATGTACTTCCAATCTCACCGCCACAACCCAGTGACTGGGTAATACGATACTCCTTAATAAGACTGGTTGTCAGACTTTCGACCTCTGACCAAAGATTTTATGTTTCTCTTGTAGCCGGGTGTGCAGCACTGACCTGTTCCGAATTAACTTTGTCAACGCTGGGACACAGGTCACAAAAGTCTCCTCTTAATATTGGCGGTTATCCACCACACCTCACAGTCAAAGACATGCAGTTCGTTCTGCCATTATCTTATGCTTTCTAACATATGCATATTCGATATACCTGGTTTAAATGCACCAACTAAAACATTATGTCTATTCGTTACGTGTGCAGAATCCTCCTGTTAATTAGGAGTTCGATGTATCCAGCACGCAGTGCAATAAAGATAATGGAGGGTCTGTTTATTCTCGCCCCTATTTACGGACATGACTATCGAATATTCTGGATACGGATCTAACATAGAGGCCAAATGTAGGCCATTCAGAGATATTGCTGGTGATTATTGTTAAGCAATTAATTGGTTTTATTACTAAGTGCTGTGGCTATCATTGTTTATTATAAAGCGTAAGCGATGCTTCTTGCAACTTCAGGGCACAATTCTCTCAGCATTTGTATCTGGCGTTTTGTTCTTTCTTTAGGTGGTAAAATCATCAAATGAGGCTCTTGCTGTGGGCGTCTCTTACAGCGGCTGGGTCGTCCTTCTAACTAAAATCCTACAATTATCCTTTACGTTCCAGGTACCCTACTCAGATAATCCCGTGACCCTGGTCCTGGAGCCTTAGTCAACTATTCATGAGGTTGACGTGGACAGAATGCGAATTATTTAAGCCCCTGTAGTTTCATATTTGTTTCCGCAGAATCAACATAGTAGAGAAAACAAAACGAGGGAGGACGAGCAAAGGTCTTCATCATTGCAAATTCCACATCTATACTTATAATAAATCTGTAGAAGGGTCAATTCTGTACATTGAAAATATTGAAAAAATAAATAGCGGGGGGTGTTGCTGGATCGATACCAAACCCAAATATGTGATTTAAAAAAAATTTGTCTGTCTGTCTGTTTGTCTGTATATGCAGGCATCACGTGAAAACTAACGGTTCGATTTCGATGAAACTTGATATAATTATACCTTATTATCCTGGGCATAAAATAGGATACTTTTTATCCTGAAAAATACGTAGAAAAAAATCTTATTTTTCAGTTTTATTCATAGACGTTGTTCTGTAGAACCGCGAATCTCCTTAATTATTATAGGCTTAACCGTATTTGGGTCCAATAGATATTTATAAGATGTCATTGTCAGAGTTACTCAAAATGGAGAAATAAACCACCCACGCGAAGACCGACATCCGCGCGGACGAGGTCGCGGGCGGAAGCTAGTTTAAAATAAAACAGCAACAGAATAAAATCCTAGTGAGATTCTCTTTATTAAAAAACTACGCGTATTGTTTTAATATAATTATGAGGAGTTCTCTCATTACACCATCCCAGTAACATTGTATTATCATAGAAATGAAAAAGTAATACTCATAAAATTAATTTGTAAAATCCTTTCTGTCAAAATGGAACAAAATAAGAAACTTGATATATTAAGATTGAAGTACACAATTATTCAGTTCTCTGTGCTAAATTCTATGAATTCAATATTCAGGGATTTTATTTCATACTTACTGTAGTGCACGGTTTTATCGTGCAATTGAACTTTAACGTGTATAGCTTGCCACTTGTGTAAGGGAATATGACGTAGATACCTTTGAGAGTACAAGCAGTCAATGGCCCCAAAGGCTGACAACCAGTTTTACGCAGGGAATATCGTATTATCGTAATACGTGCGGAGGTCAGATAATTAGTCACTCGATCTGAAATACTGTTATTCAGCTACGGTTAGACTGGAAGCCGACCTCAACATAGGAAAAGCATGGCAGATAATGATAGCTATTTTTGAAGTGAAAACTTCTTTAGCGGCGTTGAGCACTTTTTCTGTAATGGGTATAAAATCTTAAACTCGCGTCAGGACACGTGACCCTGACCGAAAAAGTGTAGGACGGCGCAGGGCGCTTGCGTGAATGTTCGTGTGACATTCGTTGCTAGGTAACATTGTTTATAAAAGATGTACGTCACATTGGAAAATTATTGAAATAAAAAGTCAACCATTTTTGCGAGTTTTACTAAAATCTGTTCACAAGATATTTCCAACAATTACTATTCAAGTTTTCACTTCTGCCGGCACTCCCAGAGTGCAACTCGTCGTTTTTTTTTTAAAAAAAAAAAACGTTAGTTACACTAGGAATACTCCACACTAGGAATTTCTCGTCGTGGGTGCGTTTACAAACATAGAAACTCACACACAAAAACATCCAGACCCGAAACAACTACTTGCAGATCATACAAATATTTGTTCCGTGCGGGAATCGAACCCGCGACACATAGCGCAGGAGTCCAATTGCTCAGCCACTGCGCCAAACGTGCCGCTATGTAGTACCCTTAACAGCTGTATTTTTTCTTAGCAAATAAAGGTCCTCCCACTAGGTGGACCGACGACATCGTGAGAGTCGCGGGCAACCAATGGATGCAAGTGGCAAATCGAACTGGTTCTGTTGGAAATCTTTACGTAGTTGAGGCCTATGTACAGCAGTCTTCCGGCTGATGATGATGATGAAATAAATCTCACTAACCATTGAATTTCGGCCATATTTGGTGAATTCAATTTGTTGCATGTTGGCTCCCATATCAGCTGCAAACGGATATACGTCCAATCTATACATATAATAAAATGGCAGGAAAGTCAAAACTATACATTGAATATTTTTTTAAAGAATACTTGGGGTGTGATCTACAATCGATACCGAAGCCAAAAATATAGTTTTTAGAATTTTTGTCTGTTTGTCTGTATGTATGTCCGGGATAAACTCAAAAAGAATTGCATGAATTTACTTCAAATTTGGCACGAATATTATTAAGAAGTCGGGTCAACATATTATAGGTTTCATATTACAACGCTATCACCTACGGGAAACGAGCAGTGAACCTTTATTTCATAAACGCATTCACGCAGACGACGTCGCGAGCAGCAGCTAGTTACAAATAACACTATACTTAAGAAGAATGTTCAGACGTTCTATCCTTAACAGTAATTTAATAATATTAAAACTAAATCTGTTAGTAAATATACAGGAGGAATTCATAAATAACAGAAGCTACATAAAAATGTACAAGTTAGAGTCCAATTTAGAAGCTGTTATTAAATACTTACTTATATTATCAAAGTGAAAGCGTATGTTTGTTTATTGTTTGATGTAGGTTTACGCCTAAATTGCTTAACCAAATTTGATTCAGAAATAGATAGAACACTGGAGACGGTTACAAGCTTCTTTTTGCATAAAATTTGAGGCGATGAAATAAACGAAGATATTTTAAATGTAATATATATATACATGTCGTATTAGGACAATTTGATAAACAGAAGAAGCTTGTTCACACAAACTTTGAAGAGATTACGGTTGGATGCGTTCGGAAACACAGACAAAGACAGAGTTCCACTCCTTTGCTATACGTATTATAAAAGACGTTGGGAAACGCTTTTGCAGAATCCTTACCATCCACCAAAAATAGTGTCTAAAAAAAGAAACAAACTTTGCATAGTTGTTTTTTTGCAGTTAAAATATTTTTATTACGCGAGTGCACACACAGGCAAAAGCTTGTTTAATATACAAAGAGAACAACGAAGGAGTGCCTAATTGGGCATATTTAAACAAGGTGCTTGTACAAAATAAGTCTTCGAAAGAAAGCGGGAATAAATTACAATATTCAAAATAAAAGGCTGACTTTGGAACAATGAGACACAGAAGTTCAGTATTGAATGCCTGAAGTTTTGTTTCAGGCAAGTGTATTAACTAAGAAAATTATACCCGAAGTGAACAAGTGAGGTAACATTATTGTCTTACTTCGGCCTGAAGTAAGTTAAAAGAGGTACATTCGCATGTTCTTCTATTTTAAGAAATTTTTGCCTAGTTACTTTTGAACTTTTATGCCTTTGTCAAACAGACAAGCGAAAGCGAAGCGTTTCCGAAGCCATCCCGAACCGAAGCGAAACGTCAGTCCGATAGTTCTGTCACGCTATCGGATCGCTTTCGCTTTTCTGTGACTGGATTGAAACAATTCCATACATTACAAATAAAAACGCCACGCTTCGCATTCGCGACGCCTTTCTGTTTGACTAAAGCTTTAGGGAATTCTCAAGAATTTTGTAAGAAATTGCTATAAATTTGTATTTTGAGAATTTTCATTATAATTCCTGAATTGTCAAAATAATAAGGGTTCAGTCTTTTTAACGCGGACGTACAGACGTACCCTAAAAAACAGGTGGGCTTCGAATGTGCTACATAATTAGTTAATCCGCAGTTTGAAGTTTACTTCTGAATCATCACGTCTAAACTCACATCAAACAACTGGTAAGAGTAGTGTGGAATCCCGGGACCGCGGGACTGTACGAATTACCGTGACCCCGGAACGTAAAGGGCTATTGAAGGACACCGTGGATTTTAGTCAGTACAAGTCTGACAGTCCCTCCCGCTCTGCCCTGGGTGGGAGGACTCATTTGATGATATAACGACACAAAAAAAAAGCGTAGTGTAGCCCAGCTAGTTGAACCTACGACTAAGAAGATGGCTGGAACATCCTGGATGCGGAAGGCGGAGTACAGGGTGATGTGGCGCATTCTGGGAGTGGCCTTTATCCAGCAGTGGATTGCAATAAGTTGAGTAGTTAACTAACTACTCAACTTATTGCAATCTACTGCAATCAAACTTGATTGATTGCCATTGATACAAACATCCCGGACAACTATCTGTTAGCCATACATATATTTGCTACGTGCATTAATCGAACCCGCAACAAGCCTCCCGTTCCTGTCGAAATGGCTAGTTAGGGCATTTTGCGACGATTATTGTCTTGGCTCATCTTTCTTTCCCAGTATTTTTTTCATAGCAGGTCCACAACCTGCAAAGAAAAAATTCAATCTTGTATACCTCGCGTCTGGCCACAAACACTTAGTTCCTTACCTCTCATTTAAATGTTGCTTAACCTAATTAAGGACCAAGCAACTCAAACAAAGGTATGTCTCTAACAACACCTAACTTAGTTAAACTACATTCAAAGACAGACAAATACAAATAAAACTAATCTCCGAGACAGTTCCTTACAACGACTACAATTTCCGTTTAGTATCGATAACTTAAGTGTCGGACCGCCTCAACTTAAGTAACGAACTTTGACAAAGTTACTCCAACTTGCCCGAGGGATACAATCAGCCTAAATAGTGAATGCTGATTGGTCGATATTATTACACTACCTTTTATCGCTTTCTGAACCTTAACAAACAGAAAATAAAGTTGGTTTTAAGATTGTTTAACGATAAAATGAACCATCTGTTACTTATCATGGTTTAATAGCAGCAGGGTGTTTTGTACGAGAAAAGAAAATTTAAGAGTTTTTATTTACTTATTATATTCCTAAAATCATGAAAGTTAAACTCGTGCAAACATCTGCTGTATAATTTTATTGCGACCTTGAGAAAAAGGATCACTAAAACAGGTAGTTACTTTTACGGTTTTATTTTACTTATATACCGTTCTTTGTCTGTACTGCAATAAAAACGAACTAAGGAAACAGGCAGTTAGGCTTAAATTCGTGTCACGCTAATGTCGTGTCGGTCGCGTACTATTAGTCGCATGTTTTAAAAAGAAAAAAATGGGAACTTAGTACAGCCGCTGCTGACGTCAAAGTCCAAGCCGACACCAGCATAACAGTAATTCAAGCAATAGACTTAACGCAAGACTACAACAGACCGGGCACGCCGCAATCGCGGCGGTAAGACCCCTCTTTGAGGAGTGGCTGGATAGGCGTCACGGCGTCCTGACCTACCGCATGACGCAGGTCCTCACCGGACACGGAAGTTTCGGGAGGTTCCTGTGTCTGATAGGGAGGGAAGAAACGCCTGGGTGTCACCACTGCGAGGATCGTCCGGAGGACACGGTGGAGCATACGGTGCAGGACTGCCCCGCTTGGGCGGAGCACCGCCGTGTCCTCACGACGGCGATAGGCGGAGACCTCTCGCGCCCGGCATTGGTCGAGGCCATGCTGCGGGGCGAGACGGAGTGGGAAGCGGTCGCCTCCTTCTGCGAAGCAGTAATGCTCGTGAAGGAGGAGGCGGGCCGCCTGAGGGAGAGGACAGCGTCCTCCCTCCACCCCAGCCGCAGTGGTAGGCGCCCACGGCGTCGGACGTCGCAAGACGATCTCCGGCCACCGTAGGCGCGGGCATGCGGGCAGCGAGTAATGGGCGACTTGCTGTCCGACCATGGACCATGCCCGGGTCGACGGCGCGTTGTGTTCCACGCGCGCCTCAAAGAGTGTCAGCATAGTGACGGGGCCTGTAGAGGGCCAAAGCCTGCCGGTGTCGCGGGACCAAGGGATTACCGTGACCCCGGTACGTAAAGGGCTATTGAAGGACACCGTGGATTTTAGTCAGTACAAGTCTGACAGTCCCTCCCGCCCTGCCCTGGGTGGGAGGACTCATTTGATGATTTTACCACGATATAAAAAAAAAAAAGACTACAACAGACATAAACGACTCTTCCTCTGACCACAAACTGCTGCAATAATTAAAACTTTCTAAAGAAGCATTCAAACCGTCTCGTCTGTTGCGCCAAAACCGAGCTGAAACATAATTCCGTCGCTGTGGCCACATGTCAACGTCTTGCAGCCGACATTCCTTGCACGCCGAAACTTATCCAATTACATAATCCGAGCTGCAGAACAAAATGCAGTTTTATACAAATATTTCTCGACGAAAGAAGAAAGCTCCTGTGGGAATGATTTCGTGAAATGTAACGGTAGTGTAAAACTGAAGTGAAGCAGGATTAGTCAAATCAAATAGGGATATAATATAATCGTATGTTGCAAGTCGCAAGTCGTTAATCGAAGTCGAAATCGTACCAAGATGAGAAGTCAGATGATGTGATGTCATCATAATTATGCGACTCGGCTCCTTTTTTTGTCATTTTCATTTAAAAGAAAATAAATGTCTCGTCCGTCTAGAAGTCTGAGCAAGAGATTCTGGGTTCGATTCCTAGGTCAAACAAAGCACTCACGGAGTTTGGTTTTTACCCGGTTGAATTTAAACATAACTAGTGAAATGTGAGCTTAGTAACTGACTGAGGGTCAGATAGTACGCTCATTACATATTTCTATCAACATAATATATTTTTGGCCTAATCCAGTTACGAAACTAGCATTACGAATGCATTGAGTCAACATCTCACACAAACTGGGTCACTGTCGCCGTATTTTTGTACAACCTACGTAAGTCTCAAGCCTCTATGTCTGCCATAAAGGTATTTTTCACAGAGTAGTATACACTGAAGAATTCTTGGGTTGGAGCACTCGAAATAGGGGAATAAATAATAGATGTAGTCACGGTTAGCTGCAACGTATAATGACTGGCTAAATAATTGACAAGTGAAACTAAGTACCCACAATACTTCATATACCATATCAATGTACCCACAATTACTTATGACTACTAGCTACATACATCACACCTCCCTTCTTATTCTTTAAATAGTAACTAAGCTAGAATATTACATTTATGTTTATCCTTAAATACCTACCTTTACATTATGCACATAATTTTCTACTCACAAAAAGGTATACTATAACTATACTTATTTTCTATATTAATCTATTTCAAACCGGACAACCGGTCTGCGTATACGTTTGGGGCCCTCCACTGGTGGCGTTACCGTCGGCTCAGCATCACTCCTAGGTGGGTAAATGGGCGGAGGCATCGTAGGCACAATAGTACCTTGGGAATCGTCAATACCTCTGCCCATCACACCTTCTCCTTCTGCAATACGTAGTCGATCTTTTATAAAATTCCTCGAGTCCGATGCGTCTACCTGGTCGTCAGCCTGTAACGGCACAGCAGTCTCACTTCGGTCGCTATGATCCATGTTCCCCTCATCTCCTTGACAAGTAACATCTGACAAACGAGAACGACGCCTGATTTGATCAATGTGTCTTTTGAGAAGTCGACCGTCACCGCTATCCACCACGTACCTACGAGTACCTTCTATATCTCTTACAGTTCCTTTGACCCATTTGTCTGCCGCACCGTACCGTCTTGCCCACACTGTATCACCTTCGCACAGAGTTCGTGGCTGAAGCCCCTCACCCTTAGCCTTGCGTCCCTGTACCTGCCGTACCCTATCTTCTAATGCCCGTTGCCCCCGTAACAAGTCGAGTCGAGAACGGAGTGAGCGCCTCTGTAGCATTGACGCAGGTGTCTCGCCTGTAGTGCTATGTACTGAGTTACGGTAAGCTAACAGGAATGTTTGTAAAGCCGTATCCACATCAACATTGTCCCTATACGCCTTTTTTATGGCCCGCTTACAGAGTTTGACCGCGTTTTCAGCTGCACCGTTCGATGCCGGGTGGTAGGCAGGTGAGAAGCTTTGGCGAATACCATTTTTTTTTAGAAATGAACTAATTTCTTCACTTGTGAACGGAGGCCCTTGATCTGAAACTAACTCTTCGGGTAGACCGAATCTAGCGAATGTAGCTCTTAAAACCTTAATGACGCTTAAAGCATTTGTGTTTTTCATTTCAAATATTTCTATCCACTTTGAACTAGAATCAACTAACACAAAAAATTTTGAACCCTGATATGGTCCTAAGAAATCTACGTGCAACCTTGTCCACGGCTGCGCGGTATAGGGCCACGGTTGCGGCGGCGCCCGTGGTGGTGCGTCAGCCTCCGCGGCGCACGTCTCACATTGCTTACACATAGCTTCTATGTCCGCATCTACATTAGGCCACCAGACATAACTTCGGGCTATCCCTTTCATCTTCACGATGCCCATGTGACCAGTGTGTAGCTGTCTTAAAACCAGACTTCTTAATTTAGTAGGTATTACCATTCTATACCCCCACATAAGGCACCCGAATTCCGAATATAATTCGCGACGTCTATTGTAATAGGGTTGTATTTCCGCCATAGCTGAGCATTCATTCGGCCAGCCAGACTGTACGTATGACATAATTCTGCATAACTCAACATCTTTTTGCGTCGCCTCTTTAACATCATTATGCGTGATTGGTAAAAAATCTTCTACAAAATGCACATACGTACTGTCTGTCCTATCTGAACGCATATTTGTTTTATTAGGCAGACGTGACAATGCATCCGCACAATTTTTTTTTGATGCTACATATTCTATTGTATAATTATATATGCGGACAACAATACTGCCCACCTCTGTAAACGAGATGCGGCCATAATTGGTATTCCTACCTTATTTCCTAAAATATAAGTTAATGGTTTATGATCGGTTCTCAACACAAACTTCCGACCGTACAAATATTGGTGATACTTCCTGATTCCGAAAACTATTGACAGTGCTTCCCGATCAATCTGTGAATATGATCGCTCCGCTACACTAAGAGACCGCGAGGCATAGGCTATCGGCCGCTCACCGCTTGGTGTGATATGGGACAGCACGGCGCCGACCCCCACACTACTCGCGTCAGTCGTCAACACGAGTGGCAGCTCGACCGAGTAGTGTGTTAGCACCCCACTACTAGCTAGCATCGTTTTAATCCTATCAAAAGCATTTTTACATTCTTCACTCCAAACATATTTTACTCCTGATCTCAACAAGTTATACATTGGGGCTAAAATTGTACTTACGTTTTTTTATGAATTTAGCATAATACATAACCATACCTATAAAGGCCCTCAACTCCGATATATTCGTCGGTGCCGGCGTGTTTATAATCGCTTTGACCTTATCTGTACAAGTATGTACACCGTCTGCACTGATGACATGCCCCAAGTAAACTACAGATTTAGCAAAGAATGAACACTTGTCTTTCCGCACTCGCAACCCATACTGTTCTAATCGATCAAAAACTTTGCATAAATTAGTCATGTGCTCAGACACCGTGCGCCCCGTTATGATGACGTCATCTAAGAATACTCCTACCTGCGGTAAATCCGCAAACATCTGTTCCAAACGTCTCTGAAATATGGCCGGGCTCGACGCAAGACCATACACTAATCTGTTATAGCGAAACAATCCCTTGTGCGTGTTAATAACGGTGTATTTGCGTGACTCATCTAGCTCAAATTGGGCATAAGCTTGAGAAAGGTCTAGCTTGCTGTAATGTTCCCCACCGTTCAACCGAACTAGTAAGTCTTCAACCCTAGGTAGTGGATAGCGGTCGACTTCTATTACCTTATTCAATGTGAGCTTATAATCGGCGCATATCCTTATGCTGCCGTCCTTTTTAACGACGGGCACGATAGGCGTCGCCCAGTCGGAACGCTCGACCGGAGTGAGAATGCCGTCCCGCACCAGCTGATCCAGCGCGCGCTCCACCGGCTCGCGCAGCGCATACGCCAACGGGCGCGCACGCATGAAAACTGGCCGCGCGCCCGGCCGCAAGTGAAGTCCAACCTTGCCACCAGTGAACCGCCCCAAACCGTCCGCGAACACTTTACAGTATCTGGAACTAAATATATTTATATCAAACATTGATCCATTACAGATGTTATTATTGTTTACATAAGTACGATAATCCAATACCGGCAGCTGTATTGCTAATGATGCCAGCCATTGCCTACCTAGTAACATTGTTTTGCCATTTTTTATCACATACAAGTCTAACTGTTTACATTTATCTTTATATTTGACTAGAGGTTTAATAACTCCCAGTGGCTTAGTGATTTCTCCTGTATAATATCTCAAAACAATATTACTTTCCACAATTTTTAAGTTACTAAAGAACTTTTTATAGGTGTGTTCATTTATACATGAGACTGCACTACCTGTATCGCACTCAAACTTCATTATTTTTCCCTGAATCTCTAATGATACAAAAATAGGCCTGCACTGTGAAACTGACAATTCATTTAGTTCAGTTATTATTACCTCGTCACTATCGTCGCTGTTCACTACGTCCTTTTTGAACTCGGCCTCGACGGTATAATGATGTGTCAACCGCGGACACTTGCGACGCAAATGGCCCTGTTGGTTGCAAACCCGACATACATAGCGCCCGAACTTGCAAACAGCCTCCTCATGCTGCCCGCCACAAGCTCGACACTCCCGCTGTCGCCGCTCCCGCTCCCCCGAGCCGCCTGCAGGCACAGGCGCCGGCGCCGCTGGTGCGTCCCGGCCTGCCTGCTGCCGCTTTCGTTGTATGTACTCGCCTATCCGCGAGTGTCCGCCCGCGCGGCCTTTTCCTGCTCCGCCGCTGCCGCCACCGCCCTGCCGCTTATTAACCATCAACTGACAATCCACCGCCGCTTTTAACTCATTGACAGACTGCTCCACGACCGCTGCTGCATCTTTCTCTGCCGCCTCCATGCTTACGGCCAGATTATATGCTTTCATGAAGTCTAATTTAGCCTCTGCAAACAGTCTTTGTCTAATCGTTTCACTTTTTATTCCGCAAACCAGCTGGTCTCTTAAACTTTCTTCCAACCATGCTCCGAACTCACAAGTTTTAGACATTTTCTTTAAAACTGCCACATAGTCTGATATTTGTTCACTGATAAGTTGTTTACGATTACGGAATTTATAACGTTCAGCCAATTCACTCGGTCTTGGTTGAAGATGTTTTTCCATAATAACCGTTATTTGTTCAAAAGTTTTTGTGTTTGGTTTCGCCGGTGTACATAAATTCACTAACAGCTCATAGCTGGCTGCACCCATTACAGTAATTAACGTCGGCACTTGTAACTCACTTGATATTTTATTAACTAGAAAGTACTGTTCCAGACGATCTACATATAACCTCCAATCGTCCTTGTGGATGTCGAACTCAGTAATCCTACCGATCGACATTTTTTTTTCTCAGTTTCTTCCTCAATCACCACCAACACCTTTATATAATGGTTTATCCTCGTCGCCACTGAAGAATTCTTGGGTTGGAGCACTCGAAATAGGGGAATAAATAATAGATGTAGTCACGGTTAGCTGCAACGTATAATGACTGGCTAAATAATTGACAAGTGAAACTAAGTACCCACAATACTTCATATACCATATCAATGTACCCACAATTACTTATGACTACTAGCTACATACATCACAGAGAGCTCACGTGCTACACGTTGAAATTACCAGTCGAACTTTCGTACCGTGCATACTGGTAATTTCAATGATGTCACGATGTTCACGTGTTCAAATGACTTAATACAGCAATCCATTGAGTAATACAAATGCAACTTAACAAACAACATACTTAACAAACAATTTTTTAGAATTGTGAAAATGTTTTCACTGTTAACCCGCAGGTTAGTGACAGGCCGTGAAGTGGTCTTACAATATAATAGATTTACAGGATAATTTAACAGGCCTGTTGGTCTAGTGGTTAGTGACCCTGACTGCTATGCCGGAGGTCGTGGGTTCGATTCCCACCTAGGACAAATGTTTGTGTGATGAGCACGATCATTTGTTCTGTGTCTGGGTGTAATTTATCTATAATATGTATGTATTTAGAAATATATAAGTATGTTTATCAGTTGTCTAGTACCCATAACACAAGCTCTGCTTAGCTTGGGACTAGATGGCGTTGTGTGATAGTTGTGGAATATTTATTATAATAAAAACAGCCTAATTGTTGTATAATTTTAATAAAGTTACCTTGCTCATTGGTAATTCGTGACCTATTGTCATCTCTGTAGGTCTCTGTATTTTCCAACTGATGTTCAATATTAACGCATTGTACTTGTGTACATTAGGTATAAGGCAACTGTTGAGAGACTTTTGTCGTGGAAAAGGCTTAGGCTAGTCAGATTATAAAAGTAATAAGTCCAACGCTGTGTAAGTGCATCATTGATTCAAAAACTAGGCGAATTATGTACGTCTTTTTCGATGAAGCATGAGCTTATCAATAGCTAGTCAATATCTCCATTTTCTCTTTACTCCATACCACACAAACACGTCGGTCCCTTAATCCCCCGTGAGCCGACCGACACTGACACGACGTCAGGTATCAATAATTCAGAACACAATCTGGCCTCCCACGAATATTATTTTAATAAAACAGCTTGTAATAAAAGAGACACGGTCTCTGTTATTCTTGTTTATATCATCTGGAATGATACATTTGTTATAATTAACTTTGTATGAGTTTTTTTTTTCTGAAGCTTGTTCAGTACTGAAATTTCTTTAAATTATGCACATATCTCAGTTTTATTTCTCAAGAGTATAATATTACCAGAACAAAATGTACCTGAATATATTTTGTTTCTACTTTTCTTGTGGATCTAAAAGTACGGAAAGGTCAAGCTGAAAATATTACCCCGTCAGTAATGTTAGATACCTACCATTTGCAATCGTTGAACTTAGCCCAAAACACACAAAGGGGATTCCTTTGTGGGAAACCAAAGCTCAGATTCCAAAACAGAGGACCGTTAGCTATAAATCTTCGCTTGCAGCTTCTAAGCCAATGAAACACTAAAGCTGCTGATAAACTTGAGCATTCATTTATCAGTCTTGTAACAAAACATCGAGCATTCGCCGTTTTTAATTGAACTGAACAATGTACAGAGCCAAACATCACTATGAACATTTCCACAGTCTTTCAAGCGAACGCTCTAGTCGAAGGTCGTCAAAAGGTTTGTCTTCATGAAAATGTCAGATTTACATTCGGCTCGGAAAAAAAGCTTGCCAGAACGCTCGTTACAATGCTCGCTGTAACGCTCTCGTTTATCTTTCTATAATGTAACATTAGCAAGATTGTTCTTTAGAAGTGAATGCTCCAGTTTATCAGTACCCTAACACATTGTTAACGCTTACGTTCAGCTAAATGACAAAGGCGTTCATGCGGGAACATATACTAATCTAATCTGCATGTAAGATTACGTGTAGCAATTTCCTGACACAGTTCCTGTAAGTGGTATCTGATGTTCTGGAATGAACTAGAGATGGGTACACATGGATGCCAACAGCTATTGGGAGTAAATTGATTACGTTTTTACGACCCGCTTTTGTGCGACTTCAAAAAAGAAGGAGTATCGTTCTTAGCGTGGGGCAACGTTTTCTTTCAAATAAAAAAAGCAAATGAAAATAAACGTTTTCTTTAAAATATATGTATAACTCCGTCATATGTAAATGGATTTTCGGAACTCCTTTTTTGTATGAAAAAGGTTTATTCATAAACGGACCCACATGAATTTCATAAATATCTGATCCAAAGTTTCAGAGACCAACGGAACTCGACATAAATGCCAGCAAATCAACCGCGATTTCTGCTATTGCAAAATTAATTATTCATTATTTACGGGTGTATTCTATATACTTTTTTAAGGTTTGTATATATAGATTCATGTCCCTGACAAGGCAATCTTTCTTATCCGATTTATGGAACGTAACTTCGTAACTAATCAAAAATTCAATAAAACTTTAAAAAAATAAGGCTATAGATATCGTTTATCTTTATAACTTTTTTAATGTCGAACTTCTACAGTAAATTTCCAGGGGTTAGGGTCAAGAGACCATAATCTTACTTCTTACAATTACCTTCTATTTTTCGAAATACTTGTCCTTTTCCACAGAGATTCTGTAATTAGAAATCTTCATAAGTTTTTGTACAACTGTCATTTGTTTGCGTCCAAAAAATATTTCCTTGTAAGTTTTTTCACTAATTCCACTTTACATTCTGGCTTTTTCCTGTTTTAGACGTTATTTATATTCTTTGTTCTGTTTAGCTTTGAAATTTATGGCACCTAAGAGGATTTATTTTGAGCCCTTTTATGCATATTTAAAACATATCATGAGAAAAACCTTTAGGGGTTTTACAGCGTAGATAATGTTCTATGTGCTTGATTATGTATAGAAAACAGAATGAAAGGGTCTAGAAAAATAATCTAGATAAGAGAGTTGTCCATTTATTATTTTTGATAGGTTTTATTAAGAGTCATTTTATCTAAAATATTTCCTCGGTCCGATAATTTTAGGTAACTTAAGATGTCTTTTCAGATAGGCCACAGTAAATACTTTTATAAGGGTATTTATAATATTTAAACAAGTATTTTCAACAAAAATCTCAACAAAAAGCTTTTCTCTTTTTAAAATTAGTTTAGAAGACATTTATTATTCGATAATAAGGACCAAAAGTCGGACAATTGTTTCCAACGGCTACCATGGTAGTATGGTACTCATATAACTGGGTGGTCGCGGGACTCTCGAACTACCGTGACACCGGAACGTAAAGGATTTTAGTCAGTACGAGTCTGACAGTGCCTCCCGCTCTGCCCTGGGTGGGAGAACTCATCTGATAATTTTACCACGCTTAAAAAAAATGGTATAACTGGGTTGTAGAAGTCAGACAGATCATTCTTTATAAAATACTGATACTCAGCTGCGTCCGGTTCGACTGGAAACCAACCGTAGGCGGGAAACGGCTAGGCAGATGATGATGAGAACTATATGGAAAATTAATCACAGATTTAATAAGACTTAACTCGCGTTCCAAAATGCATTTGATAAATCAATAATATGCATAGCGGTAAAATTAGTGAAATTTAAACATTAATTTGAATACAAATTATCCTGCGCTTAACCCAATTCTGGGAAAATTATTTCATAAAAGCGTAATATCGAAATATCATTCCGTACATTATAAATTCAATGTTGATCTGTTAATTATAATTGAATAAATTTGCAGAATTTAATAGTTGGATGTTTCAGCACGTTTTATTTATTACTGGTAATATCTGCGGATTATGGTAATTAAATATTTAAATTCGTTCATAATTATTTATCATACAACTAACCAAAATAATATACTGTTAAGTAATCGGGTTTCAGTTTACCTGTACCAGAGGAAAGATTATGTTGCCTTTTCTGTTTTATTTGTTTGTTACTGAATAATTAATTTGCAAAAGAAAACTGTTGTTAAAGTAAAACTATTTCTGTGGAAAGAAAAAAATAACTGTAACAGCAAAATTTGAACCTGCAGCCTTCGAATTCTGTACATCGAACGCTCACCAAACGAGATATCGCAGTCGTGCTCACATGCGCCAAATTGTTCAAAACATTCCTAACGTCTTACAAAGTGACGTTGTTACATTTGCGACGCAAGCTTTAATGCGCATGAACGTGCAACAAAAGGAAAGCCACTCTTCAAAAATTGAAATTAAACCTTTCGATTTTAAACCTTTTTCCTTGCCCCCAGGAAGACGACGATGACGGCCAACCACCCATCAGTATGGAGGTGAAGAAGCATGACAAGCCTGGCAGCCTATCGCCCTTGAAGCTAGCAGTGAAGCGAGACAGTGGGGACGAAGGGAGGACCTCTCGCTCTAGCAGTAAAAGCGAAAAGGAATTGCGGCTACCACCAGAGAAGTCCCCTAGTGAAGATGCTGGGTTGAGACGGGAGAGGAAACTCTCCAGGGCAAGTGACAGCTCTAAGGAGACTCTAGAGAGGTAGGTACGATTTTGTTTGCACTTTTAATGTAAGCTTTGGACGTGGAGTTGAAGACACAGGCAAAATTGATTATACAATACAAATGGGTACTTCGGTACCTATGGTACTGATTTGTGTGGTATAACGTAAGCGACTATTTTCTAACAGAGTGTACTAAGTATGTGAGTTCTACAAAGGGATATGCGATTGACGCTAGTGCGACAAAACTATACTGCACAATAGTTCGAAAGCACGCTTGTGGGACACCCTAAAGTTCGTCATTACTAGTTGTTTTATAGCCAATAGTAAAATTATGTTATGCTGGCCAGGTCGACGGAGCCCCGCGGCTCCCTGGCCAGCATAACATATGTCTCTAACAACAAAATCAACCACTACGCGGTACCATTGCTTGCCATAGTTGTGCTATGAGAAAAAAAAAATTATGAACAGCAATAACTTTACGAACGCTGCAAACGTATAAATAAATGTTTTATACTATGTACAGACTAAGGGGTACTAAGACAGGAAACCTCCACGTGCGCCCGTGGACTGGAGTTCCCCTTCGGATACGTCCGGGGGGAAGACCAGTTTTTCGGGCCGGTGCACCCTGGGATGCGGGCAAAAACTCTTTTAGGCACTGTGTGCCTAAGGGGTCTCTTTGCCCGTATGCGAATAGCCTGTCGGGTGGATGCTCCAACGCGTGTCCCTCTGAACAGCAGAGGGCACAGCGGCGGAGCGGGCTTGCGGACGGTGAGTAATGGGTAAGCTCGCCGTCCGACCAAGGACCAAGCCCGGGTCGGTGGCGCGTCGTGTTTCACGCGTCACCGACGAGGTCCCTTACGGGGCCAAACGGAACTTAAAGGGCATCCGAAGAAACACGGGTGGATTTTAGTCAGTAAGAGTCTGACAGTCCCTTCCGCCCCGCCCAGGGCGGGAGGACTCATTTGATGATTTGCCACCCTAAAAAAAAAAAAAATGTACAGACTAAAAGTCAAACCCTAATCTTTCTTTCTTGTTTAACCCTTTAATTCGCAACGTTGCACCGATGCAACTATCCAAACAAAAAAATATATTCCAAGAACCATCATTATTTTTTCTTATTTATATAAGTTTTAATAATGGATATACTGCTGCCTTCTATGAAAAAAATATTGAACCAACTCACGCGCATCATTGCGTAGTTGTGAACAAAATGGATTCGTGTCGACACTGCGCTGGTGGATGACCGGTGAGTTTTAATAAATATAAATAGTTTTTATGCATTTATTGACAACTATTACTTGAAATATTATTGTTTATGAGTGTTTACAATTGTGTTATATAACGCCAATGTCAAATTCATATTCTACTATGAAATATAAGCACGTATTTACCGACGTTGCACATTTGCGACACTGCGAAGCTTTAGCATAAGTACTTTTAATTTCGTACGTTACACGGGTGCCACGTCGCGCTTTTACTAACACTGAATAATTATTATTTTCTTTGCATGGGTTTTGTGTTTTTTTTACATTTATGGGAGTTGACGGTATTATGTTTTTGTATTGACTGTTCTGAAAGTTTGCTAATGTACGAGTAAGCTAGATTAATAAAATAATGAATGAATATCGCTATTACTAATATGGTCGTTTTGTCGTTTTTTACTAAAACTTGTGTTAACTTATTTTTGGTGTTGGTGATTGCTGCATGTTTGTTTTTTTTTGCTTATTACCAGGGAAGGCTTAAAATGGCAGAGAGCAAGACAAATTTTAGCTTTGGTTCCACCAGAAGCGGCCTCGACAACCGATAGCTCTTCGTCTGAAGACGAAGTTATTTTTCAAAACATCACCGAACGTCAAGACGATGTACCTTCTGACTTCAGCTTAGAACCAAGGTCCCTTCGTTCGTCTTTAGAAAACTTGGATCTTATTCTTGACAGTCCAGTGCAAGAAGAAACCTTTTCGATATTATCTGATGAAGACACGGTTCCACTGACTCCAGTAATACGTAGTATTTTTCCTTCGGACACACCACCCAATCCGCTCCAAAATTTAAATTCAGTTTCGTCAATTTTATCACCACTGAATACTCCATTAATCCAAAGAGTTCGCTCAAAAAGGAGTGCTAACTATGAACCAAGAGTTGTAGCTAAAAGAGTAAAAAAGTACAAGAGACCTCTTCTTAGTTTCAAGTGGCAGCGTGGGAAATTTAAATATCCAGCAGAGTTTGATATGCCTGATCTTAGCACTAGCAGTTTCGCAACAGAATCTCCGTTAGACTATTTTCTTTTTTTTTTCTGAAGATATAATAGATTATATTACGAAGCACACCAATTTATATTCTGTGCAAAGCAAAGAAGGTAAATCTATAAACGTTACCAGAGATGATATGCGTGATTTTCTAGCTATCACAATTATGATGGGTATTATAAGAATGCCGTCATATCGAGACTACTGGAGTAATGATTTCAGATACTCTCCAGTCGCTGATGTGTTGAGTCTAAAAAAGTACGAGCTAATGAGAAAATATTTGCATTTCGTGAATAATTCGGATCTGAATAACGATCGCTATTTTAAGGTTCGGCCGATATTAGAAAAAGTAAGGACTAATTGTTTACGACTACTTAGAAGAAGAAGGAAGATACAGCATAGATGAAATGATGGTTCCTTACAAAGGTACTAGAGCAGGAAATAGACGACAGTACTTGCCAAAAAAGCCCAAGAAATGGGGCTTTAAATTATTTTTAAGTGCTGGAGTTTCTGGCTTAGTGTATGATTTTCTTCCATACGGAGGTGACGATACTTTCAGATTTATTTCTTTTTCTGATTATGAAGTCAGTCTCGGATTAGGAACCAAAGTAGTTATAGCTCTCTGTAAAACGATTGTTAACTTTCATAATGTAGAATAAATATGTTTTTTAATATATTTTGTTTTTCATTTATATCTACATTTAATTCTGTAACGTGGGCACTGTTGTAAATATACAACACTCATTTCAACCTGTACATGTTCTTGTGTTTCGCAATGTAGCACATTTACAACATACTATATTTGGATATATATGTATACCAGATTTTTATTTTTATTTTTTTGAGCACTTGTAAGATCTAAATAAAAAATAAATGAAAAAATAATAATAAATAAATGCAATTTTTTTTTGAGCATTAAAGGGTTAATAGAATTTCAACTTATTCACAAAAGTAGGAAGATTATATTTTATTGGTAAAGTTTGAGATAGGTTGACGTGCACCGTCTGTACCTCTGCACAGGTTTAGTTTGAGTACAGAATCGAATATTCATGCACACAATACCTACAAGATGATACTAGACAGTAGACTCAAAGGAACTAGGCGCGCATAAACCGCAAGCAACTAACAATACTTGATCAATACGATTGTTAGCTCGTGTATATCAGTACAACGGTTCTCCTCCTTTGAAATGTGCATCGATGCTCCTTCAAGCTCCATCAGCAGCGAATATTTCAAATGTAACCTAGATATTTGAGCAAACTGGCCACAAACGAGCCAAGATGGCCGAAACAGTATATCGTTCTTCGTTCATTATCGCTGGAACATTTTCAAAGCGAAAATATCGTGTTACAGTTATGAAAAGTTTAAAAGCAATATTTTTATATAATTTTAAAGCTTAATCGAATTTTGTTTTAATCGACGGTAAAACTTAATATAGATGTCCAAAATCATCGATTAGCCCCGATAACATCAACAAAAACACAATAAAGGGGTCGAAGGGCCTTAATTGAGAGGTATCGCGTAATCCATCATGTTAGCCAGATGATCGATGACTTTACGTATTTAGCAACAGGCCTAAAACCCCTAATAGCGGCATATTCCGTGACCACAAATATTCGTAATCAGTTCTACTATATCTTGATACCATAGTTTCGCAGTTTGGTCATTAAACTTTATGATTTATAAGCCAGATTCCGGCAGGATTTACAACAGTTCTAAACAATGCGTTGAAAATCACATACAATGGATAATTTAGTGCCGATCCGGAATTTTAGAGGGTAGAGATGTCGTCAAGATTAGATGAAGACTTTATGTTGTGTTAGTACTGGAAGGATGAGGGCGAAACTGGAGTAACGAGGGTCTTTTATTTCTTAGTTCATGAGCAAGTTATGACTATGTGTCTGTAGTAAACCTTAAAAGTACGTCTTTATTTTCCTTGTTCGCCTCCTTGAATATAAACGTCTCAGGCCATAAGCCTGGAATCCTGTAGGTACATGTAACTTTTCCAATAACCACGAATAAGTATCTTGCATACCAGTCAGCCACGACCATTTCTGATTGGTGAATGGGATGTCTGATACTTGCATACTTTTGAGCTAGTAGGTTTTTTTCATTTCTATCTGTATCAGAAAGTAAGTTTGCCTAAAGTTGGCCGTATATTTTACTTCTGACACTATCGAATGTTATAATAATACGGTCACGCCCAGTTGAAAAAGACACCCTGTATAAAAACTTCATATCACTATGTTCGATCCCGCTAATCTCGGAAACCATTAAAACCAATTTCAAACCAATTGAGTATGTATTTTATGGTTCCAATTTGAGTGGACAACTAACGGCTTATGACTTATTCATAGCTTCATTTTCGTCTAGGTTCCTGTAATTATTGAATTGAAATAAATTGTTTGAATTTGAAAGATAGGATAGGTAGTTAAGTCCTCATAGGCGGGGTGCTATTGTTGGTAAATCGCACTCGTGCAAAGTGGGGGCTGATCGCAATTACACGTACGTTTTTACTGCATTCATTGAATCGTAAATCGCAACACAAAACACACGTCACGTTGCCTGGAACCGATCGCTCGTCGATTTGTCAGAGGCGACAAATATACGTAAAAATATCGCCTACAGCTGTGAGTTCTTCATTGTCACTAGCTGTTTATATATTCAAAAGGGAAAAATCAATACAACACAAACACGGGGCCGTGAAGTTCACAAATAAAGTTTTTGAAATGTTCTTTTTACCACTGTTTATACACATACCTATGTACTATATAGAATAGAATATAAGGTAAAGAACTGCTTGGCTCTTTTGACGTATTGTCAGAAGAGCGTTGTTGGTAATCATAAGTGAAATGAGCATAACATCCTAAAGAGTTAAGCAAAGAATTACCTAATAGTACACCCATATTTTGACCTTTATGTTAAGTCCTATGTAATAGGGTGCCTATTACCATCAAGTGGGGTATAATATCGGACTCCATGACTCCATGGTGAAAAACACAATAAAAATGGCTGACCTGGGAATCTAATCCAAGTGGCCATGACGTCTTAAACGAGAGTAATTCCACTGTGGGAACGAGACGCTAGACAACTTGTATAGCTCTGTCTTTTTCCTACACTGGAATTTCTCTCGCTTCTCATGGTAGGCCATCTGGACGCTAGACAACTTGTATAGCTCTGTCTTTTTCCTACACTGGAATTTCTCTCGCTTCTCATGGTAGGCCATCTGGATCTCTTGCTTAGCGGTCCAACGAGCTGATACAGTATCAGATTTGACCACAACAGTCAACTATGAAATTATCTGTGAATTTGTAGATTAGTTCCGATTATGGCCTCACGTCAAATATTCCATGTAACAATACTTAACCTTTCGTGTGTTTTAGACGTGGATCCACGTTCGAAAAATCTTTATCCTCGTGTGCCTATAAATATAAAAAGACTTCGCCGCTGACACTTTACACGCTTACACTAGGACGTCTAAAACACACGAAAGGTTAAGTGTAATAACTGACACAGCCAGAAGGAATAGCGGCAGGCCTCGTAGAAAATGGCGGGACGAGCTGGACAAAACCAACAACCAGTCGTCCATTTTGGCTCTGGCTTGAAAAAACTGGAAGTCCAGCGGTGGTACTGGCACTCTTACCTTAGAGCAGCGTTTCCAATGTAATACTTGGTCGCAACATTCCCGCCTTGTTTTAAAGATCTTAGGATAAAACTTTCAAATTTTTCGCGAACTTGGATTTTTTTACCAAAGTATGTAGTATGTATTAATAAAACTTTTCTACAATTAATTAATGCGTAATATTTTACCTAATAGAACCAGCTTAGGTTTAAAAAGTAGTAAGTGGGTCATGAAGAGGCAGTGTGATAATCACCGGGCCATTTTTTTTATCGTGGTAAAATCATCAAATGAGTCCTCCAACCCAGGGCAGAGCGGGAGGGACTGTCAGACTCGTACTGACTAAAATCCACGGTGTCCTTCAATAACCCTTTACGTTCCGGGGTCACGGTAATTCG
This sequence comes from Agrotis puta, assembly GCA_943136025.2. Classification (NCBI taxonomy): domain Eukaryota; kingdom Metazoa; phylum Arthropoda; class Insecta; order Lepidoptera; family Noctuidae; genus Agrotis; species Agrotis puta. The sequence continues at coordinate 8,600,896 of OW964186.2, read as the reverse complement.
TACAGTCCCGCGACCCCGGCAGGCATGGCAGAACAATGTTTGGGAAGCACTACCATAGAGTAATTTACAGAATTTTTATCAACACACATCGTGATGACACATGACAAAGTGTGCTTAGCTCGAATGGTGCACTCAAATAAAAACTTAAGTACATTCAAATAAGAACCGGTTCTCGAGACACTAGTCTAAACAAACGGGGAGTACTGTCAAGGACAAAAAGACATTTGGAATTAACTAAATTCTAACCGTCTTATTACAAAAACTTGTTTAACTTTTTGTAGTAAGACAGTAAAGATTTCGGAGTTTCTCATAGTCTATTAGTTTATTGAATACAATTTCAACTGAGTCCAAATATTTAAATCAAACCTGTCTTTCTTTAACATTTAGATGAAATAGATTTAAAGCGGAAAACGATTTAGGTGATCAATTTAATAAACAATTAATTTCCCTGATTGCAACAACTGAAGGAGAAAATCATTCTTGTTAAGTCCAAAAATGATTTCTTTCTCTTTTGTGTGCCTTTTCACTGTTTTCATCACTTAATCTACATAGAGCCTTTGACTGAAAAAATCTAATTAATCCGCTAGTTAGATTGACACGTATTTTTAGGGTTCCGTACGTCTGAATACAAAAACGGAACCCTTATAGGATCACTCGTGTGTCTGTCCGTCCGTCGCTTACAGTCAATTATCTCCGAATCTATTACCCCGATTAAGTTGAAATTTGGTACACATATCAATTCCTGTGACCCAAACACAGAGGTGTGACGTGAGCAGATGAAATCTGTATATGGGGGGTCATTTTTGGGGGGGACGGGGAAAATTAAAAAAAAAATTCTGAAAACTGCATCGTGTGGCATATCAAATGAAAGGTCTTGTTGAGAAGATCTTAAATGTATTTTTTTGTAATTTTAAAATAAATAGTTTCCAAGTTATTCAAGAAAATAGACGAAAATTGACCATTCCCCCCCCCTTATCTCCGAAACTACTGAACCTAAAATTTTGAAAAAAATACAGAAATTAGTTTTCTCCTTATAGATTATAGGAAAACCTATGAGAAGTCCATGATATTAAAATAACATGGTAAATCACTCAATATTGTGCGTACCAACTTACATTTGCAGGTGGAATGTGTGGGAGAACATAGTATTTTTTTTAATACGTCATAAATCGTAAACCGCAATTTACCTTTCAAAGATACAACCAACTATAAGAACTTTTATATTATGTTACTTGCTGCTACGGAACCCTTTATGGACGAGTCCGACTCGCACTTGGCCGGTTTTTTTTTAAATATTTGACACGTATTTTTTCTTTTGTTACGTAAACCAAAATTCACGGAGGTACAACACTTTTAAAATTGCCAATACGTCACAAGCAAGTGCAGTTTTCACTAGCTTCTTACATCACGAGACTCTCAAATTTAGATGCGTTATATCTTTGTAAATAGGCATTAATGCAACAAACGTATTCATTATTTTACAAAACTCCTGACAGATTAATTAAATTTATAATTTTTTGATGCTGTCAACATCCCTATTTTCGCCTTAACTGTACATTCTTATTTAAAATAACTTTCCGTCTCATTTACTCACCAGACAAGACTCTAAGTCCACCTCGCTATCAAGTCCGAAGGTCTCCCGCAAGTACTTCACGAACTGGCGCCAGGCATGTGACAAGACGAAGGATAAGACCAAGGAGCTGCTGAAGCGTTGGAGGACGTTGCCAGAATCCGAGGGCGCGGAGTCACCCATGCAGGCCGCGGGGCATAGCGACGAGGAGAAGCATCGGGGGTGGAGTGTGCACGTCTGGAGTAAGTTTTTACTTTGATTATATACATAAATCCCTTCTAGTTTGTGTTGCTGATAGTTTTATATCTATTCGGCAAAAAGTATAATTCACTAGGGCCATGGGGTCAGAGTGCTCAAAGCGTATAGTCGGCGCTTCGCGTGACCTATTTCTTGGTCAATGGATCATCATTTCCAGCTAACGTGGTAATGCTGCCAGCGTTCTGGGCACTTTCTCCATTAATGTTGATGAATTTTTGATGCCCTTTAAATTTTAAATTAGTCCTTTTTGTAAATATTTTACTTTTTAGTATTTAAATATAGCAAAAGTACACTCTTCATCTTTCTATAACAATTTTGCAGTAAATGAATTACCGCAGTCACTCGTTCGTGCACTAGAGATGCTTTTTAAATTTTCCATGCCGCATTAAATACTTCAAGTGTACGCTATAAATAAAATACAGGAATCTTGTGTTAAGGCCTCAGTTCCATTTCATAATTTATTGAAACGTCTAGATTCTAACTTTCAGGGCACAACAACTAAATAAATCTTCGACATTAATAAAGCACACAGCATAGTTTCCCAAAAACAAAACAATGAAAATAATTAACGCAAGCAAAAACCTTTTCACAGAAGAATTTTCGCACGAAAATTCCTCGAATATTCCTCTTTATTACGTTACTAATTCCCGGAATAAAGGACAAAACGTGTTCACCGGGCGCGTGCCGAAATATACTATAACTTAATAGGAAGTTACTTTAAAACGAAAGTAGGGAAACGACTTTTACATTAGTTGTAACTTTGCTCGCGTCTTTGGTCACGGAATATTCGTTTCATGTGGTGCAATGGACCAGTAATATAGTTTTCAGTCAGTCAGTTTCCAAGTTTGAATACTGTTTGTTTTCATTTGCACGATTCTGGGCTATTACCCGCCTGACTACCTAGCTGCTGTCTATCTAGCCAGTATCTTTTCCGTGCTGTCAACAAAGCAGTAAGTCCGAGGCTTAAGAAGGTATACTCTGCCAGCCTCCATCTTGAAATCCTGCAGAAACCTTAGCTCGTTTATTACACTTAACTGCCAAAAGAACTCTTTCATCCTAGTCGAATTGAAACTCAGCTACTGCTGCAGCCTAGAATCTGAACAAGTCCGCGTACGTGACAGCTCTTTGTACGAATGCGGTCTTGATGAAGGTACCCTAGACCACACCTTCTGCTCTTGTCCCTTGAGTTCCTAGTCCTTGAATTTGTGCCATAGGCTCCCTAAAATGAAAACCTGCTAATTTTCATTTACTCCTAACTAATTTCTCTCGTAAATTAATTCAAATACTGTCAAATGTCGCCCCCTATTTTATTACTGTTCATAACAAGCGAAATATGGGTATACGATGGGTTTAACTTTGCAAAACCATTCAAAGAAGACAGATAATAATTTTGTGTTATAATGTTGGTAAAGAATACAGAAGCCAAAAATAACAGGATCACTTTCAAAACTCTTTCGTTAATATTAAAAACCGTAAAAAGGAATGAGTATTTCTTCTGCATTTGCTCTTAGTAACAAATGAAATTACATTACACCACGTTACGTTATGATTTCAACCGCTGAACTGATTCCACTGAACTGCTGCTGAAATATGATAATCAGTGTTATATATGCTAATGAATTCCGAAACAATGTTGGCGGTTTCATGTGTTTTCATATATTTGGGATTGGGGCGCATTGCATGCTGTGGATAGATTTTGATTATATGTTATTGTCACATGGGATTAGGGTAGACGGATACTTTGTATATGTTCCAATTCTTTATATCGACTAAGAATAGGTAAATGACCCTGGTGCCATATTCTGTACTTGGTTCCAGTAGCGTAGCTAGGCGGGGGCGAAGCGGATCCTAGCCCCCGGCCGTGCAACTAAAGGACGTCTGTATTAGTGGGTAGAAATTACAGTTAGGATTGATTTAAAATACGACGCACAAGTCGGATTGTCTTGGAATGAAATTATGATTCCCAGATCCCGAAATTGAGATTTTTTTTTCCCGGATTGTTCCAAATTATAACATGAACTTAGAAACAACAATATAATGGAGAACCTGTGAACAAAATAACGAAACCATGAATATGGTTTAGGCGGAACTTACACAACACAGACACAGGTTTTATTAAACTGCTCGGGGGATGGCCAAAAATGTATATCTATCTGCAAAAAAATCCTCAAAATGTTTGTCCCGGATTCGACGCCAGCAAATCTTGTAAACCTAGTCCCAGTACCTACTTCTTAACGTGTGTGTATCCGTGATATAACCAAAATTTAAGTTCCGCTCAACTGACGGAAGCGAGTATAATCAGCGTATAATATACTGCTGAGACTCAAGCATCTCTCTTTGAGACGGAAGGAAACGTTTCTGTGTAATGATAAAAAATAAAAGGAATTTCAAAAAGCTCTCAGAATTATTGACTTTCTCATAGTTGTAGGACTGACTTTTTCACTTTCTTTTTTTGTAAAATGTAAGCTTTCTGAAATCATTGGTATGATATAATTATGTATGAAAGCTGTGGTAACCCAGTGGTATCGACCCCAGCTTCTTCTTCTTACGAGCTGTCTGTCGTGGGTTCGAACCCAGTAAGGTGCATTATTTTGTGTAATTTATTTCATCACCGCTGCTCTCAAAACGGTGAAGGAAAACATTGTGAAGAAACTGGTATGTCCTTTTTTTTTGTATCGTGGTAAAATCATCAAGTGAGTCCTCCCACCCAGGGCAGGGCGGGAGGGACTGTCAGACTTGTACTGACTAAAATCCACGGTGTCCTTCAATAGCCCTTTACGTACCTGGGTCACGGTAATTCGTTAGTCCCGCGACCAACTGGTATGTCCTAGAGCCAAAAATTTGAAGACATGTGACATCTACCAACTCGCACAGGACCAGCGTAGTGGATTATGGTCCATTCTCTCTCACAGAGGGGAAGCCTGCGTCCCAGACGTGGGAACATTTATAGGCTGATGATGACCATGGCATGAGTATCCAACTGTCCATTGGGTTCTTTGCCCGCTTTGGACTTGGCAATACAATACTTTCACAGTTATTACGTTTTCAAGACTGGGACTGTAGTACTATATTTTAGTGGTATAATTTTTTTTGTAATTCTATATTAACTTGCTGTTGCCCGTGATTTCACTCGTGATACTCGGCTCCTATTGGTCATAATGTGATGATATATAGGCCTATAGCCTATCTTGATAAATGGACTATCCAAGACATAAAAAGATTTTTTCAAATAGAATCAGTACTTCCTAAGATTTGCGCGTTGAACCAAAAAATCAAACATTTTTCAGTTTTTTTTTTTAAATAAGTATGTAGATGTATACAGAAGGAGCTAAATCGAGTGTACAATTTGATCCAGATTATACCTACCTAGAAAGATTACACGTTCCTCTCAAGGTTTTCGTAGTAAAATAAAATAAATACGATAACATTTTTCCATATCTTTTATTTTCCAGAAGGTAGAAGTGGGAAGGTTTTATAAAGTCTTTTGTATCAAAATAATTTATATTCTTTTTTGTGAGACTGTGTTGTTTTATGATCTCTCGGGAATATCTGAAAACATCAGAGTACCTACTTAGGACGAAATATGGCTGACAGCTGCGTCCTGAATCTGATATGTATGTAAACTTTTTATTTTTGGTTGGTATAGGTAACGGTGAAGGAAAACATCATGCCAGAAATTAGAAGACAAGTGACATCTACCAAACAGCACTAGGCCCGCGTGGTGGATTATGACTCACTCCCTCTCACAGAGAGGAGGCCTGTGTCCCAGCAGTGGGAACATTATATGCTGATGATGATGATTAATCTACATAGATTTAAAGATATCTTCATAAGTTTCTAAATTAGCATAAGAAAAGAACTGTAAAGAACTATACAGCACTACAAGGTCGATTTTCCTTTGTAACAGTGAGATAATTTCAACCGGGCTTTATGGTACTTTTAATATACATACCTCATACTCGTAAAAACTTCACAAATATTTAAATTTACATACCTAAGCTATCTGCACATAGCCAGACCCCGAACCTATCTGTAGGTTATACAAATATTTTGTTCCTTGCTAGAATGGAACCCGCAACCCGCGGCGTTACAGTTGATCACGTCGTCGTTGATCAGATAGCAGCTTCATATCTCAGAAATCCGCTATGTATTACAAATTCTCATACGCCACAGTACTATGGACTTGTATACTATAGCGAGCTAACCTTGGATTCAACCACTAAATGTATTGCGATGCCCGTCCTACTGTCTCGAACTGTATATACGTCACGTCTATATTCTCAAAGGGATATGCAGATACATTGATGTGCGGTCAGAGAGCCACAAATTGGCGAGGATATTATGTGGTTTCAGACACTAAGATAATTCAAAACACATATGACAGACCAATTTTGACAATTCTAGATAATATTATCCAAAACACTGCTAAGCAGAGACATAGGTCGGCTCTCTATGGGAGCCGGGGAGTGTAAGCCATAAATAAGCCTTCTCCCTACCCAAGTGGGTTGATTTGTCAGCGAACTGATGGGGTCCGTGTAGGGCCAAACGCCTGCCGGAGTCGCAGGATGACACAATGACACTAGAACGCTAAGTGCAACCGAAGAAACAAGGTGGATTTTTAGTCCGCAAGAATCTGGCAGTTCATTCCGGTCCACACAGGGACTCATATCGTAATTTAAGTTCTAGGTATCCGTATCCTCCGGACGATCCTCACAGTAACCTATGTGTTAATCAAGTCTTACACTACAGCAAAAAAAAAGTTTTAAACTATCTATCTACCGAATTTCATCCAGATCCGCACAACAGTTTTTGCGTGAAAGAGTGACGAACATCCATCCACACAACATCACCAACTAGTAGAATACTTTACGTTCAGTATCCATATCCAATTAGCTTCTACGGACAGACCTAGGCTATACTAGTTCTAGATAGATAGGGCACTCCTCTATTTTTATCTAGCGAGCGCTGACGTGATAAATAACTACATCGTCCGCCTCTCAATTTCGTTTGCATCGCATTTTTGATGCTCGTGTTTCGTGCCTCGTAACTTTAGACTTTAAATACATGAATTCTATTTATGACACATGAATTCTATTTATGACCAATGGACATTGGAGGATCCAAACATTAATTAAAATTAATGAATTACTAACATTCTTAGAGACCACACTTCATTTCCAAATGTTACGTAAATACAAAAGATATAATATTTAAAATCATGACATCCTTAATCTCGAAGGTTAAGTTGCGAGGTAAAATCATTAAATGAGTTCTCCCACCCAGGGCAGGACGGGAGGGATTATTAAACTTGTACAGACTAAAATCCACGGTCTCCTTCAATAGTCCTTTTCGATCCGGGGCCACGGTTACCCGTTAGTCCCGTGACCCCGGAATTAAGGAACTCATGGCAGCATTAGATTTAAAAGGAAGAAAATATAAAATGCTCTTAAAACACGAGAAAATACGTCATATAATAAATTAAACGAAAATTACTTGCGTTCTTACTTTGATACAAGTTGGAGTACACTCATATATATACACTTTCTAAGTCTTCAATAAAGAAACAATAAACCAACGGTCGATAAATTCTATCGTCAAGAAAATTGACTACAATTTCGACGGCTCCTAAGTATACTGAGTCAACTAACATATTTTGAGAATTTCACTTTTTTGTGTATTAACAATAATTAAATCATTTTCTACTTACCTGTGAAAGAAAAAAAAACATATCTTTATAAATAACTAAAATAAAATGGCGTATACTGGATCAAGTGTAGTCATTTATTTATTTTGCACTTAGTATACTGAGTAAAGTGTTGCCTACCAATATACGCGGGACGCGAATACGCTCATTTTGGTGCAAGTTCAAACGGCGAAACAGTGCGGACGTTTTTGCTATCAAGAAGTTGTTATTTTTATTTAAATTTAGAGTCATAATTCTATAGAAAGTGGTGATGAGTACTAGGTCTCGAAAAATCAATATTTTTTATAAATAAAAACAAGTAGCAGGAAAACAGGCAGAACACCTGAAACGAAAAGATTTAGCAAGACAGTTGAAAGCAGAAGACAAAGACGTCCGTAAGACACATTTTATTATAAATGAAAACTTACCGTTTTGATAATTTCACTGTATTTGATCTAGGACATGGTCAGGGTTATTGCTTTGCCTTTTTTTTTCGTGGTAAAATCATTAAATGAGTCCTCCCACCCAAGGCAGAGCGGGAGGGACTGTCATACTCGTACTGACTAAAATCCACGGTGTCCTTCAATAGCTCTTTACATTCCGTGGTCACGGTAATTCGGACAGTCTCGCGACCAGGATTATTGCTTTGCCTGGCACCAACAAATTGCTAAAAGAGGAGCAAATGAAATTGCTAGCCGTGTTTTAAATTTATAGAACAAACAGATATGGCAGGTATAAAAGATTACCGATTCTGGTCTGATAACTGCGGTGGTCAGAATCGGAACAGAATCGTTTTTTTAATGTATATGATGGATGTTTATTTTAGTAATAAATTCAAAATAAAAATTAGTCATCGTTTTCTGATTGTTGGTCACACCCAAAACTAGGGAGACAATATGCATGCACTAATAGAAAGACATACGAAAGACAAAATACTATATACGCCTGCCCAATAGTACATGGCGTTTTAATTTGCTAAAACCGACGATGAACCTTATAAGGTCACCGAAGTGTCCCAAGATATTGTGATGGACTTCAAAACAATGCTTACAAATGTCACCAACTGGAGTTTTGCCTGTGATCTAAGATGCAATGGAATAAAGTCACTGAAATACAAATTGAGCCAGAAAATCCTTACATTGTATTTTTTAAAACTAGTTACATCGAAGATTCTTATAACTGTATTGACTGTGCTAATAAACCTAAAGCAACACATAATCAAACTGTCCCTAATATAGATTTTCGTGATCTTCGCCCATCTTACAACAGACCAAACCCAATAGATAAGAATAAACACAAAGATTTAATGGACATGTGCAACAAATTAGTGATACCTAAGGAATATCACTTGTTTTTTTCTAGTTTAGAGACTGACAGCAATAGAAATGACAGCGATTCAGAATAATTAATTTGTCTTTTTCCTTTGTCTAGATTGATTTTTTTCGCAGATAATTATTAAGTACTTAGCTCATAAATTAATTTTGAGACTGATTTTATTCTCAGCAATAAATACTAAGCATAAGGATATTAAGATTTGTGATTTTCTTTAAAAAATTAAGAAAGATAACTATTGTTTATAGTGATTTATATACTAGTGATTTCAAACAATTCATAAATAATTCTCCTATTTTACGGAAACTTACAATTGATACATTCAATATTTTGTATTTTATTATTACTGCTACTAAGACTAGACCAATTTAAGTTTTATTTGTATTGGTAGTTTTGTGGATTTTTGTTATTTTTTGTTAATTTTATAGATATCCTAAAGTTGTATTAATGTTACCAACACTATTTTGTTTTTTGTCGCGTTTTTGATTGTTTAACTATTTTATATTTCACACTTGACTCAATTTAAGTATTGTACTCTTTTAAAATTATGTCCATGTACAGTGAGTCAACTTATTATATTTTAACAAAATATGAATCCATGACAGACAGTATAATATATAAAAAATCCAATAAGTAAATAAAAATATTTTTCGCCACACTTGTAAAGTAATTTCTTCCCATAACGTAGATTCAATAATGCGACGTATAAAAATATAAGTGGTACTTGATCCATTTTTAAGAAACAAATAATCGCCGTATACTAGTCTATCTACATTATCTCATAAATTAATAAAATAATATGAAATTTATTTTGTACAGATGAGAGGCTTTATTATATTTAATTCAATATGATTAATTATTTTTTCTTGGTTGTATTAACAATTTAAATATAACCATTCGAATCTTCTTATCGCGTTCCTGTAAAGTTATTAGAAGTATAGTTGACTCAGTATACTTAGGAGCCGTCGATTTGGTCATCAATCATATCCGAAAGTTATGTTTAATCGTTGGTATAATTTTCAGTGTCTTTCAAAAGTAGGGGAGTATCTTAATTGAATGTCAATCAGTATAGACAGTTGTCGGTAATGATTTATACATCGTAAATCTTCTAAAATTCCATGCTTTTTATTCGAAAATTACTATTTCATAGACAACATGATAATGCTAAAATTTACTTACCTTGTAAAAAAAGAAACAGAAGATCGGTGTCATAGAAAAATGGATACGTAGCCAATTGAAATTTCTTAAGTGAAACGCCGATCGCCAAAGCAAATATCTCTTTCCTTTCTCACCATTTCTCTTTGTTTCTCTTTCTCATTTAAAACTGAAATAGAAAATATTTAATCGCTAAAATAAGGCTTTAAAATATCGAATCCTTCGCAACCGTCAAGTTCAAACTACGGAAGACACAAAATCCCGACGGTGACATCAAAAATGCTAGTCCTACCCGTTAACCTGCTTACAGGACTGTAAGCAAGTGTAATAAAACCGCTTCCATGCCGGTTACGGGCCCGCATAACTCAGATAACGTTAATAGCTTGAACCGACACAAAATGGAGGTTCTACCTAGCTCTAAATTACGTAAACACCAAATAAAATTTAATTCGAACTTCTGCAGTAACCGTATCGTCTTTGTACGGACTTTTTAATAAATTTTTAACCTTAACACAACAGTGGAAGGTTAATGTTCGATTGGTAAAATTTGACAGATTCGAGTAGGTTGACCTGCTGGCGTCTGTACAATCTTAGTTTTTAAGATTTCGTTACCAAATGAGAAAAAAATTAATCCTTATAGATTCCTGTATGTCTGTACAGTAAAGAAACAGTGTATTAGATTGGGACTCGGGGTATGATGGGAAAACACACACTTAAGGCAAACAACAATACTAACCGCCGCTTGCAAATGACGTCCTGTTGGCACTTGCGCTACGTTAGTGTTTTGATAAGTTTGCCTTAAATGTGTAAGTCCCCATTATACCTCGCGTCCCCGTCTTATACACAGTTCCCCTATCTACCTATAAACACTATTGTACCTGCCTACATATTAATGAATGTTTCAATAATAATTTTTATTATAATTCAGCAGTGACCTAATTCTGTATAGAAACTGAACTAAAACACCACACATTATGCAATGCTTCAAATGTGCAAGCTAAATTCAATTCACAGCTGCTACTAATTGAGTTCTAGGAAAATTTGGAGCTTGCCTAAATACGAGTACATTATGCTTCCTTTGCAAATACTGTATCGGATTATGTTCACACTAGCACTTTTCCCGCGACTTCGTCCGCGTGGGTTACGTACTTTCCTAATTCCCCCTTTTCACCCCCTTAAAGGTTAAATTTCCAAAAACCCCTTCTTAGTGCTCCCCTACATTATAATAGGAAGCCGTGTGCAAAATTTCACATTCCTAGCCCCAGTAGTTTCGGCTGTACGTTGATATGTCAGTCAGTCAGTTATCCTTTTATATATATAGATGTGGCATTATGATAGGTTTTTAAGCGTCCTAATACATTTTTGATGTACGCGGCTGGCAGTATGCGCTCATCTTTACAATTTTATCTCTGCCTGCCGAAAACGATATTTACAAACCTTTTGTACACAATTGTAACCACCGAAATTTCGCGGCATGATTAGAATGTTGGTTTGCGAAAAATTTAAAAACTTTCAATCGTTTTATCTTTAGTAAACTCTTGTAGTTTAAGCCTTTGAGTTGGTCGTTTAAGATAGATAAAATGATAGAAACCCGGATTCCGAAAATCCTTTAAATGTTTTTGGTTACCTCTTCAAAGCTTTTTCTTAATACCAGTATTTTATAGGGAAACCATTATTTTACACTATTATCTTTGAATAATCACAAGAATTTAATTTTGTAGTATAACTTGAAAGGAAAATATAGCTAAGTTTAAGGATATTATTTAGCTAAATTTTAGTTCCGTTCATTCGATTATAACTTGGTCCTTTCCGGCTATTTCTGCCTTTAATAAGGGTTTTTTATCCGTGGTATTTTAATCTGGTTAGAAGTTCCATTCATCTAATTTTCAAGTTCCAATGCCCGCCAAAGTTAAAAAATAAAACTGACCGAATTGACCTCCTATAAATACGACTCATCTCTTGATTGCTTTCGAGTTTCGTGCCGTAACTAAATTATTCGTGCATTAACAACGACAAATCAGTGAGGCTACGTCACGTCACGACAAATCGATTGTCACCTATTTCTGTCGCACGCTAATGGCGGAGCCGACCAAGCCTCTTGTTTGGATTTTAGTTGGCGCCTGCTTATAGCACCGCAAACAGAACGAAAAAAGCTGTTTGTCTACAAGAAAAAGCCTTCGAAGAAACAAGACCACATAGATTTGAAACTGGTATCTACGTGGTTCGAAGAAAAAGATCCATAATGCAACCAATTCCGGATTTAGAACCCTCTAGCTACAAAATAAGCCCCAATTCTGCGCCTAAATCCTTATTCTCTGGATTAAACTGCAATTTCCTGAACTTAGTAACAATACCGTGAATTAAGTCGCATTTTCCCGATTTAAACCACAAATGTATGGCTTAAGTGCGGTCTGGCTAAAAATACCAGAGTACCACAATTTTCGGAATAAACCGGTGCTTAAGTGAAAATTGGAATTGGCTTTTCGAAGTGGAAGGTAATAAAACCAATGTGGTGGATGATGGCAAAGTTTGCGATCCAAACATGCTTAAGTATGTTTGCATAACTATGTATACCTACTGTTTTTTTTAGTACACCGACCTGGATAGATAAAATTATTTAAAAAGTCTAAGACTGAATCCAGATCGTCAGACTCTACTAAACTTCTTAGTCCAAGTTATGGTAGGAGTTCGTAACTTAATAACATAATCAACCCATAATAACCCCACTACTGGGACGTGGGCTCTACTTTGGGTTGGATTATACCGTAAATGTCTCCTCCCGCACTGGATTGTGCATAAGAGACCGTAAGCTTTTACTGACCCGACATTAGTCCTTCAATTGCTTTTTGAAGTCCAGAACGATAGTAACTCTATAGACATTCCCGCTACCCTGGTAGATATAATAAACTTATCGGGCCCCGTCGCTTTATTGACTGTTGCTTGGAAGAAAACGCCGTCGTCAACCTAAAACATCGGCCTCCTCTCGATGAGTCTTCAATTATTTTAGACTTTTCTTCACCAACTTTTTTCTTCTCCGAAACCATTCTAAGCGGTTTTCTCCTTTAAGTTCTTGAAGAACAAAGGAAGAAGTTTCTAACCCTTTTTGTTTATGGTGTAAAATGTTATTAAGAGTTCAAACAAGAGCGGGCTTGTAACGCCATTTTAATTTCAGCCATAAAAGTTATCAGTAATGTGAGAACGTTAACAGCGTGTGAACGCGTTTTTATTACAAGAAGATTCTAACATAACAAAATAAAGGTTGGAAATATTAAGTTACTAGCGTTTTGCCCGCGACTTTACCCCGAAGACTGTAGCTTTTTGCCAACATCAATGTTTTATTTAATACTTTGTCTTTGTCCCCTAAGATATGCTGGTAGATAATGCACAAGGCATTCAGTCCGCAGCTGCACATGTTTTTTCTTACTTTATTTTACAAAATCTAAACATATAATAAATCTGTAGAAGGGTCAACTCTGTACATTGAAAATAGTGAAAAAATAAATAGCGGGGGGTGTTGCTGGATCGATACCAAACCCAAATATGTGATTAAAAAAATTTTTGTCTGTCTGTCTGTATATGCAGGCATCACGTGAAAACTAACGGTTTGATTTCGATGAAACTTGGTATAATTAAACCTTATTATCCTGGGCATAAAATGGGATACTTTTTATCCTGGAAAAATACGTAGAAAAAAATCTTATTTTTCAGTTACTACAGAACGCGAGCGAACAGAATGCGAGTATAGATATAGATAACGAGCTCAACAGCAGTAGCTCAATAGTCTCCTTAATTGTTATAGGTTTAGCCTTATTTGGGTCCAATATATATTTATAAGATGTCATTGTCAGAGTTACTCAAAATGGAGAAATAAACCATCCATGCGAAGACATGCGCGGGCGGAAGCAAGTGTTTAATAAAAACTCCCATCTCTAGGAATTTCTCCTGGGTCGTAGCTGTGCGTTTACAAGTAAGTTTTTAAACTCACAAACTAATACATAAACTATGAAAATATGTTTCTAGCGAGGTGGCTAAGCGATTGGACTGTCTGATTTATGACTATGTCTCCCACGAATCTCTGAACAGTGCTGTATTTTATCAAAATCAGTTCAGGTCGTGAAAATGTAACAAAACATACGGTAAAAGAAACTTTTTATTTTTCTTTCGGCATGTACGTGTTAATATACGAACGTGGTGACGTAACCATTACCCATATCGTTTTACATAACCTTTATACTGGAAAGTACCTTCACATAAGATGGATCTTTTTGAACTGTTGACTCAATACGAAATAATGGTAAACACACCCTTTTGTTCTGGAAAATGTTCGCGGTTTTTGTCATTCAATGTGTTTTTTATTAAGTTTTCGAAAATAATAGGAATTTCTGCTGTATCGTGGGTGCATTTACGAATATATAAACTCACATATACAAACACCTAGGCCCGGAACAATTACTTGTAGACTATCCAAGTATTTGGTCCGCGCGGGAATTAAACTGGCCACTGAGCCAACCGTGTCTTTGATTGATATCTAAGATATTTTTTTTATTATTTTGATACACGAGATTTATTCGTAGTCAAGTTTTAATTATTTTTAACTGAAAATTAATCGTAAGTTTATTGTTCTTTTTTTAAGCAAGCAACTCAATTTGTATAAAATTAAAATACAAGAAAAATACCTATATATACATACTACATTTAAAAACTAAAATTAAAAGTTTTAACTTCTTTTTTATTTACACTATTTTGGGGTTATACTATTTGAAGTAAGCAGTTTATGTTATACGAGTATGTATAGTTTTTGAGTTGTGAATTTAAGAATTATCATTTGATACCTATGTTGACACTGTTAGAAACAGTGAATTAGCTAGTAAAAGCTATATAATGTATACATATTTCAAATGCCCTCATCAAGCCCTTTAATTTGATACCCATCTCGATACTGTGCGAAAATATGTTTTTTGGTTACGACTTTACATCCCCTAGAGCCCTCTAGGGGATGTAAAGCCCTATTGGATTTGGTGATGCATCACCTACCCTACAACCAGCGGACAACTGAGACGCTTCTAACGACACCTCATTTGCCATCTAATGATGAGCAGTTTAGATGTTATGCGGGAACAAACAAACATACATACAAGCATACATACATACGTACATACCGTTCAAAATCATAACCTCCTTCTGGCTTTGCCGTAGTCGGGTAAAAAAAGTATTATTTTCGTTTAGTTACCAACCGACAAAATCGAAAACGAAATCCAATTCTGGAAAATCACGCGGTAAAAGTTTCCTTGAAACCACTTAACCAGCATGGTAACGAATGATAATATTTTTTTTTTGGATCTAATAGGCAACTTAAAGCAAGTTTTTTTTTAGCGTGGTAAAATCATCAAATGAGTCCTCTCACTCAGGGCAGAGCGGGAGGTACTGTCAGACTCGTATAGACTAAAATCCACGGTGTCCTTCAATAGACCTTTACGTTCCGGGGTCACGATAATTCGTAAGTCCCGCGACCCCGGCAGGCTTTGGCGCTCTAGAGGAGGGCCCGTCATTTTTTGCTGACACTCTTTGAGGCGCGTATGAAACACAACACGCCGTCGACCCAGGCATAGTCCATGGTCAGACAACGAGTCGCCCATTACTCGCTGTCCACATGTCCGCGCCTACTGTGGTCGGAGATCGCGTCACCGTGGGCGTCTACCACAGCGGCTGGGATGGAGGGAGGACGCTGTCCTCTCCCTCACGCGGCCCGCCTCCTCCTTCGCAAACATGACTGCTTCGCAGAAGGAGGCGACCGCTTCCTACTCCATCTCGCCCCGCAGCATGGCCTCGACCAATGCCGGGCACGAGAGGTCTCCGTTTATCGCCGTCGTGAGGACATGGCGGTGCTCTGCCCAAGCGGGGCAGTCCTACACCGTATGCTCCACCGTGTCCTCCGGACGATCCTCGCAGTGGTGACACCCAGGCGTTTCTTCCCTCCTTATCAGACACAAGTACCTCCCGAAACTTCCGTGTCCGGTGAGGACCTGCGTCATGCGGTAGGTCTGGACGCCGTGACGCCTATCCAGCCACTCCTCAAAGAGGGGTCTTACCGCCGCGATTGCGGCGTGCCCGAACGTCTAAACGCAGACTTAAACTAAAAATAGAATTCCCACTTCACCGATAATGGAATTTTGGAAGCAATCAAGGCCTAGACAGGCTCTTCAAGTATTCCTTTAGCTCCAACAATAAAGATTAGGCGAATCCTTTTATTGAAAATACCTATCTAGTAGCTATTGTCGAGTACTCAGAACGATCGATATTCAATAAGTATTTCACTTAGTACATAATAGATGTTTATGATAAAAAATAACGTTTATTTTTCAACTGATGAAAAAATACTCTTTTTTTCCCGCCGCCATTTTGGAGCGGGAAAATAAAGAGATGGCATGACATGAAAACTGTTCTCTATGGTTTAATACTTGCGTCAATATGCATGGACGTATTTAGTACTAACCTGCAAGTAGTCTGTGAAAAGTTTTTTTTCACAAATGTTGGTGATGACAGTAGATACGCCTATTAAAGAGGAAAACGGGTGTAAGATAAGATTATTACACCCTTTCCTCAAAGGGTTAAGCAGAAGTGATCCCACGTTATGCAAATACTTTGCCAGTTAGGTTTTTAAATCATTCACGGCGAACCAATCGTTTCATTGTTCGTAAACGCATCCAAAATACAGGAAAACTCCCTTGCGAGGCAACATTTTATTTTTGACAAAGTTATTTAGCTGTAGGTATCATATAATGCATGAGGATAATCGAGAAATGAATAGCCTATTTTCATTGGGCAACATTCCAAATATCGGGCTTGATAGGAATATCGCATCAGCCAAGACAAAAGCAATCACACTTAGCCTGAGCTGAATATCGAAATCCCTGTACCCAATTAACAAAAGTGGACAAAAAAAGGTAAAAATGTTGCCAGAAATAAAAACATTCTAAAGCTTACCACAACAATGTTGACTACTCTCAATTCATGCTCAACTCCATTGTTAACCAGGAAATACAAATTGTTACGTAACAATGCCCTTAATAAGTTTTGAAATAGAAATTCCTAAAGATCGTGGTCCATCAGAAATCTTTATTACTCATAATAACTTACTTATACGTTCTATTCGTATAAATTTCATACTTTTTTGCCCACTACTTCGTTCACCTGACGGCGCAATTTTATTTCTCGACGTTTTATAAGTGTCCATTGAGGCACATGTGAAATTAAATATTTAGATTTTTTTCATATTACATTTTCACAGCTGGGCTGATTTAAAAAAATATTTACAGCCCATAATATTCAGGAATAATGCAGCGTTCAGCTAGAAAAATAATATAGAATGGGTTTTTTTTTTAAAGTTGTCCTACACTAGGAATTTCTCCTGTTTCGTGGGCGCGTTCACAAACAAAGAAACTCGCATACGAAATTACTCCATACACACAAACAAATTTTAACACCTTACAATATTAGTATAAGATTTAATACCTACACTGTATGTATTAGTTAATTTTAGTCTTCTCTATTTCTGTTACCTTTAACTTTGTTCAAACAAGTATTACATTTCTATCGCTTTCCTAAATGTTGTCAACTTGAATATGGCAACACTTACCTTCCCGAACAAGGGCCCTTGAATTTAATAACGTTTGAAAGTTTCTGTGTCGGAATATTGTTAGTCACCTGTTTTAGTTGAAACCAAGTTTATGCTTTGTTTGAGACAATATTTAGGCTTAGTTCTTTGACATATTATATTGCTAGCTTTTGCCCTCGGCTTCAGTTGCGTTAGCCCCTTCATACACAAGGCGACGCAAGTCTCCGAAACCTTACGACAGATATACTGACTGTTGCAAGAACGTGAATGAGGCAAGAGAGTATGTGAGTGTGTGACTGTTTTAAAATGGCCTAATGGCCCACGGCCCCGTTGCAAAGGATAATTTATGTCTAATTGTATGTATATATTTATGTCTATCCACATCCATTAAAAAAAGGCATTCGTATAAGTATAGATATAATATTCCTCAAGGAAATAAGAAAACCAACCAGTTTACATAACACCCGTTCATATTCCTTTTATCGCCAGATTATTATGAATAACAGAGTAAACCGCACACTACTAGTCCATAGAGAATAGAATAATAATA
The DNA here is from genome assembly GCA_943136025.2 of Agrotis puta. NCBI lineage: Eukaryota > Metazoa > Arthropoda > Insecta > Lepidoptera > Noctuidae > Agrotis > Agrotis puta. Next base: position 8,582,733 of record OW964186.2, on the reverse strand, counting down.
ACCTATAACAAAGTAGTATACAAACATTTACGAAGAAAATAATTAAATTCCCGCCGCAGTAGCCTTCTGTTCTTTGTCCCGATCGAAAATTCTCATTACAAAGTTTATAGAACGGGAAGTAAGAGTCAAAGCATGCATAAAAAGATGATTAAATATTAATGAAATATCGATCACTGCTTAGTTAATTTTTCGCCGTAAAAGAAACATGGAAGTAATAAGTACTAAGACGGAGCTAAACAGCCTTGTTCCTAACCTTATTTTTATAAAAACTCTTGAAAAAAGAACACGCACAAGCGTTCGTGTTTTAAAAATAAATATAAAAATCGAACGTATTTCTTTCGCCCTTCACATTTTGTTTTTCATTGTTGTAAAGCGTTTACGTGCGTCATAAGAAAAAAACTTAAGAGAGTAATAAAAAAACGACGTGTTTTCCGTGATTTGTACTGGCTACGACTCCCTGTCACGCATAACACCATAACTTTATATCGATTTTTTTCTTTCACTGCTAAAGTAATACTTTCTATTTCCACGTCGAGAATTTTCGACCTCTACGTGTATTGAATTTAAAAAAAGAAATAAGTGAGAACGATTTTTGTTCACGAATACATATTTGGGGAACGTGAAAAATGGGCGGAAATGCGTACTGAAAACTAAATTGGTATCATGAAATTCTGGAATCAAACGAAGGTAAACTGTAAATTGCCTTTTTACTGATAAACTAATAATTTTACGGAGATGGTTTGAATCTTACGAGCTAGGTATAATGTGTTGAGAAAGTAAATACACAATGTGACAGTTATAATGTGAAAATATAGAACAATTTGGCTACATTGTTATTTTTAGAATGTGTAGTGGGCTTTCGTGGTGGTTAAATCACCAAATGAGTCCTCTTTGCCCGAGTGGAGTGGAAGGAACTGTCAGACTCCTACTGACTGATATTCCACCCTGTTTATTCAAGTTCCCTTTGCGTTCCAGGGTCACAGTAATTTGCTTAGAGAGTCCCTCGACCCCGGCAACCCAGGTGTCCACAACACCTGGGTAGTAACAATAGTTTACAGACCACAGCGAAGTTAAAGTTAACTTTCCACGCATTAAAGACTGTATGTTCCTTTCAAGCCATATTTTAGTCTGTATGACTTCACAGGGGTGAAATCTATGTTATTAACGGTTTACATAAAAAAAAAGTTTCAAACTCAATTCTACGCTTGTCGACTTTCCCGTAATTACACCTATGTTTAATAGTTCATTAGATGGTTTTCCCAAAATCTTGAACAAGTCTTTAAAAAATGTCTTCAGGTTATTAAAAAAGTTTGGGTCGAGCCGCTACGACGAAACTTTTTGTAATAAACTTGAAATGTGTCAACTCGATTTAGAAAAAATTGATTGAATACGTCAAGTGTTTCTGACACTGACAAACGAATAATCCCGTTGGCATAATTTAAATGATATTTTTTTAATAACTAAGAGCCATCAACTAGCGTTGGTTTTCGCAATAATGACGAAAGAAATAAAAGGTAAGGAGAAAAGCCAACGAAAGCAAAGTAAACAAAAAGATAGCAGAGCAAAGAAAGCTTCTACATCCGATTCGGATGAAATCAATAGACGCACGAGAATGAGTAATATCAAAGAAGAAGGATTCTACAAATTCCGGAACATGATGATACGTAACATTAAATTACAATCAAAACCTATTCTTCGAAAGGTGACCAAGCGAGGTAAGAAACGCGGGAAAAAAAGTGGAAGGTCCCAAAAGTAATATCCATCCATCAAGCTAAAGGTTTCACCACAAAACGATGCTGCCGAGAACGCTATCCAGTGAATCTTTACAAGATACGTTTGTACATTTATTACTTATGTTACAGTATTTGAATAAATGATTATCTTAAACGAACACAAGTTTTTCAGAACACTGATTAATGTAGACAAATCATATATTTTTGTAGATATAACGGCTCCTGAAAACTTCCACTCAAAAATTGTAAAATAGAGATTTTAAGCCGCTTTGGTTAAAATATTACGGAATCCAACAACAAAAGCCTCGAGCGCCCGACATGTTTTATTCTTTTGCTTTTTAGAAGAGAATAAAGGAATATCGGAACCGAACTAACGTTTGATTCGTTTGTGTTTCATTCATGAAATATTAATAAGGAGTACCAGCATCAGCATCGAGGGGAGAACTCTATGTTAATACAAGCTCTGTTTGTTATCGTAATAGAGTTGTAACAAGACTTTTGAACTTGCTAACAATGTAGTTTTTCCTGAAAGAGCTTCAGGTACTTTAAATAATTTCATCTGCAAGTTCTTTTATTTTTGTCACAAAACTTTGAAGCGGAAAAACATGAAACACGTCGAGCGCTCGGTGCGGCCCAGCGAACTTTATTGAAAACCTCTGTCTGAATGGAAAAATACGAAGGTAGTCTCGGTTTACGACAACAAATAATAGACTCGCCTGAAATATACGTTATTTTACGTGAAAACTTAATGTGCTTGCAATAAACCGCTTTACCTGCTTTAGAACAACTGCATTACAGAGCTATATCACGAGTGCAGTGATTATTCAGAATTTTAAATGACGTAGATCGAATGTACATAATAAGTTTATGTTTGGGAAAAACCTCAAAGTCAAATATTTGATAACTCTCACGTTTTCTTGGTTTTTATTTAGCTTGACGTAATATGATTAGGATTAATTAGCTGATAGCTAAATTAAATCGCAAATAAACAGAGCCGTGCCCCCAAAGGACATGATGTTTGCAAAACGTGTGTGACATATCTTGCAGGTACACATTACAAAGATAACAATTTACATTTATCTCCAACGTCACCTGTTGTCACATCATATTAGTGGTATTCTAGCGTAAACAGTCTACATCTGCGGTTACCTATATATTGTCGCGAATCTCGACTGTTCGCAAAAGAGTGCGAGCATCCACAGAAAATGTACGAGAAGATTCCTAATGGTTACGTTCTGAGTGAGTTATTTTTATATTTTGTTTGTTTTAATTAATATTCTTATAATTAAATAATTAAGGTTTAGTGAAAACTAAAGTCTTTCTTGCGATCTTCAATGTGTCTGGCATGACATTCAATTTAGTCCTGTGGCATCTACTGAGAACTAGACATCATTAATATGTCTGTTACATGTTATTTTTATTGGCCTTTTTCATCTTGGTAAGATCGTCAAATGAGTGTGTTCTCCAGCTCTCTGTGGGGCGGGAGGAACTGTCAGACTTGTACTGACTAAAATCCTGTTGGTTACGTTTATTAAAACATCGTTTTAGTAAACGTAAACAAAAGGATTTTAGTAAAAGTAAACATTCGAGTGTCACGGTTAGGTACCTGTTTAAGCAGACCCGCGACCCCGGCAGGCTTATGACCCTACAGCTTTCACCTTTTACTCGCCGTCCGCATGCACGCGCCTCCTGTGGTCGGAAATCGCCTCGCGATTTTAAATGCCCTTTACGTCCTTTTAGAAAGCCTTCAATTGTTAATCACAACAAATAGGATTTAAAATCGCTAAATACTTGTATGCTTTTTATGCAACGTTGGCCTATAACTTAACTAACTACAACACACTGTTCAGGAAACAACTAAGTTATCCAGCTACGATCAGAGAATAACTTTAAGAAACTACTGGAAAACTCGTAATAGTTTATTAACTGCAAAATGTTTTAGAAGATAAATTCAAAGTTTAGATACTCGTACAATCTTAAGAGGACAAGAATGTTTTGAAAGCAGTTAATAGTTTTGCAGAATAAAAATAAAAAAATGTCTGGCGTTTTCTTGATTTAAATTTTTAGTGCTGGCTTTATTTCATTTAGCACGCCTTAAAATGCCATTATCACTAAATGAAATGATCCTTTAGTAAATATTTGTGTAAATTTCTCGGCAATAAAGATTAATGAAATGAAATTTATTGTCTAACCATTCTTTAGTTGATTGTGCAACAGTAAGAGTCCCCTATAATCGTAATATGAAACACTTCTTTGCCATAAGTTGTTATACCCTGAGCTTCTATCTTTTGAAACCATTTACAGTAGTATCATGGGACCTAAATGGACACCCGTAACTTAAGAACGCCAACATTAATAAAACAATATATTCATCGCACAAAGTTAAATCCGTAACTTAAAAGTTTCGCATTGTCCGAAAGAGAAAGGTTTACCAACTCCAATTTGAGATTTGGTCAAAACACAATGGGTTCCGTACCCGCAGTGCGACGCAATAATTCGGGGGCCCTTAAAACGAGAGGAATCCCACCGCTCTTGTTTAATAAGTATTAAGTAATCTTCACGTTTTGAAGATCTTTTCCTGGTAATTTATCGTGATGTGGAAGCAAACGTTGAATTTAAATTACACCTGAATTTTGTCGTGAATCTTCGGCGAACTTCGAGTTTGAGGAATTTATGAAGATGAAGTAATTTATCGCCGAATGAAAACTTCGGGAGCTTGATCGAAGATGGTTTAGTAGCCATACTGTAAAGGTACCAAGCTACATTATACTCATATTATATATCAATAAATTGATCGTTGTTAGTTGAAACTTTTACAGTCAAAAGCATTATTTTATTATTGTTTGAATCAAGTTGGTATATGTCAAAAAAATCGATTATATACCAAACATTACTCGTACAAAAATAACTATGTTTATTATGCCTAGATAACCTACTTAACGACGGAAAAAAACGATATAAAATTATCCTGTCTGTTTGACAAAGGCTTTAAACCGCCCGTGACATTTATATTACAAACTGACTCTTAAAAAAAACAAATTTTACTGTTCGGGAGGACTCATACGATGATTTTACCACGTAAAAAAATAAAAAAACCTGCCTCTTTGGTCCCGGGTTCGATCCCCAGGTAAGGTAAAGTTATTGGGTTTTTCCAGTTGGAACTCCTCAACAGTAGCCACGGTGCAGTGTCCACGGAGTCGGACACCACGATACTTGGGAGACCTACTTCTAGATAAATTTCTTCCTAACCCTTCGGGGATCACAGGCATATTACGTACTATCATTCTTCCAGTATTAAAAGTTTATTTACTTTATGTTTTATCTTCACTATTCAAACGAGGGCAGTATCTTTCTTTATAAAATATCCAGTATCATTTCCATGTTATAACTTTATAATATGAGTTCCTAATAGTTTTTTTGAACCCATATCATATTCAGTTACAGGAAATTTTTCATCCAGTACTACCAAAACTCCAGGTTGTCTGTCAACCATTTTGGACGCGACATCACATTTTTTTTATGAAAAAAATATATTGCTATTGGTTTTACGGATTGCGTGTTGATTGTACGCCACTAACTGAAGCCACGAGGTAATAAAAAAAATCGCTGGATTTTTGTGGCTTATAACTAGTCCATACAGTTCGCACATCTGAGGTAACCCTTTGGGATCCATCTCTTAGCGGTCCACCCTGAACAATAAAACCACAGGCTTCCTATAACCTACGGCTGAGCGATTTCAATAGCGGTGACAGGCCTCACCCGCTCCACCGAAAACCCAAACAAATTTCCAAACATTTGATTCCATTCCGAAACTATTTCAACCCTAATTGAAAAACTATTGAAAAAACCCCAGTTCCTGAAATATTCACTTCATGTACTTGTCAGGAAAACTGTACGTGCAGCAAAACTCGTGTGAAATAGTTCGCTGAAAATATTTTCAATAAATTGAAACATCGGGCGTTGTTGCCGGAAATATCGCAGCTAGCGATTACATCGGCGGACGAAAATACACGTTTCCATTTCTTTTCATTCCCTTTAACTTTGTCCGAAGCAGCAATGGTTCCTACTAGTGTTAACATCTCAAGTTTCGAAACGGAAGGTTAAAATAATTGGGATTTTGATAGCCCAGACAGTTGTAATAGATACATTTTTTTCGCGCCTCATGTACAAAGTTGTGAACCCAAACCTCCCTGGGTTTATCTTGAACATCAATGACATCGATCTAGGAAAACGTCGGTTGCCTCACCAACCTGGTCTTATAAATATAAAAACAATCACTCTAAGGCCATATCAGAAGCCTCTAGGATTACCAGAAGCCGCAAGGAATAACCACATCCTTACAATAAGAGGAGAGAATAAAGACTATTAGTATAACTTTGTAGAGAAAATATATGGATTCAAACCTATTTTTACGTAGCTTTTAAAATGTTATATACGTTGTAGGTTAATTTGATCGAAGTACAGATTCAGCAGGTTTATCTCGGCGTCCTGTTCTTCGGTTATCGGGACGTTCCTCGCAAATCGGGACACCTGACAACACTAGTCCCGTTGTAGCTAATTATGACTTTAGTCTAATATTCTTGCACAAAGAGCTTAGGTCTTGAGGAACATTCGTCAGTAATTCAGGCGTAAATAGGCAGTTCCCAGGGGGTTCTAGGAACCTAACCATGTTATGTTAGCCGTTCTATTATGTTAATGCTGCTAAGGGTAATTTTGGAGTACCTACATAAGAGAACTAATAGGGATCCAAACTGTTATGGGCTATTATATTAGATTGGTGTTTTCTTTGTTCTTCACAAGTATATAATAAATATAGAATACTTTAAGCATACGAATATTTTTCCTCTTCTTCTCCTTCCAAACCCAATATATTAATATCATGAGATACAGCCCGGTGACAGACGGACGGCCAGACAGACGGACAGTTGAGTCTTAATAATACTAATACATTTGTAAATCGTCGATTATGAGTGTTAGAGCGTCTGGTCTGGTCTGGTCTGATCTGGTCGGGACTGGTCTGCCTCTGTTCCGCAGCACGGAGTAGAAACAGTAGTGGAAACGGAAGATCATTTTCTGTGATGTCAGGCTTACTCCCATAGTAAAAATTGTTCATAATAAAGTAGAATAATCCCTACTTATTCGATACAGCAGAAGGGACTTTTTCTTTTGTTCATGGTTTGCCTTCCATGGGCGCGGTAACCTGTTTAAACAGTCCCACGAGGAGCAAAATAACCCTCTAAAAGGTGTTATAGTTAAGAAAAACGAAAGTTTTCATTTAGTGGAAAAAAGGTAAAAAACCCAAATACAAAACTAAAACTGAGTACTAAATTGAAAGGCAACATCGAATCTGCATTAAAAACTACACAAAAACTAGACCCGGACTTGAAATAGCTTTGAATATATTCATATGGAGCGACTATTTGACTCCGAACTAAATTCATGCACGACCAAACTTTGTTTTATTTGTGGCGAGTGCCGTTCTCCAGGGGCAAACACGATCGTACTGTCATTCTATTTCAATCGAGCAATCGATAGTCCCACATTTTAGCTGGTATCAGCTTAAATTTTTATGTTAGAGTCATGGTTTAGATACAAAAAGGTTTTTTTATCTGTCGTAGCATTACTTTTACTTTAACTCTGTGTATGTGTGTGTCCTTTACAACCCTCAACGGCTGAATGGATTTTGATGAAACATTGAACATAAAGCATGACCTGGGTTACAATTTTGCATATTTTTATATCACTGTACGAGTGTACGTCTTGTGTGTTTATTTTAGTTGGATAGAAAAAACCAGAGACTAAATCTAGTATAACCAATATACAATTTTTTTGTTTAACATAGAAAAACCAGGTTTATATGTACTAATTAATACTGCAGTCATGAAAATTGCGATCACACATAATGTTTATGATTATGATTGGGTCACTTAAAAAGCAAAAGCCAATAATTTCATTCGACACAAGGTTTGACTTTAAAAGCCATAACACAAGATTTCTGTATTTTATTCACAGCGTACTTACCGTGTATAATGCGTTTTTTATATGGATAATTTAAAAAAGCACCTCTAGTGTACGACGGAGGAACTAATTTTTTTCCTTCAAATTAACGTCAACGTTCCAGTTTATTTTACGTCACAAAAACGAGAAATGTCATGATATAGAGCCTATCAAAACTTAATAGATTTTCAAAAAGTCGAAAGAGGAAAGAAGGGTCATCTCTATGTTATGTCTGAAGTAGAACACGGGTAAAGCTCACTCTTTGACGGTTACTATGTTAGCATTGTATATCCTACGAGTCTTGAGAGGTAAGCGAAAGGGTTTACGATAACAATAAAGGTTTAAATGGCTGCGGACGTCGATACAGACAACCTTTTTGCGTCTTATAATTTTATACAGCTACTGGCCTCTCACAGGTGCAATTTGAATGAAAACATGTCACTCAAGAATAACGTACATTTCTACTGGTGAATGAAATTTCAATATGTGTTTAGTAGTTCCGGAGATTACTTCATTCCACATTCTACAACAAACTAACAAACGTACCAACTTAACCTAGCTATTGGTATAGATGCACGCAATTTCTCTGTTTTCTTTACCAACATTTTATTTCCTTTCCCAGCAACATGGGTCAACCGGTGCAGCGAAGACCTAGAATGTCTGGATCTAGAAGACGAACAGCCACTCGCCCAGCTCAGCTCCATGCAAACAGACAAGATGACCCTCTTCTTCACAGAACTCCTCGACCACGACAGAGATGACGTCATCATCGACACTGATTTCGATCAATTCTTCGAGGTAGGAAGGTATCAAAGCCACATCTTGTCTTAATAAATCCGATTTGTCGACGTGGCGTCATGTAATTGCCTTACATCGATCCAATAATGTCGTGTTCGTGATCATTTTAATCAGTATGTTTGCTATAATAGTCCAAGTGTATATTTACGTGGAATAGATAAAACATTAGTTAGAATCCGTAATGGAAAGACAATAATAACTTTCATGGCCTATTTTAATAACCTAGCTTTGAATACGAAAGGACCGGAGAAAACTTACAGTACAGTTTATTGAATTAAGTCTTAATTACCTCCAATCATAGTAAGGACTGTGCTAAATATAAACAGCTCGTACTTAAAACACAATTAACTCGGCACAGTTCAAATAACTCAGTTAAAAGTTCAACGGAATTAAATAACGAAGTTATATCTTAAAAGCCCTCGAGTTGAAGCGAAGTCAACACAACTCAGGGCGAGAAACTGACGAGATTTACCTGCAAATAGACCGGGAACTGAACGTAAATATAGCTAATTAAACCTCTAAAACACGAAATTTTGTCATTTCAACCTTACGTATCTAACAGAGAGTTATAAATGTGGATAATTAAATTCGTTTCTCGTCGTATTTCACAGAGACTGGCGCATTTTGCGGACTGGTCCCCAAACTCATCGGAATTCCACATACTGCTCGAAGTGAAGCGAGAATTTATAGAACACTTCATCAATCCACTGCCGGCCAAGTAAGTCTGTTCAACACCTTGCGTGATATGCGTTTTCTGTTACTCTATCTTTGCTGTCATTTTACTTCTCTTGCCCTAGACCTAAACCTATTTACAATGTTTTGCTAATGGAGACACATAAGTCTAAATGATCGCCTGTCTTATCTTAAGGCATTTCAAAAACTCTTTAATAAAACATAAAATTGGAGTACCTGAAGGCAGTAAAACTGAAATATGCCCGCACAAATACGTGCTTTAAACCGTCATTTTGTGTACTATGATATCCCATAAAAATGAATGTCAGGCATCTGCTGACATTTCATGAAAGCGGCCCAAAAATATGAGCACTCTGTAATGTAATATGCAATTCAGTAGGTTGTGTAGTATATTTTCCTAACTAGCAGTTTCATGGAAAGTCGGCCATTTTTATGATGCAGTATCATGATACTGGAGAACTATAGGTCGGACACAAGACAGCTGGAGCAGGAAGCTAATGAAAGAAAGCATAAAGTTTACGACAAAGGAACAACAGCGAACTATAGAGGCAACCGGAGCGCAAGAAATATCACTGGAGACCGTACGGCATCCATTCTCTAAGTCGCGTGTTTTGTTACTTTCCTTCGTTATTAAATTCCCTATTGTTATGCCGAACTTTTTTATTCCTTATTCCATGTTCTTTATAAGAAAAGTATGCGGTAAATCTGACATACAAACTCACGCTTTTCTTTCGTAACATTTGCGAATGAAACCTTTGTGGGATTCCTTACTTTTCTAAATTCTTTGTACCTTTTCATAATTAAGTTGTGCCCTTATTAGATGGGGTGACCTGCCGTACTACAGAAGGGTATGCGGTCCGGAGTCGAGCGGAATCAACATACCTGGGAGGACCACTCTGGAGGGATGGCTGGCGCGGTGGGCCTTACACCTGAGCGACATGAAGAGGTTCACCGACCTACCGCTGTACCTCCAGTACCTCTGCAAGATACTGTTCCATGTGGTCGATAGGACAAGTAAGTATATTATTTTTCTTGTGAAAATTTAAAGAAGGCTCATGTGCTAAATTGTTCATACAATAGAGGACAAATTTCTAGGGTGGACCTATGTTTTTTTTTCTAGAAAACAAGAAAAGATTATTCTTTTAATTGTTATATTCATTTTTATTTATTTTTATTTATACTTCATGTATAAATTAATGGTACATAGGCGGACTTAATGCCACAAGGCATTCTCTACCAGTCAACCTTTGGGTGTAAGACAACACTGTGGTAGGGTACAAAAAACAATAAAACTAGTAAAAAAAAAAGCTATACAAAATAAAAATTTAGCACAAGCGTCGCAAATTTTCTTAAAAGCTTTCTTGTTTTTAGAATTCCGAAGATTTTTTATAGAAAAAATCTTGGTTGATAAGAGCGTTCCATGTACTGAATCGGGAGGTCGCAGGATGTTCAAATTCTGCTCGCGGTTCGAATTTTTCTTTTCATAGAAAATCTTTAAGAAGAAACTCTTCTAGATTTCATAGACTTTCTTCAATACCCAAAATTGTATTTATTCTAGAATCGGTCCAGATAAAACCACACTTCAGACAAGCCACTACTTAGCCCCAGAAACCTCCAAAAGTTTATTTATTCACGAAACAGTCTTAACTTTTCGGTCTCTACTCCTCACTGCCAAAACAAAATTAAACTAGTAGTCCTAATTTTTAGCCTGAAGCATCTTATTTTACTCTTGATTGTGAGCAAACTTCGCCTGTTTACTGTAATGGAGAGGTACGAGTGGCGTATGTCGATTCCCGGGAAGGCTTGATCGACGGGATTAATTTGACGCGGGCGAGTGACGTCACCGCCCCCCCTCAGGCCTTCTGAATCAAGTTAATTGTCCAACATGAAATGTTCTCCTGCACCAAAGGACCGGACCGCAATTTATTACTAATTTCAAGTTAATTATTATCGTAATTTAGGCAAAATGTTTGCTAACGACGCTTTTGCTGCTGCATTGCCGCTAAAATTATTCTCGCTCGAATTATTTTATGCTCTATGAAATTGTGTTAAGAACTATAATTTGTAACATGATAGCAGTTTTCGCCGCCATGAATTTGCGCACTAAATCATTTCACTTTGAAGCAATAAGATTGTCTAACGTTTAAATTTATTGCGCCATAAGTAGTCAAAAACTAAATAAAATTACAACGTTTGGTTGTTCTCCAAAGGTTTAAAAATTTGGCACCTTGCTCGACATTTGTAGCCAAAATCACAGCGGGTGCACACTGAAGCGAAGCGAGGCGATCTTTTCTGTGGCGCACTTATTTTTCTATCGTCTGCCTTTGCCTTTATTTTAACTTTTTAATCTAAAGCGAGTACCGCCTGATATTCTCGCTGTTCCGAGGAAGAGTTATCGGAATATTATTCTGTGTCAATTTTTATGTAGCGTGACCTATATTTTACACGTCGCCGTCGCTGTTAAAATTGTGCAAAGACTAAAATGATTTGATATTTTAGCAAATTGAAGTGAAGTGATAATAAATTTTTGATCAATATTTTTATGCAGCTAAATAAAACTAAGTGTAGGTAGCTACTAGAAAATACCATCTCAAGCAGTTTTTTCCCTAAATTGCCATATTCCGTCATGCTGATTTAGAAAGCCGAAACCATTTATCACGAAGATGTTCCCAAGGTGAAAAATCTCATTTGCTTTAGTAACATCGTCCTATTTCACCAACATGAGGTAAAAGCTGAGCCTCTACTTCATTTGTCACGATGATGGATTTGAAACATGTCAATATTTTTACGACTATGTGCCTACATGACACCGGCAGAATAATAATGTCGACATCGACTCAATTGCCAAAGAAAAATTAACTTTGTGCTATAGCTACCTACTCGAATTGCTTTAATCTACTTTATTAATTAAACCAAATGGCAACAACTTCTGTTTCATAATGTGTTTAATTCCCAGACCGGATAAAATTGCATTTTTTCAACAGAATTTCCAGCAACCCATATTTGGAACAATGCCCGGTAAATATCAATAGGCTGGCGGTATCACACGGGATCCAATCCCGGAAATGTCGAACAGCGGGTGTACGGGTGTACCAATAAATCTCAAACGGCCTCCTTTGGGATACAGGCCTGTGTTGCCACTTAAAAATAATATTATTTTTTTCTTGCAGGTACAGGTGCTATAACGAAACCCGCGCTGGCTGCCTTCTATCGGTCTGTTATTGGGCTGAATGCGGCTAGAATTGATGAGATCATAGACACGGCTTATGATCGCATGACTAGCGTGAGTTTTCAATATTCTTTATACATGCAAATGCTTCAGTAAAAGATTCAGCAAGTCTGCAAAGTGTTGGCTAATATGATTGCCCATTCTGTGCCGAGTAGATAATTTTAACATCTCTTTTTTATCTAAATATTCGTTATCGCTAGCATAATGTTTAGGGAACTATAGAAAAACAAAAAGTTTCATGTTATCATAATAATTGAATTTAAACTATGCTGTCCTAAATTCCGAAAGGATTTTCAATTCGAAATCAAAAGTTGTTTTCATAAAATCGGTCAACACAATTGAATCATGTTTGCCGAACTATTCCTCAATTTTGTTTCACCCTCTATGTTCTAGTTCATTGTTCGTAGACTTTAAGTAGGATATGTAGGCATCAGATAATTATTTTAACTGAATCAATTTCAATTTTAACAGAATGGCTACCTAATACTGGACTACGGAACTTACGTCCACTGCTTCACAAACTGGCTGATGGGGAAGAACCCCAACGGTCCTGGTCAGTGGGTGCTCGTGCCCCCCAAGGACTCGCTCCCCCAGCCCCCATTCCCCGTCGACTACAGCGCCCTCAACACGGAACCCGCTAAACTAGAACCTTACGCACCAGACAAGAAGACAAACAGACATTCAGTCATAGTTTGAAGACTCGAAAACATTCCTACGTATCCCTAATAAGTCAATTTTAGAAGTGTCCCAATATTGGTACGTTTTGGGACACTCGACTGCGTTATCTTAAGATCTTTAAAATAATGTTGACTTAAAAGAATCCTCGGCACAATGCTTGTCGGACAACCTGCCATTGTTTAACAAATTCTGTGAAAAACTTAGGAATTGATGCACTGAGCTTCTTTAAATGGACTTTTGACGTAGTGCGAAATATCAATTCTGGATAACTGAACTCTGTGTTTATAGTGCTAAACTAACTATTCTAAGCTAATTAGTTTACTTAATGAACACTAATAATATCCTCTGCCGATATCAGTGTAATTAAACCTAATCTTAATTGATGTGTGCAATTACCTTTCTAATGATTGTAATTAGAAATACCTAAACTGTTTTATTGAGACATGCTACGGAGAATTTTAGCCGAATCCATTGTTCTAATTAGACCTAATTAGTTAGATACTAAAGGAACCAAGTTTTCTAATTACAAAAAAAAAACAGGAAAATTTTCAAACAAAATTCTCCGTAAAATTTCTCAACAACGTGAAAATTTCACATAAAATATATTAGTTACATAACTTTCTCTGTAACTGCCATAAATCTAATGATTTACTTTTAACCTACTCTAGATTCGCTTGAACGTAAAAAGAAACGCTTTATCGAACGTGTTAAACGTGCAATTCGACCAATTCTTGTCTCTAATCCTAGATTTAGACCTAAGTCAGTGTAAATAGTAGTTTGTAATGATGCACGGTATGCAGAACTGCCTTAAAGTAAGCATATTCACATCTCACGACATAGCCTTATTTTATACCCTAGATGTAACATAGGTATTATAAGTTAATTTAAATATATTAGATATATCTACACTTTGATTCACTGAAATAAACCCTTTCGTTTGTTTATGTTGTTTTTTCCTTCATATTACGATCAACAACCAATTCAATTTGTTATCCCCGAAGGACTGAACCCATTCGTCTAGTTAATGAGAAGTCAAAGCGCCAAGGACCCCTTGAGAACCTTCCACAAGAAGAAATATCATTTAGTATTTCCTAATAGAACAAATAACAAAAAAACAACATTTTTTTCCGATGATTTGGGAAACTTCAAAATGATTATTAGACTGACTTTCTGAATTGTTAGTTAGTTATTAAATCTTGCAATTGAATATTTAACCTGTTCGGCTGCACCGCCCACAATTAAAGGAAACACTTTTGATGTTTTGATTTCTTGTCCTGCGGGCAGGATCGTCTCTTCACAAGAGAAATTTTTAATGATTAATAGCACTTATACGGTAGTTTAACATTTTGATAGATACGACATGATTTCTTTCTCATAGTACATTTTAAAAGTTTGTTGTGTGTGTTTTTATAAAATCCTTTTTCCGTCCACCGGAAGCAATTAATTCTCTTATTTGTAAAACATGAGAAAACATGTCGGGTCTCAGCGTCGACCTCAGGAACACAGGGTCTTTTAAAAGCTCGTTATGATTGATGAAGGGTTTGAAAAGATTGTTGCGGAGACCGCGAGCGCGCACTCGGGACTGGGGAGGATTGCGGGGTCCCTCGTGGTCCCTCACGGACATTTTTCCCAAATTGCCATTAATCATCCGCCATTTTGACAAATTCGTTACATCTAACTTTTTTTTTTCCTTCTTTGTTTGACTGGAAATCTGTTTTCAAAGGAATCCTTGTAACTGTAAAATTTGGGTCTCTTTGAAATATAAATTCTTCAAACGAACTAAAATAAAGCTCACCGAAAATTAAATGAAGTCATGAAAGTTTTACTCAGCATAAAATTCGTGTTTTACTTCATTCGGTTTCGGCGAGAAATTCGTATTTTTGCTGAATGGGTGTGGAGAACATGATGCAAACGATATGGTATATAAAAGAGACGTGTTTGTGAACCACGTAGGTAAATAAACTTGCTTATCAAAAGCTTCTGTATTTTTTACCCACTAAACTAGTTGGACGTGAAACATTATCTAATTAGGTACATGCCTAAACGAGAGCAAATTACCTGAATGACAAATGGACAACGATAAGAAACGGTATACTTTGTAACTAATTAGCTTCTCCATCACGTCTACACAATGTGAGTAGGCATTTCAATCAATCCTCCTAACTAATGGATGGAAAGCGATTTGCGAAGAAAAGTGTGTTCAGCCAACCAAAAAATTCAACCACATTCACGGACCCGGAAACAAATAAGTGGATACAAAGAAATCATTTATTTTGTAGATATATCTCGGAAGATATCACATACTGGCTAGAGGAAAATATCTTAAAAAAGAGAATAAATAAAAGAAAAGGGCCTATTTGTACAATTATTAATATAAAGTATTTTTATTTGGTGTAAAAATAATCATTCGTACGGTCTACGAGCACATTAAACTTGATGTACAAAATCAAGCGTAACGAGAATACCTCGCCTTTTCCCGCTCTTTTTTCTGTCATCTGTCAACCAACTGTCAACAGCTTGCCCATTTTCACACCAAGAATGGCCTTTGCGCGTCATTAGCAAATTGTTAAAAATGTTGGGTGTACAAAGGCAGGTCATTGCAATTATTATACGATCGTCAGCTCGCTCCTGATATTGTTTTCCCGAGTCAGTAATAGCATCATTAAACGCGGCCGGGCCAGCATTTTTCCTTTGCAATATAAGGCTCATGATAAATGGAGCGCAATATTTATCGATGTTGGTAGGAAACAACGCTTGCATGTTTTTTGTGAGGCAACGGCAGATGGAGGAAATGCCTATGTGGATAGTTGGACCGTAATGGCAGAATGATTGGACTGGGAAAGGTTCTATTTCTGAAGGTATTGACAAAATTAGTTGCTTTCTCAATCTGTCTTGATAGTAAAAGAAACATATTGGTGGCACTTTTAGTGTGTTTATTAAAACAAGTATAGTCAAGAGTCGTAATTAAAGTACTTTTGAAAAATCAAGATTTTTCTAAAAAATCTAACGATGGTATTTCAGTTTTCATCACAATCGACCTCGACTCGACTCCTTTCAGTATTTTCCGCTATTCTTCATAGTTTCTTATTTGGCCATCCACATCCGGTGGGATAATTTACTCTGTATAGTTATGTGTGTCAAATAAGGCAAATCGCGAGGAAGTAAAAATAAATTACCCTGTACGGCGTCGTAGCACGCTCGTAGCACCTTCGTAACAACATTGACAAAGGTAAGCAAAATATATGAAAAATAGGGCGTTGATACTCATAGATTGACAAGCGTATTATCTTTAATACGAAATTAAATTATTATGATTCCATGTTTGAGATTACACAAAATTTTACAAAACAATTTTATCCTAATTAATCTATGAAACCTGGCATACCTTTTTCTAAATAAAACAGAAGTCACCACTAATAGAACGAAGTATATCTGGTGAGTAAAACTCGAAGAAAGTCGAACAAACATTAAATAATGCCCTCTACGACGCTACCTCGTAGCACTTTCGTAGAAATCTAAAACTCTCCTTCCATGATATTTTAATGATCAACAAAGCCGCTAAAATTCTTTATTTAGGAAAATCCTTCTAAACTCACGGATAACATACTACATGATACGATTTCACGCTTGAGGTTACACAGAAACGTGATTAATAATACATCGCTACAATTACAAAAGAACCTCGGTAACAAAGATTCCATTCCAGTTTCCCAAAACTGGAATGAGGATAGTTTAAGATGAAAAAAAAAAAAACACCGCTAATAATTCGACAATGCTTTTATTATGTAAAAGAAAGGCATACATAATTCAGTTCTTATTACAATGGGACGTTAAAGTTCAATTTTAATTAGCAATAATCTCTTTCATCTTCTGCACAATCTTCTCATCCGTGACAAAAATATGTTCACTATCACTGGTCCCCATACTGAATCCATTCTTAATTTGAGGCAGATATCTGATTCTCTTGCACGAACTATGTACTATCTTGCATCCGATATCAATAAAAGTCTTCGCATTACTCAGATTGATTCCCGCTCCAGGCATTATCTGAACTTTATCACCAACACTTTTGTTAAGTGACTTTATTAGTTGAATAGCTTCCTCATCATCAGCTGTTGCCTTCTGCCCGCTTGTTAGCAGTCTATTAAAACCAAGTTCAGCTATTTTAGTAATAGACAATAGAGGTTCGATGCACACGTCGAAAGCTCTATGGAAAGTGACAGGAGTAGGTTCAGCTCGACGTATTAATCTTTGACAGTTTATCACGTCAATGTGTTGTGTCTCCGTAAGCGCGCCAAAAACAAATCTGTCTATGCCAAACCCTTTGAAGACCTCTACATCAGATAACATTGTATCCATCTCCTCCACAGAGTAATAAAAGTCAGAGCCCGTGCGACATCTGATCATTACGTTCACTTTTGGCTTCTGAAATAAATAAAGAGTTAGAGCAGTAAATAAATAGGTCCTTGTATGAGCATTCCATTTATCAAGTGGACCTACCTTCGTTAATTTATCGCAGCCGCAATCATGACATGATTTACGGATTGGTTTCCCGGCCGCTATGTTGTTCACCTAAAATATAAAATATTGCAATGTGATACTGATTTGTACTGCTATTGATAAAATGTAATTTAAAATGCCTCGTTGTCTGGAGTTATCAAGTTTATCTGGCCGACCACCATGCATAGGCCATGGTAATTGTGTAGGTTATAATAGTAAGTATATTACTTTAAAAGTATCATTTACTTGATGGACGAGTCCATTTTGTTTTTAAGAAGAAACAATGAATGGAAAATCCTTCAATATTTCATTGATAGTGACTTTATCGGGACATAATTTTAATACCTCAGTCTGGCTACTTTGAGTATAGAGATTCGACGATAGTGGTTATTATGATAGAAGTTTTTACCATTCCCATGATTTGTTTGACGAGCCCCGGAGAAGGAGTGAGTCCTCCTTCCGTGAGAGAGCTACATACTTCTAGCTCATCAGCTCCTCCGTGTATTGCGTTTATTGCAGACTCTAAACTGTCTACACAAACCTCTAACATCGTCTGGAAAATAAAAACCACTAATAATTACGATAAAAAGGCATGTTCGTCAGGAATGTGTTTGGAGTAAACCTAAATGGATGTAGAATTGTATAGTGGTGGACATGGCTCTTTTGGCGCGTGGTCATGATTAGAACTAATGCCGACATCTTTTTTCAATATAACATCACAAATATGTACCAACAGCGCCCTCGCTAGCAATGTAAAAGAATTGACGGACATTCTACCAGATTTGCAGGTATTGCCTTTCTACCTAAGCTTTTCGAAATTCAAGCGTGACGTACTTTGTTTTGTAATCATCCGCTAGATGTCCAAATATGATTAATGCGGTCTAATTTTGTATGCGGTTGGTAGATGGCGCTGAATATAATAGTGCCACGTTCACAGCAAGTGTTGTTGTTGGCCAAACATTTCAAAAAGTTTTCTTACGAAAGATCGGTAACAATAAACTAAAGCCGAAAATAAAAGATACTTCGAAAATGAATAAACATAATATTCTTACCTTGGTTGAAGAATTATTGTTACACAATTTTTATCATCGTATAAAATCACACTAAATTGGAGAATAATGGGTGGATAAAGCAGGTTGTAGGGCACAGTGTTGCCCAGGTAACAAATGTTTCACAAATGTGTAAAAGTTTATATAATTATCTAATGTTGAATATAAAAATATAATATTTCAGCTCGTTATCACGAGTATAGCTTAGCAGGCTAAACTTAGTTAAAAGATCTTATAGTTGTCTCACAAATTGTTGGACCTAAAATTTCGTTTAGAAATGAAACCAAATATTATTTTATTGATTTGAGTACCTAGCGATATCCTCAACATATACCGTTCAATTCATATTGTAATCTACATGAAGAAAATTTCTAAAAAATAAAATCATTTTTCTTAATATATTACAATGAGAAGAGATTTATGTATGAAAACTAATCATTTTGAACGTAATGCCAAATGGTCACATTCCTAATTATTGCTATGTTCAGATTGGTTTGTTCCTTTTGACATTTCGAGTTCGATGTAAAAGGACACGCGAACGTAGGCAAAGTATCGCCAGCGTTCGCTTTCTTTTATCAGGTATTTAGATTTTTCCACATTGTTCGGTAACAAATTACAACATTAAATATTATCTAAAGTTAGGCTACATCGGCTATTTCATAATTATTAATTAGTCACGTCTTAGTGATTGAGGTTATATCGAAGTCTGTGCCACATATCGGACGATTGTTTTCGTATATTTTCAATTAATTGTGGATGAAATTTGGTGCTAAAGTTTGTTTTTTGGGTAAACAGTGATGTCTCGAAATAAACACCATGAGGAGACCGACAAACTTACGCGTATCGCTATTGTGAATGCGGATCGCTGCAAGCCCAAGAGATGCAGGCAGGAGTGCAAGAAGAGCTGCCCCGTGGTGCGGATGGGCAAGCTGTGCATTGAGGTGACGCCCAACGACAAAATCGCAACCATCTCCGAAGAGTTGTGTATTGGATGCGGTATTTGTGTCAAGGTAAAACTTTCCACAATGTTTTCCATATTTGCTGACCAATGTAAACACTTTATAACTTCCTCATATTATCTTAAGTAAAGCAAATAGCCTTTATAGCTTAAAATAATGTTCACTAACATTTTATTTATCTTTTTCTAATAGGAAAACTATCTATTATTTTGATAACACTGAGTAAAACCTTTGTGTCCATATTAGGAATAAAAGATATTAATATCTGAATTAAAATAACACATTTAATTTCAGAAATGCCCCTTTGATGCAATCACCATTATTAACATCCCATCCAACTTGGAGAAACACACCACTCATCGATATTCAAAGAACTCATTCAAGCTCCATCGTCTGCCCATCCCTCGACCTGGAGAAGTGTTGGGTCTGGTAGGGCAGAACGGTATTGGCAAGTCAACTGCACTCAAGATCCTTGCTGGCAAACAAAAGCCCAACTTGGGACGTTTTGCTGTAAGTTTTACTATCTAAGTAATTATAATTTCAAATGAAGTAAGAGAACAGAATAATAAATTACTGACATGCACAAGTAACATCATTATGGATACACAAAAAGAAAACACAATAAGCACAGTTTACAATGCCAAACTAAGTGAGTTACTTTAAAATAAATACTATTAAAGTTTTGATGCTTGTCTACAATCATGACCTTATAAATTATGCAATTCACCTGTTGTCTGTCAACTCAGAAAGTGGTAACATTCCAGTTCTACAATATTAGCATATTGTGACTTTAACATACTGATCTTATTCAATGCTTGTTATATAAATGCATCCATATGGTATCGAAAGAAAGACAGTATCTGGTAAATGTGGAAATCCCATACTTTGTACCACATACTTTTTAGTGCACTGTTGTATTGAGGAAAATATGAAATATCAGATAGATAAGCATTATTTTATGACTAAAATTATCTAAGAATATAGTGCAGGTCTAACAGGAAATAGGGTTTTAATTGCAATCTTTTAAAACTAAATAACATAACTATCTGTAGTGATTGATCAAACTCCAAACACAAATAATCCTGCTTTTGTTCAGGTGTTATAATCTCTCATGAATCCCTCAATAGGACCCTCCAGACTGGCAAGAGATTCTGTCTCATTTCCGCGGCTCTGAGCTCCAGAACTACTTCACGAAAATCCTCGAAGATGACCTGAAGGCCTTGATCAAGCCCCAATATGTGGATCAAATCCCTAAGGCTGTCAAGGGCACTGTCGGCCAACTCCTTGACAAGAAAGATGAAAGGAAAAACCAGACTGATATCTGTAGAATGTTGGGTAAGTTCAGATTTTGTAAGAGACAATCCAGAAAGTAAATAGAGACTGCGTAAGTAGTATAACAATAACATACTCTATGTTGCATTGTGACATTCATCATAGTCAAGTTGTGGCACCGCTTCACCCACATGGCACTTAGGCCGCAGCCGCACTGACTGAATTGATGCACTACCAGTGGCGTTTGAAATGTTTATTTGATCATCTTGACGGTGTATAGAATCATGCATTGAATACGAGTAACCCAATATGCAAAATTATATGTCTTGTTGCATCTGTAATGCAGCTACTTAATCTTCTGCCACGTTGCAGCAAAAACAGCCAAAACCTTAATTGAACTAAAAAATTACCAAAGCATCTCCATGCGAAAGAAAATTTAAACATTTTCTTTTTCAAAGATATAATACGTCATTACAAAAGCCGTAGAGTAGGTAGATTAATTTTATGTACTTGTATCACGAACTGTCATAGAAATCATAATATGGATACTCCTTTTTCCTGGGATTTCATTTCAGTACATAAGGGATTTTTATTCCGGGCTATGGTCATTACAAACGACAATATGTAAATGAAGAAAACCACTCCTTTGCATATTTCACTGTAACATTCATTGATATCATGTTCAGATCTATCCCACATCCGCGACCGTGAGATCGCCGCTCTATCTGGAGGAGAACTCCAGCGTTTTGCCTGCGCCATGGTCTGCATTCAAAATGGAGATATCTTCATGTTTGACGAGCCTTCCTCTTATTTGGACGTCAAACAACGTCTTAACGCCGCCCGCACAATTCGGTCGCTCATCCACCCTGATAAGTAAGTTGATTGTACTTAATAAATTCTGCATGGCTTGTAATACTGCTGGCCCTCCAGATTTAGGGTTTTATTTATATAATTATTTAACTAGTATTACCTCTCCCAAAAACAAATCGTATCGGCGGTAAGACCCCTCTTTGAGGAGTGGCTGGATAGGCGTCACGGCGTCCTGACCTACCGCATGACGCAGGTCCTCACCGGACACGGAAGTTTCGGGAGGTTCCTGTGTCTGATAGGGAGGGAAGAAACGCCTGGGTATCACCACTGCGAGGATCGTCCGGAGGACACGGTGGAGCATACGGTGCAGGACTGCCCCGCTTGGGCAGAGCACCGCCGTGTCCTCACGACGGCGATAGGCGGAGACCTCTCGCGCCCGGCATTGGTCGAGGCCATGCTGCGGGGCGAGACGGAGTGGGAAGCGGTCGCCTCCTGCGAAGCAGTAATGCTCTTGAAGGAGGAGGCGGGCCGCGTGAGGCAGAGGACAGCGTCCTCCCACCACCCCAGCCGCAGTGGTAGACGCCCACGGCGTCGGACGTCGCCAGACGATCTCCGGCCACCGTAGGCGCGGGCATGCGGGCGGCGAGTTATGGGCGACTCGCTGTCCGACCATGGACCATGCCCGGGTCGACGGCGCGTTGTGTTCCACGCGCGCCTCAAAGAGTGTCAGCATAGTGACGGGGCCTGTAGAGGGTCAAAGCCTGCCGGGGTCGCGGGACCAAGGGATTACCGTGACCCCGGTACGTAAAGGGCTATTGAAGGACACCGTGGATTTTAGTCAGTACAAGTCTGACAGTCCCTCCCGCCCTGCCCTGGGTGGGAGGACTCATTTGATGATTTTACCACGATAAAAAATTAAAAAAAGCCCTAAAGGCATGGCGCAATCGCGGCGGTAAGACCCCTCTTTGAGGATAGACGTCACGGCACCTGACCTACCGCCTAACGCAGTTCCTCACCGGACACGGAGGTTTCGGGAGGTACCTGTGTCGGATGGAGAAGGAAGAAACGCCTGGTTGTCACCACTGTGAGGATCGCCCGGAGGATACGGTGCAGGACTGCCCCGCTTGGGCAGAGCAACACCGTGTCCTCACGGAAGCGATGGGCCGCGACCCCTCGCGCCCGGCCTTGGTCGAGGCAATGCTACGTCCGTTGCCGTCGTCGCAGGACGATCTCCGGCCACTGTAGGTGCAGGCATGCGGACAGCGAGTAATGGGCGACTCGTTGTCAGATCATGACAAGGTCGACGGCGCGTTGTTCCTCGCGCGCTTCAAAGAGCTGTCAGCACAATGACGGGGTCCCTTAGAAGGCCAAAGCAAAGCCTGCCGGGGTCGCGGGACTAACGAGCTACCGTGACCCCAGAACGTAAAGGACTATTGAAGGAAACCCTGGATTTTAGTCAGTACAAATCTGAGAGTCCCTCCCGTCCTGCCCTGGGTGGGAGGACTCATTTGATGATTATACCACGCTAAAACATCAAACCTAAGCCCTAAATGACATCTACCAACCCATACTGGGCCCTCATGGTGAATTATGGCCCACTCACTGTCGCCAGGCTGATGCTGATGAAGCCCTTAATATTTAATGTATTGTTTTTGTCCAGGTTCATCATTGTAGTGGAGCACGACTTGTCAGTATTGGACTACTTGTCTGACTTCATTTGCTGCCTGTACGGCGTACCCGGTGCTTACGGTGTTGTGACTATGCCTTTCTCTGTTAGGGAAGGTATTAATATTTTCCTTGATGGGTTTGTACCCACTGAAAACATGAGATTCAGGACTGAATCGTTAGTTTTTAAAGTTGCTGAATCTGCCAATGAGGAAGAGGTAAGTTGAGCGCAATCTGGTGACAAAATACGATCAAAAACTTATGATTGTTAGTTAAGCTCATACTTTTTTTGACAGATCAAAAGGATGAATCATTATGAGTACCCCGAAATGTCGAAATTGATGGGTGACTTCAGATTGGATGTACACCCTGGTGAATTTTCGGACTCCGAGATCCTGGTGTTGCTCGGAGAAAACGGTACTGGCAAAACTACATTCATTAGAATGTTGGCCGGTAATTTGGAGCCTGATGAGGGTAAGAATTGTTCCATGTTTTTAATAAGTCCGAAGTTATTATTCGAACTTTGCTTCGTTTATTTTCTTCACGACACGATAGAGTAAATCTAGGATTTTTGCACTGTTTTTGGGACACGTATCCGAAACAGTTTTTGTTAAAATATTTTTGAAGTGGCAACACTGAACAATGAAATGTCAAATTTGTGAAAGTTGTCAAATTGTCAATAGGCTTCGGTTTTGTTGTAAAAATTCTTAATTCAACAGATTCATGTTTAATCCTAGCTTTTACTGTGATATTTAACCGAAAAGATTAGTTTACTTTGAATCTCCAACAAATACGCGTTATATAACAATGTAGACATCGCTTGAAAAATGAGGTTATAGGTGTATTGCAATAAGTGTATTTTAATGAATTTAGGCAAATTTAAGCTATTGAAATGGCTAGGACTGAGTTATTTGATTTGTTTTTCCATCCTGTTTTTCAAAAATGTTTAAAACACGCGGAATCCTGTGCTACAAATGAAGGTATGACACGAAATCGTTTGTCTGCTCTGACCGTAAAAGTCAATATTTGTAGATTATATGACGACAATACTATTTTGCGTATAATTAATTATCATTTACATGCTAATAACAGTATATTTGAGGTTATTATTTCATTTGCAAAAATGTCTTTGTGGCTGTCTTTGTAACTTTATCTCTGTGGCTACATCATATTATGCTTGAATGTTAGAATCGTAAACATAAATAAAGTTTTAAAACAACAAAATCACAACCTGATATCAAACTGTTGAGTGTGTTTACATGGGAATTAAATTTAAAAGTATTTCAAAACAGCAGCTTTTTGAACATGAAAACATTTATTTTTGTTTTAATAAAGTATGATCTACTGTACTTATCTACATACAGAGCAATATCCAGATTATTGATTTTTTCCTAAAAGTTTTCTAGTTTATTGAATATCTAGAATCTTATTCTTAGTTAGTTCTTAAAAGAACTTCACTTTAGCCAGTTATCGGTACAAAGCAAGTGGTTAAAAGCACAAAATAATATAGAGATAGGCGATATGGTAACCATTCACGACGACAATATTACCCCTGGAAAATGGCCCGTTGGTTGGGTGGTAGAGGTCCATCCTGGAAAAGATGGAGCTGTGTGAGTGGTGACTTTAAAAACAAAAAATGGTCACATAAAGCGGCCGATTATCAAGCTTTCTATCTTACCTTTATCAGAAAAGGAAGCAAATAAGCAACAACCAGAGAAATGCGAAGCAATACAGATAAAATAGCCTCAGCAAAGCAGGGAGGCCAAAGCGGAAGAGAATGTTAACAAACAGAATAATAGTTGCCCTAAAATCTATAGCATAGCATTGTCATTGCTATTTTTTACAAGCCTTATACTACCCACTGAAGCAGCTGCTTACAAATTTACAGCATTTGATAGCAATCAAACATTGTATTTTGACCCTTTGGGACAAATGCATCTTATTCGTGATCAGTGGAAAATCATATCTTATTATAACATGTCTCCTTATCTGCAAGGAGACAAAGCGGTCCTACAATTTTCCCAATATACCGAGCAAACCTGCGGGAAAATTCAAGAGCAGAGCCATTGTAAAATGATAACCTTACAAATACAACAGGAGTACAATGAACTACAATATTATAATCAACTGTTGCTAAATCAGCAGTTTGAAGCGCGTCCGCGAACTCGACGCGGGCTTATCAACGCTGTCGGCTCCATAGCATTGTTCGGAGTACTGGATCAGGAATTAAAATAGGTACTAACTGAGTAAATAGTGAAATATTAAAAAATCCTCATCTTAATGTCATCATCTCCAGGTTCCGGACAGCTGCCACAGCTCCACATTAGTTATAAGCCGCAGAAGATATCCCCCAAGTCTCAGGGGCTGGTGCGTCAGCTACTGCATGACAAGATTAGAGATGCTTATATTCATCCACAGGTAATCATTTGTATTATTTGATGTATAAATGTCGATAAGTTGTCAGGAACATGTAAGGATCATAGCATGTGGCAATTTGTAGTTTGTGTCAACAAATTGGAGTCAGGAAAAAACATGAAGGGTTAATAGAAAAAACAATTTTTTTTTGCAAAAATTATCTACCTTTTGTTGAAAATAACTGCACAAAGTGTGGACGTTTTTGGTATTTATCCATTGCTTAAAAATCATTGTACAATGAAATGAAATGAAATGATGTTTATTTATGCAAGTAGGTTATATCAACACTTTTACACGTCTTTTTATAAAATCAATCAATAGATGGTCATGCATCCAGTTTGTCCCCTTGTTACTTCAATTGATCTAATAATTTCTTATGTAACATTTCAGTTCATCACAGATGTGATGAAGCCAATGAAGATAGAAGAGATAATGGACCAGGAGGTTCAGAACCTGTCTGGTGGTGAGTTGCAGAGAGTGGCTCTGGTGCTTTGTCTCGGCAAACCAGCTGACGTGTACCTAATTGATGAGCCCTCTGCCTACTTAGATTCAGAACAGCGTTTAGTTGCTGCTAAAGTTATTAAAAGGTGAGTTTGCTGCTTACGTGCCAATAAAGCTAGTTATAGAGAAAAAGATAATCTCGAGTTTTGTATTCTGCTGTGAAATCGACTTTTAGTGACAGATTCCATGAAACCATTAATTTTTTTTAACTCGTTGGGTTTTCAGTCACAAACTGTACTTCTTATGCTGGCGTCTGGGTTTATACTTGGTTGATAGTAATAGGTTCCTCCTATTAGATGGGTTTAAACATGGGTGACAGATTGAAAAATGTTGTTTGTAGTTTTTTTCAAACTTCAGGAAGTTCAATAATCCACTTACATAATTTCCTCAGGTTCATCCTCCATGCAAAGCGGACTGGCTTCGTAGTAGAGCACGATTTCATAATGGCGACATACTTAGCGGACCGCGTCATCGTGTTCGAAGGCACGCCGTCCACGCAGGCCACTGCGCACGCGCCGCAGTCGCTGCTTAATGGAATGAACAAATTCTTAGAGCTGCTCGGCATCACCTTCCGAAGGGACCCTAATAACTTCCGGCCGAGGATAAACAAACACTCTTCCGTTAAGGTCAGTATTGTCATCTTCAAATGAAAGTCTAAATTTCTCTTCTCACAAATAATTATTGAGTGAGCTGTGGTTGATTAGTGTTCATGAGAAAAATGCAAGTGTTTAGAAACCTATGGATGTGTGCATTCTGGTACAATTAAGCCCACTCTTCACTAAGTTCAACAAGGTTGGCCAACTGATAATTTGTGAATTATGCTGGTTAAACAAACTGTTGCTGCAAAGCCTATCACATTGAGAGACATTTAAAATATCTATTTAAGAAGAAGCATTTTCACAATACACTATTAGTGTCAAAATGCAAAAATGTAATTTTATTCTGGTAGCATGTCAATATTACACTGGACAGACCTCAAAGTGCCCGCGCTTACCCGCATCTTAGGATTTTAGCTGGGAAGAAGTGGCGAAACAAAGTCCCCAGTCAATTATACCGATTTTGCTGCGGTTTTAATTCCTATATCGATGTCACAACTTCGACGGCAGTGGCATTTCTCTTCAATTAATTTTTATCGTGGTAAAATCCTCAAATCAGTCGGATGGGTTCGGCAGACCACATAGCCGACCACAGACCCGCGATTCAACCCGTACTGTGGTTTGCTATCGCTTTCAAAAAATATATTTTGGGAATGATTGTCTTTTAAAACAATCACTACTAATCATGGGAATATCATTGCAACATTTTGATTTTGACTGCTGCAATATCGGTAATTCAAGACAAGTAATAAACATGGTGAAAATGCAGTTTAATTTTGATGTTAATATTATCAAATTAACAACATATTTATTTTTGTTACAGGACATAGAACAGAAACGGGCAGGCCAATATTTCTTCCTGGAAGACTAGTGCTAAAGACAACTGTATTTATATATATTGTATCTGTCACGATGGTGACAGTCCGCCACCTGTGTAATTTCCAATTAAATGTATTACTGTAATAAATCATGTTTTATACAACCATTCCATTAACTTATTTATACTACTTGTTATACCTGCGTCTTCGCACGCGTATATCTTGAGAATTATCCCACGGGAACGAATAACGATAAAAAGATCAATCGACAAAGTTGAATCATGCCCCACCATAAGCTTATTTTCTTACAGACATTCAAATACAATTAAGTCTACATTCGCGTAAACATACATATCCACGGTAACGACCTTGATCTTTGTTATTTTGTCGGATTCAAACGATTTATTGTCAAAATGGGTCATGATTCAACTTTGCCGATTGTACTTACCAAACATCTAAATCCCTTCAGTAGTTTTTGTTAAAAAGATGAAAAAACAAGCTTTCGCATTTATTTATTAGCGTAGCATGGATTAGGACGGGAATCGGACAGAACCAGGAGCAGGCCGAACGGCATAACGTGATTTCCGGAACACACCGCCAACTTCCAAACTCCGGCTGCTACCGAGATATTCTAAAAGAAAAAACCAACAGTACTGCCCGATCCGGGAACCGAACTCGGAAACCCACTCTCAGCAGTCGCGGTTTTAATCACGAGACCACTGGTGCAGTTAACGACAACTACGGAGTGCATGAAGAATTAATAGTCTCAACTCATAGCGAAATTCAAGTTTTCTGAGAGACCTAAAGTACAAAAAAAACCTCATAAGAAATGTTGACCAATGAATGAGCGCACGTTGGTAATCCATCAGATACCAAGTCTTGCCGCGGTTTGACTTTGGACAAGTGAGCAAGGACAAAGCAACCCTTGTCTAGGACCATCTATGGAGACGCGTATACTATGAGGACCCCACTATAGTAAAGCAACTCTTGACGAAGTCTGTCTTTGGATGGGTGAGCGAGTCCTTAGGTATGTCTGTCGGAGTTGAAGTCGAAAGTCCACGGTCAAGCCAAATCTTAGGTGAGATGATAGATATTACACATTATAGGCACTCATACTCTCGCTCGATATTTTTAAATTCTATTTAAAATTGTTATGATCGAATTTTGCCTACTTGGCGCCCACTAGTGATTTATAATGAATCGTTAGAACGACACAATGACCCATTAATTTGAAAAACTTGAACGAATTCGAATCAATAAATGGCCATGAAATTATGGGTCACAGCGGTGGACTCACCGATTAACGTGATGATTGTCATCTACCAATTGCAGACACATTATAGATCTAATTATATAAAATTAGTTGTTTGCTATACGTATCGCTCGATTCGAATATGGTTATGCAGACATTCGTGCACATTGCACAGGGTAAGTTCCACGCGAAACTTCCATTAATTTAATGACTATGTACTTACGGTAGGTATGACCCAATTAAACCAACATAGTAATGAATAGTTCAGCGGTTGTTTTCCTAGTATTTTGACCACATATTGATCCAAAACGACTTCGCGTTGAAAGCTAAGGATCGTTGCATTGAATTCCCTTTTTACCCGTGGGGAAATCCTAATGAACGTTTTCCGTTATGGGACAGCCAACTTCTGTAAGTAAAGGTCTACGTGTGTTGTTCCTGCAGTCATAATGAAAGTGCTCTGGCCAATTTCAGAAACACCGCAGTTCTCTCGTACCATGGAGCGATCCGAAACTGCTGATCAAATGCTCGTTTAGAGTGTGAAGTCGCTAAAGTCAGCCTGTAAAACAATGCCTTTACCATTACTACCGCCCCATTCTTCTATCGGTTAACCCTGACCCTGGAACGTAAAGGGCTATTGAAGGATAGCCGTGGATTTTAGGACGATAAAAAAAAGACTCCATTCACAACATCCTCAATAGCGACACTATAAAACGGTGTAATAAAATAGCGTGTTTTTCAAAATCAACAGATTCGGAATTAGCCATCCACGGCACACCCCGTTCGAAAATTCACCATGTGTATGTACTTACAACCACATTGCAATTTATGAAGTCTCATGAAATAGGGGCGAGCTTAATACCATCAGGCATTCATCTAGATTCATCTCGTAGTCATCTCTAAAATAATAACTATGACTAACACAATATTTGCATATGTTCACCGTGTAAGACAAAATGCTAATATAGACTGAAAATTTTAAGAACACTGACGCGTCTGCTTTCTAATTATGCGATAATCACGCGACGGCTTTCAGAGAAAATATGCGCCGATAATATCAAGATCGCACATCAGATTATAGAGATACACTTTGTTTAATTGATGAAACGGAATGATAATGTTACAGACTCCAGCTAAACTAATATCTACGCTATCAGTCGTGATTGTCCAGAGGTTAACACCTCGCCTCTCACGCATTAAGTGGCGAGTTCAAACTCGGGCAGAAACCTATGTATCTTTTTCAATCAACTGTTAAAGTCATGTCGATTGTAGTAGGACTTATTCAGCTTTACATACTGGCCTGGTTGGCTGGATGGATGGAAGGATGGATAAAATCCATCTAACTTCCAGTAGGATTGCGATGTTCCTAGCCTCGAGGAGTCCTATTTTGTCTTTTTTACCTACCGTAGATGGATGGTCGCTTAACTACCTGCTGCACAATAAAACACCTATGATCATATAGATAGTATGCCTCATTAGGAATGCGAGTTATGAACGTCAGATGATTATCTATGAATTCAAGCGAAACTGACTGGCCAAAACAAATAAAGGCTAGAATGCTCGGATCATATTTTTATTGGTTTAAGTTTGAATGTTGAAGAACATTATCATTCATAACCTTGAAGGACCAGTATTCACAACCTACGAGTATGTGTCCATACATACATACGATTTTTGGGGTACTCAAAAAATGAGTAAGTCCCCATTTGGTAAACAGTGGATAAAATCATCCAACTTCCAGTGATAGTGCTGTACGTACCTAGTTCTTCCCTGACCATTGCACACTTTCTAGTCTCCCAATCCCCAATCCTAATCGTTTGTCCGCACAGATTCTCGTTTAAGTCTGGAATAATACCGAGATAACATAATAAATTACCTACGGCTGTAATCCCCGAAGGATTATATTCAGAGATGTACCTAATAGTACACCCACATGTCGCTGTATGTCGTAATTATGTTTGAGTCCCATGGCATATTACCATCAACCGGTTCAAGCCTAGACTCCATGGCTGTTACTGAGAAATTCCTAATGGAAAAACCCAGTGCTCAAAACTTTATCCGACCTGGGCATCGAACCCGGATGAGGTCCCGGGTTCGATGCCCAGGATCAGCAGTCGCGCTAACAACCACTAGACCAACGAGGCAGTCAATCTTCTAAGATAAGTGCCATCATCGTGAGAAGAACAGGAACATAGTAAGGTACACACGATGGTAGGTTATTGTCACTCTCGCTACCTTCTGAAGGATTTAACATAAACCACAGATAAGATCAAACTCCATAACCGCGAATGAAGCTCATAGTCATAACTTACAAACGAGTTTATTTTAACCATCGAAGAAAAATAAACGTTAACAGTAAATAATTTACTCAATCTGCCCTTCAAATGACGTGAACTGAATTAACGTTGTTCAAAGTGCTTTGTACTTCCACTCATAGTTATGATTGTATGAATCAGACAATTCCTACTACTAACTGATGATCTAATGATCATGAATAAGATCTGTGACGACACAGTCCCAACAGAATACTTAACTGAATGACGTTGATTTGTTGTCTCATATAAATATCAATGTAATCATTGTGTCTACTGACTCAGTTTATTTTCAAACTTATGACTGATCTACCTGATGCTACAGTGGTTCCGGAAATTGACGCTTAGAATAATGATAATGGTACAGAATTAAAGGATGATACACACTGTTTAATATACATATCAAAGGAATGCCACAAAAGCGTATAATAGGACCCACAATCCTGCTTTCTGCTATTGACTTACAATTTTTTATCTATACTTCTATACTTCTATACTAATATTATAAAGAGGAAACCTTTGTATTTTTGTATGTTTGTATTGAATAGGCTCAAAAACTACTGGACCGATTTCAAAATTTCTTTTACCATTACTTAGAGGGATTCTTCCGAATCCGTACAGGCTATATTTTATCCCGGAAAATAGATAGTATTTTTCGTAGTATAGTGAAAATTGTGGAGTAAGGCGTCGAAAAAACTGCCGTACGTTAACGATTCTCGCGAACGCTGCCTAAATGGTTAGAGATGTATGGTTGACTTCTATAGAAAAGTTGTAGAACTCAATAATGCCTACAAAAAAGTCCGCGATAGTATAAACCAAACATTTATATTTTAGCCATTATAACCACTTTTCCATAGAATAAAAGTAATTAAAATTATTAGCCTATGTTTATTGATCATATTATCGTCAAATACTAATCCTTATCCAAATAAACTATTTATTGAGCAAGATTGTTTCAATAGCTATAAATAACTTACTTTATGCCAATCGGACAATTCATTCAAAAGATATTACGAATTTAAAATTGTGAGAGGGCTTAAAAAATACGAGTAAATGTCCACCCGTGCGAAGCCGGGGCGGGTCGCTAGTGACAAATAAGTATATAGGAACCTTACTCTGTATCCTGTCAAAACCGAGGAAATCCAAACTTAATTAAGTAATTCCGCGGAAAGAGGCATTTTCCTGTTATCATTTACATTATTAAATGAGCATGCGTAAATATAATATATTTCGTTTTATCCCTTTACTGCAGGATTTAAACTGGGAAATGAAAGTATACCTACATTATATGTGGTTAGTTGCTGGAAAACCAAGAAATGAAAAAATATAGGTATGGAACATACTTATTAAAACATTATGTAGTAGAAATCCTAGAACATTATGCACTAATCAAAGTAAGCTGCACGTCTGGAGAGTAACTTTCACTTCAAAGAATCAGGCACCGCGCCCAGACTGTATAGTGGGATCACTAACCTATGCGTATTGCCTCCTACATAACAATTACGTATACCAACAAATCTATTAAGAATTTGATTGGGGACAAGGCAATGGAGCTATAAATTAGAATGAAAATAAAGTAATCAAAAAAAAATTGCCATTTATAGGACTATTCACCTGAACCATTACGATTTAGTAAATGTTTGTAGTATGCGGAAAGCAAGACAGTGTTATTAGAGGCTATACGGGAACCACAAAGCGATATACCGACGCGCCGCTAACGCAGCGGTGTCCGCGGTGGCGGTGCGGCGGCGGCAGGCGGGTACCCGACGCCGTCGATGGTGATGTCATCGGCTAGCGAATAATACGTGGACCAGGGGTCGGGAGACTAAGGTCCCTTTTATAAAACGATAATAACACTAACCTGGTAAATTATGTAAGGCTTAGTTGAATCGGGTTCTCCACAGAGTATATAGAGTGTTTTAAATTTTGAATATGGTTAGGTCAGGAACGTTTAGGAATTTGAAAGTATCAATATGATTGCAAAATATGTCTAGAATCTTACAACTGGGTGGGCAATATATGGGTGATGATGAGACGTGATTGAGTGATACAGGCCATACATTTGTAGTCTACCACAATTGACGATAAAAATAAGGTAGAAAAAATATCAAAAGGACTTCAGTTTACTGGTCAATGAAGAGATAATTTCAGACTAAAAATATTTTACATTTTATTTACTTTTATCAGGCCTAAAATATGACTAAGATTTAATCTCATCTGTTTTACCTTTTTATCATGAAACATTGAGATTAATGACTTATGGATGCGTCCGATAAATATTTATGATTAGCCTAATCAATTCATGGAATGTTTTTACAGATAAGGCATATCTATCTATCTATTATTTTGTTATTCAACAACATGATTTAGTAGTAGGGAGTTTAATTCAGTTAGTGGAAAAAACGTGTCTTCTTGGTTTTTTAATTTTTAAGTTCGTAACAAAGTCCTATTAGAACTACAGTAAACCGAGCCAAAGGTTTGTAATCTCTGATCGGAGCGAGAGGCGAGAGGGCGACGAACAAAAACGGCTTCGTCCGACCTCACCGTGTTTCATTCGAGTCGAGCGTATTTCGGAATTCGGTCTGTAGTGATTTGGGTGTGTCGTGTCGCTGACTAAAGTACGTACAATTTTGCCGCATTTTCCTTGTATTTGGCTTTAAAAAGCTTTATAGTAAGAGTTTAGTGTGCATAATTTAGTTGTAACTGCAGTATTACAAGTGTAGGTCGATATTTACCGGCATGCGGTGGCCTGCCGATGTTTGTTAATCGCTAAAAGCCGGTCCGCGTTGATAGCAATTGAGTTTTATTTTTAGCGCATACGTGAAAGCGACTGTTTGTAACATTATTTTCTTGTCTTCAGGAATCTATCAACATGAGTGGACAACAGTACTACCCCTACAAGGTAAGCTACCACCTACTTACTTAACTACCTACATGGATATAATTCTATAGATTTCTCACGGGATGATGTCATCCTTTCAGCGCGAGGTTAACGATAGGCACAAGGTGCAAAAATACACTGTAATTGGCTATGATATTCATATAATTAACGCTAATTTGAATTCATTTTTACAAGCCAAAAGAGGAAAAATTAAATACTTGGTTGTTACAGTTGCTATAGGAACACTAAGTTCCCCTTCCCCTAAAAACTGGAAAACTAATCAATTAGATATCTATATAGATGGCTATAAAGTATAGTGGGGTTGTATCGCTAGGGGAGTGG
The DNA here is from genome assembly GCA_943136025.2 of Agrotis puta. Classification (NCBI taxonomy): domain Eukaryota; kingdom Metazoa; phylum Arthropoda; class Insecta; order Lepidoptera; family Noctuidae; genus Agrotis; species Agrotis puta. The sequence goes on along the minus strand of OW964186.2, from coordinate 8,548,236 downwards.
GTCCAATCACGCCCTTTCCGCGCAATGACTAAGACAAACCATGCCAAGGTCGGACAAGTCGACTGCGGGGAGGAAATATCCATAAACATACAGATATCTACTAAATGACGTAATTCTCCTCCCTGTTTAGCGGTATAATGTTAGTTTATAGCAGTTGGATATATTATATTATGCTTATTTAAATTGTCTGCCTACTTTGCCTTAAAATGGAGCAAAAAAAGCAAGAATTAAATGCTACGACCATAACGTCATCTTTATAACGAAGCTAAGTTTCAAGTTTGCCCATTACTCATCAATGAATACCTACTATGAATTTGAATAATGTGGTGAGCTAACACTTAAGATGCGGGACTGTCATAGGAAACTATGGATCATCCTGTCATCTAGCCGCCGTACTAAGTGGAGGGAATTGTTTGTTTTGACTTGTAACGAAACAATGGTCTTATCTAATAACCTGTTTTTATGTAGTAAGTGTACCAAGCGTGACAATAAGTAGGAACTACGAAAAATGCCTTTGTTTTATTCCTGATTAATGGAGATGAAGGAATCGGAAACCTTCATTTGCTTAAAATTCGAAGACCCATAATTATGGACCCGATCTTCAGGATTTCACACATCAATTAGAGAATGCAGCAAATAAAAACAAAAAGTAAACATCATCATCAACTGCGGAGCCTTTTCCCAACTATGTTGAGGTCGGCTTCTAGTCGAACCGGATGCAGTTGAATATCAGTATTTTACATGGAGCGACTACCTATCTGACGCAACACCCAGAACTTCATCGATTACGCACCCGATCTTTAGAACTTCAAATATAATCCATAACTCATCTCGCTATTTGTCACACAGTGCACCCCCACGGTGTACCCAGCGGAGCCCTTCGACCCCGCTGCGGATGCCGAGACCCTTCGCAAGGCGATGAAGGGAATCGGCACCGATGAGAAGGCCATCATCGACGTCCTCTGCAGACGCGGCATCGTCCAGCGTTTGGAGATCGCCGAAGTTTTCAAAACCAACTACGGAAAGGTAAGCTAATTTTTTAAAGTTATTTCTATGTTACTTTTTTAATTACTTGGACTGATACGACAGTCCTCCGACCACGGCGACCAATGTAAGCGCTTTGTGCGCACACCACGGCGACCAATGTAAGCGCTTTGTGCGCACACAAAAAAGTGTACTCACTGTTCCCTTAGGTCGGCTTTTTCAATCCCGATAAATAAACGGATAATGTTTTCCGACAGATAGCAAGATATAGAATTGTTCAATAATTCTCATTGTTATAGGACTTATTCGTCGAATAACTCCGTTAAACGAGGAATACTTTTTGTACTCTCATAGTCCGATGGGATTTACTTAGTACTTGCACGCGGTACAACGTCACCTTAGATTGCAGCATCAGTGAATTTCATTAGATGTTATACAGATGTACAAACACTGACAAGATTAAAATTAAATAATGTTTCTCTTGATCATTCCAGCTCAGACCAAATAAACAATGATCGCAATATTCTAGACTTTATTATGTTTTCGTTTTCGGTTGAATTTGGCGAGAATCATCTGACCTTACCACTCACATTCCTATTCGGGCATAACTGAAGTTATGATACTTAGAGAGTATTAAAGGTGTTTTATCAATTAGCTGGATTTTAATTGCCCATTCATTTTGGTATTTAATCATAATTCAAGTACTTAGTAGGTATACAGTCGGCGTCGGAATTAGGCATTCCTTACCGGTCAACCTTTGGGCTGTAACCTTTTGGTTTGGTGAAATACCTTTGGTTTTTGTAGACTATCTCTAGAAATAAAATGTTGGCTTAAAAAGAGGTTAACGCAAAATTTCGGCTTTAATACTATGAGTGTCACTCGCAATAATTTTAAAACGGGTTAATCGTATCGATTCTGTAGGTATATTATAATGTAGCTAAAATCTGTGATAAGTCACATGGTGAACGTTATCGGACCCGCCCGAATAAAGTGGAAAGCATTTGAATTGCAACCTTGGCGTAAATTTACAAATTCTAGATATAAGTGTAGTGTTTACAACGTACACAAGCCGTGTTTTTTTCTGAAGTCTACAATTAGTCACTGCAATCATCATTTGAAGTGACCTTTCTGCTCAGTCTAGTGATGTTACTAATATGATAAGAATGATGTGTCACCGTACACTGCTTCTCTTGCTATCACTTTAAAGTGTTCAATACAGTAAACAACCAACGTTCTTTCATTTTCAATGTAAAAATAATAATTATTAAGATAATTAATGTGTGAGACACGATAAAAATAAGACATTACACTACAATCGGCTATTTTTCTTCGTTATCTTTGTAAGCGCCATTGAAAATAACCCAGATGCTAGCGCCTAGAAACAAGTGGTAAAACTGGTAAATAAATTATTCCACGTACAGTTACGTCATTCCTAATTATCTTAATTACGATTGTTATATTTTGAAGTTCAGGCCTTATATACAGAACCTTGTAACGTCTGAACGGTTCAACTGTTCTTGGCCTTGCAACCAGTCTTCCGTTCTTAGTCATCATAGAATTATGATCTTGATTCTTATTGCATTGAACTTAATGATCATTTTTTCATGTTTCACGGATGTTGTGAATCATTGAACAATGATATTGTAGTATTAACATGTATTATTTTGACGGAAGAATTTCCTCATTTTCAATTACTCTATTAATTTCATAACTGCCACAATTTGTCTCGCAGATGTATTTTCTAAACAAATGCTATAAAAAGATAAACGATTTACAACATGAATGATGTTAATATGTGCTATCAACATTTTTGTTTGCATTTGCAATCTAATCGCATGTTATGCGCACATGTTACATTATATTACGTTATCTACAATTTTAGCAGGTTGTGTACTAAGTAGGTACCTGCCGATTTTCCTTTAAGTACGCAGTTATTGTACTAGAATTCCAAGAATATATTCCAAAAAATGGTTTAGATAGGTGTCCTTTTTCATTCATTGTGAAATTTTAGCACTTTATCTTGCATATTTTTCCATCAATATATTAAATACCAATAGGTACACCTACCTACTAACTTCCTATTTGAAGATTGGATTCCCCTCTATAATTATGTTCTTTCGAGTCCTACCTCATTGTACAAGCTTCTTTTTAATTTGGTTCAGTAGTTTAGCAGTAAAATTTAAAAAACAGAATAAAAAACATTAGCATCGGAACTACGGTATGAATAATGTAGCTTTGCTTCCAATAACGTTTTGATTGAATATAAATTTAAACATTTTACAACGAAACCGTTGATTTTACACTAATGAATTTAATTTAATTAAATGAGTAGATCCAAGAGGAAAAATAAAACAGGGAAAATATTATAAGCAATATTACCTACTGGTTTATTCTATTTTCATACCATTTGTAGCCTGCCAGTAATTCCACATTGACATATTTTTTAATGTTAATGAACTGTGCGTTATAGGTAATAAAATACCGCTAGTTAAGTTCTGAAGTTAAACATGCAGTTTAAACTGTTAACTGATTTTTCACTCGAACTCAAAATCAAATAAGTAAGCTAAAGTAGAAAATCGAATGCAGCAATGACAAGACATACTGCCCTGTCCTCAAATAACTTGGTTAAGGAAAGTGCCGTCATTTAAAACGCTAAAAGCTTGAATTACCGTGTTAACCTACTCCTCAGAATGATTTGAAGGTTTCTGCACAAATTGCGTGTGTTATACCCTAGCCCTAGTTTGCCGTGGTCGCGGGACTATACGAATTACCGTGACCCCGGAACGAAAAGGGCTATTGAAGGATACCGTGGATTTTAGTCAGTACGAGTCTGACAGTCTCTTCCGCTCTGCCCTGGGTGGGAGGACTCATTTGATGATTTTAACACGATAAAAAAAGCCCTAGTTTGCCGTAATGTTGGGAATTACAAAATGATGCTCTAAAATTACAGCACACTCCCTCACTGAAAGGAGGCCTGAGTCCCAACAGTGGGAACATTATTGACCGCTAATGCTATGCGTTCTAGAAAGTAGCAATCTTACTAGTCTAGGAATCCCAGTTACACTTAATTTACTCTTAAAAACACGTACGTAGGCTTAATTATGCAAGTCTGTCATAAAGTTTGCCTCATTATGTGTGCAGTGCCCCTACGTGACGTGGCCAGCGCGATTAGCTGCGCCGGCGCAGCTCAAACTAGAGAACAATGACGGACAATTACTCATTGTTAAAATATTCCATTTTCCTCCATTTTCTTGGCATAGGTACGCCGCCTATCACCGTTATTGTACCATTGAGTCAGTACCTTGATAAAAGAGTGACCGATATTGTTTTACTACTCAATTTGATTCGCCAAAGTTGCAGTTGCATGTTTAAGCATCAACCGCAAGCGCCGACTTGTATTGTGACGACCGAGTTAGCGGTTGGTACCGGTTGGTGAATGGTTCTGCTAACAGATTGAATGATTACGAGGCCTTAGGAGTTTGTTCAAATAGAAAAAGCAGTGCTATTCTGTAACTCAAGTGAGCGCAGACCGGCGCACAATTCGAAAACAAACTCTTTTGTTTTTAAGCAAATCATCGCAGATTATGAACGAGATACCGTTCGAATTTCGAAAACGACTGTTCCAAAACAAATGACAATCGAGTTCGATTTTCAAATTGTCTGAATATGTGCGCTCACTTGAATGACGTGATCTAGTAAACGTTACACAATATCAGTACATATCTTATAGAGCTGTTTGTTGAACACCGGTGCCTAAAGTAAATAAAACCTAGATACACTCATGCTAACTATGTATGAGGTAGATTTCTTTGAATCTAGACATTCTAGTCATTGACGCGACGACAATAACCTACCTACATGTTACTGCAATTTCAATATGCATCTGTATAGAAGCTGCCAGTCCATGACAATCTTAATGGATCAAATCGATCAGGTACCTTATTCGGATGCGCAGGAGCAGATATCCAGAACGATTCGTTGTTTAGCTTTTGACCGATACTATTGGTATAATATCAGTACAGTACTTTTTATTGTACAGTTAAATAACTGTACAATAAAAACTTCAAAGTTAGAGTGAACAGGCTTCTTCTGGGTAATCTTACTCCATCGTAGGCTTAATCTCAATCACCTTTGACCTGGACCAGAGTCAAGAACAAACCCATTTCAAATAAAATAATACTAGAAATAATACTGGTACTGTCTCATCAGGTGACCAAAACCCTGGAACGTATCGGGCTATTAATGGCACACCGTGGATTTTAGTCAGTACAAGTCTGACAGTCCCTCCCGTCCCACACTGGGTAGAAGGACTCATTTGATGATAAAAAAAAGACTGCAGGAAAGACACATCAATAATAAAAAGTCTACAGATCGCAGAAAAGATGTTTAAAAATCATGATCTTTATATGTAAATCATACTCTTTTCTCTTGTAGGACCTCGTCAGCGAATTGAAGAGTGAGCTTACGGGAAACCTGGAGAATGTCATCGTTGCGCTGATGACTCCCCTTCCCCACTTCTACGCGAAGGAGCTCCATGACGCCGTCTCGGGACTTGGAACTGATGAGGAAGCCATCATCGAGATCCTCTGCACGCTCTCCAACTACGGCATCCGTACCATCTCCGCTTTCTACGAACAGCGTAAGTGTTATTGGGTTTTACAGTCAGGCATTTCTCGGCAGTATAGACACGGGTTTAAAGCGTGGTTGATGGCAATACTGTATTATTGTCATTATGAATGTGTGTTTCGAATTCGATTCCAGTACAAGTGGGCTACTATGACAGCTTTAAGCGAGAGAAATTCCACTGTGGAAACGAGATGGACTACTAACTAGACAACTTGTATAGCTCTGTCTCTTTCCCACAGTCAAAACAGCCCCCCAGGACAAATATTTGTATGACCTGCAAGTAGTTGTTCCGTAGCTTTTTGTGTATATGCCTTTAAATACCTATTTGTAAACGCACCTATGACACAGGAGAAATTGCAAGTGCGTGGTAACTTTTTCTTAAAGGCGCGTACAATCATCTGGAGTAGCATTCAGACTCGGCCCAGCTGTCTGGCTGCATGGCCCAGTTATATTCTCGTTAAAAAATGCGCTTTCTCCATATTAAATGTCTTAAACATAATGGGCGAAATATTAGGCACCTTTATTTTAAAATATTCATGTGAACTAGAACTTGAAACCTAATGTTAAGGTTGTATCAAACGGTCCCAAAAGATGAAACTAATTACCCATTCCACTATGACCAAAAATACTTATTAAGAGTAATGTTCACTTTAATAGCCCGTTTAAATTTTTACTACTAGTAATAAACTATTATACTACTGCAATTGTTCAATAAATTGTGGATATGAATGCAACTTCAAAGCAATGTGTTCGCGTAAAACAAAACGTTAAAATACCTTGCGTAATCGATGAAACCCGATTACAAAATTGCCTGAAGGTCAAATTATAGTGGCAATTCAACAGTTTTGTAGTTTTCATAAACGCATGAGTAATTACTGAATGAAATGTAATAGTACTTTGTCTATACTATTATTTAGAGGTCAAAGTTTGTTTGAATATAATACAGTTACCCCTTACGTCTCCGGAGGTAAAGAAGGAAATAAAAAAAAAACGACGTGTTGCACTCTGGGAGTGCCGGCAGAAGTGAAAACTTGAATAGTAATAAACACACACGAACATTCGCGCCAACGCCCTGCGCCGTCTTACGAATTTTCGATCAGGTTACGTGTCCTGACGCGAGTTTAACATTTTTTACCCATTCCATAAAAAGTGCACAACGCCGCTAAAGAAGTTTTCACTTCAAAAACTTGTTTAAGGCTTTAAATCATTGGTATCGGGGCTATCTTATCAGGGTTATGATTTCCTGATAAAATATCCCCCTGGAACGTAAAGGACTATTGAAGGAACACCGAGGGTTTTAGTCAGTACAAGTCTGACGGTAGTGGCGGGAGGACTCATTTGTTGATTTTTACACGTTAAAAAAAGGCTTGAAATCGTATTTATATCACGCAAATTAGACGAGTTATCATAACTTTTGCCTATCAAGTCGGAAAAAGTAACAGCGCAGGCGGGCCATAGGATGGGACACGGACTGTCGGGGAATAAAAGTTCACGCGGTCCAAGGCGCGGGCAGAACCTAGTAAAATATAAATAAATCATACGATAACGTAGTAGTTCTCATTTGCATTTCAATTACATTTTATAAGGATTCGGCCATGAGGAGGGTAGACGAAGGATATTTGCTTACGTCAACATTCGTGACACTACCATTAGTGCCAACAACACACACGCAAAGAATATTATATTCATGAAACTAGCGTTTTGTTTAATTAATTAGTAGGCCAGACATAGCGATAACTTTGTTTGATAAAACACATTTTGATAACGTAAAATATGTATATGAAATATGATTTAAGGGTTTTTTATAACTGTGCAACCAAAATGGAAACCGTGCTAAATTAATTAAAAGATTCTAAATAGAAAGTCCGAAAACCGCAATTTGGATAGTATTAGTTGCGCTTGCGGCTTTTGAAGTAATTCAAATCAAATCAAATCATTTATTTCAACTAGGTCAATTACAGGCACTTTTGAATTGTCATAAGACATAAAATAAAACTAGTACAAAAATAGTTATGGTGCTACAGTCCCAGTCACAAGACATAAAAACTGTGAAAGTACCGTAGGTGCTCATTCCAAAGCGTAGATCTCTATGGAGAAAAATGAGCAAGAAACTCCATGGACACTCTTTTTCAATCGCCAAAAAATTGTTGCTAGAAATAGATAGACATCACAACACTAACAAACATAAGCCCAATATTATTTTTTCAATACCACGGACAATGTTTCAATCATAGTATATAGTACTGTCTTAAAACGTTATTCTAGCTTGAAAAGACCCACATAGCACTATATAAGACTGTATGTTCCAATTCTAAGGTTAATTTTCCTTTATCACAGTGTACAACAAGAGCTTAGAGTCAGACCTAAAGGGCGACACATCCGGTCACTTCAAGAGATTGTGCGTGTCCCTCTGCATGGCCAACCGTGACGAGAACCAGGGTGTGGACGAAGGAGCTGCCAAAGCTGACGCTGAGGCGCTCGCGTCAGCTGGTGAGGGACAATGGGGCACTGATGAGTCAGTGTTCAACTCCATCCTAATCACACGGTCCTACCAACAGCTTAGACAGGTAAGAAAGCCATCATCATCAGTCTTAATTGTTCCCACAGCTGGGACAGGTCTCCTGTCTGTGAGGGGGAGTGGTCCATTATCCACCAAACGGGCCCAGTGCAGATTGGTAGATGGTAACATTCTAGGACATGCCGGTTTCCTTAAAATGTCTTCCCTCACCGTTTTGGGAGTAAGGTGATGCAATAAATTACAAGGTAATGCGCCAGGTTGGGTTCGAACCCACGACTCGTAAGAAAACCATGGTACTGCTAAATTACCAAAGTTAGTGCAGTGTTACGATATTCGCTGGAATCAATTATTGTTCATACAATGTATCCGAAATGCGTGTAGCTAAACGCATCCATGGTAAAAGATACTACAAAAAGTGATTATACCACGCTTGCTAGATCAAAAACAGGTTCTCCTAAAGGGGTTCATTGCCTCGGAACACCGATCTGTTTTCTATCGGCAGCAAATGTTATCCAAACCGAACATCTAAAACGAACGATGCAAAAACTATGAGCAAAAAAGAGTTGAGCATCATTTTATCTATTAGCATATAGTAATAAGTATGCTCCGAATTCAAAAATAAAACTGCAATTCCATACCGGCTTTACCACTAAATTGTTTGTGATGCTAATGTTTCAAAGAATTCATTAGCATCGCACAACAGTTTCGTTAAATATGCATTATTCATTGGTTTTAGTGTGGCAGTCTAGCAGATCTTGAGAACAAAGCTTCAATTATTATAGTTGAAACGACAATTTTAACAACTTTTCTTGCCAACGATGCACATATTTGTATAGTTGTTTATTTCTTAGGCCTCATTTAGACTATGCAAGAAATTGCATGCAAGCAGCGTTACACTCCGGACTATGGAGGAGCAAAAACTTCAGTTGGTTAAACAAATACCGCAATGTATTCAAAATTGCATGCAAGTTCTCGCCTTGTCTAAATGAGGCCTTAGAGCTAAAATTGGAACGCAGATGACATTTTACCTACTCATTTATTAATGTCCATTATTTGCCAAGAATGAACTCGTTTTACCATATATTTTTCCTTGAACACGACTTCTAAACATAGTGATGATCTGTTTTGCATGAACAAAAATATCAATCACTTAATACTTTGAGTCATAAAATCTAGAAAGCTTGATACAATTGGGCCGGCAGACTGCAATCACATAAATTACTCAATGTTCATCTAAACGTCTGACGCAAGCGTCTAATTGTCTGACGTCTTCCAGATCTTCGCCGAGTTCGAGGCTCTGACGGGCAAGGACATCGAAGAATCAATCAAGAAAGAATTCTCCGGAAGCATCGAGAAGGGCATGCTGGCTATTGGTGAGTTAAACTAATCAATAAGGACTTATCTGAGCAGAAAAAGTTAAATTCAACTTCAAATGCGACAAGCCTAAATGGTTTGGAGCGGTTAAAAAATTCTTTAATAGCGTTGTAAACCAGGAACTGCTGAAAAAAATTTTTCGCTCAGATTTATCGCTAACCAGTCTAAACCATTCATCATCCATAAAACCATGTTTACTTCACATTTCGTTGATAACAAAACCTCTGCTTCGTAAAATAAACCACAAAATAGCCAAAAAGATTACATTAGTCACCTCTAAACATCAGTGAAGGCCGTGTACCTAACAGGAAGTTAGTGTTGCGGCCTTGTTCAGTCGTTCAACTTTTTTGTACTAACTGGGAATTACCAGAGATAATGTTCTCAGCATTGTTATTTGACACTTGTAGATCAGTTACAAACTGACCTTATACATTTAAAAGCCCTTCTGGCTGATGTCTCTGTTGTTATCCGGAAAGAGGTTGAAATAATTTTCAACACTCCGCACGCGACTTCAACCGCGAGGTTTTCGTATTTTTCCTATGATGTTCAAACCCCTTTAAAGAGTCCTAAATTTCCGTTCCCGTTATGTCATCAAAGTATGCGCGGTGTTGTGTTAAAATTGTTTTCTATTCATATATCCATAACATTCACACTTTTTGTTTTACTTAATATTATGTTCCCCGCTAACATAATAACATATTCCAATACGGTCTCTCCGTTCAACTACGTATAACATATTATTCACATTTCCGACGGCCCTAGTGAAATAAACCATGAATTAGATATTTAATCTTCTATTTATTATACAATAGAAACAAATACCTTTTGACCTAGGTAATATTTTTTTAATTTAATATAATAGGCCAGAGAGTTAAATGCTCAAAGTCCAGACTTACAACTATGCAAATTGAGTATTTCAACCAATTCATCCAGTTAAAAATCTTGAGTCACCTTCTCTATCCAAAATTGAACATAGATACCAATAAAAATTCCAATGTAACTCAATTTAGCGATGCTAGTTAACAGAAAGTAAATTGTGAACTAGGAGACGCCGAAAAACAAAATGGCCGCGAACTGTTTGATAAAACCTCGTATGTATTTCAATTTTCTAGTGAAATGCGTTAAGAGCAAAGTTGGCTTCTTCGCCGAGCGCCTGTACTACTCAATGAAGGGACTGGGAACCAACGACAAGACCCTCATCAGGATCGTCGTCAGTCGTTCAGAAATCGACCTCGGAGATATCAAACAGGCTTTCCTTGATAAATATGGCAAGACCCTCGAGAGCTGGATCGCTGTAAGTTATTTTTCCTACTTTTTCGCATTTGTTTTGGGAATTACTTAAATTCATTCTGACATCAGTTGGGATTTTATGGTTTATCACCCCCATCCATCAACCTCAATTGACTTTAATTAATGTCTCTTTTTGGAGAACACATTATTAAGACATATGACCTCGAAATCAGACATGGTTGTTAACACTAAAGTTGATTGAAGAGGATGCACTGAGATCCTTGTTTTAGTGTTTATAAATTAGAGTCAATGTGATTTTATTTATATTTTGTGTTTTTGTTAATGATTTTATGGCTTTTTTTGTATGTACATAATATATTACCCCATATAACATTTTATGTATTAACAAATGTCAATAGTCAATCAGTATTAATATATTAACCAATCATTCAATGTCTATATACAATCATAAAACAAACGCACCTCCCCATTTTTCAAAAACTATAACCCTCATTCACATAACTTTTGTCCATAGTTAAATATTACCACCAATTATTTATTCTACTACTAACAGCATGTTTATTTGTGGTATTCTATAGTCGAAGAAACTGACCCAAACATTATGATTTGTAAAGTTCGACACGTCTACGCTTAAATAACTAAAACTTGTCACTGCGCATGTGGGGTGCAGATTGTGTCGTAGAGAGCCACTCGAAATCATCTAGTCGATATTATACAGTAGTACAATATCCATCTATTAACTGAAAAACCATCTTAACAAGATTATACAGATCTATTTATAATATTTATAGAAAGGAGATATATTACAACAATGTATGTTTTAATTTCGTTTTTTTTTTCTGCGAGTTTCGATTTATGTTTACATGTTTTTGCTAACAATGTGTTCTTGAAAACAGTGATAAAACACTAAGTGTGTCTGAGTATGATAGTCCTTTAGAATAGTGCCCCATTTTGATTACAGGATGACACTTCCGGAGATTACAAGAAGGCTCTGTTGACTCTTGTTGAATAGATTGAGAAACGGTGTCTCCAGACTGCGAATCCGATAACCACCTAGTTCGTTAATCTAAGTTTGTCTGTGTCAATTTGTTAGGAAACTAAGTGATCTGATAGGGTACGGGCACACTGACGATTTAGCCGACCGATGCTCAAAGAACTACGAAGTGGCGAGCCGTAACTACATCATAGTGGTCGGTCGAGTCTTCGGTATGCCATTATCTTTAGGTTATCCGCCAGTTGTAAATCTTTATTTAAAAAGATCTGTATATTTTGCTTCCTATTTGCCTTACTCACGTTCATGTAATTCCTGCACCGTAGCTAACTGCTTCGTGTTGTGTGCGTGCATGGGGGAGCGGTACACGTCGCCTGCTCGTGTATCTCTGACTAGTTTTACAAGTAGTGTTACATTTTCAGGAGGAAATGGGAGGTCCGATCGGTGATCTCCTGTCGACAATGTGTTACTAAGCTCACCAATGCTAACATATAACACTCAGTATTACGAGCGCCTTGTACCGTGTGACAATGCTGCAGTGTGAAGTTATATTCTAATCATATGATACGCGTGTCAGCATAATCGACCGAGTACAATCACCTATGTTGCATTTTTAAAGACATTTGTCTAATAATTTTAAGATATATCTTCGTAAGATTTATTTTGTGATACAATTTCGAATACACGTGTGAATAAAATCATAAGTAATGGGCCAGTTTCTTTGATACATCTCAAGCTGCGCAAGCGGTAGATTTATTTCGGTATTCTTTCCAGGATGACCTAGGGGGTGACAGTGGATATGCGCTATCCACATTGTGTGGTTAATCCTGCAGAATGCACTAATTATATTTTTTTTAATTAGACTTATTATTTTTATACAAGTAACTGTTTTGGCTTAGCATGCTATTTTAAATAAAACTGAGCTAACGTTACAAAGTACAATGTAATAATTTGCAGGACGATACGAAAGGCGACTACAAACGCGTGTTACTCACACTAGTGTCGTAACTTGAGAACGCAATACGCATAATACTACGCGATTCGCGATGAAATCCTACTGGATAACGTTCCGTTAATTTAAAACTACTGCCTTTACATTGTATAACTGTTGAGATGTTGTAGAAATCAAAGCTTGAATATTTTTGTGAAATGAGATATTTATTGGTGCTGTAGTTTTGTTTACAATATACACATATTTACATTAATTATTAATTAAACTACTATGTATGTTTTTGAGTGTTTTATTCGACATCCCTTATCCCCTCTGCTGTGATCTGAAAAATATAATTTCGTCCTTAAGCTTGAATTTCTCTTACGCTAATTTTGGCCTCGTATTTTATTATAAGAAAAAGTTACGACATATTGACATAGATGCTGACGTCAGCGGTGCGTTTCCTTACGAACGTACGCGACCGACCGTACGCAACCGACATCAGCGTAAGAAAAATCCAAGCCTTAGGATTACCAATAAATAATAAATAAAAAAGTAATCATAGTTCATCGTTTAAACTGTTATCATTCATAGAATATTTTCGGACATCCAAACTAATATTATAAATGCGAAAGTAACTCTGTCTGTCTTTTCTTCACGCCTAAACTACTGAACCGATTTGTGTGAAATTTTGTACAGACATAGTTTGGAACTTGAGAAAGGACATAGGATAGTTTTTAACCGACTTCAAAAAAAGGAGGAGGTTATCAATTTTATGTTTGTTACCGCATTACAACCGACTGGGTGAACTGATTTTCATGATTCTTTTTTTGTTTGAAAGCTGGTGCTTCCCGTGTGGTCCCACTGTCACCAAATCAGGATCTGATGATTGGATCTTGGAGAAATCGAGGGCAACCCTCAAATTTTATAGGCTCACCCATCGTTTTTCGTAAATCTTATGAAGTAATTTAAGTACTTGCGTATGGTAATCATCTTATGTAGCTGAGCTGATGATGGAAGGTACAACTCCTTAACAGTAGTTTGTTACCGCATAACGACCGACTGGGTGAACCGATTTTCAAGATTCTTTTTTTGTTTGAAAGCTGGTGCTTCCCGTGTGGTCCCATTGTCACCAAATCAGGATCTGATGATAGGATCTTGGAGAAATCGAGGGCAACCCTCAAATTTTATAGGCCCACGCACCTTTGCACTTAATGCTGGGAGCTTGTCAGAACTCCTGCATGGTAACAATGCGTCTTTGTATCAAAATAAACTTCCAAGAACAATGTGGGCTTATCGCGCATGAATTATATTTAGCCTGAGTTCCGAAATAAACTTTTAATTGTTTGGTTTAATTCGCCGCTAGAGGCGCTAGTGTAGCTTGAGGTTATCGAAACTTTTGTTTTCTCCTTTTTTACGAATTAACCGGGACTGTGATAATACTGCGACATGCTCAATATTTTTACGGTACGCTAATGACGAATTACGTATAAATATGACTAGCTGTTCCCCACTGGTTGGTTTCACAGTCACCGCTCGGCTCTTATTGCTTGTAGCGTGTTACATAGTAGGTTAAAAATACGTGTTAGATTTTCACAATTATAGACACACATTCATACTTGTAGTTCCTGAGGGTAGCGTGTTCAACCAAACAAACAAAACTTTTCAGCTTTATAATATTAGTCATCATCATCTGCCTAGCCTTTTCCCAACTATATTGGGGTCGGCTTCCAGTCAAACCAGATGCAGCTGGATATCAGTATTTTTACATGGAGCGACTGACTGTCGGACCTCCACAACCCAGTAACTGGGTAATACGAAACCCCATGGTATGACTCGTTGACAGACTGTAGAGCTTCTGACTAACAGTAACGACTGTCAAAGATCTACAAATGACAGCCGGGACCAACGGCTTTACGTGCTTTCCGAGGCACGGAGGAAACTCGCTATGACAGATGATCACCCATCCACAGACCAACCTCGGCAAGCGCGGCTTAACCCGGAAGATCGGCCTGTGCGGCTGTATTTATTTAGCCACGAGCTCCTCAAGATTCAGCTTCAGCTTTACAATATTAGTATACATTTAAATTTAAAATGGCTTTTACATCAGTAGCAACAACTTTGATCTACCTACCTAACTAGAGGACCTTACTACCAGCCACCAGTTGGCGCCACTGTTGAGTGGCGCCAACTGGTGGCCAAAAATAGCAATTATTATGTTCTCACCTGAAACCTAGCCACAGAACTAGGCGCTACATTACTCTTCATCAGCAGTGCCACCCTCAGCTTAGGATCCAGTGCCGCATGTGGGGTACTCAGCAGGACCCTCACATTACAGCGGTGCGCCCACGCATCGCCCAGAGACCCCACCACGGCGCCGCCTGACAGACCCACGCGAGTACTCATCTCGTTTGATAGAACTACCTGGAATGTTAATAGATAATTATTAGTAGGACGGCAAGGCTTAGTGGCTCAGCGATTGGTTTCTGCGCTGTGTGTCGCAGGTTCGACACGCGTTTCTTTTCTTCTTTCCTTCCTTCCCAAATCTCTTCTTCTTATCGTCTTATCTTTAGCCTGTAGTCCACAAGTCCACAACTGGACGTGTTCTCTTAAATCACAAGACATAGCTATTTTTAACCTAACTCCTTAGTTCATCCAACTTGCGGTGAAATCTTTCGTGTAGAAAAACATCTTTGATTAAGCATTAAACTGCCTTGTTAGTATGCTGTTCGATTCCCAGGTCGGGCAGTTTTATTGGGTTTTTCCATAAGGAATTTCTCAGTATCAGCCAGGGCGTCTGATCAAGCTGTTGATGGCAATAGGCTCACCTGTATTCCATAGGATAACATAACTGGCGAACATTGTTACCTTACATTATACACCTCTGCCTAACCCAACGAGGATTACAGGCGTGATATTTGAACATCAATAAGAGCAAATTACGCATCGTCTAAGCGTTGCCTACATGTCATATACTCAGCCTCTACGAAGTATATCATCATCATCATCATCATCTCAGCCATAGGACGTCCACTGCTGAACATAGGCCTCCCCTTTAGATCTCCACATATACCGGTTGGAAGCGACCTGCATCCAGCGTCTTCCGGCGACCTTTATAAGGTCGTCTGTCCACCTTGTTGGTGGACGTCCTACGCTGCGCTTGCTAGTCCTTGGTCTCCACTCTAGTACTTTTCGACCCCATCGGCCATCTGCTCTGCGAGCAATATGGCCTGCCCATTGCCACTTCAGCTTGCTAATCCGGTGGGCTATGTCGGTGACTTTAGTTCGTCTACGGATCTCCTCATTTCGGATTCGATCACGTAGAGAAACACCGAGCATAGCTCTCTCCATAGCTCGTTGAGCGACTTTGAGCTTTGAGATGAGGCCGATAGTGAAAGACCACGTTTCGGTGCCGTACGTCATCACTGGTAACACACATTGGTCGAAGACTTTCGTCTTGAGGCACTGAGGTATGTCCGACGAAAAGACATTGCGTAGTTTCCCGAACGCTGCCCAACCGAGTTGGATTCGGCGGTTGACCTCTTTCTCGAAGTTGGACCGACCTAATTGGACTACTTGTCCTAAGTAGATATATGAGTCAACAACTTCGAGTACCGAGTTTCCAACAGAGACTGGGGTGGGCACAACATTGGCATTTGACATAATTTTCGTCTTGTCCATGTTCATTTTCAAGCCCACCCGTTGTGAAACTCGGTCGAGGCCATCGAGCATCATGCTGAGTTCCTCCATCGACTTTGCCATGACTACGATGTCGTCGGCAAACCGAAGGTGAGTGATGTATTCGCCGTTGATGTTGATGCCAAGTCCTTGCCATTCCAGGAGCTTGAAGGCGTCTTCCATTGCGGCAGTAAACAGTTTCGGGGAGATAACGTCCCCCTGTCTTACGCCTCTTCTCAATGGAATCGCCTTCGTGCTATGCTCCTGTACTCGGACCGACATGGTGGCGTTATTATACAAACACTTCAATACCTCGATGTACCGATAGTCAATACGGCATCGCTGGAGTGACTCAAGCACAGCCCATGTTTCCACCGAATCGAAGGCTTTCTCATAGTCCACAAACGCTAAGCATAATGGCAAGTTATACTCTTCGGTCTTCTGTATAACTTGCCGCAGCGTATGGATGTGGTCTATGGTACTATAGCCTTTTCGGAAACCGGCTTGTTCGGGAGGCTGGAAGTCATCAAGTCTGTGTTCGAGACGGTTCGTGATAACCCTTGAAAACAGCTTATAAACATGACTCAGAAGCGTGATGGGTCTGTAGTTCTTCAATAGGCTGTTATCACCTTTTTTGAAGAACAGCACCACCTCACCCCTGCTCCACGTTTCAGGCGTTTTGCCCTCGGACAGGACGGAATTAAAGAGTTTCTGGAGGACTTTAAGTACCGGTGTTCCACCCGCTCTCAGAAGCTCTGACGTGATTCCGTCCTCGCCCGGCGCCTTGTTGTTCTTAAGCTGCTTCAGGGCCATCCTAATCTCGTACAGACTGATGTCCGGGATATCTTCGGTATAATGTCGGGACAGCTTGGCTCTTGGATCTCCTACCAAGCTGTCAACGGGCTTTGCGACCGAAGTGTATAACTGTCCATAGAACCTCTCGATCTCGCCTAAAACCTCTGCTTTGGTCGACGCTATGCTGCCTCCCGTTTCAGCTTTGTCATCTGGCTTTGCCCAATAGACTTGTCCTTTGCGAACACTTTGGAGCCTTGGTTTCGCTGTATGGTCTCTTTAACACGATTCGTATTAAAGAGACGCAGATCGTGTCGCAAGGACTTAGATATACGTCTATTGAGCTGCCTATATGACTTCGCGTCATCGGAAGACTGCAACTGTAGCAAACGTCGTTCAGCCATGAGGTTTATGGTTTGCTCGGTCAATTTCTGAGGTCTATCTTTACGGCAGGGTCTAAAAAACTTAGACCCTACCGTGCGGACAGTTTCCACTAGCCCGTCGTTGATCTCGTCCACTGAAATTAAGTTCTCAAGGTAAGCAAAGCGATTTGAGAGCTCGAGTTGAAAGCTTTCGGGGTTTTGAATGTGGGACCGAGTAGGTCGGAGCGTAGACTTCATCAAGCTGGACCTTTCAAGTTTAACATTGATATTCAGTGAGCCTCTTACGATTCGGTGATCGCTACCGGTTTTTACCCTGTTGATCACAGAGACATCACTGAATATACGTTTCTTGTCGGTCATGAAGAAGTCTATCTCGTTTCTCGTGAAACCATCGGGGCTCAACCAGGTCCATTTCCTGTGAGGCGGCTTCTGGAAGAAAGAGTTCATCATGAAGAGTTCCTCCTTCTCCAGAAAGTCGGCCAGCCTCTGCCCCCTAGGGTTCCGTTGCCCATATCCAAATTGCCCCACTCTCAACTCATCACCGCTTTTCTTGCCCAACTTTGCGTTAAAGTCCCCCATAACAACAGTAAAGTGGGTTTTGGAACTATGTATGGCCCTACTTACGTCCTCATACATAGTCTCCACTTCATCATCGGAGTGTGACGAGGTCGGTGCGTATACCTGAATAGTAGTATAGAAGTATATACACAGTATTTTTGAGGAAAGTTTTAAATTATATTATAGATAATAGACAATATTAATATTACTTACAGCAATTTGGTTTTGTAGAGCAATTTTCTGTAGTTCCGCCATTTGTCTGAACAGAAGTCCTGTTCTCTGTTTGGTTGATATGCCTTCTTTGAAAGGGAACGCTATTGAGTCGATAACTATGACTTTCACCTGGAAAAAAAAAATTAAAGTTTGTTATTTTTTTGTAGGTACCTTATAGTTTTTATTAAGAGAGTATCCCAGTAGTAAAATGCCTGGTCGGCCTCGGGCCTAGTGGTTGCAAGCGCGACTGTTAAGCAAGAGGCGATTCAATTCCCATTGACAACACGTTTGGCACAGTGGCTGAGCGATCAAGTGCTGCGTTGCGTATCGCGGGTTCGATCCCCGCACGGAACAAATGTTTGTAGGACCTACAAGTAGTTGTTCCGGATCTGGGTGTTAGTCTATGTTAGTTTCACAGCAGGGAGAAACTCCTCTCCTAAAGGGGCAATTTCATAAAAAAGAACATACTAAGCATTGTTATTAAAACTGTAGTAAAAAAATATATATTCTTCAGTTGTCTATGCTAAGGTCTTCACACTTGGACATAAAACTTCTTTGTCAATCATTTTTGGTTGAATAGAGATACATGCAGAAGTGATTTAAGAAGAAATAAAACAAAACACCTCACATTAGGATGTTCTCCAATGAACTTAGGTAGTCTGTACATGAACGCACAGAACTTCTCCAGACCAAACACATTCACATAGTGTAGCTTGCTCAACGCTTCATCTTCAGTTATTTGTAGAGGCTCATTTAGGATACTCTGACATTTCAGTAGACTTGCACTTAGAATCTCTGAAATCATTTAAAAATGAATCATTTGTCTATAATATTCTGGCGATATGGCAAGAATGTGTTGCACTTGCAACACCTAAAAGATGTTGGTTCAAGCTGGACTGAACAAGCAACCGATGATCAGAATACCTGGAAGTTGTAGAATTTTGCCCAGCGGTGGGATGACACAGGTGAACCGTCACAGCAGTGGCAATAAATGTGTAATATGTGAAGTAACTTTTTCAATTGAACTCATTTCCACAGCCAAGCAATTAGTAAAATTGTTCAGCTGTATTAATGAGTAGGAGACCTGTTTTTTTTTACGTGGTAACATCACCACATGAGTCCTCCCATCCAGGGCAGAGCGGGAGGGACTGTCAGACTCGTACTGACTAAAATCCACAGTGTCCTTCAATAGCCCTTTACGTACTGAGGTCACGGTAATTTGTGAGTCCCGCGGCCTGTTTTTCACTTAACATCAATGGGCAATATATTAGAGTCAAGAAATAAAGATAACTACCTCTAAACCTAGCTATAGTGAAATTGGTGTTTGTGTCTAAGTATAAAGCTTCAGCATTCAATCCACCCAACTCTTTAGGTATTTGTACAGAAGCACACAGCTGTAGGCTGAAAAAAAGCATTATAAAAAGATGGTTAAAATATTTATTTAATCATTCTATTACAAAGGGGAAAAGCCAAATTATTTTTTTATTATCTCACCGCATTCTTAATTTAGGGTTTTGGTTTTGCCTGATATTTTGATATTGGGCTGGTCTATCTTGGTTAAATAAATACTAATAAAGTCTCTAGCTATTATTAACTGATAAAATTAATATAGGTGTTCTTTAAAGTAGACTTCTGCGTCAGCGTTTGGGACAACAATGTGATAGTAACGTTTTTTTTTAAGTAAAGGTAGTTTCATGTTTGACCACTATCCTGTTTTAAACAGTTCATTCAGTTTTTTCTAAACACATCACAGCATAACAAATATAACTTAAACTTCTATAAAATAAAATAACATACCATAGCTGCGTTTTACCAGATCCAGGCAAGCCCAATAACTCAGTGATGCTACCAAGCTGGAAGCCATCAGTTCCTAGCATATTATCCAAGCTTTGGCTGAACGATGCCACTGCTGGAAGACTTGTTTCCTTCTGGAAATAGAGTTGATAGCGTTTATACACAATATTCTGCTGTAAGATAGAAAAATTAAAAAAATGATCTCTTACCTGCCATAATTCCGTTGCGTTTGATAGCTTGAAAGTTTTCATGTGTGAATATTTATATTTTATAAAACGGCAGACTTATAAAAAATAGTAAAGCCGACAGGATTTCAAAAAATATAAATTATAACAAAATTCAAAAACAAAAAACTTTTCCCTCCCTTAGAAAGATTCTGTCAACGTCATGTGACGTCATGCAATCAATTATAAGCATAGACTAGCCGCCACAGACGTAAATATCATTAAGCAAACGGTGGATATCTCTAATCTTGTTTAGATCATCGAGAATTTCAGTATTTTTTCATTGCAGAAAAAAAATAAGCCACCTTGCAGAATAACTAGTTTATTATTTTTAATAACCTGTGGCTTGTCGTCGAGACAATAATAGATTAGAAATAAGTAGGCCAAGTACTGCACTAATGCATAAAAGTATATTTTACTTGGCACCTATAATTTATAATAAGATCCCCAAAAATATTAAGCAATTACCAAGTAGATTCTTTAAAATACAGCTTAAAAAATTTCTCATAAGTAAATGCTATTACAGTCTATGTGATTATTTAAATGATTGAACAATAATTGCGCCGGCAATGCAATTGCGGCATTTCTAGAAATTTTAATTATTTCTAAGATTTTTTATTATTATTTAAAATTGTAACTTCTATTTTTTAACATTACATGCCTACTGTTAAAAACTTTAGCCTATACTATACATTTTGTATGCCATAACTAAATGGCAAAACATGTAGCTACTTTATTTTTATTTTAAGACCTGTATCACTGTATACGCTCACTCATGTTTTTACAAAATAAATATATCTCTATCTTTATCTTTATCTTATTACCAAAAAAAAAAAACCTGTGGCTTTTACGTGACAGCTTTACTTACTGTCATTTTTGACATAAAAGTGACGTTTTTCGTAGCAACCAATAAACAAAAAAAGATTATTTAAAAATAGATAATTATCAGCATAAACATGAATCATAATCAAATGAACATGCACACTATGAATGCTGTTGGCGCGACACCAAATGTAGGAATGCAAATGCCAGTACCAGGCACAATAATGCAGCAACAATCTCCACAACAAATGCAGCCTGCTTTGCCACAGCAACCACAACAGGACAAAATGGATAATATATCTAGAGTTAAGACTCTCATGGGCTCCCTACGAGAATCTATACCAGTGAGTATATAACGCAATATTGCGCTATTTGATGTCTGACACTTTCACATCATTTGAATAATTGTTGAACTTTTCAGATGACTTTGAAGTCTGCAGCCCAAATTTTACATCAAAACCATAACACAGATTCGAATTCACAGTAAGTATCATTCAAAATAGTGATAGAGAAATCGTTATTTATTGGCAAGAGCTACTATAACAATAAGGGTTAATAGGTATTTTTTTAATTCACTGCGTTGGGGCTTAAGTTTGTAAAGTTTGTCTTTTTAACCAAAAGAAATATTGATAGGTGCTGAACTAGTAGGTATGTATTTTATAGAAATATCCCTCCAAAAATTGTAGTGTTAAGAAACAAAATCAGTCCACTGAAAACACCGTAAATGTGCCAGAGTTTTGGTCGAAGCTCATTTAAACCTAAGAAATCATCAACACGACGAAGAAGTTGATAATCTGCTAACACACATTTATTTTTCCAGGAAAGGTATTGACAATCCTGTGCCCAGATTTGATAAGAATCTTGAAGAGTTTTTCTCAATTTGTGATCAAATGGAATTGCATCTGGTAAGACTCATATGTGATATTGTTTAAAGTTCAATCAATTTGGTTTTGTAAAGTGGTTGGTAGAGTCACTGGTGAGCTTAAGGTCTTGAGTTTTCCATAACCAGGTACAGTACTACTAACAATAAAGAATGCACAACAGGACCATCTGGGAAGACATAATAGACTATCTCTGTCACACACTGCATAATAATATGTGGTGTCTGTCAGTCATGCTAGCAAGATAACACTACAAAAAAAAAATTGCCTATAATATCTTTCTTCTCTTTTCCCAGTATTGTAAGCAGTCAAAGTTTGTGTTCAACTGATTTCTGTAATATATCCCTTATTTTTTTATGACACAAAACAAGGTCACATTAGTGCCTCACCTTCCGCCTGACACAGGTCCTCACCAGTCACGGATTTTTCGGGAGGTTCCTGTGACAGATTAAGCGTCATGAAACGCTCGACTGTCAATACTGTGCGGGTCGTCCCGGGGGACATGGTGGAGATTTGCCCCACTTGGACAGAGCACCGCCGTGTCTTCACGGAAGAGGAGATGGAACGCGTTAGGGAGAGAAATAGCCTCCACCTCACGACCCAGCCGCCGCGTTTGCCGCCTACGGCAAAGAACGCCGCGAGGCAATTTCCGGTTAACTTAGGCGCGGGCGCATGCCGACGAAAACGGCGAATAATGCGTAGCTCGCCGTCCGACCAGAGACAATGCTGGGGTCGACGGAACGTCGTGTTCCACGCGCGCCTCAAAAAGCTGTCAGCAATCAGACGGAGCCCGGCGGCTCCCGTACTCCATAGATGGCCAAACAGCATGCCGCTGTGAAACATAAAGGGCAATTGAAGGAACAGGGTTGATTGAATCTGACAGTTCCTTTCGCCCCACCCAGGACGGGAGGACTTATTTGATTATTTAACACCTACACAAAATAAAAACTGTGAGATTATGTTTAATTTGAATATTAACTTTTTTTTGAGAGATACTTTGTAAAAATGTGGCTCCAAACATGACCCAAATTTTTAACCCAAAAGAGGCCACAAAAGCAGTTGATTAAACAAAATCTTAGAATTCGAAATCTAGAATTCACTTCCAGCATCTAAGAACACACAGGATCGTGCCACATTGTATGCATGTTGAAATAAATACAGTGATATCTAAGTGCAATAATATTAACTTCTTGACCCGGCAACCATCTGAACACTATTATTATTAAATCTTTATCAGTGATGTCTTTAGAACGTCAACACCATCATTATGATAAACGGCCTATAGCTGGCTCATAGGGCCTTCTGTTAGCATGATAGTTTGAAAAAAAAAAACAATAAAAAGATTAGGAGCTAAAAAAGATGTTTGTGGTTTTTTACATACAGTTTCAAAGATACTACTTAACTAGACTCTAGAGCTGCGGGCGGCATAGTTCTCATAGACAAGGGACACACTGCCACAAAGTGGCCTAATGAAGTTATGGCGCGCGGCGCGGGCCGACACTCATATAAAAACGGAAAGAAATTTTACTTGAATCACTACATAGTAGTACTATGTATATATGTAAATATTATAGTATATAAAACAAAGTCGCTTCCCGCTGTCTGTCTGTCCCTATGTATGCTTAGATCTTTAAAAGTACGCAACGGATTTTGATGCGGTTTTTTTTGAGTGATTTAAGAGGAAGGTTTATATGTAGATAACATGCATAATATAGGTAGTCGCTATTTTTATTAATGTAAATGAGGTTATCTACTTATTTATAAATTAAGTTTAGAAAACGATCACAGGCCGCATGCTGCCGTCCACTAACTAAAAGGCCGCTAAGTGCAAAAAGTAGTTTTCGAGAAAACGCTAAAATTGTGAATTGATGTCTCTTGAAAAATATGCTATCTAGGAACAAGGCTGCAAATTATATATGTAGGCATAGTGATATTGCACAATATTTATATGTTTAATTCATTTATATTTTTTAAAATTTATTTAAATTCATTTTCTAATTTTAATTATGCATTTTATGTGGTTTAACTGCACAGCAATCTTCCTGTATCTCCTAAACTATTCATCATAGAAAAATGATTCTTAGACCAAAAGATAGAGCATCGAAAGTTGTATAGGACTACATTAAAAAGTGAAAAACGAGCAACTGTGGCTTAACGGCCTTTTAGTTAGTGGACGGCAGCATGGAAGAAGGGTAGGTCGGGGGCGGCAGAAGGTCGACCACTGCTGTAGAGCAAATCAAATTGTCTAAAAAGAAAGGCAAAGGTATTTAAAAAAAAATAAGAAAACAGTTCGTGGTTCTATCGCATGCCCGGGAAATAGGCAAGTCGCGTACCACGCACTTTCAGCAGTCGCTCTATGTAAAATACGGTTCCACTGAAAGCCGATCGATTTTACCCAGCATAGTTTTTTTTTGTCGTGGTAAAATCATCAAATGAGTCCTCCCACCCAAGGCAGAGCGGGAGGGACTGTCAGACTCGTACTGACTAAAATCCACGGTGTCCTTTAATAGCCCTTAACGTTCCGGGGTCACGGTAATTCGTACAGACCCGCGACGATTACCAACATAGTTGGGGAAAATATTTAGACAACCTTTTTATTAGCGTGGTAAAATCATGAAATGAATCAATAGCCAGGTTTATGTTCCAGGGTCTCGATTAGCTGCTCAGATAGTCACGCGATCACGGCAGGTGTTTGGCCCTCTATGTATTCACCGTCAGATATATTTAGACAACCTTACGATTTCAATGTGATGGATCAGATGATCAATTGCGTTGCAAAGTAAAGTAAACAGCACCATTATCACTCCATATTGTTTACACATTAAATGTAAACTAATCCACAAACTATTCATTTACATAGTTTCAGGGTGTTGTTGAAACGTAGGTCAGTGTTATTTTCTGTTTAATGTCAAACAGAAATGAGGAATCGGATGCTAATTGTTTTTTGACGTGGATGTTACATAACATTCTTCATTCACGATAAAAAATGATGTTTGGTGCTACTACTACTACTGTTTAGCATATACATAACCTAAATAAATACAGCCGCACAGGCCGATCTTCCGGGTTAAGCCGCGCTTGCCAAGGTTGGTCTGTGGATGGTGTCCATCTGTCATAGCGAGTTTCCTCCGTGCCTCGGAAAGCACGTAAAGCCGTTGGTCCCGCTGTCATTAGTAGATCTTTGACAGTCGTTACTGTTAGAAGCTCTAAAGTCTGACAACCAGTCTTACCATGGGGTATCGTATTACCCAGTTACTGGGTTGTGGAGGTCTGACAGGCAGTCGCTCCATGTAAAATACTGATATCCAGCTGCCAGCTGCTGGTTTGACTGGAAGCCGACCCCAATATAGTTGGTAAAAGGCTAGGCAGATGATGATTAGCACAAATATTGTCTCATTATTTTTTCCACTGCTGGGACACAGACCTCCTTTGTGTGATAGAGAGTGGAGGGCCCAACGCGAGTGATTAGAAACGTGGTTTTCAAGTCTTCGATTTTTTAAGTTTTAGAATAGAACATATTAGGACATCCTATTCTAGTACTATGAATTCTATTCCCTAGGGGGTAGGTACCTAATTTAATATAATTAAATTGGTCACAAAGTTACCTACCAAAAGTAGGTAGCAATAAATAAAGCAGTTATAAAGATTTAAATTCTTATTCCTTTCATAATATATCCACGCCTTTCTCCCATGGAAATAGGCAGAAACTAAATAGTGTATAATAAATGTCTAATATGTACCTAAATGTGTAATATCATCAAATGAGTCCTCCCACCCGGGCAGGGCAGGAGGGACTGTCAGACTATGACTGACAAAAATCCACGGTGTCCTTCAATAGCCCTTTACGTACCGGGGTCATGGGTTCTCTAAGGGGTAGGGGGCGTCATTGTGCTGACACTCTATGAGGCGCGTGGAACAACGATGTAGTCAACGCGCCGTCGATCCGGATATGGTCCATGGTCAGACAGCGAGCCGCCGATTTCTCGCAGCCCGAATGCCCGCCACCTATACCAACGCCTTTTTCTTCGTCCGGGTTTGTACCCGTGGTCAAACACGCACGTATTCTCATTTCATATCAATTAATTATTTTTCTTTGCTCAATTTTCAGCGCACGGCCATAACGTGCATTCAACAAGCGCAGTCAGCGGCTCACTACCTCCCGATGACCATCATGCCTTCAAGACTCGACACTGGACCAATTACAACGGTGAGAATTAACATGTTCAAATTGACTTTAAAATTTACAAAACTTTTACCGTACTTATTACAACATGCCATGGTTCTGCACATAAGCCTGTACTTGTTAGTCCAATCTACATTAACCTTGGTTTAAAACCAAGGTTAATGTAGATTTTTTTTCAGTATTCTTGAATACTTGTATTAGAAATTCTTGCACGCTGGAAACTAATTTTTAAACCGTCTATTTCAGGATACGAATCTAAGCTATCCACAGTACTTGAACACGGTGCGTCTTCAGATCACCTACGCGAAGGATATCCACGACACGCTGGTGGCGGCTGCGCAGAATATCTCGCCCACTGAGTGACGTCATTAAAGTAACTTAGCACGTAAGAGTAATAATTATATTTAATGTTTCGAGAATGGGTGGAATAAAGCCCTTTCAATTAGTTAGTGGTTTTATTAGCAAGTCTTCCTTCTAAGCTATTGTTTTATAACTTTACTTTGGTTAAGGATCAATTCTCATCGAGACGCGACGCTGCGTGCAAATTTGAATGAAACGACTCAAGAGCTTACTTTATTTACTACACGAAAACATACACATTTCATTACGATGCTTCTCGCAGCGGCGCACTGTCCAACGCGAAATCTCTGGCTTCTTCCAGCATTGGTGTGAGCTGACCCTAAAAAAAAATCAGTGTCGAGGCGGATCAATAAAACAATGAAAATCAAAAGTTTGAGTTCAAGATACGCACATACAAATATCAAAACCAAGATTCCCTTCATCATTTCGCTGTACTTGATCCTGGTATGAAAAAGTGGCGCACTAAACGCCGCAGCAACACGCAAAAGTTATTGAACATTAAGATGTTATTTATCGAAATAGCAAGGTGCCTTTAGAAATCTATAGACTTTATAAGGTACTAGGGGGCCGTCTCGGATTCGCACGGTGAAAAAAAAATTGAAATCGGCACAATAGTTTTTGAGTTTATTCAATACAAACATACACACACATAAAAATACTAATATTTCCTCTTTATACTATTAGTGTAGATTTAAAAAAATATGACTAAGTATTGTTTTTGTTTATTAGAAAGTAGAAACTTTCCTCCGAGACTATCTTGTCTTGACCTGTCAGTATCAGTATAATTAAACTTAGTTGATCTTATGTAACGCACTTAGTAAATAACTACCATCAACATACACAGGTGAAATAAAGACAGAGCACTTATATACTTTGTAATGATTAAATTACAGTCAGTACCTACCTTACGTTGCTGGATCACTTCCTATCTTCTTCGTATAGATACTATTCCAACGGTGTGCGGCGAAAAAATTGTGCGCGCACACCCTGAAAATGTTCGCGCACACCTGGATACTTTTGTGCGCGCACGTATGTAAAGTGGACTCGTTATTGTGCGCGAACATTGCTAAACTCAGCTCAGTGAAAATGTTCGCGTAGGAATGTGCTGCACTGTGCGCGAACAAAAGTTACCCACAGCCTTCCTGGTGGACACAGAAGCTAAACGTGATATCAGCTTAGTACCGCAAATGTGCGGCACATTATTTTGGTGGAATCGTACCATAGCACACTGTCAGTACATTTCGTGATGGTTACCACCACACCTCTCATGCACGAAGCTGTGAGTTCAAACCCAGAAAAATACCAATATGTCTTCTGTTATCTGTATAATTTTTCCTATCGTTTCTATGGGAGTGACTTCATGAAATGTATATGTGTATAAACGGAAGTGGAACTGACCCCCTAGTAGACGACCCAAACGGTGAGCGATAAACATTAATGCTCGGTTTCATTTTTTTCATTGTGTCTCTAATACATTTTCAACTTAACACCCTAGCGTATAAAGTTCCGGGGTCACGGGACTCACGAATTACCGTGACCCCGGTACGTAAAGGGCTATTGAAGGACACCGTGGATTTTAGTCAGTACGAGTCTGACAGTCCCTCCCACTCTGCTCTGGGTGGAAGGACTCATGTGATAATCTTACAACATTAAAAAAAGCGAATAAAGTTGAAAATGTATTAAAGATTACAAACGCTCAGCAGTCTTTAACGGAATTAAAACTTTATACGGATGGGTATTAAGTTCAAAATCTATTAAAAGACTCCTGAGCGTTAAAGTTTATCGGTTACCATTTGGCTACAGGGCCAGGATTAATTAAATCAAATAGCTGCCGCGGAGATTTTATCCAACTCTTGTGATGGTCAGTCTTTGGATGGGTGAGTAAAGTTGAATATTGTTGTGTTTGTTGAAAATAGGGAGCTTCTTTAACTGTGCGTATTCTAGTAAATTGAGGACCTGGTCTGGCTATTTCTGCGCCGCGCCAGGGTCTACGCCCTGTGCCTGGGCACCGTGGGCACAACCCCCATACGTACGGCACTGAGCCGAACGATGGATATACAATGCCGTCGGAGCCAGGATGTAGATGTGTGATCCGGCTCGAAGGACCAATGTTCGGGCTGTGATCTCGTCCCAGGATGTTTCCGAAATAAAAGTCGCTTGGCTGACTTTATCTATACTATCTATACTTCTATACTTAATATTATAAAGAGGAAACCTTTGTATTTTTGTATGTTTGTATTGAATAGGCTCAAAAACTACTGGACCGATTTCAAAATTTCTTTTACCATTACTTAGAGGGATTCTTCCGAATCCGTATAGGCTATATTTTATCCCGGAAAATAGATAGGTTTTTTCGTGGTAGTGAAAATTGTGGAGTAAGGCGTCGAAAAAACTGCCGTACGTTAACGATTCTCGCGAACACTGCCTAAATGGTTAAAGATGTATGGTTGACTTCTTTAGAAAGGTTGTAGAACTCAATAATGCCTACCAAAAAGTCCGCGATAGTATAAACCAAACATTTATATTTTAGCCATTATAACCACTTTTCCATAGAATAAAAGTAATTAAAATTATTATATAAAGTTCTTTTTAAAAATACTTATAAATAATTTCATTCAATATTTCTTAAATATATTAAAAAATAAATGTCCACCCGTGCGAAGCCGGGGCGGGTCGCTAGTGACTTATATTAGGTTTTTTTTTTTTTTTTCCATCAAGGTAGGTACAAAAGTTTCTTAATATAATAACAATAATTTAGTCTTTGAGGTTGTACGCTGTTACATAATTTTTGAAATTTTCTAACTCCTAAACTAAGCCAGGCTTGTATTATAGGAGTTAGTGAGCTATTGACCTAGACACAATCCTGAACTTATGTAACTGTTTGACTTAATAAGTTAGTGCTTAAATAAGAAAATAAAAAGTAACATAAACCTACAGTAAAGTTTTACAAAATTTAAATAAAACGACTAAAATAAACTAAAAAATAATAATAAATCTACCACATGCACATTCAAACAGTGTTTGACACCTTTAATACCTAGTTACTTTTTAACTATTAAAAGTAGTTCTGTCTGCTCGTAAGTTAAAGTTAAAAGCCAATTATTCAACTTATGCTTTACCTCACGATTTGTTAAATTATATATTGCCAGTATTTTATTGACCTCATTATACAGTCTTGAACTAGCGACTTCATATTGACGGCTTGCAAAAGCTGTTCTGCAGCTAACGCCGGGACATACAAGTGCACCGGCGCGC
This sequence comes from Agrotis puta, assembly GCA_943136025.2. Taxonomy (NCBI): domain Eukaryota; kingdom Metazoa; phylum Arthropoda; class Insecta; order Lepidoptera; family Noctuidae; genus Agrotis; species Agrotis puta. The sequence continues at coordinate 8,518,418 of OW964186.2, read as the reverse complement.
TTTCTATTTGCTACTTCTATAAGAGGTAGCCGGAGGTGTCTGCGGAGAACGGTTTTTTGTATGTATAGCTGTCTCACGGTCAGTACGCGGCATTCAGTATATAATTTGGTGGTTGAATAAAAACGAGGTTGATGATGAATCACTTTCAAGACTGCTCGCTGCGACCTTTCCAGCATAAGAAATAGGGTTTTATAGGTGCCACCCCATATAGGTATGCAATAAGTTAATACAGATTGGCAGAGGGCAGTATATACCATGTAGACTGTAGATATGTCTGCAGTAGATCTGAGCTTCTTAAAAATATACATAAGCTTTCGAATTCGGTTTATGAGAGCAACCACTTGTGGACGCCAATCAAGTCGCTCGTCTAACATTATGCCAAGGTATTTGATGCTGGTCACTCGCATCAAGGACAAACAGGCGCAGTCCGTAGGCCCGGCACATGTATGAAGTTTCAGAGAGTTAGTAGACTCTGGTGGAGCTGGAGAACTTGGTAAACGAAAACGGATGAATTTAGATTTTTCTATATTTAGTGTAAGTAGATTATCGGTTAGCCAATTCTTAATTATACGCAGTCCATTTTCGGCATGTTTTTTGGCAGAATTCCAGTCAGCAGTAGGACGGTATCATCTGCGTAAGTAGTTATTTCACAATTTGTTATTTTGAGACTACACAAGTCATTAATATATATTAAAAACATCGTGGGACCCAATATACTCCCCTGGGGAACGCCATAATCAATTTGTTCTTCATCACTCACTATAGTGCCGATCCTAACAGACTGCTTCCTATTTGTCAGATAGTCTTTAAAAATATTTAGGACTAGACCACGAATACCGATACGTTCCATTTTAGTAATAAGTGTGGGAATAGAGACCGTGTCGAAGGCCTTGGATAAGTCCAAAAAGATGCCAAAGCATTTCTGCTTTTTATCCAGCTTCCTGATCACACCATTACAGAAATTAGCTACAGCGTCCTCCGTTGATAGACCTTTTCTAAAACCAAATTGATTGGCCGAGATTGTTTTTGTTTTATCTAAATAACTTATTAAACAAGTATTTAGGACGCGTTCTAAAATTTTAGACATTGTTGTTAGAACCGAAATGGGCCTGTAGTTATTAACTAGGTCTCTATTCCCACCCTTATAAACTGGCGTGACAAGTGCTTTCTTTAAAGCTTTCGGAAATATACCTGTGTTTATAGACAAGTTACATATGTGAGCGATTGGTGGAACAAGGACTTTACTTGAGAGTTTAATAACTTTTGCAGGTATATTGTCCCAACCAGTGGCGCAATCATTCTTCAGAGACATGATAATGGTTTCAATTTGCTCATTGGTAACTGGAATGATGCCCATTGAGTCACTGGGTGACTGAGCCGTTTGAGGAGGGACACTAATTTTTTGTTGGTTGCTATTTTTACCGACTACAGAGGCCAAGTCTCTTCCAATGTTCACAAAAAACTTATTTACGCAATTAGCAGATGTGATTTCGTTACTCGAAAGCTCAAGAAGCTCTAGGGGTACTTGGGCGTTGCACTTTTTATTTGCCATTAAGTTGATTAATTTCCAGGTTGCTTTTGAGTCATTTTTAGCCTTGGAGAATTCATTTGATTCATATGTATTTTTAATTTTTTGAAGCAGTTTGTTGCAAAAATTGCGATATCTTCTGTACGTGATAGAAAGAATGTTATTTTCCGGATTTTTCTTTAGATTAAGATGCATTTTGTCACGGTTAATGATGCAACGCAAAAGACCAGGTGTAATCCATGGCTTAAATATAGTGGATTTACTAGATTTTTTACCAGTTTTGGTATTTTGAGTAATAATGTTTTGTAGTTTAGAAACTAAATAATCAGTAGCCAAATTTGCGTCATTTTCATTCATAACAACGCTAAAGTCACATTTTTCGATCTCGTTTTTAATTTTGTTGTGGTCAAGGTGGGACATTATTTTATTTTTATGTGATTTAGAGCAGATTTTTTGTCCAAGGCAAAGAACTACTGGTTGATGGTCCGTTATATGAGTCTCTAAAACAATTGTCGTAGCTGGTAATAGTGTTTTTAATAGTATATGATCCAGACAATTCTCATGCCTTGTAGGATGTGTGTGTACTGGTAAGAAACCTAATGATGCAGTAAAGGTAAGGAACTCGTCAGTATTTTTGTCTTTGCTATTTGTTTTAATGTCCACATTTAAATCACCTATAATAACTATGTTAGAGTGCGACCTGACAGCGTCCACTGTACTGTCCAAACTATTATAGAATCTACTGAGATCGTAATACGATGGTGATCGATAAATGGCGATAATAGACGTGTTTCCTATGTTGCAGACCAAACAGTTTGCATCTAATATGGGCGGTTCAGTGACTGTGCACTGAATATCTGCTTTTGTGTAAATAACAACGCCATCATTTTGGATTGGGTTATTGGTAGTAGCATAGGACATATACCCATCCAACATAGGAACGTGATCAGAAGACTTAAGCCAACATTCAGTAAGGATAATTACATCAAATTGGAAAGATATCATAGATAGAACTGATACAAACTGGTCGAGGTTTTTGTTTATGCTTCTAATGTTAATATGTATCACCTTTAGGTTATCATCGGGATTTTTTATAATTTTAGCACATTGATCTGGCGTGCATATATAGGAATTGGCCACATTAATTTCGTCAAGGTCACTAGATATTGTCAGTATGTTGTTTGCCATTTTTATAAAGTTTGGGCCTATAGTAAGTGAGGTGTAGGTGATCAGTACAGGGTATAAAAACATGAGGTATAGCTAGTGTTGGGCAATGATAATAATCCGGTTAATATCATTTGGCTAATAATCGATTAATAGCAGTTAATAGCCAGTTAATAGCCATTTTGGATGATAACCCTGCTATTAATGTTATTTGAGTGTTTGAAAATTTCTCTTCATGGTTTTCAGGTTTGGGACTGTCAGATTAGACTTCATTTTCATCATCTTTCTTCCACACGAGTTTATTCTTTGGCCTAACCATTTTATGATTATAAACACAAACCAGGAACACGCGAAAAAGGTGAAAAAAGACTTCTTCATCGAAACATATCAGTCGACGTACTGATTCCGTTTTCGGTTGGCGTCGCTGTAGTACAGTTCATGCATCTCTTTCTGGCACTAATAAATATTAGCGCCAGAAAGAGATAGCAAGAGAAACCAGGGTGCGGGGATGCATATTACCTACTAACCACTCGGGTATTTTCGATTGTTTATAATTTACCTACGTCGTATTCACAGAAAAAATCTAATAAGTAACTTCCAATGTACCTTACATTTTAAAGTATCGGTTAAAATTTATTTGTAGGTATACATACACCTGCCCCAGGACCCGACGGCTTGCCTGGAAAAGCCTGGGTCCTGGCCTCGGTGACTCTTTAACGCATGCCTGGAGGGGGGCCGTTTCCGTTTCGTTGGAAGCCGGGGACACTGGTCCTCATCTAGAAGGTCGGGCGCCCTGCGGACTTTCCGTCTGTATTCCGGCACATTCTGCTGCTCGTCGAGGTGGGCAAGCTCTTTGAAAGAGTAATTGCAAATCGCCTCGTCGGGAACCTAAATCGGGTGAATCCGGACCTTGCAGAGCTTGGCTTCCGCAGGGGGCGCTCGACAGTGGATGCCATCATGTGCGTGAAAGCCCTCACGACGGGGGATGCGGTATCCCGGGGCAGGGTCGTCTTGGCGATGTCTTTAGACATCACCAACGCTTTCAACACTCTGCCCTAGAGTTACATCAGGCAAGCACTCTGGTATCACCGAGTGCTGACCTATCTCCGTCGCATAGTCGAGGACTACCTGACGGATAGAGCCATCATCTACCCCGGTCACCGGGGAGAATGGAACCAGCGAGGGATGTCGTGCGGTGTGTACAGTCGCTGATAGGATCCGGCAGTTGGGACTCGAAGTCTCGTTGCACAAAACAGAGGGCATGTGTTTTCATGGCCGTCTAAACGCGCCACGGTCAGAGTCCCACATAAATTTGGGAGGGGTTGAAGATTCGACGATGAAGTACCTGGAACTCGTCCTCGACAGCCAGTGGAACTTCAGGGAGCATTTCCTGCGTTTGGCCCCAAAGCTGAACAGGGCAGCAGCCGCCCTCAGGCGACTCCTGCCCAATCTCAGCGGGCCAAACGCCTCTGTATGCCGGTGTCGTGCGGTCCATGACCCTCTACGGGGCCCCCGTGTGGGCCCTAAGCATGCGGACGCGATCAGCAAAGCCGCATGCCAGAGGGTCATGGCTATCCGGATAATCCGAGGATACCGCACGATTGCCGGCGAATCATTCAACCTCCTTGCCAGATTCCTGCCCTGGGATCTGAACGCGACTGCCCTCCAGCGCGTCTATAAGTGGCGCGTAGAGGCGCATGTTCTTTCTTTCTTTCTTTCTTTAAACGCCTGGGTGTCACCACTCCGAGGATCGCCCGGAGGAGACGGTGGAGCATACGGTGCAGGATTGCCCCGCTTAGGCAGAGCACCGGCGTGTCCTCGCGACGGTGATAGGCGAAGACCTCTCGCGCCCGGCATTGGTCGAGGCCATGCTGCGGGGCAAGACGGAATAGGAAGCGGTCGCCTCCTTTTGCGAAGCAGTCATACCCGCGAAGGAGGAGGCGGGCCGCGAGGGGGAGAGGACAGCGTCTTCCCTCCACCCCAGCCGCAGTGGTAGACGCCCACGGCGACGGATGTCGGCAGACGATCTCCGGCCATCGTAGGCGTGGACATGCGGGCGGCGAGTTATGGGCGACTGGCTGTCCGACCATGGACCACGCCCGGGTTGACGGCGCATTGTGTTCCACACGCGCTTCAAAAAATGTCAGCATAATGACGGGGCGGGGGGCCCAGTCATCATGCATATTTATAGGGCAAAAGCCTGCCGGGGTCGCCGTATCGTGACCCCGCCGTAAACGTAAAGGGCTATTGAATGACACCGTAAATTTCAGTCAGTACGAGTCTGATAGTCCCTCCCACTCTGCCCTGGGTGAGAGGACTCATTTGATGATTTTACCACGCCAGAAAAAAAAGGTATACATACACCTAGGTACATATTAAGCTCGCTTTGTTAAGTCAAGTACGTAATTAACTAGGTAGATGGTTAAATCACAAAGCAATGTGTCTATAGTAATCATGGTTTTTATAGTATTGGAACTCTAAATTAACAAAACTGAATTTCCCGAAACAGGTGTTTTTATTTTTTTATTAACACATTTTCACATATAAAAGCTGAAAATAAATAAAAAGAATAACACTACATTGAATTAAACTGCGGACACGCACCCAATTTATGTTCACACCCACAGATTTTACAATAAAACCAAAAAAAACATATATTTTTTTAACAAAACATTAATAGCAGGGTTATTAGCCATTGCACGGCTATTAATGGCTATTAATGGATTATTATCGATAATAACTCAAAGCATCCGGCTATTAACCCAACTCTAGGTATAGCATTTACATAGTTTTTACAGTTTTTGCACATTTTAGTGAGATTAGTTGATCTTATAATATACAGGGTGTCCCAAAACTCAACGTCAAGCCGAAACGGGGTGACAGGATTGATCATAACCATCACGAGAAAAATCTGAAAAAAAATCTATCCCATGCAGTTTGTAAATTATGGGCATTTTAAGAAAAACCTAGAAATTTGATCAAACTGTACCATTTTTCGGTTATTGTGGTTATTCTTTTTTATTTTTGTTCATTTGAACTTTGGAAACGTAATCCTAAATAACATTTCTAGAATCCCAATAAAAAATAATGACACAATTGCCTCAAGTTTCCGAGAATTGAGACTATTTGTTAAACTACGAATTTAAAATTTTCAAGATTCGTCGACTTTGACAGGCCCTCCTATAAAAAAAATGTACTAGAGTGCCTTGGCAAGTGGCATTAAAAGTTGGCGCATTTAATCAGAATTCTAAAATGGTACAATACTTGTTAGTTCCATACAATAGAAAAGAGTAAAAAAATTAAAACCTCAAGTAACCCGATTTTTGCTATCACATTTTACTCAGTTAAAATGTTTTTAATTCGCACAAGCTCTAGGTAGGTTCTTAATTTTAAGACAAAATGATGAGAGAGATGGATAATGGGTATGGGTACGCATTTCGCAGTGCAAGTAAGAGATTTCCTTGACCAGGAATATCCGGGAAGGTGGATTGGACGTTCAGGCACTATCTTGTGGCCCGCCCGTTCACCAGATTTAAATCCCCTGGATTTTTTCTATTGGGGAGTTCTCAAAGAAAAAGTTTACTCAAAGCCCATTGATCACGTAGCCGACCTGCGTGAACGCATTTCTCAAGCAGCTGAGGCGATCAACTCTCGAAGATATGCCCGACTTATAAGTAGATCTTTTTTAAGAAGATGTAGGGCTTGTATTGAGGCTGATGGTAAACAATTTGAACATTTATTGTAATAAAAATGTTTTTTCTCTATCTGACTTTTAGTCCAACAAACCTAATTATTTTACTAACTTTTTTTCACTTTGGTAAAAGTGGCGTCACTATCTGTCTCGCTCACTCATGACAAACATACCCATTATCCATCTCTCTCATCATTCTGTCTTAAAATTAAGAACCTACCTACAGCTTGTGCGAATTAAAAACATTTTAACTGAGTAAAATGTGATAGCAAAAATCGGGTTACTTGAGGTTTTAATTTTTTTACTCTTTTCTATTGTATGGAACTAACAAGTATTGTACCATTTTAGAATTCTGATTAAATGCGCCAACTTTTAATGCCACTTGCCAAGGCACTCTAGTACATTTTTTTTATAGGAGGGCCTGTCAAAGTCGACGAATCTAGAAAATTTTAAATTCGTAGTTTAACAAATAGTCTCAATTCTCGGAAACTTGAGGCAATTGTGTCATTATTTTTTATTGGGATTCTAGAAATGTTATTTAGGATTACGTTTCCAAAGTTCAAATGAACAAAAATAAAAAAGAATAACCACAATAACCGAAAAATGGTACAGTTTGATCACATTTCTAGGTTTTTCTTAAAATGCCCATAATTTTCAAACTGCACGGGATAGATTTTTTTTCAGATTTTTCTCGTGATGGTTATGATCAATCCTGTCACCCCGTTTCGGCTTGACGTTGAGTTTTGGGACACCCTGTATAATAATAGGTATAAATTTTCTGGTAGTTTAGTTAACAGACTGTGTTTCGAAATACTACATTTTTTCCTAGGAATTATAACAGAATTTTTACAACGAAGTGAAGTATATAATGGTAGGTAGTAAATTATAAAGTAATTATATATAGCTAAAGCCAAGAATAGTCATTTACTGGATTCGAGATCGACTAGGCATTGTTCAGATTTTACAATGTGATATTCTTTTGTGGTACTATTTTTACGAAGCAAGATTTTGCCACTTGATACCCAGCAAAAGTCAAATTGTTTGCGCTTCGCGAATTATAATAATTACTTATATTAGGTATTGAGAAATAATGACACTAAATGTAATTGTAATGAAATCTCCCATGCGTCTTGACACCAGCATGTTTTATTTTGCAATTTATTAAGATGTGACCTAGGGTTAGTAAAAACCGGGATCGCGGGACCTAGGGCTTACCGTGACCCCGGTACGTAAAGGGCTATTGAAGGACACCGTGGATTTTATTTACCACGATAAAAAAAAAGGGTTAGTAAAAAGGAGCAGAGCAATATTGGTTGAAAAAGCTTTGAAAACTTGAATAAAACAAATAAATTATTAATAAAATATATTAGACTGTAAAATATTTGGATACATCAACAGAAACATTTTTAACATAGTTTTTATTCAGATCTTTGTAACTGCATAGATAATACGACATTTTACTTGTCCTCTACTAACAATACATGAAGAGAAACAATACATAAGTCTTAAAATAATAATAATTTACAGTTGGATATATTTTCGAGATCATAACATATAATAACCACATTTTATAACACCAGTTTCATTTTTGAAATGATTTTGGCAGCGTTTTAAAGTAATTTAAGTTAAGTTTCGATTCAAAACTTTCATACGATCTCTTGCGCAGCTGGTTCGGACATTCAACGCCATACAGAAAATGTGTGAGTGTGACTTAGACGTAACACTTTAAACTATAACTATCACAATAGGAAGAAAAGAGAATACTATCAGTCTTTAAATTAGAAGACACCAGGAACATTATTTTTGCACCAATTTCTTGTATGTACCTGGAACAAAAGAATTTGTTTATTAGAAAAGATTCATATATGTGGCCGGTTTTCTAATTTGGCATCACCACCATCACCAATTTACAAACAAAAACAGAATGCGAGTTTAAACCTATACTAATAAATAAATCATACCAAATATTCTTTGAATGAACTATGGGCAGTAAACAAACATCCCGACTTACTTATCAACACTCAGTAAATAACGAGACCTCTAGACCTTTTTGTTTACCATTCAACAAAAACCCATTAGCAACCAATTTATTTCCAAACAACCGAATAAACAACTCACAAAAATAACCCTATTACATCAACAGTAGGATACTGTTACTAGCAAAACAACACATTAGATAAATTTATGATTAATAATAGTACTAACTATTGGCAGCAACACGATATCTCCCAGTATATTTCCTTGACAACAAGCCCTGGGGGGTACTGGCTAGGGAACTATGTAGCTACGCACAGGGACGTAGCTAGGGTTGAATTTAAGGTAATCTAGGGCATTGAGAAGTTAAAAAGGAGAATAATGTTAGGAATTAATGAATAATTTGTACTTGGTTATTGGAAAGTATAGGTCAATTTTTTTCTAATCTTTCTGACTGACTAATTAGATTTTTAGTCAAATAGTATAATGATTAGATATCTCAGCTATTCTATTTGTATTTTCTTTGTTCATAATATTATACTACAAACATTTTACAAAGCATCATTATGCTTTGTAATTTTAGGGCGGGGCATTGCCCCACGAAGCGCACCCTAGCTACGTCTCTGGCTACTCAACAAACAATAATGGTAGGGACACATAAATCGATCCTTATCAACAAAAGAGAAATACAGGCCTCGTCTCTTCCACTGGATGTTTGTGCATCGTGACCCTAGATAAACTTATTATGATGACATTAATTATGTTCTGTCTCACCCGCAGTGTGCTATGGAATAATACAGGTTCGATTTGTGTCCCTGCATATATACTGAACAATAGGTATGTCTTGTTTTACAGAATTGTTAAGCGGTTTTTATACACTAAGTCTTGGAAAAAGCCCTCTTCCCATAACTCCCAGGTTTTTCGATTGAGGCCCAAAATAGACTAGGTCGTTAGTTTAAAACAAACATATAATTAAATGCAAAAAACTCTTGCGGTACTGTTCATGTTAATAAAATAGGTAAATGAGAAAAATCAAATCTATGCAAGTTATTGGCTTATAACCTTAAGTTGCAAAGGTTAGATGGTTATGTGGTTTTTTTACTTGGGCATTAAAACTTGTTTGCACACCCATAAGTTAAAATTAATCATTTAAAAATGAACTTTTTTAACTACTATTTACGATGATTAAGATTTTAAACCGCGAAGCTAACCAAATTTGTGAATAGCAGCCAGGATAAAAGCTAGTCAAATAGTAATAAGTTTCTTAGTGATAATATTTGTGTTCAGGTCAGACTGTAGGTTAATTAGCAGTAAGTTTAGACCCAACAATCATGAAGAATTTGTACTTAACCGGATGCTTCTAGATTGTTAGTTAATTTTAGACTTGGAAATATACCGATCCACTTGTGTAGGTCCATCACTACATATTATAAAACAAAGACCCACTCCACGCCGCGTCTGCTGTGCGCGTCTGGCTGTCTGTTCAAAACAAATGAACGGATATTCATGCGGTTTTCATCAATAGACAGAGGATTCATTAGGAAGGTTTAAGTATATAATTTGTAGAGAGTTTGTGTAAATTTTAGTGTGAAAACGTTTATGCTTCGCCACGCAGGTGTTAATGTGTATAAAAAAAATATGTTGGAATATTCTTCTACTACATGTGGTTGCTAGTTCTTTCTATAAGATATTAGTATCAGCATCCTCATTTACTATGATAACCGAATTATTTGCCAACCATGGTGATTGTTATATCATTCTACTAGAAGTCCCATGTTTGACAGCGGACGTTTGAAACTGATAAGTGGAATTATCTATACTAAGGTTCATTAAACTATGGAAATAATTAAAAAAAAAAATCTTATTAGAATTTAATTTGATTTTTAATGGTTATTCCAAAATAGAAACCATAATAGTATGTTAGACATTTCCTACGGATTAAAATAATAAGAAAATAATTAAAATAAAATGAACAGATATTTCACTAATAGTGCAGATAAAGTTATCATGCACTTAGCAACAGCTGATAACCGAACATTCACCCTTACAGACATATACTATATACGTTCCCTTATATAAAAGTAACTCGATATAGGTGACAACAACATTGTATTTTTTGCAGTACGATAGTAACTATCAAACAGCCTCCGTTGTCATATGACTTTCACTGCCATAATATCCATGGCCCGACTGATAAATGACAGCCAGACGGAAAGAAATATATTTTTATACTACAGACCCAATTAGTTATCGTATTGATTGTAAAAAAATAATTGTGTATATTATGATTCATGGGCTGTGATTGACCTAATAAAAGGCAATGAGTGGTGCAGTGTCGGACTGAAAATAGGTTATAGCACTGCTGGTGGTAGTAAAAGTTTCCAAACAGACCTTGCTTTTTTAGTTATCCGTAATCTTGGTGCGTGTAACAGTACCGAAATATCGAAAACTCAAATAACCCATTTCAAGTTCTAATGATAATACTTAAGTATTTGACTGTTTATGACAAATACACTGTAATGACATATAAAATAAATAACGCAAGCAAATTAGGGTAAGCCTACGTGACTGTAACTGCCCGAGCATCCACAAAATTTTTGGCTGATTTTATAGCCATGGTTGTACCTACGCGAGCCGTAAGAGGGCTAAATATTATGAAGTATCTTCTCTCTCCATCGTGACTTTAAATATAGCCTTAAAAAACCTGCCGAAGTTTTTTTACGTCTTTTTGCGTTGCTCGTGCTCAGACATACGAACGAGCATCCGCGCTTATTTCAGTAGACGCCTTTAGGGATAATTATACCATTCGCTATAAAGCATCTAACCTAAAACATTGTGTTAACCTATCTTTAAGCACATGTGTCCAATATGAAACTAATTGCTTTACAAACATTTTGCATTCATAATTTTAACGATGTGTTATAAAATGACGTCTTTACGTACTATGCTAATTATCAAGCTGATCTAGCACTCTAGCTCAAAGTTTATCAATTATACTAAATACTTAGTACTGCAAGTGCAAACAAATTAATCTATAAAACTAAACTTATCGTGTTATATCTTTACAAAATCGATAACTGTTTCTGAATAACATACTTTGTTTATAAAATATTAATCACTTGTTTATGGAACTAGGTTTATTTTATTATGTGTTCATAGAAGTCTCTTAATTCTGTTTAAAGTCAAATGAAATAAGGAAGCGCACTTTTGGGTAAGTAGCTAACTAATTAATTTTACTAAGTAGTAACGTTCACCCTAACCTCAATACCAGTCGTTTACAGTTACGTAACTACAGCGTCGGCCTAGCCAAATAATCGAGGTGTTCACCAGCCGGGCCCTAGCCAACGTGGGCCCGCCACAGGCCTGGCCAGCGGCAAGCACGAAGCCACGCGATCGTTGAAACTACTTTTGTTTTCTGAATGGCGACAGCTTTACGGGGGAACCACTGGGGCCCTTCCGATTCGGACCCAGTCCGACCCTGCCTTAATAATATTTATTACAGTGGTAGCAAAACACTTCACTAAAACCCCAACATTTTCCTAATCGAAATAAATGTTCTATTTTTTAGATAAAGTTGAAAAATAATATACTAAATTAATTTGACTTGACCGATTTGGTTTGATGTGTTGGCGTCTGTACCTCTGATAAAGTAATATTTTAATTTTGACAAAAAATAGGTACCTTATTATAGGTAAAAAGTTACAGGAAAGAGATTAATAATAAGACCATTTAAATATATCTTTGAATAATCATTTTCCGAAACTCGTCTCAAAAGAGTACCTAATGATGGTAATCTAGTTTTTTGTGTATAAAAGTGTAGAGTAATTGATTAACGAGTATATTAAACGAGGGTTCATTAAGGTCTGTTTAGACTATCAATTAACATTTTAGAAATGTCACACTATTTTCCGAAAATATTCTCTGATAACTTTTTAGATCTATGTATTCTGCTTATGTGTGTAAAGTTGAAACTTCAGTAGTTTTGAAAAATAATGTCTCTAAGGATGAAAAAGTTTGTATGAAATGTTGTTAAGCGTACACGTTCTTAAAGGGAGGTTAAAGTACTCATTTAGAATTTTGAATGTCTCAAAATCGAGTCAACTGTGAAATTTTTCATAAATAATAATCATTATACATGTAACTAACTGCTCCCCGGTTCACCCCCGCTGTTGGCCTCCTTATAGTTTTAGCGTGATATGTGTTATATAGCCCATAGCTTTCCTCAGTAAATGGACTATCCAACACAAAAATAATCTTTAAATTCGAATCAGTAGTTCCTGAGAATAGCGCGTTAAACAAACAAATTCTTCAGCTTTATAATATTAGTATAGTGTACCTACAGCTTTTTTCTTTAAAGTAAATGTTGAAAACATATTTTATAGTTACGTCATTATTTTTCTCCAAGAAGAAAAAAAAAAACAATCGAAATGTAGTTAGGCATTATATTGCGCGCATTTAGGCGGGGGGTGGTGTCGTGTGCTCATATCTACACACTGGATCGCAACCTCGCCTTAAGGGGAGGTTGCAGTAGATTATAAGATTTTTGAACGGCTGAAAATGTAATTAAATGTAAGATTTTTAATAAATAAAAATAATTATATAAAAATTGAACATATTCTCAAGTCAATAGTAAAGATAGAAACACGATTTGAAATAATCGGCTCGATAATCAAAAATGCCGAACATGGCACTAAATCACAATTTTAAACGCGTACTGTTAAGAGATTTATATGCAAGTTATATCAATAGATAGATCTTTTTATTTTAAAGTAAATGGTAAAGACATATTTTACAATTTCTTTTTTGTTTCTCTACAAGAAGCGAAAAACATTCAAAATGCGGGCTATTATGCTCGCATTTTGGCGGGTTAAGGTCGTGCGTTCATAAATTTACACACTGCACTGCAATCTCGCCTTAAGACATAACACTTAATAGCACTACATAAGTATTACTTATCGATACTTTATTACTACATACGTCTAATAAATCTGAACTTGTTTTTCCACAAGAACTTTGTTGCAATTTAGCTACCTTCGTAAATCAACGTTGTTATTGATAATGTATTATCTGGAACAAAATAATTATTCCACACCTTATCTGTTTCGTCCTGTTAAGGACTTATTGTATCCAAGGCTATTTGTGAAATACTTGATCTATCTAGACACTCGAAATGCAGTATTACAACCTCCTGATTAAAGATTATTTTTGAGGAAAGAAAAATTCAGTTGCAAGTGGGATTTGAACCCGCGTCTTTTGGATAAAAGTAACCAAATATATTCGTATCTCCTGATAAATGTAACCAAATATATCTGGCAGCTAAAACTCCATGGAGATCCATGGCGGTTTTTTTACGGTACGTGGCCTTTACAGTTAAGGTCACAGCTCATTAGAGCCACCCGGCACCCACCCGCACCGCCTCGCCGTACGGCGTCCAGTCGTTGTCGACAGGTGGTCCACTGGTGGACGTCGCGTTATCACCAATAAACGTCGCGCGGTTAACTAGTGGACCCCGCGCGGTCAACGAGTGAACGCCTAGTGGTCAACGAATTTTTGAGTAAATCACTCGCGAGCTGGGCGCGGTCCACTCGGGACCCGCGCGTTGGCATGTGCAGCTAACGCAAGGCAAGCATGCGAGCAGCGAGTTGCCATCGGATTGTCCAACTGCCGTCCGCACGTGGAGTCGTGTCGTGCCGTCTTACGATCGAGGCGATCCGGTGACGATGACGCTACGGAGTTGATATAGTGAGCGCAGACCCATACAAGTCCATATAAAGAATACTAGCCGCAGGAGGCGAGTGGGTGCCGGGTGGCTCTAATGAGCTGTTACCTTTATATTCATTTAAACTTCGTGGTTGGTGCGGTGGCTGAGTGTTTGGCCGCTGCTCTGCATGTCGCGGGTTCGATTCCCTTGTAATAAATGTTTGTATTGCCTACGATAGTTTTGATTGTTTGCGTATGTAAGTTTATAAACGCACCCACAAAACAGGAGACATACCTATAGACCAGCAATGTCCTATTTTGGATGAGAATTGGGGCTGTTTTCAAACAGGGTACTAAAAAACTTTAGAACTTTTTATCGTAATTTAATGTTATGCTTATGTGATATTTTTGTGGCCCCTTATCTAATATTATACCAAATCTAATTATTTTTAATAGTTGCACAACAAAATATTTCAACAATAACAAATGTTAAAAGTAAATCATAAACATACAAACTATATTTAATTTTCTCGACGAAAACATTCTGAATACCACCAGTTTCTCGAAACGTCCGGTCTGATCAAAAACAAGGAATATTGGGGTCGTGACACGACCATAATCGGCCACTATGTAACCGTTATCAACGTAGAATCCTTGTTATTGTGATATTTATAGTTCTCTGTTTTAATGTTTTATTAGCTTAAGATCACATGAACATATTTTATTATCGTGGATACACTTGACTGTGAACATTTAACTTTAATAAGCGATGAACCCTGTTTTATTGATCTCATTTGAGGGTTAAACATTATTATGTTACGATGTTATTTTCTTTGTTTTATTTTAGGCTATGAGCGATAATAAAGTATTGAGTTTAAAAGCAATTAATAAGATATCTATAATTAAATGGAGATAAAAAATTGTGCCTGCATTTTATCGTGGCAAAAAATCTTTTTGGAAAGCTAGCGAACTAGGAATTAGTTATAGGTACTTAGTTTACTAATATATTGACGGCACGTTTAGCGCAGTAGCTGAATGTTTGGACTGCTGCGCAGCGTGTCGCGGATTCGACCCGGGGGATCGAATCCGCGACGCACGGAACAAGTATTTGTATGACCTACAATTAATTGTTCTGGGGCTGGGTGTTTGTGCATGTGTGTTTCTATGTTTGTAAACGCACCCACGACACAGGAGAAATTCCTAGTGTGGGGCAACGTTTTTTTTTTTAAATGAAGACAAATATTATGTTATAGATAAGAACCAAAATTATCTCTAAATTGACCCACTTGTAGATATTATAAATATAAATAAATAAATAAATAAACAATGCTTCAACTTCCCAAAACAATGCTTATTTTTGTCATGAATTAACAAGATGATACTTTAAATTAATCTGATCATCATCTTTTAAGATCAGATTTTTCGTAATACATATATTATTTCGTCTCTAACCTCATTAAGTGGAGCTACCTCATCGGAATAACAGCTAAATATGGATGTGGAACTGTGTCAAACCATGCTTCACCTCCTATCCTGCCCTCTTAGTTCAAAAACATGAGGCCAAAGTGAACCTCTACTGTGCCGCCACCGACAACACTGTGGAGGCGGCGAAGTTTGGGGCCAATAAAATGTAAATACCCTCGTGCCAGTGATACGAAAAAGAAGAATTCTATAGCGAAGTTGAAGTCTAATTACAAACATCCAGTTTCAAATCAATTATAGTAGCAAATAGGCCAATTAACCGCCCCAAAATCGCGAACACCCGCCACCTGAGCCCTAGTTTCGACACAGAAATACGCAGCACAGTGGCCAATATACATCGATATATCAAAATGTGCACTTACATAGTTCATCCGAACACCTGCTGCGCGGCATATGTGATGTGTAGGTAGCCGTCATGTGCACGGAACTGCTCGTACGCCTGTGCCATCGTCATGCTGTGGCTCACGAGGACTTTGTCGTTCACCAACAAGTATAGCGCCTGAGAAAGCGAGGAAATATTGATTGGAAATGCATTAAATAATTAAAACCATAGACATAGAGAATGGCCAAAGCAATACCAAATGAAAAACCAGTTAATGGTATTCAAACTACTGGCGACAGTCACATTGTCTCTCTCACTCGCGCGCTCAGTCCAATCTCTACGTAAAAGACTTACGTAGACATAGCGATTGGACTGAGCGTGCCACACCACTACCACCCTTTTTAGTGGCCTTTGCACAGGAGAGGCGCAGAGCATGTTAGGAAAAAAATAAGTTATAAAAGTATCATAAAGAATGGTTTAAAAGCAGCATTTAACATGTGTACCATCACTACGCTAAAATAGAAAAATACTGAATTTAATAGGCCAAACGACCGTCAAAATTGGTCATTACAAGGTACCGAACTTGACCAACTGTTCTCATTTACGTATTTGGCAGCCTGTGGCATATATGTGTCAATTCACTAGTAAACAACCACATAAACAACTATGTATGTTCCAGAAAATATAGGCAATAATAGTTACCTGTGAATCTCTTAGTTTCATCTTTGTCCGTATGATGTACAGGAACTGGGACATGGTGAGTTCTTGTGGCACTAGGAACTTATTTCTGCCCAACGCTGGCACTTCTCGCTCTCTCGAATACCGCTCTACATATAACTGGACCAATAATAATGCAATTAGTAAACAATACGGTCGATATCAAAGAGAAAAAAGTTAGATAAAATATTTACCGGCACTTTGTTCGGAAATCTATGTCTTATTGCTTGAACTTCTTGATTTGACTGTTTGATGTTCATATCTGTAACAATAGAAATGAGAATATGATAAAAAAGCCAAGTCAAATGCCAAGATGTGACTGGGACAACTCTAAATAACAAACTGTGCTACGAAAACGGTACAACGCTCGCCAAAATACTAACAAGCAAAGTTCTACAACAGACCTCTTGTTTTTAAATGTGGCGTGTGTTGCAAGTTTAAGATAAGAAAAAGAATGACTTTGTTGTGTTTATGAAGAGCCAAGGCAATCGGACCTTTGGGTAAGCAATGCCTGTAGGACTGTAGCTTCGTAGATGTCCACAATTTGAACTCTAATTCATCATCGGCTGGAAGACGTCTACTGCTGAATAAAAGCTTCCTTACCACCACGCCGAAAGACAATTCGCCACTTGCATCAATCTGATGCCTGTGACTTTTATTCCTCATCGGTTATCAGTTCACTCTTTTAAAATGCTTCGCACAGAAGTCAAAATTTATTAGATGCTGAAACTTACTAGATATTAATGTTTAATTTTGCGAACAGCCACTTGTTTCTTTTATGAAAAGACACAAAGATTTGCAAAACGATACAAAATAATTAGATAAGGTAGAGTGGGGCGGATTAGCGAATAGATAATGTTGCCTGAAATTACTTTCAGCGATAAGACCTACTTAATTTTTTTTTGTGCAATATAAACACTCAATGTTCCACTTTCCTCTTTGAATATTATAACTAAATGTGGTCACCTTATTATAGTATAAAATAGGGTTCAAAATTGCTTACCATCTTTATAACCGAAAACTTCTTGTGACGCATATGTGATGTAGAGAAAACCGTCCTCATCGCCATAATTTTCGTAAGCCTGAGCCATTGTGAGACTCATGCTCAGCATTGATTTGTTGTTTATTATCAAATATAAGGCCTGAAACAATATGAAAAATATATGACACTGTTTATGTTAAATTTAAAAAAAAAAATGTCAAATCAGTTATGTTTGCTCAGTCGAATGCCTTAAACGAGTAACCGTAAGGGTTACTCCTGCGGATTAACTTGTCTTGCCAACATGAGAGATGCTAACGTGTATGCAGCGTAGACGTTACGTATATGTATTGTATACGGTACGTAAGTGAAGCGTAAACGGTCCGTATATGTGGCGTATATGGTACGTATATTCAAGTAGAAGTACTATTAAATACCAAATCACATCGATACATACGCTCAGAGAAGACAAATATTACAGGTATTCCATTGCTTTTATTGTCTGTTTGTGTCATCGTGCCTTCCTCAAGAATAACCCTTTTCATGACATGTGTACATTGTCTGAAGACACCTTAATAACATACAGATGTCTCGTGCTATGCTGCCTTTGCAAATTGCTTGGGTCACTTACAGCAACAGCACTACTATGTAACATAATTAATTAATTATTGATTCATCTCGTGAGTTAATTGAATGATTACGGTATTATGTAAATTATACTTTTACCCAACGATTGTGGACATTCAACTAGATTGAACCAGACTAGATGGTAGCTAGACTAGATTAGTCTTAGACTCTAGACTTCGGTATAGTTAGTTAGT
This sequence comes from Agrotis puta, assembly GCA_943136025.2. Taxonomy (NCBI): domain Eukaryota; kingdom Metazoa; phylum Arthropoda; class Insecta; order Lepidoptera; family Noctuidae; genus Agrotis; species Agrotis puta. The sequence continues at coordinate 8,500,040 of OW964186.2, read as the reverse complement.
GACCCTGACTGCTATGCCGGAGGTCGTGGGTTCGATTGCCACCCAGGACAAATGTTGTGTGATGAGCACGAGCATTTGTTCTGTGTCTGGGTGTAATTTATCTATAATATGTATGTATTTAGAAATATATAAGTATGTTTTTCAGTTGTCTAGTACCCATAACACAAGCTCTGCTTAGCTTAGGACTAGATGGCGTTGTGTGATAGTTGTGGAATATTTATTTATTGGCCGAGAACTCGGATATGTGTTTGATTGCTATAGAATCAAAGAAGTCACGAACCAGAGACGTTTAGCAAGACGTGTGTAAGTATTTACTCTGTGCAAAGGGTCTAAAATATTATCGCAAAAAAATACAAATATTTGCGTAAATAGCAAGACGTATAATTGGAAGATATTGGGAGGGCTTTTGCATAGCAATGGGGCAGTATAGTGTAAGAGAAAAAAATAGCATCAATCCAATATAAACTATTTATACCATAAAAGGGTAAGTAAACCCTTATATGGGTAATACAAGGATACTAGATTATTAAACCCTTTGGAGGGTTTTGAAGATTTTAGTGGTTAAATTGTTGACTTTGATATTAAAAATTGCATGTCATTTGATTGGATTGGGTGTTGTACTTTGGTCTAAGTAGTTAGGTACTTGCGGTCTACAAATTAATTTGAGATAATAATGATAAATGATAACTGTTAGGTCACTTTTGTCACTACAATTTACACAAACGTAAACCTTTTCCTCGTAAATCGCTCTGCCTATTAATGAAAACCGCATAAATATCCGTTCAGTATGTTTTGAGTTTATCGTGAACAGACATACAGACGTGGAAGGAAACTGTGTTTTTTAATACTTATGTGGTGAATACTTACTTGGTTTGGTTTTATTCTTATCCTATTGCGAATAATTACTAAAAACTGCGACATTGTGATATCTTCAGGAACTAAGAACTTCGATTTGTCCAACATTGGTAGATTTCTTTCTTTGTGATATCTCTCGACTATTAACTGCAAAAAAAAATACCGAAATTATTTTAAAAACTTAAAGTCATGACAAAATAATGTTCTCCCTTCAAGCAAATAAACAGTATTATATTCTGTGCCCATTATTGCATGACCCATCTTATGCAGCAGAATAAGTGGGAAGATGGAGGAAGTAATTCTGGCCATTGACCATATCTATTGTACCTCCATCGCAAGCGCATCATCCTACCCCAACCTGCCTTTCTTCAATAGATTTTCAACTTTATCACAAAAAAGAAGGTTGTGTTGGATTGGGAACATTTTAAAGGTAGACCGTATATGATGACGAACATCTGTACATGAAAAGATTTTAACTCTAGTGAAGCAACGAATAGAACAAACAGACCCGTTGTTCTGAAACTGGCGTTTTTCTAGAAGCCTCTTTCTGTTTTTAGCCTCTTTTTAAATGAGCATGCAATAAACTACCACAAAAAGGATATTAAGTAAAAAATACTCACAGGTATTTTGGTGGGAAATTTACTTTTTATCGCCATGACTTCTTCTTTTCTGCTTACTGCAAGAGAAAGAACAAATATTATGTTCTCATTGCACGTAACATACCTATTAGATATCGACGGTTAATAGCATTTGAGTTCTTTGCACCGTTATCAATTCAATTGCCCATCTCTCACTAATAACCTTTTGCCTTTGTTTAGTAATAACAAATTATCGGCGTATCTGCTTCGGTAATAAAAAATAAATAAGAAAAATCTTGACTGCAACTAAAAAGTTCAGAATAACATCACTTCTGACGCAGTATAATGCAACTGCTGGTGTCAAACAAAAAACTAGAAAATCGCTAATCTCTTGGTTCTTGGACCACAAACGTAATTTCATGTCCGTTGCTGGCTGATCTGTTGATTAGGAATAGTATTTTGTGGTTCCTGTATGAACTCTTGAACCTTAAATCTATCGTGAAAATTACAGGTTTAAGAAAAAATATGTAAGGTATGATTGCACTGTTTAATAAATTGCAGCGTTTATGTCATGGACAGCAGTAGTGCTATTCTGACACATACTCGAGCTCATTTCGATAGAGTGAGCGCACAATCGAACTCATTTTAAAGAACTGCTGGCCTAAAGCGTGAGTAGTTCCGCTGAGGGAAAGCGACAGAGCTATACAAGTCGTCTAGCGCCATCTCGTTCCCACAGCTGAACTACTCACACCTTAAGACGTCATAGTTGGCCACCTGAAGTTATCGCTGATTCTTGACGAATTAAAAAAGAATTGTTTCATACATCACGTCTAAAATTCGAACACGGTTTCTCGTTAAGAATCGGAGACGATTTTCTTTTAAAAAAAACGACGGGTTGCACTCTGGGAGTGCCGGCAGAAGTGAAAACTTGAATAGTAATAAACACACACGAACATTCGCGCAAGCACCCTGCGCCGTCTTACGAATTTTCGATAAGGTCACGTGTCCTGACGCAAGTTTAACATTTTTTACCCATTCCAAAAAAAGTGCACAACGCCGCTGAAGAAGTTTTCACGTCAAAAAAAATGATATCGATTGTGCACCGACTTGGGTGAATTGAGCCCGTAAAGTTTCCAGAATAGCACTACAGTCATCATTTTTAAAACCTACGTAATTGTAACGGGCACATTAGAAACGTCTTTTGCCCATCGACTATAGATCTATGTTGATAAAATGAAATATGTCTGTAGGAAGCATTGGATGGGACATTAATGTCAATGTCAATTTTGTATGAATCAACTTAGTCACTTGCATTGGAAGTGAGACTATTTCGATTATAGATTGATCCTCTTTGATAGAATTTTCTGTTTAATATTACAGTGCCACCCACGTAATACCGGTAAAGTCGTATCACTGTCTACAGGTGGGTGGTGCCCGACTGTACAATAGGGGAATTATTTTAGAAGTTTTGTTTCTCTAACCTTCACTTTAAGGACGCGGGACGGTAAGAAATTAAAACTGTAGCAATGACCACCAGTCCACCAGGTGGAGTTCAAGTCATTGGGAATCATCGAAGAAAAAGACAACCTATTAAAATCTTCGTTTTGTTGAAAAACTGGTATTTGTAAGCAACCAAGAAAATACAGGGTAAATGGTATGACGGGCACATACAAGACTCCTAAGCTACTCGGTAATAGCGTATTTGACTCAAAAAAAAATCTAATTACTTAGTCCGTCAATTAGATAATTAAAAATATCTGACATGTTTTTTTCTTTTGTTACGTAAACCAAAATTAACGAGGATACGACACTTCAAAAATTTTGCCAAAACGTCACAAGCAAGTACAGTTTTTACTTGCTTCTGACGTCACGAGCCCCCATTCTCGAATATTCAATGCGTTACATCTGTGTAAATATACATTTAAGTAATTAACAAAACATACATACAGAGAGGCAACGCCGCCAGTCTCTTGGGCACATTACCAGCTGACAGCGTTGAGGATGAATTTTTCGATGCTCTATAATATTTAGTTTAGTTTAGTTTTATTTTAATTTTGTATTTTTATATCTATGTATATTTAGACAACATTCAAAGAACCTAATGTTATTAAAAATAATAAAATTAACAAAAGAAAAAAGTGTGCATTATTTTTCAAAACTCTTTCTGACAAACCTGAATTTGAAATTTATTGATGCTGAAATTAACATTTGGTGTGAATTCGATACGTGAAGTTATGACCCTAACTCCTGAAGTCTAGCACCCTAGTTAAATAGTTTGGCTTAGGCCCTAAACCTGGAAGGACCTGGGAAGGCTATGCCCTTAACTTTAGAGCTTACCTTTCTTGCCTTTTACCCAAGTTCATTACATTATGATCTAAATAAGACCTATGATCAGCTGTAACCAATTTAGGGCATACATAACAGCGGTCACGTTTCCACTACAAAATTAGATCAATTTAACGAAACAAACTGATAACTAGATCAAACACTCAATACCAAACACAAAATGTAACAGTTCAATGAACTAAGTCCATGCATAATTATGTTTCGCTAATAATATGGCGGTAATAACAACTGTTTCGCGCTCAAATGTGCTATTGACATCAATCTGGATGTAAACATCAATCATTTGGAGTAAACAATATTGAGTTAATTGATTATTTGTAACGATTTTAGTGTTTATTATTACTCTCTAGATAATATTGGACGGTTAATGAGTCAATATGAACCTAAGTAGAATAGTTCTAATGCGTCCTTAAGTAAAAAGAAAACTTACATTTTTGAGTTTTATTTTCTCAGTTTTCTTAGTATATTTGCAAATATGGATTGTTACTTATGCCTAGAAAATATATTACTATGACACGGCCAAAAAAATTGATGAAAATGTTACCAAATCGACAGTAAGAAATTTTGTTATAAATAAACACTTAAGTAGTCGAGTTGAGATCTGAAAATGTTAGAAAGATCAACTAATCCAACGAATAAATCAAAATAGATACTTACTGAAAGGCTTTTTTGATTTGAAGCACTGTTTCACATTATGATTCACATCGTGTTTTATTAAAGTTGTTATGAAGTTCAACTCCATTTTGAAGTTACCGATTGCACTGTTTCGTGTTGGTCTCGCGGCGGCGTGCACTCCTCGCGCGTTTCTAGCCCCGACTACGCAAATGTAAATATCAACTGTACTTTTATCATTCGAGGGAGCTCACTGGTAAACAAGCCGATTATCAGTCCCTTTTCATTTATATTATTCAGAGTATGCATTTCACTTAATGTGTTAGTGATTACTGAGTTACTGTTGGCTAGTCACGTATTTGTTATTGCTTACTTGCATAATACCCGCCTTTGAGAAATATTAGCGTTTGCATTCAGCTTTGCTCTCTTTCTATTAACATCATTAAGGTAGGTAGGTAAATAGGAAATAACTACTGGGACAATCCAAGACGGAAATATGGACGAAACGATTGATGCAGACGCTGACCTTGGATGATCAAAATCTGCGCTTCGTGTCGCGGATTGTGGCGGGTTTGATTCCAACTATTTGTACGGCCTACAGATTGCTGTTCCCGGCGATACAAGAGAAATTAGAGCGAAACTGTAACGTAATTTGGTAACTATAGGCTATAGGCATAATATTGTACCTAGGTGTTCAACAAACAGTCACACACGAAGACAGCCTCAGTATGAACCGATTCATAAGGTTAGCTCGCGCTTATATCAACATCACAAGCCAAACTGCTTCTAACCAGTTAATCAATTAGCTAAGATGGCGGGAAGTAAATAATCAATATGACAGCTCTGGGTAACTACGTGATAAATTATCACTTCATGAAGTGATTCAATTCGTCATTATGGGACCACAAAACCTTTCCATCCGCTAAGTCTCTTGTGTATCGCCAAGTTACCATTAAAAAACTGGATTAAGGGAGGCCGTGAAATTAGGTTTCAATCAAAGCATGAATAATATCTGCTTTTGATTGCAATCATTCTGAGTCAAAGACATTAAAGTATATATACACAGCTCGTCCAAAAGATGAGGATTTAAAGAAGAGGAACACCGCTTTTTTTCAGCGATCATAACTGCCCGGTGTCCTCCAATTGTTTTTTAAAGGCAGTATAGTGACGTGCAATAACAACATACACTTATAACAAAAAAAAAATTCAAACGTAAATAACTCGTGAAATACTGGTTTCCAGTATGAAATATGGTATGTATGGTACCTAATTCGTAATACGAGTAGTATGGCTTCCAAAAAAGAAGTCTAATGAAAAGGCAAAAGGTTAATCAATATGGTAGCAGAATATCGCTTTTGAATACCGCTTAGTGTATACATACTATTGCTCGTGACTGTACCTATTCGTACGGTCTAAGTTTGTTTTCTTTCTGATGCAAAAGCTTGGACAGTACGTCTACTAAGTCACAGATTACTGTGTATGTTTTTCTTAAGTAAATAAATTAGCAGCATAGTTGCTGTTGTTGTAGATCCATCTGAGGAACCCAAGCAGCGTTGAAACTACAGTTTGGTATTATCTAAGCTACTAACAGCAACAAGTCGGGACGCTATCTCAAGCCTCGCCTCGACGACGAGCACTTCGTAGTGTATTTATTTATATTTTTAAAGGCTAAAGAACAGTCGGGCACGCCGCAATCGCGGCGGTAAGACCCCTCTTTGAGGAGTGGCTGGATAGGCGTCACGGCGTCCTGACCTACCGCATGACGCAGGTCCTCACCGGACACGGAAGTTTCGGGAGGTTCCTGTGTCTGATAGGGAGGGAAGAAACGCCTGGGTGTCACCACTGCGAGGATCGTCCGGAGGACACGGTGCAGGACTGCCTCGCTTGGGCAGAGCACCGCCGTGACCTCACGACGGCGATAGGCGGAGACCTCTCGCGCCCGGCATTGGTCGAGGCCATGCTGCGGGGCGAGACGGAGTGGGAAGCGGACTCATTTGATGATTTTACCACGATAAAAAAAAAGGCTAAAGAACAGTGACCTTAACATAAAAAATCTACGCACTTTACCGTACTGCGTACTTGAAGTAAGGAAAATGAAAAAGCGCCCCAGTGCACGAACGAGACACATTTTTTTCTATTCATATTAACGACAGAGTCCCAGTTTACTAGTCTACTTTTGGTTATTATGAAACCTCTGGGTGGTTTTTAGTCATTCAAGTCTGACAGTCCATTCCGGTCCACCCAGTGCATGCATGAGGAATCATTTTATGATTTACCTATCTACCATAATATCAAAGTTTGTTTATGTTACTGTAAAAGCCCGAAGTACGGCAAATCTTAAGATTTACCAGAATGAGTTGGTGAATGTCCGAATGTTATAAAAAAGATACAATTTTCGTGCTTTTACCAGCAGAGTTTGGGAAATGCTAAGATTTACCAATAATGGTTGGTAAATGTTGATTTTAGGAATAAGACAATGAGTAATTCTTAACCATTTATTACAATTAACTAGACGTGTTTCAGGTAGACGGAGTCGACGGGTCTCCGTCTACATGAACCACATCATGAGTGAATGGTGGTAAAAGTTCGAATTGCAAACCTTTTTGGACATTTACCATTAAGAATTTGTAAATCTTACTGGGAAATCTTAAGATTTACCGTACGTCGGACTTTTACAATAACATATTTACGTAGAGGTATATAAATAAAGGAATGTTTTGATGTTTATAAGACCCACAGTGACGACTAATGACGATAATGCGATAATGCTCTTAAATGAGGGGTGTCCAATTAGTTTGTGTACGAAAATAACTTGATGGCCTTACTTGCTATAAGCATGTTTAATGTTAGAAGGGATCTCTATAGCTTACAGACCACATGATTGGCGCAGTGGCTGAGCGATTACTTATCTGCTGCGCTGCCACGGGTACCATCTCTCGGAAGTCATGCATTTGTATGACCATAGGTAGTTGTAGATTCCTCCCAGTCCCAGTATCGACAACGGGCGTCATGCATGTATTACAGATAGAAATAAAGCCCTTTCTTTCTCTCTGATAACTTATCCGTAGGTTATCGTAAAGCCTTGACCGCAGTCCGCCGTTATTGTAAATTGATCCTAATTAGGATATATACAATACGTAGGTACCTGAGGTTTCATATAGGTACCTATATCAGGAAGAGAAAAACTTATCGAGAGACTGACACGGTTATTTACTTCAAACTTGTGCTTAAACCTTTATGATTGGCGACAACTTTTCAAGTGGAAAGATCACACAAAAAATATGCACCTACCTATTACAATCGTAACAACGTTTAGGTGACCTCTAAGCCCGAATAGCTAAGTAAGTAGCACCTATTTACTAATGGAATTAGGATGAACAGTCTAATGAGTCTCAGGACTATTCTCTTTAGTATATAGATCTGCTAACGTTTAATAAGTGGTACTGGCCCTAAGCGATTAACGGACGACAAACGACGGCCAGAATTAATTTGTTTTCTACAAACTCTTTTCTTGTCGCTAAATTCGCAAATAACTTCTGGCCGAGTTCACAGAGAACATAATGGCTGTCTCCTTACCACCGATTTCACGTCACGAAAAATCAAGCGATGAGCCTCAGATAAAATTTTTTTTTGATCTGAGCGATGAGCCATTCATTATGAGTTAAACCAAAAATGTGTCAAAGAGAATAATCGGAAAAGTCCTCTGATCGAAAGCCTGCAGGAATAGTGCTGAAATTAAAAAAGTTGCATTTTAGATGTATAATCGATAAATATTTGACATGCTCAATTTCGTTACTCAAATAAAAAGCGAGGGTTACCCAAAGTGTGATATTGAACGCATTCTATTTCATGAACGCATATACTTTGACAGCTGACAAAGGAGTTTCTTTACACGTAAAGCAATGAATTCTAATAATTTTCGTAAATAATATTATTTATAAATATTTCAATAATCAAACGGTAAAACAATTTTCTTAAAAGTAATAATAATATGAAAAAAAAGTATAAATTTTCTAACAAAATTTAAAGTTTCAATGGGTGTAATACAAATTACCCAAAATGTAGTCCTTAACTCTTGTGGCACTCGAAAGTGAATCGGAACGGACTTGACTCGTAGCGACTGAAAATGAATTATCGAATTTCTGAAATAATTTATTTAGGAATATAACAAAGCGTAGCCGTAAGTGTACTGCGTAGGTGTAAAAACATTCAATGCTCTAGGTACTATTAGTTTACTGTGTATTTTATACGGTTTTATTTACTAACACATTTTGCTTCATCGATGGACTTTAGAATCGATAACCCAATTTCTTTCAAGTTTTGAATGACTGCAATTGTCTGTTAGTGCGTCGCTGTAAAATGCTGCTGTGTTAGGGTTGTGTGACGGTGTTGTGCTCATTGTGACCATGCTTTTCACACCGATTTATATTGCTATGACCTTTATAAAGACCTGGCGCATTCGCTCGTTCAGAGCTCGTTTACTCGAGTTTTTGAGCGGTAACACGAGTGTCGCGTTCTGCAAAGTTCCTGAAAATGCAGCTGGTAAGTGTCCCAATATAATATCAAACAGTTATGTCACATATTTCTACTTTGACTGTAAATTGCAAAGCTTAACCCCTTACCGCATGAGTTTTTATTTTTTTCTGGACAAAATATATTTGATAGTTCTTGACATGTACTATTAAGTTAGTTCAAGCAGTTTTCCAAAATCCGATTACTTTTCGAAATATGATAAAAAACTCATTTTTCCCATATATGGCATATTATGCAGTAAAGGCAACTAAAACCAATTGGACATAAATGGCATACTATGCATTGCAGTAAAAGCATCTGAAACTAATTGCCATATTTGGCATCGTATGCTATAAAGGTAATTTTAAGTCAATCTTCAGTTTGTAAATTAGAAGGTTTGAAAAATAAAAGTCATTATTTAATGAAAATATAAGATAATTTTAATGAGATCTGTTGCACTTAGGAACTTCACATTTTACACAAAACTTTGCCGCAGCGTAGATTCGCCTCTCGTCTCTTCATTCCGTAAGATGAAACGATTTAAAGCAATTCCTGTCTTTATTTAAACAAAGGTGTATGTTACATTTCTCACATTTTATGTAAGATTTACCTGAGCAACCATACATCTTACAAATTTGGCGTTCCTGTGTGTATGCAGGCAAATGATCTAAACCGTCATGGGCAATTTCGGGTAGAGGTAAATCGATTCGTCGTTTTCTTTTTCTTTTAGGTTCTTCGGCAGCAGGTCTTCCGCGATTTCGTGTCGGCGTATAAAATGCTTGGTTAGCTCTTGTTAGCGCTTCGGCCAATAGTAATTTATAATCCAGCAATGGCATGTATTGTTCATGCGTTTTACGCCACAAAATCCAACTATTTACGCATGTTAGATCGATCATGTGGAAAAATATTTTATGATACCACTTCTTGCTCCTCACTTTTATACGATAATAACCAAGCATGGAATCTAGAAGGTCAACACCTCCCATATATCGATTATATATAAGCACAGCTTTTGGGCAAGGCACAGTCTCAAAAACTTTTTTCTTTCTGTTAAACCTTTGAACCTCTCCCTCGGGATATTTTCCAACATAGGTTGATGCCAAGTTGACAACTTTGTTATCCAACCAGGTTACCACGGATATATCCACGTCTTCTACCTCTACGACCTTTTCAACGCTGAAACCTCTACCTTTTTTTGTCATTTGTCCAGCATTTGGTAGGTCATGGTTAGGGAGGCGTTTCCGATTTACAGTACCTAACGGAAGTATACCTTTTTTATGTAATTCAGCCATAAGCTGCAAACTTGTGTACCAATTGTCAAAGAACAATTTATAATTCATGTTTTGTGGAATACTGCTTGATAAGCGCATGGCTACATTACTGCTTACTCCCAAGTCAGTTTGGCCTTCCAAAACAACATTCGACTGTGCACCTGCATAGAGCTCAAAATCATATGTCAGCCCTGACGCACCACTCAAAACAAAAGCCTTATAACCCCATTTGTGTGGTTTTTTAGGGTTGTAGTTTTTTAAAGTAGTCCTAGCTTTTGTTGGTATTACTTGCTCGTCAATTGCCAAGTATTCTTCTTTAGGTAAAAGCAACAATCTCTCGCGAATTTTGTTTATAAGCGGTCTTATTCTTTGCAGCTTGTCATAATTGGGGTCATTAATAGGAACAGTGTCGTCATTGTTAGTAAAATGAAGAAACCTCTTCAGTTCTTCAAACCGATTGCAAGTCATTGCATTACTTATAGGTGTGAAGCTAGAACAGCTATTCCAGTAATGACGAGTAGTAGGGAAATGCATGATAGACATGTATATTAGTACACCTATAAACTTTTCAAGCTCTTTGCCTGTCATTCCTAATGCCGACCCTCGCGTTTGTTCCGAGTAACGACACATTTCTTGCGTTATATATTCAATCGTGTCTGGAGTGAATAAATATAAGAAGAACTGAAGAGGCGTATCCAAATCTTTAATTTCTTGAGGAATATTTTGATCTCCCAAAAAGGCGCAATCAGCTTCATTATAATCTAGAGATTTGTCTTGCCAGTTTAAACGGACAGGTATATTTTTGCGTTTGGTTTGCGAACGCGATGGACCAGCAGCTAAGGGATCAACAGAAGCCTGCTCACCTTCATCTGAAGAATCCTCATCAGAATCTGAGGGGTAAATAATTACGTTTCTTCGTCTCGTAGAATTCCCACAGGGTTCATAGTCTTGATCATCCGGATCATCCCCCGCTAGTTCATCATCATCATCTTCGCTTTCATTTGGTATATCAAGACCGTAGAATCGTATTGGGTCCATTTTTCTGAAAAAATATCAAATAATGCTTCACTGCATATATTCCCAGATCAGGCCGAATGCAAAAATAGCTACTAATGCATACAATGCCAAATATGGAAAACTAACTTTCACGTTACTTCATAGTATTCCACATTTGTCATGCTAAGGTTTGGCATGATTTTCGCTAAACTATAACTTTTTACTTACATGTTTTCCGTGTTTTCAGACCTTTGATAGATCTTCTTAGCACCACGATATGAAGCTCGAACGAAAACTCGACACACAATCACAAAATGAATTTTAAAAACTTGCAAATACCAACGACAAATTTCAACTGCCACCGACTGACTTTGACACGTTATAGTTTCGTTACGCGGTACACTAGATGGCAGCACATGTATGTTTATTGAAGCTTAGTAGTTGCCTGATCTGTCCTAATATGCCGTTAAGGGTAAAATAACGTCATTTTTTATTTCTGAACGTTTGAAAATAAGTATCCATATTTGGGTAGCTATGCGGTAAGGGGTTAAGGATACAGATCATTATCACGATAAATTCTACTGTTATTAATTTACTAACCGGCTAAATAGCCTGATTTGCGTAATGTGAAATACTAATTGAAGTTTTAAATATCTTAATTACGCACTGTCTAACTTATAAATATTTAATTTGATTTACAGAGACTCCTACACTTAGTTCTAAGCTGTGTATAAATCCAAAAAATGCATATCTATGTGACTTACTGGACTATACAAATGCCACCCGGATCTGCAGCATGAAGCCGATGCAGATGATAGAGGTCAATGACTGGGTGTCATGTGCCAACGGGCTGCCCCTGGGCTCCAGTGACCAGTCTCCTATTACTGATTTAGATGTAGATGTGCTGTTTGAATGTGAGATGGAACCTCATGATAATTCAGGACAAGATATTGTTACTGTAAGTGTTAATTCTAGGTTTAATTAATTCTATACCTAAACATATTTTTTTACCAATTGAATATTTATTTAGTTGCTCAATTTATTCCAAAATATCAGGTTTCCAGTAATATTCACAATATCCCTATACTAGTTTGTAATTTATTGCTTATTATAGGATAATTCATCACCTATTCTTATTTGATTCCAGCTAGAGTCAATGGGTCAGCCTGTGGCGTGGAAGGCAGGCTCTCACCTAGCAATCATAGTCAAGACTAACATAGAACAACTTAGTGTAATTGGTTTCAACTTCACTGGAGGGGAGTTTGTCATAGACCACAAACTGCCTGTGGTTAGGATACAAAGTAAGTTATCCTCATTATTTTTGAATAGCCCTGAGAAAGCTGATTATATGGTGTTTGGAGTCATGGAGTTTTATTGCAGTCAGTGTGTCATTCATTTCAATATATATTTCTTCCATTCCAGCTGTTCAGCTATCAGGAGAGCCCAACAAGGCCTCAGATCTCTCTATGAGAAGTCTCCGCAGTGACATCCAGCACAGTCTTCAACAGCCAGCTGCTAAATTTCAATGGCCTGTTCATGCCGCCCTGCTCAGAAAACTGTCCAAGGTTGTAGATATCAAATCTGAAAACAAGAATACTATACAGATGAACGGTAGCAGCGGAGATATAGTGCTTGAAGTACCAACTCCAAGGCGAACTGTTACTTTAGCTGACGTCAGTGTCAACACTGGCAAGTCATTAACAGATGACCCAGACAACCCAGAAGAAAGCAATACAACAACAGAAACTATAGCAAAAGCAGAAGACGTGCAGCCTGAAGAAAAAGAAGTGGTTGTTGAAAATGTAACTGTAGAAATACAACACAATATCACACCAAAGAAATCTAGTCTAAAACTGGATTTGAAGAAAGGCACGAGCCAACTTTCAACTTCTCTATTAAACATATCTAGTCAAATAAAGTCTGTAACTACTCATAAAAGGATAGTAAGTACGACTGGACCAAAAAGGCCACAATCCCAGATAGAATGTTACCCAGTTGTCAAAGAGGAAGAGCCAAGGAGTTCTACATCTCACCAAAGTACGCCGAAATCTGTGAAAAGTTCCCGTCCATTAGTGAATACAAAGTCACCAAATGTGTTGATTTATTCTGATAGTGTAGTAGCTAGAGATAATTTGGAGGCGTCCCTTAGGAAAGTACTGGATTGCGATAGGTGAGTGTGAGTGTCTTATGTGTTCTAAAGATATGCTGAGCTTTTAATCAACTAACACAAGCTTAGCTCATATCAAATCAACTGCAATTTGTTTTAACCAAGTTCACATTTTTATTTTCTGTTTCATATTCCTTAAGTTTTTCGTACATTAATTGGCATTTTATATTGTTGCATTGCAGTACTTAACCATTTTGAATGGGCTATCTAAATTGCACTTTTAGGCATGTTTATTAGCACTACACTGACACAACAATTAAATCACAGAGTATTTAGTAAATGGAATACTACTATCTCACATAAAAAGCATTCCCACATTCTAACCCAAAAAGTTTGATTGTGCATGGTGCAAAAGAAAGTCATGGTAAGCTAAGTAAATTAGAAAAATAAATTAAACTACTAAATAAGTGCTGTTCTGGAGTTTTTAAGTCAAACCAATTTTATGAAGTGTTGATGTTCCAGGTTCATCCAATTTAAGTAGCATAAAATAAATATCACTTCTCAAAATACCAGGTATACATTATACGTGGTGTCCCGCGAGGCACTGGAGGGCGGCGCGTGGCGGTGCCGCGCGGCCCTCGTGGCCGTGGCGGGCTGCGTGGGCCGCGCCGCGCCGCTGTTGCTGGCGCACCTGCTGGCGGGCGGCAGGTTGCTTGCACTCTGCTCTGATTTACTACATACCGTGCTGCCATATTATAAGACTGCTGAGGTGACTATGACGATGCTAGTTCAATATTTGTGTCTTTTTGGAAGATAAGCTACTTAAATAACTGACAGCCTTCTAAAAAGACATGCTAATATGTAAAATGGTTTGTTTTGCCAGGTTCGTGAGAATGAAATAGTACAATTCACTTACGATAAATGGAAGTCAGTAAAGATGAAGCATCACATATTCTGCTACCAGGCCTCTCCTGCCAAGAAACAGTTCTCCACGGAAAGCGATAGACAGTAAGTCCGACATTTGTTTATTACGTTGATGTCAATAAGTGTGTGTGATTATGTGTTTCTTTCTACCACGGAGTAGTGAGCGAATGGAGTACTAATGCTATTGAAATTAAGGTTTTCTATCCAAGATTAAAGTCCCTCAGTATTTATTGTAATGTGAAACAAATGCTGAGAGTGTATTTACTCTCCATTTGCTTATTATTCTGTGCTCTTCAATAAACACTGTGCTTATAAATAACATTTTGATCAATTTACAGAGCAAGTCAGGAAAATAATATGTATCGGTACGCAAAACATACTTTTGACTTAGAAGTCCTTTAATTCTCAGCCCTCATGTTATGACCCATTTTTACGCCTTCTTTATTTGAAAACAGTGCTATTTTCACGAATGATGAGTACATGCGAAAGAAATTTTTAAAGAAACTTTTATTTTTCGCTTAAATTAATTTGTTATACCAAAATATATGCATGTGTCTGTGTGTTTAGATGTGTGTGTTGTCTTTCTATAATATTGATTTACATAATATACTTCTACATTTATACATTACTCTTAGTATATACAAGTTTATATTACATTTTGAGCTAAGTATGTTATCGATAGAGTGGCTGATCAAGGACTATGGCTAATACATACTATATTGTAGCTTAGAAGTAACACAGTGCAAAGAATGTCATTAATTACAATTAATATCTACTGTATTGAACACAACTTATGACGTAGTGTAAAGCATTATAGACACGAAAATAAACCGCCAACACAAAGAAAAAGAATAATCTGCTTAGTAAGTAATCTTACCTCATTTATCACAAAAAAAAATACAGCGAGTGGATCACGCAACATACTATTTTAGTTGCCTTGTGAATTTGCCTTTAGACATAGATTAATGATGAGATACATAATTTATGAGGATCGGGAAGTCTATGGCCGAGATTAAAAAACTTTATAAGCACGAACTTTGACTACGCGTTGTGCCAGTCATGTTCGCACAATCATAGCCATCTTTTTCATTGAGCAACTGGGGCAAGTAACCAGGGCCCACAACACAAGGCCCCAACGACCTCCCATAATGCTATGGCCTAGTGGCCATCAAGATATATCCAACTTAACCCATATGGAGTACAAGCATTTTAAAGCTGACTTCGATCACTGTTGCATCCTACATGGTCTCTATTATCGTAACGAATCCATGCTGTAGTTAAATAAAGTCCTTAGCACGAGTGTCAAACATACAAATGAAGACGGAACATGTAATTTGTCAAAGAAAGTGCTACGCATCGTTTATTAATCTCGTCCTAAGTTAAGACAAAGTGAACCATGGAATGGATCCGTAGTTCTAATCTAGACGTAGCTTTGGAACTTACTGCTCTGAATATAGGGGTTACCGGGTTAATAGAATCTGTATAGTATTTAGACGTTGACTTAGAAAACCTGCAACAACAAAAACAATTATAAATACACTAGCTGCGTCGCAAGTTGTAAAAATAGTTTAGTACCTGAGAGTCATTCGTATTGAAAAAAGAGAAATAAAATCGTACCTAGCTTCTAAAACGTACCGTTACATCAACCGCTTGCCTTATCAAACCTAAAAAAGTGAGCTCTGAATATTCCAAACTGACTTATAAAAACTGTCCAAAAATACTTGATGTAAAACTAAACCTTGCGATTCCTTTCCCAATTTTCCATACGAAATGCTCTCCACCGCTCTTTTTCTATCTGAGCAGTTCAACAACGATATCATTATGTGTAGACCGTCCAAATACGCGGGACACCCGGGCCACGAGCTGGATATTCAAGTCTTGGCTTCGGAAGAGACATGGCGCACGCCCTCGCTGCTGCAAGCGACCGACCTCACAAACAGGGGCATTGCTATCTTCTCACAGGTTTGTATCAAAGCGTACTATTTACAATTAAACCGGAAATATATGCACATTCTTCAGACTCCAATGATACTAACTCTTATAAATGAGTTACGGAATAAATAGTGAATATAAAAAGAAAAAATAGGAATGAAAATGTGTACTTTCTTTTAGATTCATTTAGAAGCAGACCCCAGTGACTACTTAGGAGACGAAGGTATAAAGAGCAACGAGGCTCGTCTCGGGATCATCCACAAAATTATGGGCGATATCTTGGGCCTTCACGTCAAGGAGCCGACAGAACTGACCCAGATAGACTATACACGAGGATTCTTCTTAGGAAACCATGTGGTAAGTCACTGTTCTACCGACCATTAATATCACTGTATATGTTTATTTCGCATCACCATCAATGTAGCAAATTGCTGATTATAATTGATATTTATATTTTGATACACTGATGTCTTAGGAAAACATCTATTACCTACCTAGTGAATTGGTTTGGAGACACGTGGTCATTTATAACGCGTAAGCTTTCGTCCTGATTGGCCAGCTCAAATATTAGGATAAGAATTCACACAATTTAACTGAACAACAAAGCAAAATTGTGTATTCTTCGAAACTTGCCTTGTATGGTAAACAAATGTCCTGTATATTGAATTAACAACAAGAGGATAATACCCAAATTCAAATTACCATGAGAGTAGTAATGGTCCAGTGCTTATGGCCCCAAATTATGAGATCATTTCGTCACTAGGGAC
The DNA here is from genome assembly GCA_943136025.2 of Agrotis puta. Taxonomy (NCBI): domain Eukaryota; kingdom Metazoa; phylum Arthropoda; class Insecta; order Lepidoptera; family Noctuidae; genus Agrotis; species Agrotis puta. The sequence goes on along the minus strand of OW964186.2, from coordinate 8,483,140 downwards.
GTCCACGTTATCAAGGAAAACATCGTGAAAAAACCGTCATTAACTTGAACCAGAAGTTCGAAGACATGAGATATTCATCAACCCGCACTGGGGCCACGTGATAGTTTGTGGACCACACCCACTTAAAGGTGACTAATGTGCGTTGGCCCATGTAAACATTTAACGATACTGATAACTGCTGATGAGCTATTTGTTTACCAAATAAGTCGAGAAAGGAGAAATACATAACATATAACCCCTACTCGTTACAACAACTCGTTGCTTATCAAAATATAAATGTCGCCCCTAAGCAAGTACTAGGAAATAAGCGTAGATAAACATAATTTGTGATGAGCATATTTGCATACATTAGAAGTAATGGATTGTTATTAGGTTTGAAGTTTTTAACTAACTTTTAATTCCGTCACGTTTCGGGCTTAGTAGAAACACCGTCATTTGGGGACATTACTAAGGATACGGTAGATAAATCATTATACTGCATTGTGTATTCTAAACACAGTATTAATTATCATTTCAAGGCCACATTAACAGACTTCAAGCAATTCAAATTAATGTAAGTTTTATTATACGAAATATAGTGGTTACTTTATTGATGTTTCGAGTTCTTGCAAGGAAAATACACTCACGAATTTTATGAAGAATAAAGCCAAAACGATACCTGATTTTGCATTCAAAAATAAATGGTCTGAGAAAATGACAGCGAATATTTCAAATTCCGTGAATCGATGCACACTGGACGTACGATTTCAACTTTCTGTGCTGTTCCGAACACTTCTTATCCAACACGGCACTAGAGATTAGGGATCCCCATTCTACAAATTCTGAAGAAAATTGGAGAATCCCGACTAGTGCGTAGAATACAGAATGCTTATGGTCATGAGTCCATCACAGTCACCCTGTGTATACGTGACACGTGTTCCCGGTAGGCGGCGTGGCCGAGGCGTGCGGCCGGCCCCGGCCACGTGACCGTGTGATGCCCGGTGAGACGCACAGCTTCACCGCACTTGTTGCTTCTTACGATGCTAGCACGCACAGTTTTAAGAGTGAGCACTCCATTTGCTAGCATGTCTTAGAATCAAATTATCGAACATTGTGTCATAATGTGTATACCCGCATGGTGTATTACAGCCCTCTTGGTTGCATAGAAAGGTGGCCTGTATCCTAACAGCGGGAACAATATAAGTTTATAATTTTAATACAAATTTTATGCGATATTTTAGAGGCCCGTTGAAAGACTATTATTGGAGCAGTTAAAAAACAAACCCTGCAAATCAGTAGTAAAAAACATGTATAAAGCTCACTCTTAAAACTCATGTATAATTAATTATTACAATTAAATTAAGCTTTTATTTTATGCATTAATTAATTACAATGATCACAATGTTTTTGGTAATTATTATAATATGCACGCAAATTGCTTCAAACATTTTCCTTTTTTATCACAGTTTTAAATGTATTTATTGAAATTAATCACCTCTTATTTCACAGCTATTCATAAATATATCAACATTCGATAGAAGTAAAAAATTCATGACATTAGAATCAATATGAGTTTTATCTAAAATCACCTGGCATTAGAATCAATATGAGTTTTGTCTAAAATCACCGCTTCGGTCACCGAGTTACATTTCGACCGTGCTTAGTGGACAAACGCAAATAAAGCTAAACGTCATCAATTTCTATGTGAATATTTTGATCTTTGATTTTTTCTATCGATGTTGCATGTTGTGTTTGCTCGGAATTTTCTGTCGCAAGAAAAAGATTAGAATCACGGCGAGTTTTCTTCTCAATAACATTTTCTTATATTCTCAAGTCCTTTGTTGCCTATATACTCTAAACCAATGTGTGTTTCGAACAGCAATTCGCAAATAAACGCCAACTCGTAAAGTAGTATGTTGCTACATCGATTGTAATCAGTAGTTCAACGAAACTACAAATATAGACAGCTTAAGAAAAAATAAGCAGTTTAATAAATCAAAAATGGTTTAATTTGCACTTTGCGCCAAGTCACACAAACTGCAAAAATCGGGAAAATATGGCGTCCTTTTCACATGCAACGGTCATTGCACGGTATAATTAATTTTCAAAAACCACGCGAGATGTCGACACTAAAATGAATACGAGTATTTTTCCTCCTCATAACGTGCGATTCAGTACATTTTTTTATGGACAGAAGATTTCGAAGCGTGTTGTCACACTTACTAGTTCTCCACCCACAAGATAACATTGATAAGTTATCTGTCGCTCGTAGCAAAAGCTGCGCGTGGTGGAGGCGTGTCCGCTGGTGGCGGGCGCCCGCGTGCAGGCGCTGGGAGAGCTGCGCGTGCAGTGGTGCGCGCGCGGGGAGGAGGCGCTGCAGCCGCCCGGCCCCGCCTTCTTGCCCGTGCACGTCTACGAGTGCCCCGACAACTTTTCCACCTTAGAATATTTTGATGTGAGTGTTATGTAATGATTTTATGAAGAATTTTGCCTCTGTGCATTTTGCCGGCCATTCTAACTCAATTATTAATTATTTCTTTAGAACCTGACATCGACGAGCCTGGGCCGCCTGGTGGTGTACTCCGACGTGATGTCATCCACGATGCACGTGACGAGCGCTCCGCTGGCGCACGGCGTGGGCAGCGTGGCGCGGCGGCAGGCGGCCGGCCGGGGCCGCGGCGGGAACACGTGGATCACGCCGCCCGGACAGGCCGCCATGTCGTTGCAGGTAACTGTACACACTGGCGCACGAGACAACGTAGCCTGTCATAGTCCACTGCTGAACATTCGCCACTTCGAAACTGGAACATTTTCCTTCTCCTTCGCACCCAGTATGTTAACAGAGATATTCCGTTGTAGGTGTGGCTGAAGATATCGCCGTCTCTCCCACTAGTGCAGCACGCCGCTGCGCTAGCCGCCGTGCGTGCTATACGATCACAACCTGCCTATGAACATCTCGACATAAGGTAATATCACGTTATGTTTGAATGCTTCAAAAATATTTATACATTAAGATATATATTTTATGTCTAGATTATCTGTCTACTCATCTGATAACACGCTAATATCCGTGGTTGGCCCGATAAAAAAGTTTTATTTTTCTTTCTTATTTTACAGGATAAAGTGGCCGAACGACATTTACTTCGGCCGCGAAGTTAAGATAGGAGGTACCATCACTACTGCGAACTGTGTCGGTGACCAAGTATACGTCAATATAGGTAAGGTTTACAAAGTTAATTAAAACAGACCTATCATTGGTATTGTTTCATCTTTCTGTAGGGCACAATCTTCTTGCCTTTAACATTATTCTACCATTTTGTGTCCTATTTGTATCTGGCAATTTATCTACGTACAGACGCCAGTACATAAAGCTTCACCAATCTGTCAAATCTCTTTAACGGAGTTTCAACTTTATCACAATAGTAGAAGGTTCATGTTCGATCAGGAAAATTGGGACAGATTGGGATAAATTGATGTGCTGGCGCTTGTACAAGTCGCCGTATTTTGGTGTACTTTTGGTGAACTCATCAAATCGATTTACAAAAAGGAATCTTTCTTTCTTTTTAAACAAAATATTGCCCAATACTAGGAATTTCTCCTGTGTCGTGAGTGCGTTTACAAACATTTAAACTCGTATACTTACACGAGGAAACAGACTTGGGAAGAGAACCCAAGACACCCACTTAATCTCCCAACCGTGATGTTCCTTATCGTGATCTTCCTAATTAAAATCATCCGTCACCAGGTACTGGTGTTAACATATCGAACAGCGTGCCAACAATATGCCTGAACGACATAATCCGGGAGCACAACAAGACACACGGCACGTCCCTGGCGCTGATGTCCATCGAGCGGTTCCTGGCGCGGTACTGCTCGCAGCTGGAGCGGATCCTGGAGTACATGGCCACGGACGGTGGCATCGACGCCTTCCTCGAACAGTATTATCAGTATTGGTTGCACACGTAAGTGTTTTCTTAAAAGTAAGATTGCTTCAAAACTACCTACATTCTTTAGGACTTTAATGAGGTAAATGACAACAGTCAAGCTCTCCTAGACAAGTGGCAAACGATAAACGAAAACGCTCTGTAGTTTTTAATAGATTTTCAAGTTTATTCTTAAAAGTGTAAAGTTGAAATTCTATTAAAGACAAGACACGAACGAGTCAGTCGACGAGTCAGTCGACTCAGTCGATGGATCAGTTGATGGATGAATAAATTACGAATGAATAATGTTTTGCCCCTAAGCATAATATGGTTTTACACACAAAAAACTGCAGTTATTTAAAAAAATGTCGTATAAAAATGACAAGAAAGTTAATAATTTATTTTCATTTCCAGTGGCGAATCCATACGCGTGAAAAGCAAAGAAGATGTCACCCCAGTGGATGGTACAATAAAGGGGCTGGACGAAGCAGGGTGGCTGGTCGTCAGCACAGCCAACGGTGACGTCACAGTGGCTCCTGACGGTAATACCTTCGACATGATGAGTGGACTCGTCGCGCCCAGGGTGTAGCTGGCAGATGTAAAGAATTGGATCAAAACAGCCTTTGAAAGAGGTCTGACGGCTATGGAAATATTAAGGTAGCTTGTACTTATTATCTAGTGGTATATGTTGATGTGAAACTAGGCTTATTTAAAATCTCTGTAGTCTAACCAACGAAAGTTGTCCATGAAGGCCTGCTCTGGCTATACGCTGCTTGAATGGAGTTGATACTTTTAATAATAAAAAATAACCGTCTCCGTTTAAACAGCGTTGGCAGCTCTTGATCTTTCAAATTCTCGTCTTTTTAAATGGACAGCTGTCGCTGGTCAGACTCTAAACTCAACTTCGATGATTCTAAGGTTATGATATTTTATTTCAACCTCAAACGGCTCGAAAATATAGTTTCTACTAAACTATTTCTATATTATTTTATTTTTACGTCTAATTTGAAGCTGAAATTAAAGAAGTTTTCAATTTTATTATGCAAGATGTCGTAAACCAAATACTAACATACTATGATTCCAACAAACTTTTTAACACTGAAATGGAGATCGTCAATATTAGGTTTAAACTTAGTGGTAATGAAGATAAGACAGTCTTAAGCGACGACCAAGTCCATAATGAGTCGATGTTCCCACTGCTGGGAGACATGCCGCCTCTCTGTAAGAGACTGCTGGTCAAAACATTTCGATGAAATAAGCCTAGTTTCATTGAACAGTCAAGTTTATGGTGATATTATTGTTAGTGATTATATTATTTACAGTTCTCTCTACGCGGGTTATTTATTGGGAGTAGTTTCGTTAGAGGTAGATAATTACTTATATTATATTTTGTGATATTTTCTCAAATTATTATCAATGTATTTAAAATATTTCTTGTCGTGATTCTAGTAGGGTTATAGTCGGGTTTCAGTCAAAAAGGTTAAAATGGATTTGGGAAGTATGGAAAAGTGTGTTGAAATATTTATACAATATATAAATATATAACCGTGTGAGTTTTATCAATATGCATATTAAAATAAATGTTAGGTGTAATAATTATTTCAACATTCATTCTTTTAAAATAAACTCGTTTAGTAATGGGGTCGGAGTGGAACAAATTAAATTATTTGTTGAGTGTTATATTAAAAATAATTTAGCCATGTGTTAATTATTTGCACGTATATAAAATATAATTATGTTAAAAGTAACGACGTCCTAAACTATGCTCATGATAATTAATTTAAATTTGTTATTGTTTATGGTTATTCATTGTCTATGGTTTGAATTTAAAACGGGGTATTTACGAAGTTTATTATTTGTTTTGAGTTTTCGATATTTTGGCACTGTTGCAAGCGCCATAAATATTCAATAAACATCGTAAATATTCTGTTTTAAACTCTTATGATGGTTAGTGACCATATCAGCTTAAAACTTTTATTAAATATCTACTTAAATAATAATAAGGAGGAATTAATGTGACGGAATATTATCAATATTAGAATTTAAACATTAGACACTATTATTGTTTAATGTTAGCTAGCCAAATAATAAATAATTATATAATACTTAAATGCCGATGTAGGTATTCTTTATCTTAGTAATAATTATGCGAAGTGTAGAAGGTCATATAGGCACAAATACGAAAACATCAATATCGTTATATATATTAGGTATAATATTAAAGCGTAAGTTTACGGTGTGTTCACTGAGTTGCAAAAATTTTAACACATAAACAAATGCGGCTCTTATAAAGTAAATAAATGCAATATTCTAGTGAAGTCATGCTAATTCAAATGATAAAATTTCAAACTGATATAATGTGGCAAAATAAACAAATACTTAATATGGGTTTAAATGTTTGTAAACGCACATACAGGAGTCATGTCTAGTGTGGTGCAACGTTTCACTTCAAAGAGTTGAGTGATTCGCACTCACTTTTAAACTTACCCATGAGCCTCTTTTTCAAACAATAAAGGAATGCAATAAAATAAGGATGTTGTAGTATTTGGACAGCCACACCACTGCCAGTGCTCTTATATCGAATAGTTGATAGTTTACGAGTACAGAGTGTGAATGGCCATGAGTATCCGTTCATAGACAATATAGAGTTGTTCTACATCTTGCATAGAGGGTGATTGAGTTGCTGTCAATTACTCTATGGGTGTATATTTACGGGAAATGGGAGTGGAATTGTTAATCTATCGATATCTCTTTTTAAGAAGAGTTATATAACTAAAGACATACCTACTTATATATTTTTAGGCAGAAGATAAGTTATATGTATACTGTGATCGCAAGTGCTGTACCGCTGCCAGCGGTCCGCTGGTAAAGTGCGAACCGTCGTTGTTTGTTTTAAGTAGTTTACAAAAAATAACGTATGTGACCGCCTCGAACGTCTACAGCGGGCTAGTTCGCCCCCTCGCAACACCTATACAGCGTTACAGAACTTGCAGTCATATTATAACAATTATATTCCACCAATGTAGTTTTGTAGACGCATATTATTATAAATAAAGGATCGTATAAAGGGGAAGGGAGTCAAAACCAACAAGTTTATTTTTTTATTGAGAACTCAAACAAGTAGTTTTGTTTCATCTACATCTGTTATCTAGCTTCCTACTTGATAAAACTTTTGAATCCTCTGTGAGGAGAACTTTAAGCAATTTCAAATTATACATACATGAGTGTGTATATAAGTATATGTGCGTATGGGTTATACATAAGTTGATATGTTAAGTCAGTTTAATAGAGCTTTTTATCGTTCTTTAATTACAATATTCTTTGTATGATATGAGAAAAAAATGTGCCTAAACAAAGTTATTGTAACACATGCAATTGATCTATTTGTTAGATGATAAGTAGCGTTGTACAAATTCGCATCTTTACATACTTTTTGGTGGGAATCTCGAAAGTTTTCGATGATTTAAAATTTTACTATTTAAATAATTAATCGAATTGAAATTTTCGCTCTAAAACGTTTTTAAAATTCGACTATTTTCGACTAAAAATGAATCTTGTTAAATTATAGAAGCAGTATGTTCCCACGTTGTTGGATGTGGTCACAGTTCTAGTCACTCCTCGCTGTTGTCACGTGGCGTTATGTTGTTTAGGTGTTATTTATTGATAGAGTCTAAAATGTTATACAGTCTCTTGTTACATTACTCTGGTTGTATTCATGTGCTCTAATAAATTATTTCATTAATAATTAATATGTTTGTTTTAATCTATGAATACATAGGTCCATAGGCCGTATTACAGAACATCACTCAATACTCAAGCATTACTTAAAACTAGATTCAAGCTATTTGATTGGTTGAAACTAGTTTTAAGTAACCCTTGAGTTCTGAGGTGCGTTCTTGAATATGTGCCTTAGTCTTATCCTGTATTAAGTTTAAAAAAGTAAAATTTGCCGGAAATCTGGAGTCTAACCTAAACCACTTAATCATAGGCCCAGGCAGTTGCCTGGGCCTGTCATCACCTTCCTGCCCGTATACATATTTATTAAATAAGAACATAATTTTTGGTCAAGTTCTTAAAAACAAACAAAGTTCTAAATCGGGTTATTGCACCAATTACTTAATTCTATCAAATCGAGTTATTCGTTCATCGCGACAAATATTATATTATTATGTAATGCAATGCCACTTTGTATTTGCCACAATGTTTTTTATTTGTACTCGTAAAACACGAAAACATGGCGCCATACCCGTCTTTACAGGCACAATTGTTACTCGACTATTATTAAAAATGAGACACCTTAACCATTATAAACACTCGTATCATCATCATACACAGAAGTACACTTCAAACTTATAACAACAAAAACATCAAGGTTTCTAATATTCATCAGCATGTCTAAAAACGAACTTATTAGTCGGAACACCCCTGGTGCCCATATTGTGCAACACAAAGATAGCTCCAGCTAATGGTTCCTGCTTCAGTTGGTCAGGTGTCATATTCCTTCGTGATGTGGTGACTATTAGGTCTTCCAACCGTGGACCACCCCATGTTAAGGAGGTGGTGAGAGTGACAGGCAGCTTGTAGCGCTCCACTATTTCTTGTGCGTCAGGATCTATGCGAACTATCTGTGGAGGGAATGAGTCTTTAGGCTTCACTTCATCTTACGCTGACGTCACCGCGTACGTTCGGTCGCGTAATCGAGCGTGGCTTCAAATTGTCAAGTTCGTGGCATCCAGTTGTTAATATTATAGTCAGTTCCAAAAAATTTGGTGATACTGTGAGCGTGTTTTGCCGTGACTAAGACTGCAGTTTCACTGAGGCAGAGCGGAGCAGATCGGAGACGAGCTGTGCCGCGATTCACCAATCACAATGGCTGCTGCACATGACCGACCAGGCATATGTGGATTTCAAGCCATGTGATTGGTGAATCACGGCACAGCTCTGCTCCGCACCGCTTCACTCTGCGTCAGTGGAACCGCAGCCTTAGTGTCGGGTTCCGGTAGTGCGCTTAGCAAAGAGACAAAAAAAGTGGGTAGACAGATTTTTCTGCTCCTAACAATTTATTTTAATCTACCCGCATTCTCCAGTCAATCCGCGATCCTGGCGCTTGCAACAGCGTCGAAATATCGGGAACTCAAAGAAATATATAATCACGGAAGTAATCCCGTAAGTGACTTTTTAAATTTAATAACTAACCCTGATAACCTAAAACAGTGTTTAACATAATGTGAATGTACATTTAGATCGCGACAGACGTATTAGTTATTCTCCGGATATGAAAGTTTGAAAATTTAACCTAAAATGTCTTTGAATCAGTAACACTTACGCAACCGTGAAACATGAGAGCAATCCAGATAAATCCATGTTCGTCAATAGTCATTCCATCCGCTATGACATCATTATTCCAGTACTCATCAATTTCTAAGATTGTGCGACGTTTGCCTAAAAACGACCAAATTAATTTAGTACCTACCTTAAAATGTAGACGATAAAAACGGAAGACCACAAAATGGAAGACAGCGCTAGCAGAGCCGTGCGGAGATCCATCGTGCGCTTTCTTACCTCTCCCGATCTAATTGGTCTAATATTATTGCACGTCTGTCTCTGAGTCTTCGCTCGTTTCGTCCTTTGAAACCAGACTTCTGGACCACTTTAGCGGGTAAAAGAGAAACTCTGATACGATGAATTTTTTTTTTTTAATTTTTGAGCAATTTTCTAAGAGTTTAGCTTAATTTATCCTGGCTAGTTACTAGCTCCGCACAGGCCGTGCTTGCCGAGGTTGGTCTGTGGATGGGTTACCGTCTGCTATAGCGAGTTTCCTGCGTACCTCGGAAAGCACATAAAGTCGTTGGTCCCGGCTGTCGTTTGTAGATCTTTGACAGTTGTTAATAACAGTCAGAAGCTGGAAAGTCTGAAACCAGTCTTACCATGGGGTATCGTATTACCCAATTACTGGGTTGTGGAGATCCGATAGGGAGTCGCTCCATGTAAAATACTGATATTCAGCTGCATCTGGTGCGACTAGGCTAGGCAGGTGATGAGTTACTAGCTTATGCACGCGGCTCCTGTCGCTCGCTCCCTATTTCTCCCCCTTCAAGTTTTGTGCAAAGAATCTCTGCACCAAAATTCATAAAAATTGAACTAATGATTTAGGCGTAAAAGCGTAATAAGCACACTCTCTTCCATATTTATAATACTTATTAGTTGGAATAAAATGTATAAAATACCGAAAGTAAAAATCATACTTATGTGTGCCCTCTTTAAATCAAAGTCGAATGCTTCAATTCTTCTCGAGAGCGAGTCTATGTAGTACAGTATTGTGTTGTTCAGAGACCAGACCAGTCCGTTGGATATGGACACCGGCTTCAGTCGCACTTGCGGCACGAAGTGGGGCGGCTCCACACTGTATAGGGCGCCTTCGTCGTGCACTACGTCGTTGCCTTTTTGACGACCTTTAGTGCCTTTGTATGGAACAAAATGAGTTACATTTAATAAATGGCCATAAGCGGAACTGTTGAATCGATAAAGAGATGACCAAATTGATTTGTCTGTTTTCTCATATTTTAATTTTCCTTTCTCACTGCAACATTGATGACTTCAACATGTCCCCCTCTTGGCCATTTATTTATTAAACAAGCTCTCCACCTCCTTCGAAGGGAACTCATCCAAAACTTGATAATTCAAAACCAGTATTTAATTGTCAAGAAAATACGAGTAGCTACCTTAGTGAGAAATGATAGAATCTTATTTAGTTACCTCCCCAAAACCGGCCCAACGCGTCCGCTTTCCCTTCGTTAAGTATATTGTCGGGCAGGCCCAGGTCGAATGCAGCCACGAACCTCAGGGCGGAGTCCCCCGGCTTCGTCCAGTCCAGCAGGTGAAGCTCATTCCTCACGCCCACTAGGAGACGACTGCTGTTATGTATTGGAATTACTACGTTCACTTCACCGTAATCTACAATAAAATAATGTCATGTCTGTCTGTGCTCCATGTAGTTTTAGGCAAGTGTGCTTATAGTATGGCCACGTTTTGCCAGTTATGTTCCATAATGATATAGGGGCCGACCAGATCAACCAGGCACAAAGATAAACAAGATACTACTGTGATTTTATTTTATTTAGTCGGTTTAAAAGATTTTATCAAATTCTGTTACTTTTTTTTTTGAAAACGATGTCCCTCACTAGGAATTTCTCCTGTATCGTGGGTGCGCTTACAAACATAAAACCCAGAACAACTACTTTCAGATCATACAAATATTTATTGCGTGCGGGGATCGAACCCGCAACACACAGCGCAACTGTCCAACTGCTCAGCCACTGCGCCAAACGTGCCGTCAAACTTACTTTGACCTGAAACATAGCGCACCTAAACCTATTTACCATAAGATCTTATTATGTAATACCTATGTTTGACAAATAAATGATTCTGATTCTGAAATCATCTGTAACTATTCACATCAAACAAGTTTGCGATGACTTTGAAAAATCGGAATCTTTTTTGTTACGATAGTTTATAAAATAAAAAATAGTTTTATTTTTTATTCTCAAACAGGATATTTATACTAAAGAAAACACAAAAAATATTTTTTTTCTAGATAGATTTGTTTTTATCAGCTGATGCTGGTGATCACAAACTTTTTTTAATGAAAAGTGAAGTGATACGTGCACACGTATCACTTCAATTTTCACTTCTTGACGCTTCATTCTAAAATGGTCTTAGGCTCAATCTGTACCTACCTACTAAACAATATTCTACACTCGGAGATTGTATTATTGCACTACTTTAGTCCTTGACCAACTACACCCCACCAACTGCGGCCCAAACTTACCTACCGTCAGGTACTTACTGATATGTTTGACGACATGCTTCTTGGTGAGATAATTCAGCGAATGCACATCCTGGTTGAGTACATCCACCCAGTACAGAATGCCACTGTCATGGTCCCACACCGGACTCTCACCGTGAGTGAACGTCAGGTTCGTGTATTCAAATGTGTTGAAGTTCTTGAGTGATAGGTCATTTACCTGGCAAGACGTGTTTTTTAAGTTAACTTGAGATCGAAGGCTAGCTAATCCCCTGCCGGGGTCGCGGGACCAAGGGATTACCGTGACCCCGGTACGTAAAGGGCTATTGAAGGACACCGTGGATTTTAGTCAGTACAAGTCTGACAGTCCCTCCCGCCCTACCCTGGGTGGGAGGACTCATTTGATGATTTTACCACGATAAAAAAAAAGGCTAGCTAATCCGGGTCGCGGGACTGTCTAATTAGGTAACCGGTACCCTGGAACGTGGCTATTGATGGAACACCGTGGCTTTTATTCAGAGCGGGACGATTTTACCACACTAATAAAAAGGGCTAGCTAATCCATGGGGATGATTAAGAACAACGAACACTATCTGATTTGGCGACTAAAACTTCACTCCTATTCAGATAGGTTTTGTTTCGGTCGCGGGAAATTAATTCTTAAGAGGTTACCGCGACCCCGGAACGCAAAAAGCGACACTTTCCGCCCCACCCAGGGCTAGAGGACTCGAAGGATTTGATGATTGCTCAACCAAAAACATTCGTATTACCCAAATAACCAGTCTTTCTGCTTAGCTGTCTTCCATCAGAAATATAATAGTTACTAACCCGATAATAAGTAATGAAACACTTACATCATAAAAAGCAGCAGATTTGATACAATATAAACTATAAATTATAGTAAAAGACCGCAGTGAAAAACCCATGACATTTACTATTTGGTTGTTAGTGATAGAATGTGGTTTACCTATTCTTTACACATAAATGGTTCCGCTTTTAGTTAATTTGTGTAATTATAGCATGCAGGACACTATTAGTGCTAATTAGCGTAAAACATATGCATGTGTAAACCTTGATTGTTTACGTAATACAGGGAATCTGTTACCTCACTATTGATAAGTTATTAGCCTGAGATCTAACTTGTAATATCCTTTTACATTATTACTAGGCCAGACCTTAATGAAGGCATTTGAGATTAATCCAAAATATATATTGAGCAGTTAAACAATTCATTTTAATCTCTAATTAATAAACCACCACAGACTACAGACTAAAAAAAAGTTTAAATATAAACAACTGTTAACTAAACATTAATTTATTAAACCTTAATTACGTATTGATCAGTAATCATCTGCGTTATCGAATCTAAACAGATGTGGTTCGACGCCTCTACTGCCGGTGCCTCGTATCGTGAAGATGGCGCCCGCTAGTGGCTCGGTGGTGCTATCCAACTTTTCACGTGATGACGTCACGAACAACTCATCGAGGTTGGGCCCACCCCAGCAGACTGACGTCACTCGGGAGACTGGCAACTTATACCCGAATATGACTTGACGCGTTTCGGGGTCAATGTGTAATATCTGAAGAAAAAAATTATTAAAATAGTTTAGAGAGCGTTTTTGTTTTGTGTGGGGAAGTCCTTATGGATTACTCTCCTTCTGTACATTTTACTGTTAAGGAAAAGTCGACTGGTCCTATAACTACAATAAATCGGTGGCCCGGGAGTTATAAAGTATGTGAGCCAAATTTCACGCAAATTAGATAAGGAGTTTTTGCGTGAAATACTGGCAAATATCTTCAACTTTAAACATTTATAACACTGGTTTGATAATGACTGTTTTTGGGACAATCCTGCCGCAATATTCCCAGCTCACTGCAACTCCTAAAAGCCAGGATTAACAATGACGTTTAACAAAAAAGCGCTTAGACAATGAAGCTCGACGAATTTGGACATTGAATTCAACTGTCTTGAACCCCGCAACAAAATGAATCAGATAATATATATACTTACAGTCCCGCCGAACATGAGCGCTACCCACAGATCCCCTCGGCTGTCAATAGTCATGCCATCTGGTACAGCGTCTTCGTACCCCAACGCTGCTATGTCTATTATCGTTCTCCGACCAGCTGATAACACAAATAGAACAGTTTATAATATCTAGTGATCCATCTATAACAAATATTTATCACTATAACAATGTTAAATACCTGAATAGATGACAGATTGTGATAAAGGAATTGCAACCAGGTTGCGAAGATAAGTTATTTGTACTGAAAATCACTACAAATAATTATATAATTTAAATATAGGTACAACTATTGGCGCCGATTGTGTATGAAGTTTTTTATTAGTGATCGATGCCAATGTCCGGTATCTGAAAATACGTACTTAAGTCTCCTCTCATGACATCAAAGTCGAAAGCCTCAACTCTCTGCGTGGCCGAGTCGATGTAGTAGAGGATTGTGTTGTTGAGTGACCACGCTATACCGTTGGAGATGGACACAGGACGCAGATGGACTCGTGGCTGGATGAAGTTCTCCTGTTCCACACTGTAGAACGTCGCCTTGTCCGGAACCACGTCGTCTCCTGTTTGAGGGCCTTTCGTTCCTGTTGGGGAAATGAATGTTGAGAGTTTAGAGGGGTGATCAAATGTAGCTCCCGACTGTGTAATTAATAGATATTATTGCCATAGATACATCATTAAATGTAGGATTTAAGTAGAACATGAGAACCAACTGCTACAATTTCTGCCAGCGTCACTACGTCTATCTTGGACAATGTTTATATTTTGGATGAGAGCACCAATTTGACAAATTGCAAGAAGCATACGACTGACTGACTCGAGATGATAAGCAGTGCCAAATATAGGGGTGTGCCAACGGTGCCCAGGCACAACATACCTTAGAATTAGATGGTCCGACCAGGGTGCAGTTACAGAAGCTCGCAGTAAGCGCATAAAAGGCTAATTACGGCACTGATGATAAGATGCAAAAGTGGCATCTAACCTTACGCAGATATTTTGAATCAATATTCATGATGTCTCGTCTCGTAAATGCTTTCAAAACAGACCGATTCCTTCATAGGTAGAATTTATAAGCACAAACTTATACCTGCCCAAAATCGTCCTTCTGCGTCAGCTTTCCCTTCGTTAATAACATTATCCGGTAGACCGATGTCCACTGCGGTTAGCAAACGCATAGCACTGTCGCCTGGGACATTCCAGTCCAGGAGGTACAAAGAGGAGCGGGCGGCAATCAGCAGGCGATGAGTACCCGCCACAAGAGAAACCACGTTCACTTCACCATAACCTGGAATAATGCGATATTATGGGGTAGGAAGTGTATTTCTGATCAATAACAAGATATCTTCCACTTATTTTCTGGCTATCAGTAATGAATTCGACGGAACTGACAGATGGCATGACCGCTGCGGTCCAAATTGTTCAGTCTGAATGTTTGTGTATGTGAGTAATGTTTGTAAATTTGTAAACGTACAAGACACTGTTTAATTTTTTATAAAAAAAGAGTGTTATGGAGAGTTTCTTGGTCCGTATTTAAAGTAACTACTTGTTGAATTCTATAATTTACTATTTGTTAAAAATATTTTATGGGATTTTAACAATAGTTATTTTAACTACTGATCAAATAACTTGCCTCACAGAATGATGTGTTTGTCTGATCTGTGCGATTTTCGTATTAATATTTGGTAGGATCATTTAATTTGCAGAAAAAATGTATCGTTTGATAGCAACGTTTGAAGATTGATCTAGATGGATGAAACTTACTTATATGCTTAGTATAAATCTTCCCGGACACGTAGTCGAGTCGATGCACGTTGTTCTCCTTCGCGTCCACAAAGTACAGGCTCTGTAGCTCGGGGTCCCACACCGGGCTCTCTCCATGAGAGAACAGAGCGGGAGTACCTGGATGGTCATGCGACGATACCTAGTGGTTGTATCCTTATCATTTAGCATATACGTATAAGTCCTTTATTGATAGATGCAATTAACACAGACGGATAAGGCGTTGAGGACATCAAGACCTGTCAATTTAAAAAGCCGATCGTTGAGCTTATGAGTTATGGGTCGTTTAGAATTCAATTTAATAGATACAACTTCTACTGCGACTTTGCCTGCATCATTTCTTTGGGTTAAGCGGAATAATGTGACATTAAAGTAGTGTCTGGCCGAAGGTTTTAATTTAAAAACTCTAACAAAATCTATTCAGATTTGGCCAAGTCAATCATTGTGTGGAAGTAGTTACAAGGCAATGTAACCATTATGGCTAAAGAATGAATTGGTATTTAATTTCGGTAGTATAAATGTCATTATGCGGGTTCATATAGACACCTTGAGTCTCAAAGATGTGCAGGGTGCGCTGACGAACCTCAAGCCGAAACGATCATCCGGCCCTGACGGTATACCAGCGTTTCTCTTTAGAGATTGTGCTAGAGTTTTAGTAAGCCTGCTGCATTACATATATAACGCGTGTTAAAGCAATCGACGTTCCCGGATCAGTTAAAGACTATACGTGTCGTTCCAGTACCCAAGGGTGGGGTGCTAAGGACAGGAAACCTCCTCGAGTGCCCGAGGCTGGAAATTCCTTTCCGGATACGTCCGGGGGGAAGCCCAGATTCTCGGGACGGTGCGCCCCGGGATGCGGGCAAGTACTCCCCTACAAGGGGTCTCCTTGCCCGTATGCCAATGTCCTGTCGCGTCGCTCCACTACGTGTCCCTCTGCTCAGCAGAGGGCACAGTGGTTGGAGCAAGAGCGGGCACGGCGTGCACTTACCCTGCCGCCGTGCAGGCAGGAGGAGGTATTGCACTCCCACCTCCTCTTGCCACCGCTATAATCTCGTAGCCCCGAAGATTGTCAGGATCACGTCTCTGACTTTCGACGGGGGTCGAGGGCCTTGGCTTAACCGCCCGGGCCGCGAGGTAGAAAACCTCTATAAAAAGTCACCCCGAATCTCAAGCGGCGGAGCACCGCGAGGAGATGTATGGCTGACGGGAGTTCTTTTGAACAAATCAGTCGCTAGTGCTACCCTCGCCAGGGTACCGGCCCACCCTCTGGCGAGTAAAAAATGTTGTAGGCTTATCTAGGTACAGGGGTCTCTGCCTAGATGGACCGTTTTTCCCCCACACTCGTGGGAACTATATGGAGAAAAAAAAATCCCCCCCCCCCGCAGCGAGCCAAGGAGGCTCACGTGCCCGTGAGGTGGAGTCGCTGGACTTGTCCAGCACGTCCACCTCACCGGCACCGAACGAGCGGGCACAGAGTGCCGCTCTCAAAAAGAGGATGGTGCTGACGCCGTCATCGATGTCGGAGTCCGACTCAGCGTCAGACGCCATCACGCGCGGAGGAGGAAAAGGGGCCGCCGAGAGGAGGAAACGCTTCCTCAAGCGGCCCCATTCGTTGTCTGAAGACGACGAGCCTGCCTCGAGCCGGAAGATCCCGACAAGTGTTCGGGGTAAAGGCCGAGGCAGGACCGGCGGTAGAGGGTGCCAGGAGGAGCCCACCCTGGAGGAGGCGGTGAGGGCAGCCGTCCGCAGCCTGGCCTCCACAAACCCCGGAAAGCGGGCGACCAAGGATCGGGCCGCAGGCGCAGCCACTGCAAAAATTATGGCGGCGGTGGCGGCGGCTAGCCTCGGCCAGGCTCCGCCCGCATCGACGGATGGGGACGAGATGTCCAAAATGCGGGCGGACGTCGCCCGCTTGACGGCTGCGATGGAGGTTCTCCAGAAGGAACGAGTGACGTCACGGACAGTGCGCGATACACATCAGCTGTACATGTTAACACAAGTAAATATTATAAATACTGCAATATTTCGTGTGAAGTTCGTGTTCAGGTGTGCTATTTAGCCTGATTTACTCGTGTGATTGTTAGTGGGACTGACTTGTTTATTTTAGTGGTGTAAATTAAGTAAAACAATTGTGAATCTCGTGTTTTTTAACAAAAACAAGGGTGACTTGAGATTGTATGCGGTCAGTGGTACCTACATTAATTACATATTGCTTCTGACAAGGATCGACGCAGGGTCAAATTTTGCGCAGCAAACGCCATCTAGAGGCATAGATCAGTACTGGGAGTGTGGCGCCATCTAGCTACTTCGTGTGGTACTGCTACTTCCGATAAAGATCGACGCAGTGTCACATTTTGTGGAGCAAGCGCCATCTACCGGTATAGATCAGTATTAGAAGAGTGGCGCCATCTGGCTACTTCGTGTCATACTGCTAATATGGTAAAGTGCGCATCTTGTGGAAGATTCCTGGCGTCCAAAGGGGGCGCCATTTGTACTGGATCGGGGTGTCAAAATCGTTTCCACCTCGCTTGCTTGTTGCTGCCTGAACAGTCGCAGATTGGCAGCGACTGGCTGTGCCCCGAGTGCAGGAAAAGGTTGCCCAAGAGTATTGGGGGCGCCACACACGTCAGAGACGGTGATCTTTCTGCTCTACCCTCGGCTGCGCAGGCCTCAGCGTCATCAACACCAGTGGCTATTGTGGGATCAGCTTCGTCAGCGGCGGAAGCTTCGTCGGTGGCTGCACCTGCGGCTGCTATACGGGGCAGTATGGTTGAATCACCTGTCGCGGTGCCTCAGGCCAAGCCTTCTAAGGCCGAGCCACCTGCTAAGGTACTGTCTCGGGCTGGAAGTGAACAGGGGACAGACGGCGAACCCTCATCCCTGGAAACCCAGCTTACTCTTCGGGAGGAAATCAGGCTCTTCCGCTCCGAGCTACGCGAGGTCAGAGACGAGGTCAGAGAATTTCGCCGAGAAATGACTGGCCTTCACGCGTCGTTGGGGGTCTGTACTGAGCGGATTGACAAATTGGAGGCCCGAATTGAGGACCTGGAAACCAGGCAAAGCGCTGCTCTGCCCGACGCCAGGGTGAGCCAGTTGGAGCAAATAGTGACAAGGCTGCAGTCCGAGCTCGACGACCGCGAGCAGGACCTGCTTAGCTCTGACCTGGAGATTGCGAACATCCCTGAGGTTCCGGGTGAGAACGTGCTGCACACCGTAGGACTGGTTGCGGCGAAGCTAGGTGTTGCACTTGATGAGCGGGATATAGTGTTCGCGCAACGGGTGGGCCTCAGATCTGGCCGTGAGCCGCGGTCTTCGAGTGCGGAGAGCCCAACAGGAGCAGCGGCGGCAGTTCAGGCGCGAGCCCGGCGTATCGTGGTGCGCCTAACCAGGCGCGGGCTGCGCGACGATCTGCTGAAAAGCGCCCGCGTGCGCCGCGGAGCTACCACTTCCGATCTTGGCCTCCCCGCGCCCTCGCATCGCTTCTTCCTTAATGAGAGGCTTACAGGGAAAAACAGGCAGCTGTTTCACAGAGTTCGTGAAGCTGGTAGTCGTCTCGGGTGGAAGTACACCTGGACGAAATTCGGACGCATCCTGGCAAGGCAAGGTGAAGGCAAGCCCATACACTGCATCCGCAATGAGGACGACCTTTCCCGGGTTTTTGGTCTTGAGGCGTCCGCTGACCATCGGGTGTAACATCTGTTTAAATGTGTCTCGTATTAATAACTTTTTTACTAAACCCATACATTGTTTACCTTTTCTGTTCAGTGTGCATTTTTGTTACGTTTTGTCTTTAAGTTTGTACTGTGTGAGGTCAGATCTCTTCCCGTTTTTGTATATTTTGGCATTATTCTGCTGGGGCCCAGGTGCCCAATCACTCCTTACATCTTATTTACATTATTTATACTTTAAAAGGCGGCTTATCATTTATAATTCTACTATACTAACTATTATAAGTACACGTTTATCAACAACATTTTACACTAGCTATTTAAATTATACTAACTATTTACACAATATGAGCATTCTATACATTTACATCTTTATGAACAAATGAACAAGACTAAACATCTTACAGTTGGTTTTTTTAACGCAGGGTCGTTGGGATCACGTCATGACGAGTTTCTTGTTGCCATGGAAAGTATCGGGGTGGACATCATGGCCATAAATGAGACTTGGCTTAGGCAGGGAGAGGAAGGCCGTGCGCCGTCAGTCCCGGGCTACCGCCTACGGCACGTGCCGCGCCCGGCCTGCGTGCGCGGCGGGCGGGGGGGCGGCGTGGGCTTCTACCTGCGTCGCGGAGTGCGCGTGCGCGCTCTGCCGCACCCGCCGGGGTCGCAGGTCGAGCAGATGTGGCTTAGACTTAACATCAACTCACATTCGGTCATTGTTGGGACTGCATACAGACCACCGTGGCTTGATGTCAATGTTTTCCTGGATGCGATCACGGATTCTCTTTCCTCTTTTGCCAATGCGGACAAGGTTCTCCTGGTGGGTGATTTTAACATTAACGTTTTAAACCCCTCTGATAACAAAACTAAGCTGCTAAATAACTTCTTGCATTGTTGCAAGCTCAGACAAATTATAACCAAGCCCACTCATTTTACAGACCACAGCGAAACGTTAATAGATTTGGCTTGTACTGACGCCCGTGTGTGTGGACACTCAGTTTCACACATACCTGAACTAGGTCAGCACGCAATTATAAGTATCGAACTAAACTTTAAAGTAGAGAGGCCTGTCCCACAATGGATAACTTATAGGCCGCTCAAAGATGTCCTCCCTGAACTTTTTAATGACGACTTAAATAAAATTGACTGGGAACATATTGAGAGTCTCCAAGACGTGAACTCAATGGTGGAATTATTTAATCGATACATTTTGGCACTGTTTGATTTGCATGCACCCATTAAAAGAGTCTTAATTAGGGAAAAGTCACTTCCCTGGATAACCTACACTGTAAGAGAAATGATAAAGCTGCGAGACAAGTGTCATGTAAAGTTTCAAGCTTCTAATTCAGATAGTCATAGGAAATCTTATACAGAATTAAAATACCTGGTAAGAACGGCAATTGAGAGTGAGAAGTGCGCATATTTCAAAACTTATATTAATAATAACATTACACAGCCTAAGAAGTTATGGAGTCATATAAAGTCTACAATTGTCAATTCAAAAAAGTCAGAAAATAGTTTGCCTCACTTCTGCAACAACCCGGATAATATTAATCAGCACTTCCTAGACGTTCCAGGTAGTGGAGAGGTTGCTACTGCGGATCTATTATATTTTCAACAGCATCGGCACAGTGACAGTAATTTCCAGCTTGAGCCAGTGCAGGGGGAAGCAGTGTTGAGAGTTCTGCGTAGTCTCAGATCCAATGCGCAGGGCTCTGACCGGATCTCTTTGGAGATGCTGATGTTGACACTTCCTCGTACTCTTACTGTCATTACTGCTATTGTCAATAGATCAATCATAACGTCTGCCTTCCCTGATCTGTGGAAAATGGCAATTGTTAGACCTCTCCCTAAAGTGAATAATCCCACCAGTGTGAGGGATCTCCGCCCAATCAGCTTGCTCCCTTGTCTATCCAAAATATTGGAAAGGGTTGTCTCTAACCAACTTAGGTTTTATCTAGAGCACCACGCTATTTTACCCGAGGTTCAATCTGGTTTTCGCAGAGGCCACAGCACAACATCAGCTCTACTCGATGTAGTTGGGAACATTCTTGAAGCCAGGGACAAGGGTATGGGAACTCTCCTTGTCCTACTAGATTTTTCTCGTGCTTTTGACTCAATTAATACTTCTCTGCTACTCGCAAAGTTATCTTATTATGGTTTTAACATTGAAACAGTAAAATGGTTCGAGAGTTACCTTACTGATCGATCACAGTTTGTCCAGGTGTCTGGTGACAATGGTGATAATGTGTCTTCTAGTCCACGGCGCGTGAGCAGGGGTGTGCCTCAGGGATCGATTCTTGGCCCACTGCTCTTTATCTTGTACAGCGCTGACATTATCAAATGTCTGATCAACACCAAGTTCCATCTATACGCTGATGATCTGCAGATGTACCTCTCCTTCTGTGCCCAGGATACTGCAGAAACAGTAAGACTCATAAATGAAGATCTAGACAGAATTGCTGATTGGTCCAGGAGAAACTCCCTGGTTCTGAATCCAACAAAGTCTAAGTATATTGTGATGGGTTCCAGGGATTTTCAAACCAAAATGCGCACTAGTCATCTGGATATCAGGATTGATGGTTGTGCTATAGAGAGGGTTCTGGAAGCTCGTAACCTAGGTGTGGTGTTTGACGGACAGTTAAACTTTGAAACTCACATTCTGGAAGCTGTGCGCAACTGCTTCTACCGACTCAAGCTTCTGTATCGTGTCCGTCCCTACATAAGTGTGGATATGCGAGTCATGCTTTGTGAATCACTTGTCCTATCTAAGCTGAACTATGCTGACACTGTGTATGGGGCGTGCATTCTCGGTAGAAGTCAGAAGTTAATCCAGCGGGTACAGAATGCTTGTGCTAGATTTTGTTACAATGTGCCGCCCAGAACCCATATCACTCCTTTTTTGAATAAGGGTAATTTGATGAGAATGTCAGCGCGGCGAAAGCTTCACCTGGCTACCCTACTTTTTGGCATCATTCTCACAAAAAAACCAGATTATTTGTATAAAAAACTGTCTTGGTCGCGCGACGTTAATCAAATAAAAACCAGAGCATCATCGTACCTGATGTTGGCTTCCTCCCACAGAACTGCCGCTTTTCGTGGCTGTTTTAAATTCGCTGCCAGTCGCTGCTGGAATGACCTCCCACCACCTTTTCGTGCTCTTAAATCAGTTAGTACTTTTAGGATCAATTTTAAAAGTTATTTACTCCAACAGCAACAAAATACCAATTAACACGAGTAACTCACTATGTTTTGCACGCAGTTCGCAATGGTGACTGGAGGCGTCATATTTATAGCGGATAACTGTATGGTGATGTACTATTTAGGGATTATTCGTACAATCTAGCGACTGTTACTGAATCCTCAACTTCTTGACGCATTTGTCTTTCTCATCTTGTATTTTTTTACGCCAAACTTGGTATTAATAATTATTATTTAAGTCCATAGTATTAACTAGGTGACATTTTCACTTTATTACACACTATTTTTATTATTTATCTACCACATAAATGAATATTGTTTTTATTTTTCTGTTGACATAATGTCTGCGCCCGCGTCTCTGATTTGTCGGTATTGCCAGCCTAAGACAATTATGGCATAGACAAGCGGTTACGTCGGGTGTCAATTTAGTACATTATTTATTTTATTTTAAACATGGTTATCTACTTATTATACTTTTATATTTATATCATATTTTTGGTTATTTATTTATTTTATAATAACATAAGTACGTATCTGACCGTGACATCACTTTGGGCCCTATCAGAAAACCAGCGCTGTGACAAAATTAAAAATGTCGCAGCACATGCTGAGATAGGAGCCTTTTGGCCTCGCACAGGACTAATTGTTGTTTTTTATTGGTTTTACCTTTTGTTGTTTTTCTTGTATATATTTTGTTTCCTTTGTTGTTTTTATTCATGTAATTTTTTTGTTCTGTCTTGTGTGTGCCAATAAATCTCTTTTCTTTCTTTCTTTCTTTCTTTCTTTTTATTATCTACTCATCAAAGAATTATTAAAAGTTTAGTACCTAACCGTGTCGTGATATTTATGACACGATTATTTAAAGTACTTTGAGGACACGTTGCTGTGAGTTGTCAATTGCAATTAAAATATTGATATTTTTTTATCAAACACTTTCTATTCACAATTCACTGCTTTAATAGATTTTGAAATAATCTATGTAAAGACTATCCATGGCAAATCCAAAATATTTATTTAGCTCCGTGAATAAGCACAAATTGGCGTTCAAATATCCTCGATGGTACAATTAGAATACTTTAAATAAAATATGTTTACAACAGGCATCACAGTTACTTACCATAGAAATTCTATAAAACGCTTGTGCTTCCTGGGTGTCCGAGGCAAACGAATAATAAATTATAGAAACCAACAAAATTATCAAAAACATTATATTTATTTTAAATATTTAAAATTTTAATTAAAAATAAATTTATTTCCATGCAGAACTGCACGAGGGGTTGTTTTCTGTACAACTGTGCATCAAATGTTTTCAAAACATGTCAAAGCAATAAAATGATACGACAAAGGGTTTTTTGCGACAAAAGTGAACGTAAACAGTTAGCGGGGTCGTTATCGCGGGACAAAATGACACTGCAGAGTGAAACAATACCATTGGACTCGATACCTTTTATTTGAAAGCGGCGACCCCTACAGACGTACACTTACAATTAAATAATTAAGAATATTCCATAGAAATCTTACACCGCACTCTCCGATCGCTCAGATCACTCGTTCACAAGAATCTTATTTCATAGTAATAATAAATTGAAAGTCTACACTTATTATAATATTTGCTTATTGGCTAGGTCCAGTACGCACTGTACGCAGTCGTCGATATGGCACATGGGGTATCACACACGTATGATTGTCACAGACAACGTCGAACTTCAAAGTCGAACTTTTACTAAGATTCTGTGTGCCACGTCGACAACTGGGTGCTGCACGTCGAAACGTGTCCAGTCGAGCACAGCCGTGCACGCGAACATGAGCCCTAAGTGGAGGGAGGTAGGGCTGACAGTGGCAGCTAGGCCAGGCTGGCGGGCGCGGGCTCGGGCGGGGCGTCGGCCGGCGCCGCGGCGGGCGCGGGCCCCCCCCCTGCCGCCGCGCCCGGCGCTGACACTGCGCCTGCGCCGCCGCTCTCCGCCTGCAACCTAAGGAACACATACAATGTTAATGAGACAATCGTAAAAAAACAGGTAAGTCAGGATTGAATAAATCGTTTAACATTGTTAGACCCCACAGGGAAGAAAATTTTTTTTTGTCTTTTTTTATGAAAAACTTAAGTCGTTAAACAAAACATGTTCTTACCCTACCCTCTCTCCAAAATAAGAGAGATCTAGATATTTTTTATTTTCTTTTAAATCAAACCCATGATTTTAGTTCACGACTACCGCTCTAACAATGGACAAAACGCGGTCACAAACGCACTTGTTTATAAACACTACGATCCAAATAGTACAAGTAGTGTACAATCGGTACAGTTGTACAGTACATTTTATGTAAAGTAAAACCGAGTTGACCACAATGAGATTTCTATTATTATCCCAATGCTGAGGCTTCATTAGCGAGCGAAGATTCGCGTCGCTTTGTCGCGACAAAGACATCATGTTCTGTCGATGTTTTTATTATCCGTCAGTCGGTTAGCAAATTATGAACTGTTCATTATTAAGTAAATAATGTCTCTTCTAATATTTCAAACGGTGTCAAATGTATATTTTACATGTAATTATGCCCTGATAAATAACTTACTTCAACAATACAATTACTTAACAATTGTATTGTTGAAGTAAGATATTTATCCATTATTAATTTATTAGTAACCTTGAAATGTCGCCGTTAGTATTATGAACTGCTTCGAGAAAAGGATGGTAGGGCCGTAGTTTCAGATATAGCCATACACACCCACTAAGAATATTCACCCTTAACAAGCACATGTTAGAGCTCTATTTAGATTACCTCTGATGCGCTTGGTGCCGCGCGCGGAACTCTGCGGCTTTCAGTTGTTCGAGGTGGAACTGTTGTCGCTCCTGTATTAGTTGCTGACGCTGGTACTCTAGTCCTGAGACACACAAACATAATGATTGTTATTAGTACTTATTTGCTTATAAAAGTTGGAAGAAAATAACGTTTCTGAGGGCGCTAAACTAGTGGTCCAAATCTGGGTTTTGTTGGATTATAAATGTAAAAATTTGGTTGGATGTGTCTCTCAATCAGGTCGGAACGGCTGAACGGATTTTGATGAAATTTGGTAGGTTATAGTCTGGATTAACACATAAGACATTTTATACCGGAAGCACAATTCCACGCGGCTGAAACATCTGGCAACAGCTAGTAAATGTATAAACTAATACTATAATATATTACCTTCCCGTTCCCTCTCCATAGTAGCCTCCAGCTCTTCAAAGTGTCGCAGTTTGATTTCCAGTTTCTTCATCTGCGTCTCCACTAGTAGGGCGACCAAAGATTTGATCTTCCTCTCCTCGACGCCGGCGAGGTGCTTCGCCTTGACAGCGGCCGCGGCCAGCGCTGCGGCGGCTGCGGATTGCAGCTTCGCGTCTACTGTCGTTGGGGCTTCGGTTTTTTCTGCATTTTGTAGAATACAAGTTAATTATGTTGCTATTATACATACATAAACTCACGTATATTCCCATAGAGGTAGGCAAAAACCACAGGGCGGTACTAGACACGATCCCTACATCCTTCCACCTTATCCACATTCATACATCTGGTTGCACGCCGATTGCGAGTACTAATAATTTAGGTACTAGTATATTATATAGACTAGCACTTTGCCCGCGACTTCGTCCGCGTGGGTTACGTGCTTTCTTAATTCCCCCTTTTCACCCCCTTAAAGGTTAAATTTCCAAAAACCCCTTCTTAGTGCTCCCCTACATTATAATAGGAAACCGTGTGCAAAATTTCACATTCCTAGCCCCAGTAGTTTCGGCTGTACGTTGATATGTCAGTCAGTCAGTTCTCCTTTTATATATATAGATAGATAAGATATAGGAACTGATAGGGTAATTGAGAGCTAAGTAGAATAGTGATATTATAGAGCTCAAGGGTGTGCGCAAAAAGGTGCATTTACATTGAATTATTCTCATAGTCCAATGGGATGGCTGTTCACCAACACCAAGAGAGATCAAGGTTAGGACCAACAGCTTTATGGGCTTCTATACTCAGAGCTGTTAATTAGGAATATAAGTAAAGGCCTATAGAACCCATGACCTCACCAGTTGTTCAATAAAGACAATCGGACAGACTTTATTATTATTTTATTATTTTCGAACCAGTGATACGTTGCGCGATTATCAAAGAATAGTCACCAGGTTGTGCTGCGGGCTCCTCCTTGGGTTCCTTGTCTGCGTCAGGCGCGGCAGGCGGCGCCTCTGCCGGTTCGTCCTTGACCTTGGCGTCTCCTTCCTCCACCTCCATCGGCTCTGTCTTGATGTCTGATGAGCCCTCCTTCTTAGGTTCGGCTGGACAAATAGGGTAGTTATTTAACATTTTTGGTATTATCATTTTGAAGTAAGTTATGAATGTCAGGGCGCTACACTTGAAGAATAAGTACAAAATTGCTTGAACTGATTAGGATCAGGAGTTGTCAGTTAAGCTGATTATTTGACAAAGTAACAACAATTTAGTTGACTTGATAACTGCATTAAATTCAAGAGTGTTAATATTCCATAGCAATATTGACACAAACAGCAAAACAAAAAATAGTTTCACCGTCTTCATTGCGTTTAGTGTCATTAATGGAAACACAAAATTACTTTTCCAGACTTGAATACGCTTTTTTTTAAACTTCTTCTCTTCTCTTTTTTTTTAATCAAAATTATTCACATGGGCGATCATTTTCGTTGGGCTTTTTCTAAAAATGTCCAATTAAAAAAAACAAATGGTACTATGGTATGGTTAATACTACAATTGGAGAAATAGTTACTATGGCACAGAAGTTGGTCGCGCGACTGTACGACTTACCGTGACTCCGGAACGTAAAGGGCTATTGGAGGACACTGTGGATTTTAGTCAGTACGAGTCTGACAGTCACTCTCGCTCTGCCCTGGGTGGAAGGACTCATTTGATGATTTTACCACGATAAAAAAAAATGGCACAAAAGTTGTAGTATTGCTCTCGGCCAAGTTATATTGTACCATTTTTTTGCGATGTCTTTCAGAAAAGGCCCAAAAATGTTTGGGGCCTGAATGATCTATTAACAGAATACAGTTACCAGTGGGCGACAGTTCAGGCGCGGTGCCAGCTATCCCGGTGGCGGCCAGCGCGGCGGCCGGTCCGTGTGCGGCGGCTGCCTTCACGTGCGCCTCCATCATAGCTGCTGGGACCTCGTCCTGACAACCAGCATATATTCTCATCAAACGAACTACAAAGTGAAAGCCTGGTTTCCATCATAAGGGATGACGAGCGATGTGGTGTAAAAACATGCATGATTTGACCAAAACGGTGGAGATCTCAACCAATTGGATTTAAAAATAGGGAATAAGATACTTACTTACTAGGTCTTGATGTACGACAGCTATTTTTTATATTTAAATGTTTTTTATTGCTTTTTTGTAAAAATATTTAAAAATGTAATTTATAAGTGTAAAAATGAATAAAGGAGGAATAAGATAACGAATATCTGAACACAACTGGGTCCTTGTCATCGAAGAAAGTTTCAATCACTAATATAACATGGTTATTATCGTATTAGCTCTAATGACCTAAATTATCAACAAATCATCAACATTATTACTCAGTCTAATGTAAATCTCGTTCCTTTCTTTTCTGACGGCTACTTCTGATTGAGCATCTTAAAGACTCGGATAAGTAAATTTGAAGCCGTTGATTCGTAACAGACAAAGATCCAACCGAGAAAGATCATTAATTTCCAGCGTAAATGGTTTGGGACGCGTTTCCGCAGCCAACAGCTAGGCCAATTTTTTTCAGCGCAAGCAGACAATGTTATATTCTAACCTTGATAGCAGCGAATTCTTCCATAGCAGCTCTTGTAGCCTTTGACGCGATCCGCGGATCCACCACGGAAGCTAGAAACGCGACTGTGGACATCACGGGGTTGCCAGTCTTGCTGAATGGGATCGGCTGGTACGCTAGTGGACCTAACACGCCACCTGTGACATTATAAAGAATAAAAATTAAAGGAATTGTTTACCCAAGTTAACTTTGGTGCATATACTAGTTTGTTGAAGTCACTGAATTGAAAAAAAAATCTATTGTGAATAGAAACAATGAAAGCAAGAATTTTAGGATCGACCAGTCGTTGCGGTGCCGCTCCAGCAAGTTATGTAGTTTGAGTATATTTATGTAACAATATGTATCGTGTACCAGCTTGCGGGTCGTGCAGGTATGGCTCCTCTATGGGCAGGCGCAGGAAGTGCAGGATGCACTCGTCCTGCGTGCGAGTGCCCACGTGTGCGGCCACTCTGTTCCAGTCGTCGCGGTGCAGCTCCAGCGCCTCCAGCAGCAGCAGGGTCTCCTGCTCCGTCCAGGCCCGACCGCGCACTCCGCCACGGTACTGGAACGGACATGGACAATATAGTCGGGAGCTCCGAACTTATCAAACTTACGGAAGTGAAATCAATTGAACTGGCCAGTTGTATATTGTCCCAGATCCCAGTAAGTTACCTGGTCGATCTTGAGTCCTGCGGCAGTCCCCAGCTCCAGCGCGGGCTCGGGCTTGATGGGCGGCACGGGCGGGGCGGCGCCGGCACCTGCCTCCGCACCGTTGGGCAGACCTGGCTCCACCTTCGGCACGTTCTCCGCTGGATAATATTAATAATTGTATTTATATACATTTCCTTTTAAGTTAATTTTCAAGTATTATACGGAAGGTGCAATTGAATTATAATATTCGTTTCGATTAAACATACAAATCTTAATTTGAAAGTAGCTTTTTGTATCAAGCAACTTTAGCGTCAGTAATGTGTGATCATAAATGTAAATTCAATAAAAAATCAAAACGTCAAACATCCTTTCGGCGCGTTCCTTCAAACAGATGTTACCTGCAACTTCAAACCAACAAGCTTTTAGAAGACCATGCCTTTTTTTAACTTAGAAGTCTAAGAGTCCACGTAACTGTAGATCAAATAACACCTTCATAATCGTCATCATCCACAACCTGATATCTCTCATTGCTGATTATAAGCCTCTTTTTACTCCTCTCTCGTATATGTTCCTGTGCCAGCTTCATCCGGGAAATAAAATAGAAAAAATGTCGTCGTCCCCCTGGTTAGGAATCAAGATTCCACATATCTGTATCTCAAATTGCACCATATTGTCTGCCACATAAGAGTTATTGCTTACCCGGTCTCGGCTGCGTGGGCCTGGTGACGAGCGGCTGCAGGCCGGACGGTGTGTCGGACAGCACGTGGAAGTGGGACGTGGGCGGCGGACCCATCGCTGTGGGACGAGACTCAGCCTCCAGCTGTGGACCACACACAATTTTATTATCAAAATACTGTCATACCAGCGACACCAAGAAAAACATTGATAAAAGAGAGAACTTTATTTACAGAGCAATAAAGTTTCTGTTGGTATATATTTCCAAATCAAACACACATTTTGGGATCGCGACACATCTGCAGAATGTACGGCCCCGAATTTTCAATTAAATACGTTTGTAGTGTTTTTCAAGTTCCCTCAGTTCCATCAGCCGAAATAAAGTAGCATTCATGAGCAAGTGACAGGCCGATCGTAGGTTTGGCGTGCGTAGTTGAATTCTAATGCTATTTTCGTAATTTTCAGTCGCTTTACAGGCTGGCGACAAGGAATATCCGACTGTTCGGCGCATTTGGTGTGTTATGCCAACCGAATACTACGACCGATAATTCCGTTTCGTCGCCGCACATTTTGCAGATGTACCGATTAGATAACCCCAACATGCTAAGAAGAAGAATGATCTTCATCTTGTTCTACAATAATGTGGTTAGACCGCTTCCCTCACCTGATAGTTGATGAGGCCCCACTGCTCCAGGAAGCCGTGCACGCGCATGATGGCGCACACATCTCCCGCCAGGTTGCGACGACATGCTGTGCTGGTTAAATACTCAGTAGGGTTCAGGCGGTATGTGTCGATCATGAAGTTCCTACGTAAAAGAAAATAGGTGTTTGTGTGTTTTAGTTTCTATGTATGTTTGTAAACGCACCCACGACAAAGGAGAAATTCCTAGTGTGGGGCAACGTTTTTAAAAACAAAAAAAAATTGATTCATCTGTTATTGGCAACTGTATAAGCCTTTTACTCTTAAATAACTACACTATTTGTTAATTTATATACACAAGCTGTTGGTGTACCTTTATAAATAAATAAATAAACATCAGAGAAATCACAATTTCAATACCTGTAAGCTAGATAAATCTCCGGCGTCTTAGACTTGTTCTTTCCGTTGAAGAACTCTGGCAGCGCGCGCTTCTCGATGGTGTGTATGGAGTTGTAGTCGAACCACGCGGAGTACGACGGCACCACGATGTGATGAGTCTGGTCCGTCACGTTGTCTTCTAACTCCTCCTTCGTTAGCATCTCCTGTGATTTATTTGGGTTAGTCGACGTGAAAGTGAGTGATGAATTGAGCATATGAGTTTAAAATGTTATTTGTAAACAAAGATATGATACAAAAGTCCCGTTTACGACTTTGGTTTAAGCCGTGAGCGGTGAGACGTGCGGCGCAAATAAGACAATAATAATTACTTTGTAAGTAGGCGAATTTGCCACTGGCAACGCCTCGTGGCGTGTTTCAAACATTTTTAAACATTCTAATTTACCGCTTGCCGCTTCGCGCTAAGTCATCGCTCACTGCGGTAAGGTTCTGAACAAGCCGTTACATCGGCTGACAAATAGTATAATCCATTTTTTTCCATTGCGAGACACGATCTTTTGGGAAAACTAGGGGTCTTGCTCTTTCAGCGCTACACTCTACTAGCAAAATAAAACTGTTTTTGTATGGACCAACCGCTTTTATTAGTCCTCACCTCGAGGAAGCGGTCAAAATAGGATTTATTCATGAGGTCGGTCTATAGTCTAGCTTTAGCTTACGAAATAGGACTGAAAAAAAGTGATGTACCTGTGTGTTGGAGTCGCTGTGCTTGCCCTGCGAGTCATCGTGTGTGTCCAGCGGGGGGGCGGGGGTGGCGGGGGCCGAGCTGGGGGGCGCGGGCTCCAGGGGAGGGGGGGCCGCGGCCGCTGGGACATATAAAACAGCATTATTCATTAGCTTATTTTACGCTTCGCCCACGTGTCGAAAGTTATCAGAATAAAAGGCATCGATAAAGTGGTTTGACTTAAGACAAATTATTATAATCTCAAACTTGGTTAGGACTATCACACGTATAATAGTAATAAACTTTCAAATTGCATTTTCACGACTAAACTACTCACTGAATTTTGTTACAGGTATAGATTCATTTATTTTTTATTACATTGAATAGAACGGCCGAAACCAACACATTTTTAACAATATTTTACCACACTTTTACATGGCACCCTGAAAACGTTTATAAGCTAGTTTTAGGAATAACGAAGGCGCTGCCGGTGAAAACTAATAACAAATAATTATACTCACGTTCAGCAGGTCGTTCGCTCTCCGGCGTGGGCGCAGCATCAGTATTGTCTCGGGAAGCGTTGTCCTCTTCTTCGTCCACATCATTTTCTCGACGTTTGGTGATACGACTGTTGGGGACATTGATTCATTATTGTAGTGGATTCACCATACTTAAAATGGATGTGGGATTGAAGATGCAAGATACATTAATGGGGGATAGTACAAAGTAGGAATTACTCTTATACAAGACCAAAAATAATCAGTGTTTGTGTGCTCCTCTATAGAATATGCTCCATCTCCTTCCCTGCACATATAGCAGAACCACCTGCACCGATTCTATGATATAAGCGAAAATAGGTAAAACTGGTTGTTTTGTTCTATTTTCGAGATTTTTGACTCCCGTATGGAACGACATATCGGATAAACCCCTCCTCTCCTACTCCTGTCTACTTTCATTCAGAGTAAACGTACCTCTTTCTCTTGCCATGTTTCTGTGGCGGTGGAGAGGGCGAACGCTTCCTCTTGCTGCCCTTCTTGGACTTGCTGGACGGCTCCCCGCCCGGGATCAGATCGTCGACTGATAGACGCAGTTTATGGACCTGTAGAACGATACATTCTGTTACACATATCCATTACATTTCTTCTTTAAGAATGATTCTTCTATGATATGAGATTTAGAATCTAATTTTGTTAAAAAAAACCTGGAACACTGAAGTGAAAGTAGGTATACTTTTAAAGTTTGCATTGCACTAAGATTTTACTGTATTGTGGTTGCATTTACGAATATTAAAACTAGCCTACCAAACAGCAAGACTCGCAACAAACTCGTAAAGATTTTTTCGAATAGTTAAATTTAACTGCGAGCGTGTTTGGTTAAGCGTCTGTAGTTCTGATCCACATGAATGCAGTTACGAGTCCTGCTCGCAAAAAAAAAAAATTGTTCCGTGCGGAAATCGAACGCGCCACATGGAGCACAGCAGTCAATCAGTCAGCTACTGCACAAACCGTGAGATACTCTAGCTGTCAGTAACATGGTCGTCACGGTACCTTCTTCTTGCCGTTGGCGTCGAGCTCGTAGTCCTCCTCGTTCATCCACTCGTTGTACTGCGGCAGGTCCAGCGCCCACGACGCCGACACACGCCACGGCTCCGAGCGAGTGCACTCCCAGCTCACTGTCTCGGGTACGTCCACCTAAAAACATTACATTATTTATGAGAATTTATGTTTTAACTTTTTACAGCTAACCCCACATTGAAAAGAAATGCATTTTTATAACAAATGCGTTAATTAAGCCAGTATTAAGCTAAGTTTAACAATTTAGTTACACATATAAATATGTAGTGCCTTTCTAATGTGGGTGTGAATTAGACAATTCATGAATCTCCATAGCTTTAATGTTGATTTATTGTCTGTTTAATAAACTTCTTACATGTACCAGCGATAAATATTGTATTTATATTTTATATTTCATTTTATATTTACTATGGACACTGTTAACTTGCCACATCGTTCTCACATAATGTACCATCTGATGATGAATGATGTAACAAAAGTTCTGTAATAATTTTGGCGATTGAAAAAGAGTGTCCATGGAGTTTCTTGCTCATTCTTCTCCATAGAGATCTACGCTTTGGAATGAGCACCTACGGTACTTTCACAGTTTTTATGTCTTGTGACTGGGACTGTAGCACCATAACTATTTTAATACTAGTTTTATTTTATGTCTTTTGACAATTCAAAAGTGCCTGTAATTGGCCTAGTTGAAATAAATGATTTGATTGCATATCGACCTTTAGAAAGAGAAGAATGCTAGTTTTGGCTTCATAGAATTTTATCTTTTTTTCATGAAGCACTAATGCACTAGACATTCACGTCAAATAAGTAGTATGCGACAGAGATAACGCTTAAAGTCGAAATTAGCCGGCTATTTTTTTTTCTATGGATTCTCAATATTTATTGGTACCTGCGTATACTTATTGCGTCAGGGGTTAGTATAAACCCGGAATTTAGTTAATCAAGTATTCAACTCGGCCTTTCGCTATCCATTGCAGAGCATAGGCCCCTCAGGAATCGCCACACTAAATTCTGCCCACTGCCATTCATCTAGACCTGACAACGACCGGTCTACCTAAGTTGGCTAACTTGAGATTGATTTCAAAATGATTTGCATTAATAAGTAGGTAATTACTTAATAACCTGAGGTAATGGGGTGTGTTTTAAGCATGAGCATAAATACCGGTAAGTCGGCCTGGGCCCAAGTGTCGTGGCTGTCGGGTAAGTAGTACCAGTGCACCAGCACGTGGTTGGCGCGGCGGAACACGGGCCGCGCGTACTCTTCCTCCAGGGGGTCCACTGTTGGGTATACTATGTGCGTCGCTTCCTCTTCATCTTCTAAAATGTGATAACGTCTTCGTGAGCATGAAATAATTTGTCTCCCAACTATGTTGGAATTGTTATTTTTTATTTGTTTGTTATCATCACCATCAGCCGAACGAAGACCACTACTGAGCATAGGGCTCCCCCTTAGACCGCCACACCGAAAGACAATGTCGTCGGTCCACCTAGTGGGAGGCCTGCCAACGCTGCATGTCCGGTCCGTGGTGGCCGCTCTAGAACTTTTCTTCCCCATCGGTTATCAGTTCTACGAGCGATGTAACTTGCCTATTGTCACTTTAACTTGCATATTTCTATGTCGGTGACTCGGTTTCTTCGGCGAATTTTCTCGTACCGGATTTTATCACGCAACGGAACTCTAGCATAGTTCTTTCCATTCAAAGTTTTTCCGCTTAATAACTAACGCATTTATTTTATAAGTTAAGATTCTATACATACCGCAAATCTCTCCTTGATGGTTGACAACGATGTCCTTGACTTTGTTGGCGGTCGCCTTATCAACCTCCGGCCGTATGAAGACGCAGGGTGCGCGGATGACGTCAGCGCTGGACAGAGCAGACTCGATCTCCATCATCATCTGCACGTTCAGGTCCTTACGGGAGGGGTTCTGAAAATGAGGGAGCGGGGGGCGGGGGACAGAGACAAGTTTAATGTTAGATAAAGGCTTTAGAAGAGGGAAATTGAAATATATTTGTATGAAGACTGTTAAAAGACATAACGCAGATATAGGAGTATGTTTTGGACATTGCGTTTTACATGCGAAATTTAAACGACATTTTCTTATTGATCAATGATTCTTAACTGAACTTTTTTTCTCTTAGCCTGTTCTGTTCCACAGCTGAGCAAAGGAAATACTAATAAGTTAAACTAACATCTTTCCTGATAGTACGGAATGCATATTTTAGTGGGAGCGGAGGGTCTTTTACACTCGCTACATTCTTTGAAAATTCATTAAAATATAAATACAATTATGACAAGTGATAGATATCAATATATTTTTAGGGGGAATAATTTGTTTTGTACAAATAAAGAAATGGTAGTATCACCAATAAAATAATGATTCTGAACAAAACTCCTTAAAAATAATCCCAAAATTTGTAGATGAAAATAAAAATAAACACATGCAATACAGACAGTAAAGGTGACTCAACATCCCACATTGTATTAGTGACATAACAAATAGTTAAAGGGTTATTAATCACACAAACACACACAGTTACGTGTTATTGGAAGTGCCCGTTATTTACACACAGTAAAACCACAGTTCAACAACCCCAGAACATTTACATTATGACCCTGGCATGAAATGGTACAAAGAATGGAAGATACCGGGGACTGCTACCTTCAAGCAAGAAGTCTTCAAGTGTTACTCTAATTTTCAGATCTTGAGAGCGATTATAAACTCAGCTCAAGTTTGTCCGTTGCGTTTCATCGGAATTTGAACCCTATTTACATGAAGTTGCTTAACATCGCGCCTCTAATTCTTTAAGGATTATGCAGCGGAGTGGCTAGTACACCCATTTTTCGCCAGTTATAGGGTGTTTAAGACCCATGTTATACGGACAAATATCAAGACTGTTACTGCTACAGATGTTACCTGATGGAAAAACTCAATAGAACTTTACCCGACCTGGGAAAACAAGCCCAGGACGTGCCATGTCCACAATGCAGTCTTGAAAATGAACCTTACCTTCATAAAATTAAGGTTCGTCTTCATATTCATCACAGTGCAGTGACTTGTAGGAATATGCAAATTAATTCAATGTTTATAAGGTTTAATTTCGGATGAAGCGCGACGGATCTAAACTTGAGCTAAGTCTAATTTCGTTCTAAATATCTCAGTCTAAGATCCCGTGTGTGTGATCTAGAAAAAATGTGATCAATAACAACACATCACTAAAGACTAAAGGAAATATTTGATAAATTGTGCAATTAAAGTTGCTTTTAAGTTCTAGTATTGAATTGGTAAAGAAACTTATTGTTGTACAAAAATTAAAACAAAATTGAAATTAAAATAAAATGTAAAGTATTTTTTCTAGGTTTTCTACATTATACCTTCTTGTTAATAGTAATACCCTCATTTCATTTCGTGCATTTGATCCAGTAACAACACGCGTCTGAGTTGTGGCAAAAAAAGTGTTAGAAAAACTTAATCATTGGCCAATTTATTTTTACATCTTTTAATTTTATATTTATAGTCTCGTCGGGATTGTGTTCAAATTTGGAACACGAAAATTAGATCTTTATATTTTGAGACAGTATCTCATTCAAGTAAAGGTGTTCTAAGCGCTGATATTATTTAAGACTGACCGGAGTAGTACAGTGTCATTAAATAATATCTGTATTACTCGTAGAGTGAGATAGTTTACCCATTTTATACAAGCTACATTTGTAATTATGTTAGTTCGGATTTTTTTCATGTCCTGTGATAAGGCTAAGCATATTTGCGTAAACTTCAAGAATCTGAATAAAACGTCTTACTTATTTTGTTTTTATTGACCATAAAAAAAAACGTTTTGGAGATTTTTTTCTGTCAAACATTACATTTAAACAACCTATATATCTGTTCCATGGGATCGAACCCGCGACACACAGCGCAGCAACCAATCGCTCCGCTCACTGTGCTTTCAAATTTAGTTTATTGAACTTTAGGCAAGTATACTCCACCTATTCCTATCTTTGGTCATGAAATAGTTGTATTCAGACGCGAGATGTCACATGGCAAGTGATGCATTGTTATAGAGCCGCGTGGTGCGGGGCAAGGTCTGCGGGCGGCGGGACGGCGGGGCTGCGGGCGGTGAGCGGAGGCGGCGTGCGGGGCGGTGCATACCTTACCGACCTGGAAGTCGAACTTGCGCCACCGCTGCTCCGCCTTGAAACGGAACATGGTGGCTAGCATCGTGCACAGGGATCCGCCCGGTTTCATGTCCATGAACACTTTCATCTGCAAAACAGAAATACATTGGTTTGTTATTTATTAAATCACGTCAGGCATGTGAGGTGTACAGAGGTTCTTGTGCTGGTGCACATGAACCTACCTTAATCAGATATTTTTTTCCGATCCTCCTACATAAGTGATAAAGTTGGAAATCTAATAAATAAATGTGACAGATCGAGGTAGGTTGAACTATCAAACGACCTTCACCATCAGTAACATCCTAATAGTTTAACTAACTGAACCATCAACATTTCGCTGACGATATCCATATTATGTTTGACGAAAATCCAACACACCTTCAGGAAATGATAAAATCGCTTAATAACAAAGATAAAACTGCTAACAAACGCCGATCAGATAGCTATAAAATTGACAGCCAACCACTTGAATATGTACAAAAAGCAGTTACCTAGGACAGATAATCTCCAATGAAGACCAGACTACTAAAGAAAGTAATAAACGAATTATTGTAAACTGGATGGAAATGTATTGGTCACTTTTTTAAAAACAACTTATAAGCATTTGCTTTTTAATATCGGAAATCAATACATTCGGAAACATCAAATCCTTTACTACTCCTCTACTATAAATCCAATTGCACATGACTACATGTCTACATGCAGAGAGGAGGCTTTTGTCCCAGCAGTGGGAACGTTATAGGCTGGCTACTTTTTTTATGTGGTAAAATTATGAAATGAGTCCTCCCACCCAGGGCAGAACGGGAGGGACTGTCAGACTCGTACTGACTAAAATCCACTTCGTCCTTCACTAGCCCTTTACGTACCGGGGTTACGGTAATTCGTATGTCCCGCGACCATAGGCTGGCTACTTAGCTAAAAACAGTACATGGGGCTCCCAAGTCAAGTTCATGGTCTTCATAGCTATTACGTTTCTGATAATACTTCATTGTCGACCATGTTTGGTAACAAGTGGCGATTTTAAGACAATGGGCCATTTGGCATTGCAAAATTATACTACACTGTCATATTGACACCCATGTATCAGTAAATAAATCGTTTAAAACATTATTAGCAACACATTTGAATGTTTTATGCACTTCCTTTGGTGTGTTCTGGCTAGTTGTTACTTCGTTTACCTTATTAAATATTTTTATCATTCATTAAAATATTTAAAAACACTAAAAGAAAACTTCAACAGAATGCATTTCTCATGGTGACACCATAGACATTACAATAGCTATTACAATATTCCGCAGCAACACCATAATTGGCATTCGCAATAATCGTTTTGTAATCAAAATAAAGAATGAAAGGCAAAGTAACTAGATGCTGTGCAAGTTGTAACCATTCATTCGTTAAAATATGTATGATTTTAACTTATAATTTACTCATAGCGATATTCCTGATGACTACTCCCAATTTGTCCACCAGAGGTGGCCAGCAAAACATTTGTTAAAAATAATTCCCACCAGTGAGTCCACCTTGGGGTGGACAAAAGGAAACTGTCCCGGGAAACATCAGATTTTAATAATGGTAAGTTTAACTAGTGATCAAATAACTGGCCGTAAGTGTAATAAACTAAGTAACAAAGTGTAATAAGGGCATGACAATCGTAAGGAAGTGATGTCGATTAGCTAAGTCAGTGAACACAGGATGTTACATGTCGGATGTATTAGTGATATTAGTTCGCGGTCATGTAAAGGCTACAGGAACATAATAATTATGTTCTAGACTGAAAATTATTTGCATCAAGCCTGTCATAAACATATATTTCCCTTAATTTAATTAAAGATGATGTAAATAAGGGCCATATAGTTAGTTTATAAACAAACTTTTTTTTCTATACCTAAAGGCCAAACTGAGTATGTTTGTTAAGCTTTAACGCCTAAACCGCTGAACCGATTTTGATGACTATTTTTTACATAAATGGGACACTGGAGGCGGTTATTGGCTATTTCTTTTTGCATAAAATTAGATATAACACACCCTGTGTTATGAGGAACAAAACCTTATAAACATAAACAGAATGTTTTTAAGAATCTTAAGTTTTATCTTTTTGTGTCTATCTAAGAAAAACAAACTACAAAACCGGTTTTAACTATTTAAAAATAAAAAAGTGCTAAAGAAATTTCCTAAGATGTCACATAATAGTTAAAGGCCTTGTTTGAGGTCACACTTCCGCGGAATCATGTCATTTGAGCCGTGACAGGACATCGGTGTCGCGGCCTTCCTAAACTAATTAACAGCAATGTGATTTGAAGTGAACATCTAACGATGTGGATGTTATTGATAGATCACGTGGACGATACAATAAAATATATTAAACTATTGAATTCTTGCATTCATTGCTTAGAAGAGGAGCAAGTTCCAAAGTTGTAACTTCAATAAATATTAGGATAAGTAAATAATGAGAGTAAGTTTTAGTTAAACGGTTTTCAGATAGCTATAGCTAGCAGATAGCCATCTTTAAAAGCCGAACAGAAATAACAAATAAATTATTTAGAATATTTGCATTCAAGAATTTGACTTTTATTATTCTGGAATTAAGTGATAAAATATACATTAGATTACTGTAAAGACATAATGACAGAGCTATCATAATTATGGCCGTATATGCGCATAGGTTGTGGCACCTATATACCTATCTATAGCAATAGGTTACGTTCACTTGCTCAAGAACACCAGTGACCGGTTACAAGCACTAAGTTGGTGACTGTCGCGTGAGACGCAAGCGCCGAACGCTCAGTGTCAGATTAGACAACAACGAAAATGATTGTGTTACTAAGAGAGTTCATACTAACAGTTTTATTTGTGAATTGTTTAGCCTTTAGAGAGACTACGCCGCTTATTAAAAATGTAAGTAGACCGGTTTTTATGCAGCTGACAAGTTAAGATATTTTATTTTTAACTATTTCACTAGTTCCGACTTTTTTAATAATAAAGCATATATTTAAAAATAGAACTTGTTGATAACATTGTGAATGTATTAGACGTGATATTAAAATGACAACAAGTGTACCAAAAAATAAGATTTCTAAAAAAAAATTGCAAGGAACTAAAACTCTCAAGTCTGGTAAATATTAATAATTTTGCGCCCTTAGTAAAAAATCAAAATTTTAAAAAATAGCTAATATGCACCTCTGACTATGTTTTCTAGGAATAAACAGGGTGTTTAATAGTCACGAGAAGAGTGAAATTGTATGTTCTGTTCGGAATTTAATAATTAACGATTTAAAAAAAGAAATATCGAATTTTTAAATAAATTTTACTTGTGAACTACAATAATTGTTCCCGGAATATAGTTATAATACGTCTCAAAAACTTATTGTACACTGCATATTTTTTTTTAAATATAAAACAGATTCAGAGAGGAGGTACACACTTCGAGGGTCCACATTGGTCAACAGCGGAAAATGCGCTTTATTGGGTCGACATACATGAACAACAAGTGTACAGATTTGATGCTGAAACAGCCAATATTACTTCTAAAACAATTGGTATGTACAATTATTGCAGATGTTCATTATTTACCATTTGGTCCCAGCGTGTTCAC
Organism: Agrotis puta; assembly: GCA_943136025.2. Classification (NCBI taxonomy): domain Eukaryota; kingdom Metazoa; phylum Arthropoda; class Insecta; order Lepidoptera; family Noctuidae; genus Agrotis; species Agrotis puta. The sequence continues at coordinate 8,442,544 of OW964186.2, read as the reverse complement.
CCGCGTGGAGTTAATTATTTCAGTGGATTATACTACTGGGATTAAAACTCCTATGTTAATCCAGAGTCCAGACCATAATCTACCTCTATACCACATTTCATCAAAATCCGTTCAGCCCTGTTTGAGTAACAAACATCCAATTTTTTTGTATTTGTGCTATTATATTAGGAAAGATTGTTATTTACATGCCTTCTTTTTGTAAAAGTATCGATTAATTGGCCAAAGGGGCCAGAGATTATGATAGGGAATTAAACACCATTGAGAAGCCTTACATAGAATACCCACAGTTCACTAGCCTTATTAGTGATATACTTCAGAAACTCAGGTGCTTAAAAACGGAGTTATACATAAATGTATTTGCTTAGACAGAACATAAGAGCTTTATTTATAATCGTAAAACGTAGCATTTTAAACGGCGCGATTAGCGCGGTGACTGAGCGATTTACTGATTCGCTGCTTGCCGCGGGTTCGATTCCCGCACGGAGCAAATACTTGTACTATCTACAAGTAGTTGTTCCTGGTTTAGACATCTGTGTATGTGAGTTTAAATATTTGTAAACGCACCCAAGATACAGGAGAAATAAAAAAGGCAATTTTAGCAACAAAAAAAAAAACTGGTTTCTGATTAGCCATGAGAATTCAAATATATTGACCTTATGCTAGTTTTTCACACGCTATAGAACAGTAACAATGGACATAACTGTATCTTTATCTTCTAGGCTACGGTCCAGTCTCCTTAGTGGTGACAGTAAAGGACTATCCCAAGCTGGTCCTAGTCTCAGTCAGGTCGGAGCTGTACTTCCTGCCGTGGGACGCACTAGACGGTGACTGTTCTCTCAGGCTACTGAGTGTGGTGGACTTGGGCCTGCCTGACAACAGGTGCAACGATGGCAAGGTCGACGCTAAAGGAAGACTTTGGTTTGGTATGTTTTGAATGGTCGTTTTGCTTGTCTTACGTACTATGGGAGTTTTTTTGGCCACTTCTGCTTCCCACCCTAAACACTAGGAAGTGTAGAAGGGCAAACGCTTTGGGGGACTGTTATATGTAATTTACCTTCAAAAAGTGCTGATAAATCAACTAATTTTGAATAAAATACTTTTGATTTTGAAGTTGAATTCTATAATGCAACTGAAGTCATTTTACTTTGTCGAATCTATCCCTTTTGCTGTGTATTTTACCTATAAATATCCTGTAGAAAGAGTGACTGAGTAAGGCAAATTGGTATTGTTAAATTTTTGGTATATAGTGACGTCATGACGCACATTTGACCTTAGGTTCATGTATTTTTATAAGTCGTAACTTTACTTCCACAACATTTATTTTGCGCTTTTACCAAAAAGTATCTCAGTAGTGATCGTCCCTTATTTCCGATGTGACCTTTTTAGGGTTCCGTAGTTAACTAGGAACCCTTATAGTTTCGCCATGTCTGTCTGTCTGTCTGTCTGTCCGTCCTCGCTTAATCTCTGTGACCGTTAGCACTAGAAAGCTGAAATTTGGTACCAATATGTATATCAATCACGCCGACAAAGTGCAAAAATAAAAATTGGAAAAAAATGTTTTTTTAGGGTAGCCCCCCTATATGTAAAATAGAAAGTAATTTTTTTTTTAATTTCAACCCTAACGTGTGATATATCGTTAGATAGGTATTTAAAAATGAATAGGGGTTTACTAAGATCATTTTTTGATGATGTCAATAGTTTCGGAAATAATCGCTCCTAAAGTCAAAAACAATGTGTCCCCCCCCCTCTAACTTTTGAACCATAAGTTTAGAAAATATGAAAAAAATCTGGAAAGTAGAACTTTATAAGGACTTTCTAGGAAAATTATTTTGAACTTGATGGAAAGAACAGTTTTTGTGCAAAAAAAACAAGAAGGTGGTACAAAATTCCTGGACTAAGTTTGTAGTATAATCAATTATTTAATCATATATACAAGCATTTTTTTTATCGGGAAACTACGGAACCCTACACTGAGCGTGGCCTGACACGCTCTTGTTTTATTAGATAAAATTTATTGACCATTTCGTTTTTAATCCAGGCACAATGGGCAAAGAAGTGGATGGCAACGTCGACAAAGATCAAGCTACGTTATACATGATGGATGAGCACAATTACCTAGATCCTATGGAGAAGGTCCGCCCAGTATCCATCTCCAACGGAATCGCATGGACTGCCGACAAGAAGTTCATGTTCTACATAGACACCCCGACCAGAAATATTGATGTGTTCGACTTTGATCTCGAAGAGGGAACTATTCGTAAGTTGTTATTTATTTTTTTAAATCGTGGCCCCCTCTTTCTTAATAATGGCGGTTGGCATAGTAGCTGAGTGATTGACTGCCCGTGGGTTTGTGGAAGAAATATTATAATTATGTGGCTTATAGGGTTGATCCGGGTCTGTTTCAATGGGAATAAATTATAATACTTACAGGAAACTATTTTTTTTTGGGAAATAATAATATTTGTTATTTTTGAGAGAATTCGGTAGGTTGATTGTTGGAGATTCCTAAATGTAATTCAGGATATCATCTTTAATTAGCCATTGACAACAAAAAAAGTATTATATGAGTAACACTTATTTATGTGTACATTTTCTAATTCCAGGCAACAGAAGAACACTGTTCAGTTTCCAAGCTAACAATGTTACTGGGTTTCCTGATGGAATGACAATTGACACAGATGGGAATCTATGGGTTGCCTGCTTCAACGGTTGGAAGGTAATGATTATACTAAAAATAATAATATTTCAAGCGTTTAAAATGGAATGAATTCATTTAGGTAATGTAAAATATTAATTAATTTGAATCGCCTAAATGAAGAGCCTTAATTAAAACCAGATATTCGAAGACACGTGAATTCTCAGCTCGCATAGTAGATTAGAAGTAGCCTGTGTCCCAGATAATAGTACAAATAGTTTACAACTATTTTTTCCAGAAAGAACAGAATAACTGCACTTTTCAAATAAGTCTTTTAAAGTATACCATATTTATTTTTTTAGGTAATCAAGGTTGATTCAAGAGCTGGCAAACTACTGGAACAGCACAGGTTGCCAGCAGCAAAAGTAACATCAGTGATGTGGGGTGGTCACGACTTGTCCACTCTATTTGTGACCACCAGTAAGGTGGGACTATCACAATCAGAGCTGAACACACAGCCCGAGGCCGGCTCATTATTCGCTATCGAAGGAACTGGGGCTAAAGGACTGCCTGAAAACCAATTTGTTTTTGCTAACGCTGCAAATTATTAATGTTCTTTTTTATTTATGTAGTTGGTAAATGAGATATGTGTGTGGACTGCAAGTTCAAAACGTTTAGTCAATGTTGGGTTATATTTTTATAATGTGTTGATATACCTAAAAATGCTTGCATACAGCATAATAATTAGGAAAACCGTTTATAACTTGCTGTCTCCATACATTTCTCATTAGTTGACTGTTTATAATGTTACTATAAAAGAAACTTATAATAATATATTAATTACCACATTATTTTGTTTTTATTTTAAAGGGTATATACTTTTCAATATAAAATATGTACCTTCGGTGAACAACAAACAGCTAGGTACTAGAGTAATTTAAAATACTATATATTTTCCCAAAGGGTGCCACCAAAATCAATTAAGATAAAGTAATTACTTAATTAACAACTTTTTTTTACAATAGATAAGAATTTTAAGGAAGTAAGAACCATCAAAAGTTTTAATTTCTACAATAAAAAAGTCATTAATTTTATTACTGAAAACAGGTCAGTTCCTGAAGTAAATAAAAATTGAGTATGCAGTTTTATGTTAAATAATTAATGTGTATTATCTTTATTTGTTTTGTGATGGTTTTGAGGAGTAAATAGAATGTTGCCATCATGGAAGGTATAGACAAGGTAGTTACATGTTTGGATAATTTATGTCATGACCTGTTGGAATGAGTTGCAAACAAGAATCCTAAGTCATATCATACAGGCACCACAAGTTGCCATTCTACATTTTAAAATATTTTGGCCTCGCAAGGTATAAATCCTAACCAAATGATCTGGCTTATTAATTTTTGCACTCTTTAAATAATCAACATTTTAAATAAAGAAAGGTATTAAGATTTTGAGATGACTCAAGGGCTTTTTTTGGGACTAAAAAACGCATCTTTAAACGGTTTGGTTCAATCCTGTTAAGACAGCTCAGCATTTCTGTGTTTAGGTATAATATTGAAGAATTATTGGACAAGTTTTCAGCATGCCTTAAACACAAACCCAAAACTTGCATTTTGGTCTCGGCCCAGTACTACTACTCTCAACTAATTGTCAAGCAAAAAGAACACTAGCGCCATCTATGCAGCGATGGAGGAACTAAGTGTACTACATCGAGCTAAGTGTACTACAATCGCAGTTATCCCCGAGTTTAGAAGACAGAATATTCCCACAATGAATGTCGGGCAGAAAGTCCACCAGACACAACTCTGGTCTGGTAAACCGTCCTTTTCACTGAGGTATTGAGGTACTTTCTACTCTGTTCCACCTACCCCTAAAGCCTGATGTTCCATCTTTCTAATCTACGATTAAATTTTTTAAATTTTAGTTTTACAAAAATAATTTGGTTGAACCACACAAATGGAAATAGTCATTGCACCATCAAACAGGGTGAATATGTATACAGAGGTGAATCACTTTGAAACAAGTTGACCATAGATTGCAGTCACTGAGGGAAGTCGGGACCGTTGCCCAGCAATAAGACAACACAGGTTAAACAAAAAACAATGTATATGGTAACAAAGTAATTGCACTAAAATATGGGAAAGTAGTCGAGAGTAAATAATAACAACTTCATGCATTGGTGTATGTAATTATACACCCACATTTCATCAGTAGTGTTACCCACAACTGGGCTGAAATTCAAACTCTGAGGCTGCTACTGTTTATTTACTAATGGAAAAAACTAAAAACTCTTCTCCTGACTCAGGAATCAAACACCTGGACGACATGCTCAGCAGTTGCACTTACGAGTACTAGACTAACGACACAGAAAGTAAAAAATACATTCTCCAATAAGAAAGAAGAGCATCATCTTGGGACTTACCGGAAGCCTCAAAAAGGGAGGGTCTGAAGCATTTTTTCCCAATTTGTTCTCTTGATACTGGATGAGCTGGATTACTAGTTGAGCCAGGCCTTCTTTTGTAGGTGGATCTGTCTGCACATGCTGAAATAATAAAAATATGGATTTAAGAATAGTAGTTGTCTATGTATACTAAACAAAAGAATAAAATATTACCATACTGCATTGAAATAAATAATCGCTTGACTAAATTTCATTAATAGCTAAATTAAATGGTTTATTACAACTTGAGAATGTAAAACATCTACATGTATGTGTAGCATGCATGCTATGAGCAGTAACATAATCTTTGTTTTAGTTGTTTACAACGAAGCCCATACCCAATATACTGTTAACCACGATATTTTATGACTTTTTAGTGAATTCCACTTACCTTCTTGCAATTCTTTTGCAGCCAAACGCGAATTTGGTCAAATTGTGCTAGAGATTCCGGTGACTGAAAATACTCTACATTAGGCCCTCCATCCTTCTTCGGGCCTATAGTTGCCATTCTGATTCAATTATATATGTTGTTAGTCACAATTATACTATGATTTGAATGGGATATTATTTGATATTTAGTAAAGAAACTGCCAAACTATAAAACACAACAAGCTTATAACACGGCGTCTCTATCACAATTTTGACATTTGTATTTTAGTGTTGCCAGAAATCTGTTGTTTTCGCGCACAGGTTAAAAATGTTCACGTCTACGGTCAAGTGGTTCATTCTCAATATAGCCCAGTCAACGAATGCTCAAAACAAGGTATAGAGGGAAATTCTTGGAACACTATTTTAGACTACGTAACTTTGTTTGGACAAGTTAGGAAGTGAACATATCAAAAGTCCCCGCCCCTAGCCCTTGAGGGGTGGGGGAGGAAGGGGGGGGGGGGTGATTGAAAGTGCCAGTTTTTGGTTTTTCGCTAGCTGGAGCCCCATACCAGCTCAACATGCAGGTTCCACCTGGCTGTGTTCGACGCAGGTAGTGATGGGAGGGTCTGAAAAGACTGCTGCCGCTTTCTGAATCTTTGGCGATGTCTTATACAACTTTCCAAATGCAAAAAGGTAAAAATGATTTCTCCCAAAATTAGAGACATTTTTTCGTGGTAAAATCATCAAATGAGTCTTCCCACCCAGGGCAGGGCGGGAGACCACCAGAGACACCGTGGATTTTAGTCAGTACAAGTCTGACAGTCCTGTCAGACTTGTACTGACTAAAATCCACGGTGTCCTTCAATAGCCCTTTACGTACCGGGGTCACGGTAATCCCTTGGTCCCACGACCAAAAAAAAAAAAATTAACTAAACAAGACATGGAAATATCTACTCAATAAAACTTATGGAAAATTTATTCAGTTTTTATTTTGTTCATACATGCTATTGCGCTAGGACGCATGTTTTCCGATATATAAGCGAAAAACCAAAAAATGGTACCTTCAAACTCTCCCCTCCCCCACAGCTCAAGGGCTAGTGACGGAGAATTTTGATATGTTCACCTCTTAAATAGTCCAAAAAAGGTGCGTAGTCAAAAATTGTGTACCAAGAATTTCCCTCTATAACTGTTCGTCGACTGGGTTTTTTTTAGAGTCCTCCCATCCAGGGCTGAGCGGGAGGGACTGTCAGACTCGTACTGACTAAAATCCACGGTGTCCTTCAATAGCCCTTTACGTCACGGGGTCACGGTAATTCGTACAGTCGCGCGACCCCGGCAGGCTTTTGCCCTCTACAGGGGGGGGCCCGTCACTCTGCTGACACTCTTTGAGGAGCCCGTGGAACACAACACGCCGTCGACCCGGGCATGGTCCATGGTCGGACAGCGAGTTGCCCATTACTCGCTACCCGCATGCCTGCGCCTACGGTGGCCGGAGATCGTCTGCTGCCGTCCGTCGCCGTGGGCGTCTACTCTGTTCTCTGTCCTCTTACTCATGCGGCCCGCCTCCTCCTTCGCGAGCATGACTGCTTCGCAGGAGGCGACCGCTTCCCACTCAGTCTCGCCCCGCAGCATTGCCTTGACCAATGCCGGCCGGTCGCGAGAGGTCTCCGCCTATCACCGTCGTGAGGACACGGCGGTGCTCTGCCCAAGCTGGGCAGTCCTGCACTGTATTCTCAACTGACGTCAAAGTAGGATAGAATATTAGTAGGATTGCAGTATGGTTTTACCTGAGCGTTACATACCTACCTTATTTTTTTGGGGTGCAAATAATTATAAAATAATCCCGTGCCCTAACTAAATAACACCCTGTTCTTTCACTTGCCCTTTGCGTTCCAGGGCCACTTAATACTGGTTAGAGTCCCGCGACCCCAGCAGGCGTTTGGCCATAAAAGGGCCCCGCCAGTTTGCTGGCAGCTCCTTGATCACGACGCGACCCGTGTCTGGCCCTTGATCAGACGTCGAGCTACCCATTACTCATCGTCCACAAACCCGCGTTTGCGGTGGTCCGAAGTCGCCTACTGAAGTCAAATGCAGTGGGCGTCTCGTGGGCTGGAAGCTGTCTTCTCTTCCCACTCACGAATCCTGCCTCCTCCTTCATGTATGACTGCTTAGGAGGTGACTGCTTCAGCAAGCTACCTCCTCTTTAAATTTGTACAGAAATCTGTGTATTAGCACATTACAGGCCTGTTGGTCTAGTGGTTAGTGACCCTGACTGCTATGCCGGACGTCGTGGGTTCGATTCCCACCCAGGACAAATGTTTGTGTGATGAGCACGATCATTTGTTCTGTGTCTGGGTGTAATTTATCTATAATATGTATGTTTTTAGAAATATATAAGTATGTTTTAAGTTGTCTAGTACCCATAACACTAGCTCTGCTTAGCTTGGGACTAGATGGCGTGTGATAGTTGTGGAATATTTATTTATTTATATTTATAACATTTTTTTTTCTGCCACAAGGTTGATATTTATTGTCTTGACAAAAGATAATATTAACTATAAGAATCAGTTCACACCGAGACGCGTCGCGACGCGACGATAATGGAAACCAGTGATTTGGTACTGCGCTGCAGTGTGCAACGTATTCTGATTTTTTACAATGTGTATCTTTTCGTGTAGTAAATAAAGATAGATTTTGGGTTACTCTATTTAAACGTGCGTACCGCGCCGCGGCTCTGTGTGAAGTGGCTTTATTGATGTGATAAAAAAAAAAACTAATAATATTTTTTTGACTTTACTGTTTCAACTTCATGTTATAACATCTCATTTGATTATTTTAATTCTACAAAATAACTCACTAGTATGACTACGCGGGTGTTTCATTTGATCCGAAACTCATATATATGGCTTATTTCATATTAATTTGGATTGCAATAATTAATATTGACAATAATTAGCAACTATAAATTATTAAATATTCGTAATATTACAATTGACAATACATCAACATTTGATAACACTCAGCACATACTAACATTTATTTATTATTGTCTTTAAACACCTACCTAGATTTGTAAGCACACAAGCTTAAACAGTAATTGCAATTAAAGTTACATGAATTAGACTGAAGCAAGAAACAGTGCATTTGAACTTTATGTAAATAACATTATAATTGATAATTGCAGAATAATTTAACACAAATAATGTTTAAAACAAGATAAATATGTCTTACAGTTGCAAAAAATATATGCCAGTTTGTATGACGGCTCATTTAAATAAAGAAACAATACAATTAACGAAATGACGTTTTAATTAAATATTCAATGCATCGTCAAATTTTCATTCAAAGAACTAAATAAATGTCACCCTGTTCATTTTCTTCCAATTCATTTTTCACTTTTGGTTCATTATTTTGCTGATGTTTGACTTCGACTCGTCAAATGAAAGGTAAAAAATGAACGTGGATGGTGAAGCGTCTGTTCTCAGTTTATCTGCCACTATGAGAATAATGGTGCGTATACAAATTGGCCCATGATATGTAATATCGAAAAGTAACCAACCTGGATTGAAAAGAGAAGGCAGATTTTTTACATAGGATCATAATAAAATTATACTCAAAAAATCTCTGTCCATATTTTCATTTAATATTGCTTGCCCCTCATTTATACAATTGTAGATAGTTATCTTGTATTGGTTCTAATAATTATTTGCAACAGTTCTGTAAAATTAAAAGTATCTAAGGAATTATAACCTTTTTTAAAGGCTCATTAATTTCATAAAAATATATGACTATCTGTTTCAACTCTAATATTATTTAATTGAATAACTAATTAGTATAGACCTTGGCGCTATAATTGTGACTCCATAAGACACCATCTCCATCGTCAAAAATGACTAAATAAGGTTTGCAAAAAAATCCTTGTGCGCAAATTAACTCTCAATATTTTTTTTTTTTTTGTAATTTTGTTTGTTATAATTGTATTGTATAATCTAAGTTTTCATAAGATTTTTAATTTTTAAGATTCATTTATAAATTGAATTTAGCACTATTACATTTTTTCTTTATGAGATAACACTTTCACTTATTATTAAAATGTATTTTTTAAATATTACTACGCGTTCAAAAAACTTAAATAATTTACCTTGTCCCCACGGTTGATGCAATAGCAGAGCGATTGACTGGGGCGCGGCGTGTTGCGAGTTCTATCTACAAGTAATTGTCCCGGGTCGGGGTAAAAACACCCCGACCCGGGGTGTGACCCCCTATGTGAGTTTATATGTTTGTAAACGCACCCACGATATTTAAATTTTTAATTTCAACTTAATATTTTTAATCAGAATTAGTAAGAGAGCACAATTTTCACTTCATTCTATTATATAAATAGCGATTATAATTATTATAATTTTATTATTTTTGTCATCTTTTTTGCTGACCCTACCGAAATCCTTCAATATGACGGAACTGTCGTCAAAAAATGGCGCCAAGGCCGTACTATTCTTAGTTGAAACGCATAACAGTTCTTTTTGCTACCTACTTTCTGGTAGGCTTCTCCTCAGATCACTTTTAATTTTATTGAATGACCATTTTAAATGCTCTAGTATAACATAGTAGTATTATTTAAGGATTGTAATTGATTTTATTATTGTCTATTAATAATTTTGTATATAAATTGTAATTTAGGTAGTAAAGGATAATTCACATTGTTCCAGTAGCTGGATTATATATTCAGATTGAAAAATAAGAATGTGCTGTGTTATGATCCAGCGCTGGATACTGGACGCTGCTGTTTAGATTGAAACACGTTTACATTATTCCAGTTCCAATCTAGCGCTAGAATCTTGTGACACTGGATCCAGCTACTGTTCCAATGTATATCAGCCTTTACAGGTTTTTGACATTTTACTAGTTGACTAGTTTTCCCAACCCATAAATTTAATATTGATTTGTAACATAAAAAACGTTATTAAAAACAAATCCATATGCTGTTACATGATTCAAAAATAATAAAGAGTTTAAACACATTAAAAAATAGTTACAACATTCCGAGTAAGAGTATTTTGAGATTTTCTCTTGACCATCCAACATATTTTTGTTAAAAGACATTATTTTAAACAGCTGCAACATTTTATGAGTTGTATATATAAAAAAATAAAGAAAAATAAAAACATTATAATTTTTAAATTTGCTCACACAGTATACTAATAATTTAATAGTAATATCATAATTGTATTATATAAAAAAATATATATCTGATTAAATAAGTGGCACCGTGCGCAGAGCTGCAAAGCAACCAACCAAATAAAATATTCTAACAACTCTAGTAGTATTACGTACTAAATGCATAGTTCAGTTATAATTACTTACAGCCGAATATATGGTGGCCGCTCTTCAGCTCGCGTTTGGAAGTTAGCTAGTGAAAAACTACAAACTCATTCTCGACAATCGTTATACACACAACTATAATTTACACAAAATGGAAGTTATTTGGAAATACTACCTTAAATCGGTAGACGAAAAGCATAATTTTATTTATATATTAATTTAAAAACCATACTAAAAAAATATGAAATCAAAAGTGAAAGAACTTTGGCGTGTGACATTACTTGTTAGAGAGTTGATCGTCATGGAAGAAGACTTCTTCTTCTTGTTATTTCCACGCACATAAAATAACTTACAAATTTTCATAGTAATAAATCCAAGAAAAAAAAGCATTAAAAGCATAAAAGCATGAAAGCATAAAAGCATGAAAGCATAAAAGCATAAAAACAGCCTTCTTAATTAAATTTTTTATCTAACTTTTTCATATGAAACATTTTTTTAATAAAAAAAAAAGAAAAACGACAACTTAGCAGATTTTTTTTTAACATAATTATCACTAGCTTTATCAATAATTCATTCACTTTAAGTGAAACAAAAATAAATTAAATTGTTGAGGTAAACTTTGCTTTAGAAGCTTATTATTGTATCACGTAATCCTGCAATGGCATGTCTTTTGCTAACAAATATGCTATATAATTATGAATAATATAAATTAATTGCTATTAAAATTGCATATAAGAATTGGCTAAGAATATACTAAATTTCCGAGATACATCGCAAATTCTCTGACATATACAACGCAATTGTAAATTATTGTAAAAGCATCTATTTAATTTAGTATAGAAACAATTCATTGATACTAAATTCAGTTACTCTGCCATCTTTTGCACATAACAAGAACTAATTACGACAAGCAGTAAAAAAGTTCAAAATTATAATAGGTTATATATAACAGGTTCTATCAGTAACGTCTAAATCAACAAATTTTTATTGGTTATTTTGTAAACAAGAACATAAATCGATCCAATGAATGGCACGCGTGATGGATGTAACTGAAATCCTCTTGTTCTATCATCACATTAGTTTAAATGTCATGATTATAGAAAATTGTCTAGTTAAATAGTATACTGTGAAAATAAAGTAAACAATTGCAGTCAAAAACAAAAAATGAGAAGAATATTAACTATTATAAATAAACACTTAAAAAAATAAAATTTATGTTTTATTTACTTCACTGCGTTTCGAGTATAGTAATGTAATATCAGCGATTCTGATTTATTTATATACTAGCTGTAACCCGTGGTTTCACCGCTGCTCGGCTGCCATTGATCGTAGCATGCCTTCCTTGATTAATGAACTATCCAACAAAAAAAAATCCAAGCCGAACTTCCTGAGATTAGCGCAACCTAACAAACTCTTCAACTTTATAATATTTTATAGTATAGATATTTTAAATAATTTAAATTCACAGTTTTAATTACAGTGATAAAAATGTTGTAACTTATACAAATAGAGGAAAACCATGAATGCAGATTTTGACGACAATTTAGACGATGGTTGATCGCTTGTATCCAAGTAAGTACTCCGCGATGCCGACGTAGTAAACGGTCTGTGCGATACCGAAGAGCGGTGCGATCACTATCATACGACACGCACCGCCTTTGAAGAATGCCGTCACACCCTCGTGTTTCATTATTTTCCTGAAATATGAAATACATTAGAATGTTCTTTCTTTGATATTATTCATCCTGTCATTGAACTCCTTATTTTGATGTCTGGACTTTAAGAGACTGTGACCCCTGAATTTGTTTTGGTTGTTTCTTTTAAAACTCCGAAGGTACAAAACACAGAAAGTCAACTAATTCTGGTACTTGATCATGTCGTTAACTCAGCTTATGTCCTTAGTTGCAAGGGATGTGTTTCGTTACAATTTCGTTGGTTAAGAACCAAATAAATTACATCATTTATCATTTTAAGGGTTCCGTTCATCCAAAGTTCACCCAAAGAGTGAAACGGGACCCTATCACTAAGACTCCGCTGTCCGTCCGTCTGTCTATCTGTCCATCTGTCACCAGGCTGTATCTCATGAGCCGTGAGAGACAGTTGACATTTTCACAGATGATGTATAATATAATATGTTGCTATAATAACAAATTTAAAAAAAAATATGCCGAATCGCCTTGGTCGATTTTTACTGCAAACTCTTTCAACCTTGTAGCAGGCTTATAACACCCCTGGTTATTACTTACGTGATACAATCAATGACGGAGCTGTAGTTGCGGTCGCCGGTGGCGCCGATGGTCTGCATGCGGGTCTTCACCACGTCCAGAGGGTTCACAGCCAGCGCCGCGATGGAGCCCGCCGCGCAGCCCGACAGGAATGACCACCTGCCAGGCAACAAGCATCTCTTAGCGAGCCTGTTCATGACGCGACGCGATACAGAATTGCATCAATAGACGATATCGGTCAGATATCGCACAAATGTTCGGCCGAAGAAAATGTATCGAACGAGTGTTTGCTAGTCGAGTTGCGCGGGTCAGTTATCTGCTTGCTATCGAATTTCATGTACGTGCTAATGACAATGTATACGATTCTGTATTCGAAATATTGGCGAGCGATTGCGCAACTGGCGACATTTTTTGTTTCATTATAAATACCAGAAAACATTTTATATAAGTAGCAACTTTAGGTCGTAGTAATAAGGTTGATTTTTGTTGTTTAAGGTTGAATTGTATCGCATCGCTCTATTACCATTATACATGCGATTTGAATTGACAATCGGATCGATATCGGACGCGTCGCAGATGAAGCCGCTAACAAAAGCTATATAATACATGTAAAAATAAGTATTTTAGGCTTTTATGCCGAAATCGCTGAACCGATTTTGATAAGAGATGGATATAAACTTTCTTAAAGGGAGAGAACTAACGGAAGTAGGTCTTACCAGAAAGGTGGTGTGAGCTCGTCTGGTTTCTTCCCCAGCTTGCTGAGGATGGCGAACATCGGGAAGTAGACCACACTGAAGGAGATGTCACGGCAAGCAGTCGCTCCAATGCCCTTGTACAGACCAAGAATACCCTTATCTGCAACTAGGGACTGGGTCAGCTGCCAAGCGGAAATCTTCTTGAATTCTTTGCCAGCTAAAATTATAATAAAAAGAATTAGTGACGTCGAGGGTTTCAAATAATTACTGAACATCTGTAAAACATTCTCCACTTACAGAGAGGAGGCTTGTGTCCCAGCGGTGGGAACATTTATAGGTTGATGATGATACTTCACGTATCATGGGTGCTTTTACAAACATATAACTAACAAACTTCATGAAACAAAACGACTAGATAGTTTACCTACAGATGTAGGTCATACAAATGTTTTTCGATACCAACCAGCTTTAGCCTCCGCCGCCTTCCGTCCAGCGTCCTGCATCTGGATCTTCAGAAGCTCCATAGGTGTGGTGATGACAATTTGGCACGCCCCAGCCCCACCTCCCGCAATCATCTGACGTGGTACGGATATGGTTCTACAATCAGTGTTACGAATGGTATCAGTTATGGGGGAAAAAAAACAAAAAAGTTCTTGAATTTTCGACATATATTTCGGCGAATAACTCTGAAACCGGACCCTTTGGGACATACATTGTCCAGTATATTTTTGTTTGTCTAAGTGTTCTACCTAAAATATAATTATCGTTGTGCACCGCGACTCTAAAAAAAAAAACAAAAAAAAATGGTGGGCGACCGTGAGGGCCACTCTCTATACAAAAATCTTCAAACCCTTTTATGGGAGAATTGTGAAAAGTAGGTCAATGATGATAAATGATTTTTGTTTCACCAGTCGAACGAGATGCAGCTGGATATCAATATTTTACAAGAAGCGACTGCCTATCGGAACACCACAACCCAATAGGTAGGGAAATACGATACCCCATGGTAAGACTGGTTCTCAGACTTTAGAGCTTCTGACTAACAATAACGACTGTCAAAGATCTATAAATGATCGCCGAGACCAACCGCTTTTTGTGCTTGGAGGCACGAAGGAAACTCGTTATGACAGATGGTCACCCACCCACAGACCAACTTCCACAGACAACTAGCCTGTGCGGCTGTAATTATTTAGCCACGAGCTCCCACGAGTTCGAGAGCGTAGATCAAAAGTTTATAAAACAAAATACGTACCCATCTGGTAAAGCAAGATGCATACGGAAAATATCATTACAAGTTAATTTAATGGCTTTCTCTGGTGTGATGAGCAGGATGTTGACACCGGAGCCGCGGTACATGCCGAAATAGCCCTCTGCTCTGTACGTCTTCCTAAAGCAATCGATCCTGAAAACAAAGATCGATGTAGTATCACCGAAGTAAAAGTTGACTTTATCAGAAAAAAAATTGTAAATGTACATTATTATGACACAGATCTTGGTGTAGGGGTTAAAAAAATACGAAATTGGTGTAACGTATTTATATAGGATGCACCCTGTAAAGAATATCCTTTTAACCTGTACTAACTGGTTTGTAGAAGATGCATAAATTGTTGTTATTCAACCAAGTCAGAAATACTGGATGGATCTTGATGCAATATGAGAGAGATATTTCAAAGATAGATTACAGTCCGGAATAACACATAGAATACCTTTTATTACCTACTTGGTACGTAGTATCATACTACGTTTCCGTAGGAAAATTTTCAATTTACACGCGATTAATGACTTGATCTATTTCTAAATGGTGAGCGGTGCAACTGGCGGAGCGTTGACGTAAATTACTTTGTAAGTACGAAAATTTGTCACTGGCGGCGCCTCGTGAGGTGTTTCAAACATTTCTATACATTTGATTTAACCGCTCGCCGCCCCGCGTTATTTTACACAGCGGTAAAGGTGTGAAGGGGCTTTAAAGGTTAGAGAAAACAAGAGAGGATATTCAGGGAGAACTTATACAATGATATTACCACCTAAAAAAAGAGAAAGAGATAACTGTGATGATACTTACATGTTTTTATATTGTTTCTCTCCTTTTGGACCAATGGTTTGGTTCTGAAGTCGTGTTTTGACTAAATCCAATGGAAACACGATGGAGACTCCCACAATACCGGCAATGCCGCCATTAATAATCTTTGGTATTAAACTGAAACACATAATTATCTTATAAAATAAACTGTTGAAAAAAAACTATTAACGTTCTGTCCATAATATAGCTAGGCCAACAAAGTTATGAGGATGACAATTGAGGATCGTCCCAACAGACCAGAGATATGGTAGTAGATGTAGGTATGAACGTAAATGGCTATTGAAGGACACCGTGGATTGAGTCAGTACAAGTCTGACAGTCCCTCCTGCCTTGCCCTGGGTGGGAGGACTCATTTGATGATTTTACCACGCTAATAAAAAAATAGACCAGAGGGTATTGTGCTATGACCTATGACCGGCGGCATTAGGTAGAGTTATTCAAGTACTTACACAGATTTCATACAACAAAAGAATAAAGTGGATATGCCCCAAACCCTTTTAAAGAGCAGAAAAATCCTGTGATTTATTAAACAAAGAGTTATTTACTTTTACACAATATTGATTTGACTAATTTATCTCTGATGTTTTTATTATTATTAATTATTTGTTATACTGTTATCCAAACGAGATTGTCTATTAGAAATCCTGGGACGATCCATATTAATATCAACATTTCGAAACAAGTACTAAAATACCTCTACCTAATTCCGACCTCTGCCTATGACTGGTGCGCTACTGTCCAGTTTTCTGACTTCAAACAATCAGTCGTATATGCTTTGGAAAAAAGCATATACCCCAGTAGTGAGCGTAGTGCTGAGTTGATTAGGTTCTGGAAGTCAGATAGGCGATTGAAGCTATTTTTACTACGTAGGAATTTTTGTTGCATAAGGGTCCTCGTCAGACCAAAAATGAAATAGAGGGACGACGACATCTATGTCGTATCATGTCTTTCTTAAAAAATTACAAACGGCGCAGAGCCGAGACAGCCGAATAATTTATGATTTTGATGTTCAGTATTGTTTAATCTTAGCTTAGCGCTTCATCCTAAAATGAACCTTAATAGCCTATGATTAATTTTCTTAATCGTATGTCAAGGGATTTGGTGATAATCGTCTGTTGGAATATGTAACTCAACTTTTTATGAATAAGGTTTATTTTCGGATTGAACGTTGGCTAAGCTTTAACTAAGACTAAGTACGCTTTATGGAGGTGTGCGGTTGGCTGCAAACAAGAAGCCATCCCCAAAAGAAGAAGGCTAGGCAGTTGCAAATTAATATTTCATACATAAAAATACGACTGCCTTGTTGGTCTAGCAAGCGCGACTGTTGAGCATGAGGCCCCAGGTTCGATTCTGAGGTCGTAAAGTGTTATGTAAAAAATCTTGAACACTCTTTCTATTTGGTCAGTTTGCTGAGCAACAACACGTTCATTCATATTTTTAGAATCTTCTGATTTAACAGATAAATAGAACAGCAGATATGTCAAATTTATCTCAAGATTCAAGTGGTCTCTAGATAAAACTAAACTTCAGATTTTGTTACGCTACGTCCTAGGTAGGCGGTTCAAAGCGAACGCGATTATAAAGCGTTGACACGAGAATTCAATGCGATGCGATGCGACGCGGCGAGTATGTCCAACGTGCACGCGAATCGTCTCGCGCAGCCGCCACTGACGCCGCCGTTCAATGGCGCTGTGCATTTGTCATGGACGTACATGGAAATTAAAATATTATTGGAAAATTCATTTCTCAAATATCAAATGCTCAAGAAGTATGTACGGCGAAGAAGTGGAACTAACACTGTATATTTGTGAAATCTTCACATTCGCGGTACGACAATAACGGGTAGTAAAAAAATGTATTCCTTTTCTCCCATAATGTAGGACGTTATTGGATAGTATTAATAAAAATTTCTATTTCCGACATTATAACCAAAGAAAAACACGACGGTCCCGCATCCAGATCGCGCGAAAATATCAAGCCAACTGATCGCGTTCGCATTATTTCGCGCCGCTTCGTACCGCACCCCACATGCGTTTGGTAATGTAGGCCACTTCAATAGGTTTCGACTGTTTGTTGTTTTCGCGCCGCGCCGCACCGCTTCGCGTTCGCATCTAGATCGCTCACGCAGGACGTCGCGTCACTGATATGGATTCATTGCCATCCATTTTCACCCCTGGTATGATTTATCTGATAGATTTTGTTAAATAATGCGATGTTGGATTCAGAATCTGTACATATTCTGTAGAACATAGCATTTTCACAATCAATTCATTCAGGTAAAACATATGTAATGTTGGTCATGATGATTTTTTGACGTGTTTCTGAATGTTGGTATTGGATCGAAAACAAATTCCATAGAAAAATATTTTGTTCGGAATTACACAGGCCTGTTGTTTGCCGACGTCATAATGACAGTTTGGAGAATCTCGGCGCTAGGTGGCAGAAATTGGAACTAAATTGAAATGAACAGGCTGGGCAACTGGCAAGTAATGAAACATCATTGATCCAAGTCACTTGCATAGCTGTTTGATCAGCAGGATATCATTCAGGCCGCTAGTTGAATGGTGGTGTTTAGTAAAGAGGCTAGGCTGTTGATTGAACGGCTAAGTAAGCTAGTTAACTGCGAAATATCTATCCCATTTTCTAATTAGGTAGCCAGTTATTTATTTATTACCTACTTGTATATAATGGGAATTACATCTTATTAAAACATTATCTAGGAATGCATGTTTTAAAATAAGACAAAATATAATTTTCTATTAAAACCAGAAATTATTGTCGTGAAGGTCAGGCTGTAGAAGTGGCCTATAAAACTAATGGACACAGCAAAATGAACACTATATAGAGGCACAAAAGGTTCTAAATAAATGTGAACTCATTCCGATGCAAGGAAAATCAATTTGCATAATGTTAATGTAGTCATTATGGCAAAAGTACCTAAGATACTTTGTGAGATTATGAACAGTGTTTTGGTATGTTTTGACATTTACACACACACTCATTTATTATTTTACATTACAATCTTGTAATCCATAGGAAAGTTAATAACATCGTCCAAGTAACCATTGGCGGAAATGTTTAAAAATTAAAGACTACTGAGCCAAATTGAAAGAAATTGGTGAAACCGTGGGGTACAGTTAGTCTCCGATATTCCCGAATACGAATTCAGGTTCAACATTTTGTGTCAGTCATCTTTAGATTGAATCGCCAATCTGATTTGTATGAAGAAAGTTAGTAGTTAGTCACATAAAGTTCATTTGAACAGTATACAGTGGATCTGGATTTATTTAAACCACAGTAGGTTTACAAACTTAACTAAAATTTTCATTTGTAGCTGCAAGCTGCGACAACTCGCACTTGACCTAAAAATAAATATGCCAAAACTGTTAACATCAAAAAAAAGTTAAAGTTTCCTAACTTTTTCGTATCTCGTACAGATTTGGATTGTTCTGTTGGCCAATTAAAAAGAAAACCCTGTAGAGTAAAGAAAAGGCTAGAAAAGGCGATAGGTCTAAATATTGGTGAAAAGAACAATCAGCGTTCCTCAAAGATATAAATAAATCCACAACTTTGAGTAAATATTATATTGTAAAGGAGTATTTTCAATTTGAAATTAACTATGGAAATTTTTTTTATCTTTAGGAATGATCTGATAGGCAATAATATATTTAATATTATTATATTTCAATCAATAATTATATTTATATCTACATAATATTCTGTTGTCTATCAATATAATAAATAACAAATGGTACTTACACTTGAGGTGTGATTGCACTTGGTGCAGCTGGAGGCCCTTTCGCCTTGCCTTTATCAGCCATTTTTTATTGTATAGAGCTGTTAATATAAATATGTATTTAGAAATATGATTTACAGTACATTTTGTTGCGAGTACAAACCCAGGAAAGTGTCTGTCTTTTAAATACAATTATGCATTTTAGTTATCTTGGAAATCATTGACACGGTTAAGGAAAACATTGTGAGGAAACCCGGACTTATATAATCAATATATATAATATATAGGGCCTATGGAAGTTCCCACAGGGGATTATTTAACTCGTAACTCCAGAATGTGTCCACATCCTCACACAAAAAAGAAACAAATAATATTTTTAGAATAACAATCCTTCATGGTAACTACAGTTATGACAAAAATTTCATTATCAAGCTACTGGCATTTCTCAACATTTTAAAACCATGATGTTGTTGAAGGAATTGTTTGTTTAATTAAAGATCTTTCAGATATTCATCAGTCACTTAGAACAGTGTTTAACCCTAGATTTTAAAATACACTCCAACCAGTTGAAAAAAGCAAGCTGATCTTTAGAATGCCCAAGGTGAGGTAGAGGCCAGAAGTGCCGCGTTAAATAAATACTGAACTTGTAGATTTATATTAAGTCCTCCACTTGATTCACATTCAATTTGATACTTTTATAAAGTACACTGGCATGATTGGATTGGCCTCCATTCTATCAATGATCGTGTTTCACATTGTACATTACTTTATTCCATAAATTTGAACTAATAAAAGTATAACATACTTAGTACCCAATAAAATCGATAACATAGTATGAACGATAAAATTTAGGCTTTACATCTGATACCACTTTATTTATGATGTTAACAGATATCCAGTATATCATAAACTTCAAAATGATTATTAAATTACAGTATTTTTGTTTAGATAGTCGGTCTTCATACAATTTGGATTCTTTCCATCGGCATTTTACGTAATCGCAACTAACAAAATGTTACTCACCTCGTTTATTTAATTAACTAGTTTATAATAGCCGTTGAGCTCTGTTAATACTCAATTAATAAGCTTATTATTAATATAACATATTAATTTATCGCAATTAAAAAGACATGGCTGTAATTTTGACATCTACAAGCAGGTGAACACTGAACACAACACTGAACTGAACAGCAGTACAAAAAGTGACAGCAAGTTGCCATTTGTTTTGAACGTTTTGAAGTTTGCTTTGATTGATCGATAACGGAATGTTGCCGGTCTTGAAATTATTTTATTATATTTATTTAGTAAATATTTTGTACAAACTGAAAACGTTTACCTACACATTAAATTAACTTAACAAAATTAAATTCTAAATACATTACTAATGTGTCCAAGAGATTGTCGATTTTGCTGCATTGTTTAACAACGATATCCACCCATTCCTGACCGCCGCTCGCGGTCCCGTTCTATGTCACCGCTCCACCGCTCACAGCGGCAAACATAGAACGGGACCGCGAGCGGTAAGACCAAATGTATCGAGATGTCTGAAACACACCACGAGGCCCTGCCAGTGGTGAATTCGCGTATTTTCAAAGTGACTAATCATCAAAGCATCCCTTGTCGGTCGTTCCGCTCACCGCTTATACCAAAGTTGTGAACGGACTGTAAGCCTTTGAATTAAGAAAAGCATCAACAAGTCTTTTTGAAATTTCCTTGAAGGGATGGTGAGCACCTGGGCACAGCAGTCCTAGACTTTCAACCCCAAACAGCTAAAAAAAATATAGATTTCACTAAGGATACCTGATGTACGTCGCTTGAGGTTCTCACCAGTCGCAGTGGCAGTGGTCTAGCTTTTTAAAATGTATTTTGTTTGTAGAGATTCTCGACAGTATCTACAGTATTATAATAGAACAGCACTCAACAGCATGGATTTGTACAATGTGTTAGTTGTAAACTAACTTTGTAATATTTATTGAAGTTCAAGTAGATTTAGTCTCCTTTTATTTTTTATGTTTAGTTTCCCAGCGCGTCGTGTTCCACGCGCGCCTCTCCTCTAAAGCCTGCCGGGTTCGCGGGACTAACGGGTGACCCTTGGCCCCGGAACGTAAAGGGACTACTTGTAGATCATCAAACCGTGAGTGGTGGCCCAGTGGTTTCGGCCCCGACTCCTGAGTTGTAGGTCGTGGGTTCTAATTCAGCCAGGCGCATAACTTTGTTTAATTTACTTCATCACCATAGCTCTTAAAACGGTGAAAGAAAACATCGTGAGTAAACCAGTATGTCCTAGAACTAAAAAATCGAAGACATGTGAAATTTAGCATTTCTACCAACCCGTACTAGGCCCGGCCTAGTGTAGATTACAATATTAGCCTCACAGAGAGGAGACTTGTAGTGTTCGAGTAGTGGGAACATTTTAAGCTGATGATGGTGATGACTGTCTATTTGACCTCATAAAGCTAAAAAAAAAACGACGGGTTGCACTCTGGGAGTGCCGGCAGAAGTGAAAACTTGAATAGTAATTGTTGGAAATATCTTGTGAACAGATTTTAGTAAAACTCGCAAAAATGGTTGACTTTTTATTTCAATAATTTTCCAATGTGACGTACATCTTTTATAAACAATGTTACCTAGCAACGAATGTATCCAGCATACAAACTTCTTTAAAAGTAATAAAGTCACACGAACATTCACGCAAGCGCCCTGCGCAGTCCTACGCTTTTTCGGTCAGGGTCACGTGTCCTGACGCGAGTTTAAGACTTTATACCCATTACAGAAAAGTGCTCAACGCCGCTAAAGAAGTTTTCACTTCAAAAATGGTAAATTGATAAAATGATGGCGCCTAGTTATGTAATGATACCCTCAGACTGAATTAGATCAGGCCCTAACTTACATAACACAACTTAGAGATATACTAAGTTATTAAATAAAGTGAAAGAATGACGATCAAGTGATAGGTTCTGCTCCCAAGACAGTACTCGTAAATAAGGTAGGTACCTATTGTCCATTATCCCTTTCTATACGATGCAGTCTTTTCCGGATTGGACAATATAAAATGATCCATGTTCATCAGTAGTGTATCACAGTATCTAGTGAAGACGTGAAGTAAACAACATTAAAAAATACAATGGGCTTTTTTACCTTGGTAAGTTTTTTTTTTCACAAAATATTGTCTTGATATAAAATGATTTTTCAAATTCAAATGGTTTATTTTCGGAAAACTAGGGATAGATAAAACAAAAACTTAGAAACTATTGTCAGTATTTAATTAAACACAATTAAGTACAAAAAACAACACATTACCCATTAATATTGTTAAATTATTAGTGTGCTATACTTTTTATAGTTCAATGTTTTTTATCCATAGTAACGAACAATTATTTTTATTTGGTTGTTTAATTGCGGCAACAAACGTCTTCCCTTCAGCCTACACGTATAAAGCAATAGCTATTATAATAAATAGCTAAAATATTATTAAAATTTGAGCAAAGCTTCAATTGATATTTCATACGCTTTATGACCAACAACTGCCCCTTGTCTAAATATTTCGCACCTAAACCCCCGGCCCACTCTACCTAATTATAACCTTTTAGTTCTTATGTTCATACATCGTCATTACCTCCAGGCGTTGTCGATCTGTCTGGTTGCCGCAGCTAGTGGCCAAGACAAGAGGAGCGTAATCAGCTTGGAGCCGGCAGCATGGCCCGGAGTGGCAACCTGGGTGCCAGCAGGACATGGTATGGTTTTGAAATTAATTTAGAAAGTAAAATCATAAAGAGATTTCTTTTTTTTTCATTCTTTCCTCTTTACTTTTCTTCGTCATTATAAAGCGTCGTAACATGTTGTGTGCATAGCACTGATACCATGCCGGGGCCAGGTGCCCCGTACGTAGTATTCATATAATTTATAGATTCTATAAGTACTGCCTCCACGATATCGCGAATGTACGATTTAGAAAAATCCCAGATGAATTTAGCTTGCACTAAAATTATTCTCACAATTTGTAGTAATTTTAAACAATCAATTTTAATGTACGTAGACATTATTAGTAGGCACATCATGTGCCTACTAATAATGTCTGTCCGCCGGCCCCTGGACTCATGTCCAGGGGCCGGCGGGCCCTACCATGACATCTAAAAGCGAGAGTAGTTTCGCTGAGGGAACAAGATGGCGCTAGACGACTTGTATAGCTCTGTCTCTTTCCCTCAGCGGAACTACTCTCGCTATAAGACATATGCTATCTGAAATCAAAAGTTGACGTCAAAGATAAATCTATTGTGCAGTGTGTATTTGTGAAGTGCCAGAACAAGAACACAGCCAAATCTGCATTTTATATTAGAACAGTTCAATTTGAATAACATCACTTTTTACCAGGAGCATGGTCGTCAGACACCAGCTCAGACGTGGCTGGCGCAGTTGCTGCTGCAAAGGCTGCGGCTACAGCTGTCATGGCAGCTCAGCACGAAGTCGCAGCAGCGAAGCACGCTGCTCTCGAACAACAAAGTATCGCCAGTGCCAAGGAAGCCGCTGCTGCTCGTGCCGCTCATAAGAGGTAAGTGATCGGAGTTCACATAGCTGAATTTTGGGCCGATCTTTTACTATGTCTCGTTTACTTTCTGACTGATTCGTCTCCACTCCGCTGTTAACCGGGAAACCTTAACGAAGAAACCAAATTGCCGTTAGCCTAAAAAGATATGACGAAATAAGGCGGACTTATTTTTAGAGGATTGGCCTACAGTCACTCTAAAACGCGTATGGTGGAAAGACGGAGGGAGGCCTTTACTCTGCAATTCGACAACGTAATCATAATAAACTATAAATTTGATTCCAGTGAAGAGGCAGCAAGGAACGCCCGCGCACACGCCCTAGAGGCCGCGCAGGCTGCAGTACAGTCGCAGGCGCAGCTGGCGGGGGCCAAGGCCCGAGCTGCCGCCGCGCAGAAGATCGCTGCGGCCCGAGAAGCCGCTGCTGCCAAGGCTATTCAGCGCGCCGCCAGCAACCAGGCCGCGAGGCTGCAGAACGCTGGTTAGTCAATGAGTGTACTCGTTTGCCTATAATCCTTTCACCATAGTTTTATCCATGCTTAAAACTCATGTAACAGGAGTGAACCGATTTAGTCTGGCACACATCCAGACTCCGTGGCTGCTGCTGACAAATAGAAATTCCCTGTAATACTGGATCTGGAAAATCCAGAAATTCAAGCTCAGTAGTCGTGGTTGCAACCATCACTAGACCATTGAGGCAGTCACATGTCTTTTACATGACATACCAAACCACTACTGAATTATGTCCCTAACTTAATTTACGCCAAAATTATCTGCCTTCCGGATCCAGTCTGTGTCTGTAGCCGGATATAATACCTACTACTAATTTTTGAACTGCCTTTTTCTGGATTCAGTCTGTCCCAACCCCATGTCTGTTAAGGACGTCACTTGCAAGGGTAACTAATAAACGATACCATAACCCGTTTGGTGCGCATTCTTTATAGCTCTATTCTTACACACTGTGCCCGTACGACACGGGAGGCATTGAGTTGATGGACCTTTAATGTATCTTATGTTAAGGAAGAATAATATAGAATATTTTTTAACAAGTAATCTTCTATTCCAGACTTAGAAGCTTTAAAGCTGTCCGTGATCCAAAGCTCAGGCGCAGCTGGGGCTGCCGGAGCTGCTCAGCATGCCGCCACGGCTGCCGCAGCTGCCTTGCGCCCTCAAACTCCTGAGTGGCCTGCTAAACCCTGGGCCCCATCCGCCTGGGTACCTGCCGCCTGGGGCTGGGCTTAAATATCTCATTTACAAGGTGTAAACAAACCCATCACGAAGCTGTCAACCAAGCATTCTGGGGTTATAAGAAGGCCACTTTAGTAGTATCGTAATATTAATTGTAATAAAATTCATAAAATATAATGTTTGCTAGGCTGAAATGGAATTGGGCGGGTCACGTCTGTCGCATGCAAGAGGAACGCTGGGCAAAGATCTCCACACAATGGGTTCCGGGAGAAGGAAGGCGCCGCCGAGGCCGGCCCAGAAAAAGGTGGAGAGACGACCTAGACGCATACCATGAGGGCTGGTTCGAAGCGGCCCAGGAAAAGAGTTCCGGGAAGGAATTGGGGGAGGCCTTTGTTCAGTAGTGGGACAGTACAGGCTAATAACAAAAATAAAATACTGTTTGAATCTACTGTTCTAGCAATATAATAGACAAGAGATAGATAGAACCCGTGTTCATGAAATTAAGTAACATTACGCAAAAAAGATTGCTGGGAAACTCCTTTTTTACGGTGTGAAAAATCACGTTTTACGGTAGTTAGAATTGTGTGGTTGTTTTTTGAGAGGTATCTGCCTATTAAAATCGTAGTACAAGGGGTCAATGACATTCAAAGTAAAGTCACAAAAAACGTGTGATTTAGGAATTTTGGCCTTCAATATCTCCGTAACTATATAAGTTCCCAAATGTGTGAAGAACAAAAGAAGATCTTCATTGCGATCATTTCTCGGCTTCGTGATGGCTCATTTTACATCGTTTATTGACGACTGCAAAGGAAAATCAACCAACCAATGAACTATTTAGGTACATAGTTACTATTTTTTGTTAAACTATAGGACTGAAACTAAAAATCCGCTTGTAATTTTAAGATTCTGTTGCTTACGCTTGGACGATTTTTGTATCTTTTGTAAGTTTTTAGATAATAATGTGTGTGTATGAGTATTTAGTTGAATATAAAAAATATAAACGTTACTGAGTTTTACATAAACATTTTTTTTTGACGCGTAAATACTTTTTTGGAACAAATAAGTGTATATTTCAGTAAAACTGTTATCTCTGTGAGATAATATTAGTTACATTTGAGACTGATAAACTATATGTATATACATAGACATAATAAATAACTATATATAAATATATATAGATATATAAAGTAATAACTAACTAATTTGCCCATGGCTTCATGTATAACTTGCGTTATAATCTTATGAATTGATCAATCACTAAATCCGGCACGATTGGTGCAATGGCTGAACGCTGAGTGTCGCGGGTTCGATTCCTGCACGAATTTGTATGATATACAAGTAGTTGTTCTAGGTCAGTGATACAGGAAAAAATCCTTTTCCTTGTGTGAGGAGAGGGCAAGGTTTTAAAAAAACGACGGGTTGCACTCTGGGAATGCCGGCAGACGTGAAAACTTCAATAGTAATAAACACACACGAACATTCGCGCAAGCGCATCTCTCATAATCTCACATAATGTACCATCTAAAAATGAATGATGTAACAAAGGTTTTGTAATAATTTTGGCGATCTAAAAAGAGTGTCCATGGAGTTTCTTGCCCGTTCTTCTCCATAGAGATCTACTTCTTGGAACGGGCATCTACGGTACTTTCACAGTTTTTATGTCTTGTGACTGGGACTGTAGCACCATAATTTTGTAGTATTTAATTATATTTTTTATGTCTTTGACAATTCAAAAGTGCCTGTAACTGGTCTACTTGAAATAAATGCTTTTGATTTGAGCGCCCTGCGCCGTCTTACGAATTTTCGATCAGGTCACGTGTCCTGACGCGAATTTAACATTTTTTACCCATTCCAAAAAAAGTGCACAACGCCGCTAAAGAAGTTTGCACTTCAAAAATAATAATTAATTATAGTTTTTAACATAGCTTAACTATACAATAAACTAATACATATTTTACAACAATAAACTTAAAAAACTAATGTACACGAAGTGATGTGTCGTGTTACGTTGCGAGGTGTCGCGTAGCCGGCCTCTAAAACGCCGATACATCACACCTTTCGGCCAAAACTCTTCTTTGAGGAAGGTCGCCACTTGCAATTAGTGTTATGGCGTGCCTAAAACTTCTCCACCCTCAAGATCCAGTTGATCTCCATTCGCAGGCAATGCCCTCACTCTTCGTAACGGGACACGTACAGCTGCGTCGTCGGTACTACAGGACGTAGCAGCGTGTTAGGTTCTACCAGCGCTTTCCCGCACAATTGCGATAATAAGGCTTCCTCTTCTTTCTCACCACCTTGATGAAGCCGTCCTCATCGTATGTGTCCTTCGGTAGACCCTGCTGTTTGAGGTCCGCCACAGCGCCTTTAGTCGCGGTCGAAACTGTACGACTCTGTTTTCCCCCCTTTTGGTTTAATTGCTTGTCGTTTGGTTTGCAACACAGTAGGTTTTGTCTTGACAACAATTGTAAAATAGGCACATTTGGGAGTTATGCCTACATTCAACCTTTATCTGTATGGATATTAGTTTAGTATCAATTTCATCGATAGTACAAGCTATGGATGTAAAAAAGTACGTGTAGTGCTATCCTCTACAAGACACAGTCTTTAGTTGATTTTCAACTTCATAATCTAGAGCTAAGTCCTATAGAGCTGTAATCTTTGTCTTTCTGTATCTACATAAAGGTAATTAGGTATACCTGTATTCGAACACGTGTACCTATCTACCTATATATCCTTCAATTTTAGCGCATGTCTGCACTTTGCACCAATAGGATGTCTGAATTGGCACGCGGTACAGTCGCCTCGAAAAATAAATTGCCATTTATATTCTATTGAAATGTGGGTGTACTGTAGTATAACTCTATTCTTTTGGGGATTTTATTCTCTTGGAGCTGGACTCAATGTTTTGGCTCTATATTTATATTGTGAAACTGATGGAAGGCTAAAACGAACTTAACAAGGCTAAAAAGAAACTAAAACCATTATGTTTTTGTCTGAAAAGCGATTAATGAGATACCTCTTAATACGCCAATTATATTCAGTTAATCAGCTACTAAACACATGGGAGGAAAGAATTATAACGATGATCAAGAAGTAATTAGGCATTTTTGAAAGAAAGAAAAGAAGCGAAGAAGAAATTTAGTAACTTAGGCTGTGTCGATATTAAAATGTTTAGGAGTCGAAAGAGTCATAATGAACAATGAATGAAAAGAAGCTTCATCTGCGGAAGTGTAATGTTTTATCACTGTTTTAAATACAACTTTTTAATAGTGTCAGTACTATTATTCTAGAATATTCGTTCACGTATTGATTTGGTACTTACGCCTGCGCGGTCCAATTTGGGACGTCTGCGGGATGAAGCTCCACACGCGCCTTTGCAGCATCCTTCATCTGTTCGTTCCCAATAACGTTATTTTTAACAAGTGATTTTAATCCTTTTTACACCGAAAATGGGCCGAATTGAAGCCTAAAAACGAAACTTACAAGGTAAGATTACTATTAACCAGTATGTTAGCGTTCTTAGGCTGTGTAATTCAAATTGGGTGCACGAAAAGGGGTGTGTCTGAAATATTCATACTCAATCTAAAGTTGGGCTGTTACGTAATTGTTATTGTCGCTTATTTGGACATAGAAGCGGGATGACATGATTTCTAAATTAGTTACGTTCAAAGTTATAATAGGCACTCACGTCGGTTATAATGAAATAGTTCCTATTATAATTACGTCATTTTTACATTCAGATCGAAAATTCGGCGCGTTTCGAAACTCAACTTCAAATTAGGAAAGTTTGTAATATTTATGTGTGTAATTATATATTTATGTATGTAATTATTTATTTTGTTTTTTGTATGCGTAATATTGCTCCGCATCTCATGATGCGACTTGAGCTACCCAACACCATTTGGCACCATAAGACGAATGCCGTGCTCATTTCTCGGTAGTGTCCGACCATAACTGATTTTTCAGCCAAAGCCGAAACCGAAACCGAACTTTCGGCCTTCTCCTCTCTGTTTCGGCTGAAACCGAAACTTATTAAACATTTACAGTGACGATTATTTACTGAAGTTTACTGTTTTTTTTAAACATTTACATATAAAGAAAAAGTATTAATAAAATAATCATTGCTTCCCATGATTCTTATTAGCAACACTATCGAATCGTGTAATAAGACAGTCTGTGATTTTATTACCATATCTCTCAATTGCAAAACATAACCTTAACTCAAGATTAAATGGAAGTCAGTCGAATTGCATCATTATATCGTAGTAGCAAGGACGATTTTCATCTTTGGTTAGTAGAAATTGCAAATTCCACGAATCGCCTCATGGGGAAGCTCCCTTAGCTGCGAAGTTTACCAACCGATACACGAAAAATTCACGAACACTCGAGCGAGGCCGAAAAATTCGGCTATATATTTGCCGAAACCGTAACTAAGGCCGAAATTAGATTTTTTGCCGAAACCGAAATTTCGGTCCGTCACTATTTCTGGGTAACGTCATCCGATCATCCGTTTAGTCAGCTGAGCTAGGCGGCGGCCACACCCCACGCATGCGCGACGCGACCATCTTGCTGACTGAACATCGGATCGGAGGACAATTGAGCTATATGCCTACTTAACTGTGCGGTTGCGTTTCTGTCCGCTACAATGCGTTACGAAGCTGGGATGCATGAAGATACGCTTTTGTCCACTTCGATGCGCTCCACCAACTAAGGCATTAGTTATTCCTGTAGTACCACATGTTTTTTTTATCAATAAGATAAGATCTTAATCAGTGGCGCAGCGAGACCGAATCTAAGAGGGGGCATGACGCATCTGCGAGGCCCTTTTCTTTCAGGAAGAAAAATATGACTGGCCCCCGCTGCTAGCGCGATGATTCCTGAAGTCCACCCCCAATTTGTCCACCTCGCGCTCAAAAATAAGTAAGAAAAAATCTTTACAAAGGCGATGGGAAGTTTGCAACCTGCAAGATGAAAGACAATCACATTTGGTGTAGATGACTTGGAGGAACCAAGTCATTTTACAACAAACCCTCGCGCGAGCAGCGATGATTCCCGATGTCCACCCCCAATTTGTCGAAAAACGTTTTATATAAAATTATCCCTCTGTCCACCCGGGGTGGATTTTAAGCTGGAGTATTCTCTGTGTCCACCACTGGTGGACTGTGATGATTTTTTTTTGAAATGTTTTACTGACCACAACTAAACTGGGGGTGGCAAGAATAATTGCTGATTATAAGATCCTGGGTTCGATTGCTAGGCCGGGAAACATGTCATCATGATCTTGAAATTGGAGGACATTGACAGTATTTGAAGTGTGGTAGTGGATTATAGCCAATTCCCAATATTTCCCTTCACTGCTCTGTTCCTTTTGATCGTAGCGTAATGAAAAGTATACTATAACCTGCCCAGGAGTATGAAGAATAATTGTGCCAAATGTCGTTAAAAACCGTCGAGTAGTTTTTGTTTCTATAATCAACATACAGACAGACAGACAGACAAAAAATTTACTGTTTGCATTTTTGGCATCAGTAGCGATCCCTATAGTTATTTTTTAAATATATTTCATGTACAGAATTGGCCTCTCTACAGATTTATTATAAGTATAGATAATACCTAGCTATTTTATAGCTTACAGACATAGCCCAAACCTACAGCTCTAATTGTTAGGTATGTTATGTTTAGGTATCATCAAGATGTGGTCGGTCCACTTGGTGGTGGCGATGGTCTGCTGTGCCGGTCAGCTGGTTGCGGCCGACATCGACCGGCGGCGGTTCTCCAACCCCACTTACTACAACGTGGGTGGCGTCCTCTCCAGCAACGAGTCCATAGCCTTCTACAAGGACACTATATCGGTAAGATTTGGAAGGCACTGTCTGAGTATAATAATGTAATCCTTCCACAGGTTGTCTTAAAAAGATCGTCAGTTGTATCACTTTTTATCAAATTCATTTTTCAAAAAAAATCTTTTCAAATGATATTCAACCTATATATCTATCAGTTAATAGCTGAGTAATTGCTCTGCTGAACGCCGCGGGTTCAATCTACACGGAAATAAATATTTATATGAGCTACAGGTCGTTGTTCGCGGCCTGGCCCCCTCAAAGACCTATTCCTTGCACTTTTCTGCCAATTCAAGATTCATGATTCAAGATGGTGCCGTTGCCTTTGCCTGGGAGTCGGACAGTATAGATTAAATAATAAAAAAAAAACTATCTTAAAACATTCGCATACAGTTGTATTACCATCACTCCATCAGGTATCACCACACCAAGCCAATTAACGATTAATACAGTCTGTCATTAAAGGGCACCATTATTATATCAACAGAGGTTTGAATTGAAATGCCGTAACAGGCGTTGAGCACGCTGTTGAATTTGCAACGTTCAGTTCAGCGCCGAAAATTGAAAATTGAACATGCTGAATGTCCTATAAGACATTTCAAGTTTCCTTCGACGATAAACTAACTTGTGCCCATTGCAAACAGGTTTAATTAAATGCAGTCATATGCAATAATCATTTCCTTTGATATAATGTGAAACAATTATCCACCAAGAGCTCTTTACGGCACTAAGGTATTCAATTTTCAACTTTATGCGATAGAACATTGAAAATCTATTAATGACAAACCGTAGCTTCAACGCTGTCGCTTCTCTGAGTGTTTTAGAGAATAGCATAGCTGTCTTTATCAGAAGTTAACTAATGAATACCATTTTTTGTTTGCAGAATCTGAACTTCAAAGATCAATATGTGCCTCGAGGAGTCACATATCACGATTATTCCATGCTCATGGATCCAAATCCTATAAAGACGGCACTAAATGTCTGTAAAGATCTGATAGCTCATCGAGTAAGTAAAAAGGTTCTACATATTATGGCAGCGGCATAGCGGCTTGTTTTGCCGCGCAGATAAAGCATTTGACAAAGCTTTTTTCAATCGCCGATGAGCACGGCACGACATGTCACCGGCATACTGTGTAGGAACCATATAATAATCAATAATAAAAGGTATGCGTCTGTAAAAGTATCGATACTAATGTCTCAACACTTTTCAGGTTTACGCGATCGTGGTATCCCATCCACTGACAGGGGACCTCTCCCCAGCAGCTGTGTCCTACACCAGTGGCTTCTACCACATCCCAGTCATCGGCATATCCTCAAGGGATTCAGCGTTCTCAGACAAGAACATTCACGTGTCTTTCCTTCGAACGGTCCCACCATACTCCCACCAGGCTGACGTGTGGGTGGATGTTTTGAAACACTTCAATTACATGAAGGTCATATTCATTCATAGCTCTGATACGGACGGTAGGGCTATTTTGGGACGGTAAGTTGACAATCAATTCTAGTACGGTACAGTGCTTATTCCCTAAGAATACAGCCTGTCGAAACCACATCAGTTTGGTATTCGATAAACTACTGACAGCGAAGTGTCGCGACACTATCGCTATGCTCTGTCTCGACGGCGAGTTCGTACTAGCGTGCAGCCTAGATAGTCTTAGAGACTAGCTGATACCGGCGATGAATATTGTAATACATCGACATTTAGAAAGAGAACATCGGCTAGTTTCGGCTTCGTAGAGCGTAACCTCGCTTTGTCACACACTATTTCACGTTTGTAACTGATTATCATCAGTCGTTGTGGTTGCTTAGTGCTTCGTGTGACGATACCGGTTTATTAAACCGAAACTAGTCGATTATCTCTTTCTGAAAATCGATGTACGATATTTATTCAATTATATATTATTGTCGTTCTTTACAGCGCCACATTTAACTCTGGTAAGTACCCAGAGTTAAATGTGGCGCACACGACTTCTTCGGGATTCAAAGATAATCTTCATCAAGATTTTGACCACTATTTTCTTTTTTGTTCATAGGTTCCAGACGACTTCTCAAAGCGTAGACGAGGATGTGGACCGAAAAGTGGTGGTGGAACAGGTGATAGAATTCGAACCAGGACTTGATTCGTTCAGCGACCGGCTCATGGATGTCAAAGGTGCTCAGGCAAGGGTTTTCCTTATGTATGCCAGGTAAGTTACGATTATATTTATATGATATTC
Organism: Agrotis puta; assembly: GCA_943136025.2. Classification (NCBI taxonomy): domain Eukaryota; kingdom Metazoa; phylum Arthropoda; class Insecta; order Lepidoptera; family Noctuidae; genus Agrotis; species Agrotis puta. Next base: position 8,409,254 of record OW964186.2, on the reverse strand, counting down.
TTTACACATAGGTAATGTACTTACCTAGACTTAATATTTTCTGCACCTTTCCCCTTTATCACCCTACACCAAATTGACGGCACGGTTATTGGCGCAGTGGTTTAGTGATAGAGCAATCTATATGCATGAGCGCAGCGTGTCGGTTCGAACCCCGCACGGAAAAAAATATTTTTATGATTGTGGGGATGTGGAATCAGAGTCAAACAGCTTTGTATTAAACTCTTAATGAATTTATTTTTAGAACTAACGTCTTTCTTTTATATCAAAAACCGCTATCTTCCTATTTTTTTTATTCTTCGCTCTCGCTCTCTCCTCATAAATCCATCCCTTTCGTACAATCTTACATTCCGTTTCCCACATGACCTACAAGTTGTTTTTCCGGGTTTTGGTGTTTGTGTATGTGAGTGTCTATGTTTGTAAACGCACCCACGAACCAGGAGAAAATCCTAGTGTGGGGCAACATTAAAAAAACATTACAAATCTCACATCACTATTTTTATCGTGCACCCCGTTCAAAATTCAAAATAAGTCATCATATTATTATTCCGTATTTCTTGCACCAAACCACGCACAACATCGCCCTTATCAAGTCACCTCCAACACTCCATCACCATAACAATAATATTCACCATCATCATCACTATCTTCCCGCCCTGTTCCCAATTTTTTTTTGGGATCAGCAATTCGTTTTTTTCGTTTTCATCTACTATTCTCCCTTATCAGAAGTGAAACAATTGAATAAACACCTAGAAAAAATATGGCGGAATTTGGGCAAACCAAATAATTCGAATCCCTTTGTCACAGTAAAACTGATGCAGAGATAATATTCCGCGATGCGACATTCCTGAACATGACGACTGTGGGTTACGTGTGGATGGTGACGGAGCAGGCCCTGGATGCTGCCAACGCACCCGAGGGGTTACTGGGACTACGACTTGTCAATGCTACCAATGAACACGCGCACATACAAGACTCGATGTAAGTTAGCTACGATTTACTTAAATCTGACATTTAAATAAATTGACCTTTCGAAGGTTTCTTAAAAAAATGAGTTAAGGAAATAATGAAATACTTTGCAAACAGACCACCAACCAAAAATGTTTAGAGTGCTTAATGAAAAAGTTTTAACTAAGAAAAAAGGTTCTATCAACAAAAACTTTGTCGAGCAGGCCAAATTTGATGAAAAAAATATAAGAAAGACATATAATTTCAGAAAAATAAAATAAAAAAGAAATCATAAATGGCATTTGACAGAATATTTTGATGAAAATTGGCCAGTTTTGTTTTTTAACAACTAGCAAGAAGGAGGTTTTATTCACACATCTACATAAGTACCTATGTATCATGGACATAACTATTTTCAAGTGACAAAATCTTCTGGCCTAGCGATATAAGAATAGGTAACTTAAACGTACTTATGCCTGTTCAATTTTCAGTTACGTCCTGGCATCAGCGATTCGCGACATGAACACTACAGAGGAGATCCACGCTCCTCCGTCAGACTGCGACAACTCTGGATCAATTTGGACCACAGGACGTCTGCTATTTGATTACATAAGGAAGCAACGATTGGAGAACGGGGCCACTGGCCATGTGGCCTTCGATGACCATGGAGATCGAGTGCACGCGGAGTATGACATGGTCAATGTGAGGGCTCAAGGGGAACATGTAGCTGTCGGCAAATACTTTTATTCTAAGGTAAGAATATAGAGAATATACGATATGTCAAAACACCTCTACCCAAGGTTTAGGTTTAGACACAGGTTTACCTAATAAAACTGCTACATTTCGACAGTTATTTTAGGGTATGCTTGATGATATGAATTTCGAAAACTATGCAGGATACCTACTTACTTTTGCTCCAAAATAGCTTTATAATATCCGCCGGCTGCAAATGGTACGAAAGAAACTTTACATTTACACTTTTAATATTTTTAGGAAACTCAGAAGATGAGACTGGAACTAAAAGAGCAAGAGATAATATGGATGGGCCGCAGTACATCGAAACCGGAAGGGTTCATGATACCGACGCATCTCAAGGTGATATTAATCATCAGTATGATAAGACAGGGACAGCATAACTACTTTTATATTAGCTAGAAAGAGGTAAATATATTTTTGTAACTTCAGGTATTGACGATTGAGGAGAAGCCTTTCGTTTACACTCGTCGTATTGACGATGGCAGTGATTGTACTCCTGAAGAGATCCCTTGTCCTCATTACAATGCTACTGAGGATACAGGTACATAACGATATTATGTTTATTTCATAGGTACAGATAAAAGCTAAGGCTAGAGTTGCAAGTTCACTTGTAATTAAGAAGCATTATGATGCACTCCGTTTATAAGAACAGGCTTCACTCGATTTGCTGTCGTCAGACAGGCGTAACGTAACTTTTTAAATCACTAAACTCTACCCAAATTATACGAGTACGATGTATCTTATACTTTTAGATCAACTTTACTGCTGCAAAGGTTTCTGCATGGATCTCTTAAAACATCTTTCGAAGGCGATCAATTTTACATATTCCCTGGCTCTGTCGCCTGATGGTCAGTTCGGAAACTATATCATACGGAACTTCTCCCAACCAGGAGCCAAGAAGGAATGGACAGGGCTTATAGGTGAGTTGCTCCCAAAGTAAATGCAAAAACAATACCTACCATATTTAAAATTCCTTCACGTATAAAATCCTACATTATCAGCGAGTAACAGAAGCCTGTATTTAATTTTCACTGCTACATAGCGTACTCTGCAGAGCTGAGTGCTTGTTAAAAATACGTTTGTTTTTTTAGGAGAATTGGTCTATGAACGTGCAGACATGATAGTGGCGCCTTTGACTATTAACCCCGAACGGGCGGAGTTTATTGAATTTAGTAAGCCTTTCAAATATCAAGGAATTACGATTTTGGAGAAAAAGGTATGGACAGATTTCCATAGAATATTTTTTTTTATTCACACACTATTTACATAAAGAGGATGAGATAAATTTATTGTATGAATTTATCAGTACCTAACTTGAATGTTTTTGGATGATTAATTTGCCTAAAATTGACAAAGATTTTTAGGGTAAAATGGTTTGATTTCAGTAGTATAGTTAAGTCAGATACTGGCAGAACTTTAGCGAAACATCCTTAATAAGCCATTATAAAATTAAGAAAAAAATAATTAAAAAATAAAATACTAATGGCATCAAACGTCATGTCCTGATTTTTTTGGACGAGCCAGAAGCTCGTTAAGTTTTAAAATGAGGTTGGTATATAAGATAGGTTTCAGCAAAAAAAAAAAAGACGGGTTGCACTCTGGGAGTGCCGGCAGAAGTGAAAACACGAACATTCGCGCAAGCGCCCTGCGCCGTCTTACGAATTTTCAATCAGGTCACGTGTCCTGACGCGAGTTTAACATTTTTACCCATTCCAAAAAAAGTGCACAACGCCGCTAAAGAAGTTTTCACTTTAAAAACAATCTGTTTCTATAGTAGTAATTCCTACTAATAAAGGAAAATCAAAAACCGTAAAGGTAGATAGTTTATTAGGAAAGGGGTGTACCCCTTCCTAATTACCTATCAAAGAGGCAATATACAGTGATCGCCCATTGAACTTAGCTTATTTCGCCATGTCAGTCAGTTGTATCTTACTCAAAACGAATGTCCATCTATTTATGGTCGTCTTATAAAAACTAATTAATTATTAATTAAGTTAACAAATACCTATTGTTTTCAACTTTTAGCCATCACGTTCATCGACCCTGGTGTCGTTCTTGCAACCGTTTTCCAACACCCTCTGGATCTTAGTGATGGTATCAGTCCACGTAGTGGCGCTAGTGCTGTACCTTTTGGACAGATTCTCTCCCTTCGGACGATTCAAACTGGCCAATATCGATGGAACTGAAGAAGATGCCCTCAATCTTTCAAGTGCTATATGGTTCGCTTGGGGCGTGCTTCTGAACAGCGGTATTGGTGAAGGTGAGGTCACAACTTATTAGCGAGTGTAATTCAAATGACAAAATTGTGAGAATGCCCATTTTACTCCATATTATCTTTTTTTTTTTATCGTGGTAAAATCAAATGAGTCCTTCCACCCAGGGCAGGGCGGGAGGGACTGTCAGACTGGTACTGACTAAAATCCACGGTGTCCTTTACGTTCCGGGGTCACGGTAATTCGTACAGTCCCGCGACCTACTCCATGTTATCTGGGTAATTCCCAAAATATGCGTACTGATGGACGATCGTAAACCTTTTCCTTGATTTAATTAATTGTTTCAGGCACTCCTCGCAGTTTCTCGGCTCGGGTGTTGGGCATGGTGTGGGCAGGATTCGCAATGATCATCGTCGCCTCATACACTGCCAATTTGGCTGCTTTCCTCGTACTCGAACGCCCTAAGACCAAGCTCACCGGAATCAACGACGCTAGGGTACGTAAACCATTTCATAGTCTGTGATGTAGCTATCAGATTCAAATATTAGTTTAGATAGACGCAGTGAGGTTTCGGGATTTTTGGATGTTGTCAAAGGTGACGAAAGCATAATTGCGTTACCATGGGGCTAACTTCTTGATAATGAATCACTAATTTATCAAGTACCTATCCATCAATCAGACCACATACCAAGATTAATTGATTGTAGCAATATTTCCCTAGGACTGTTCGATGGTGCAGTTTGAGGGGGAGGTACAACTTCACTGATTAATATTTTCGGGCTAACGTAGAGGCATAGACTAGTTTAGACAGTAGCTAATGCTTTATTTTTATTATCTTTAGCTTCGCAATACCATGGAGAATCTGACATGTGCCACGGTAAAGGGGTCCGCTGTTGATATGTATTTTAGACGACAAGTCGAATTGTCGAACATGTACCGCACGATGGAAGCGAATAATTATGATAACGCTGAGCAAGCTATCGAAGATGTTAAGCACGGGTGGGTTCATATTACACTTTATTTGTATAGTTGCAGTTATGTAGACATAGACACCATAGAAACTCATGGTTTTTTTAGTAGTTCAATTTAGACCATGGAAATAAAATTCAAAATTGAACAAGTAGTTTAGAAGATTGCTATGAAGTAGGTTTTTACCATAATACCTTTTTACGTGATTTCTTATTCTGCTCGATGGTTGCAGTAAACTAATGGCATTCATTTGGGACTCATCTCGCTTGGAATTCGAGGCCGCTCAGGATTGTGAGCTAGTGACCGCTGGAGAACTGTTTGGTCGATCGGGATATGGTGTTGGATTACAGAAAGGCTCTCCTTGGGCTGACCTAGTCACACTCGCCATATTGGACTTTCACGAAAGTATGTACCTATCATGTTAGAAGAATCTGTAAACAAAAGTTGACTGTTAGATGAAAATAAATTCGATAACAATTTTCAGGCGGAATAATGGAATCATTGGACAACCTATGGATCCTCCGAAACAACATGCTCAACTGCGAAGAGAATGAAAAGACACCGAACACTTTAGGCCTAAAGAACATGGCAGGGGTGTTCATACTTGTGTTAGCGGGCATTATAGGCGGCATTGTACTGATAGTGATCGAGGTGGTGTACAAACGACACCAGATCAAGAAACAGAAGAGGCTGGAGATCGCACGCCACGCTGCCGACCGCTGGCGCGGAGCTGTCGAGGTAAACAGAGTCAAGGCGGAAGCCATCGAAGTGGACCACTGCGATACCGTCAAACAACAGTTTGAGAGTAAAATATAGACCGTGGCCCGTGGCCCCACTGACGACTGATACGCACTTGTATGTAGCTCAGGGATTGCGAACCATTGCTACTCAAATATTTTTAGTCAATTTTAATATTCAATAGCAAATAGCCACATTGGTACACTTTTTAAAAATATTAGTGGAATACTCAACTTAGTATTACCCCGCTTATCGAGGTTCGCCATCCCCGACGTAGACATAAAAATATTGTTAACGACCAATATTTAACTTATATTCAAAATAAACACTTTTCATGTTCATGTACATATTATTGTTAATTTCGATCACAATAAGTCCCCGCTGCTTTGTGGAGCTTGTACACCAACTCGCTGGACACGGTAATAGTCTATTGCTGTTGTAAGTAGATGTCATTGTGTTTATTCGCATTTTATTCGTGACTGTACAGCACAGATTAGTAAACAAATGGAGAGAAACAAGGCGTAGCTTATGACCACTGTAGAATCAGACGCAACGCTGTAGTGTTCTGAGTGTTGCATGTAACCATTTATCGAAAATAGGTTCGAAAATTAGGAACACATTGGGCTTTGCATTCATTATTTTGCATGATCACTCCACTTGTTTACTGCTCCGTGGTGTACATGGACAGTTGGATGAACATTGGAACTTTTCAGAAACGGAAGACTCTGCGAGCTGCCATCATGCCGTCCCAGCGCAGGGCCAAGTCCAACGGAGTGAAGGAAGCTGGCACTATCAGCCTGGCTGTGGACCGTGGCGCCCGTCGCCGGGACGAGCCGCGTGTGCCACGGTACCTCCCGGCCTACACGCCCGACGTCTCGCATCTAGTCGTGTAAACCGCATTAAAATTAATTTTCAAACCCATTGAACGCCACTGTCATGTCGACTTGTTCAGCCGGACAATATTGAGTGCCACACGACGGTAAGAGGCCGTCAAAAATACGGATCATCAGCATACCACTAAAGTATTGACACTTAAATGAATGATTTATTTGTTGAATCTCTAAAATTCTGTACCTTCAACGCCGCGCTGCCAGTGGCGTTCAAATAGTTGGCCTATCTACAAAGTGCGAGGAAATTCTGCAGTCTTCAACCGGGCTACTCGTCTTAAGTGTACTACCCACCCCTGCTTTGCACGAAGCCACCATTCGGATTTAAACATACACATTCACAAACATTAAAATTGTCTGGGTGGTTTGATTTTTATACTGATTTCGCGTGAACACCATTACCATCTACGCAATCATGCCACGTCAAAGCTAGACTGCATTACTTAACTCGCACTGTGTAAACGAGACCTATGTTGGTGTTGTTCGTCCTCAAGTAGTTAGAATTTTGAATCGTTGCTGTGACTTAGCTTATGATATTGAGAAGAATTTACTAAGCTCAACTTAGGTATTTAGTAGTTAAGTAATCTATTGTCTGTGGTAGCACCTTTAAAGAGGAGCTTTCTACACTATGCAATCTAAGCTATGGGGCATCTAGGATACTGCCCTGTAGAAGTTAGTGCACTATCAATACAGTGCCATTTAAGGCTTGTTTGGTGCACTATAACAGATTGCCTAGTCCTTTAATCTTCAAAGTGCTGTAAACTACAGGGTATGGCTCTAAACTAATTTCTAAACTCCATTATAGTTGTGATTTATTGTAAGGTTTGCAGAAAAGTTTGTTTTTTGTTGTGATTTTACAAGTCTTTCTTTACTGTTTATTAGTATGTTCTATCAAATAAATGTGGTACTAATTGATTGTGTCTAAAATACTCGTTATGTATAGGATTAGGTAGTTATTAACATTGAAGTGGTTTAAATTAATCAATAAAACTAACTGCGATTAAACTGGTACTTAATCCGAAAACATTTTTGATGCCGAAATATTATTGTCCTATTACCTTATTATTACCAGTTTACTTATAAAGATATTGTTGTGTAGTTTATTGAATCATCTACATGTGACAAGAAATAAATAAATACTGATTACTGCATGTGGTGTATTCATTGATTTACTAAAGTTAAGGTAAGTATTATTTTAAAATGAAAGACTATTTTCAACACATCTATATATTTACATAAGGAGTTTTAACAGTGCTGTATGGGAGTAATATATAGTAGGTAACAAGAGCTATGGTGCTCTGTGTAGCCACTGTAAAACAAAGCCTGAATGTTAGATTGCCAGGATAAACACAAGTAGGAATGTTTGGTGTGCTGCAAGGTTCCCGTGTCACTCCACACTGGGCACAGTCAAATCTTTACTTCGATTTGAGTGAACCTAACATGGGATGCTGCTGTCACACTGCAACCTTACAGCCCCCAATGATCCCTACTGATAACATGAATGGTACAGACGAACAATATTTATCCAAAACATTCAATAACAACTATCATAATACACAGAAAGAAGATTAATATTAAAATACAAGTATATGTTCCACATAGAAATAACGCCGATCTAAGATTGCGTGTTCTTGTGCTATAGTAATACTGCAAGACAAGTTGCTGCAAGGTCCAGTATCAATTTTTATAATATGTTAATTGCATGACCTAATAATGGTAACATCTTAATTAAACCTTCTCCAAGTCCTCTAAACTACATCCTCTAAAATATATATAACATGCTATATGAATGAATTGTTATATTAAAATATTTTACGCTCAGTAAGTAGGTGTTGTATTATTAAAGCAGGCGAAACTAATGCACAGTATAGATTACAAGCTATCTGGTGGTCTTATTCCCAGAAATCAGAAACTCACATGATCACACATTGTCAGTTGTACATTTTCTGGCGACTTAACGGGAACTCTCATCAGATTACATACTAAACAGCGATAAAATTGTACGCATTATTACGATATAATTAATTAGGCAAAGGAAAACACTTATTATATTATTATTTTAGTTCTACAAATGATGAACTTTAAATAAATTGTTAGTAATAACAAGTGTGAATATAGATCACCTCTAAATGTTTAGTCGGTGAATCTACGGTTAGGGTTGCATCCGAAGAGGGCGGTACGGATCTCCGGCAGCAGCTGCTGGGCTATTAGCTCCAGGCGAGCCTCCAGGGTGTTGCAGATCTAAACAAACACACTTTACTGTGACACTGCCTTATTACGACCAACATGCGCGAGCTACATAATCTCGCACTCTGAGGTGTAGCTAAACAATATAGCTTATCAAGCGTGACCGTTCCACTATAACACTACCCAAATATAAGTTTCACTTCACCAGTGCGACAATCACTAACGAATCTGATCAAGAAATTAAAAATATATATATAATCATAATATTTTATCGTGATGGTGAAGCGCGGATTCACGCGGTATGAGCGATACAGGAATCGAGACAGGGTAAGTTGAACACAGCTGTTGACTTGTTCTTTTTTTTTTGTTCGACAGCTGTTACGTAGAAAACATTACTATTTCGTAATATTCTCGTATTTTCAAAACAGAGATTTTATTTAAAAACGATTGAAAAGGTAATAAAAAAAGTTTTCATACCTTGATGCGTCCCTTGAGGGCGATCAGCTCGACTCCGCCGCAGGTGTCTGGCGACAACCAGTTTTCGGTGTCGACCTTCAGGGTGGTATCCTTCTTGATCTTTTCCTTGTAATTAGACTGGGCCTTGCCGATGATAGAGTCGACCACGCTCTTGTCTGACTCGCGAATGCGAAGCGTGACTGCGGACTCCATCAGCTGTAATTTACAGTGGTTCCGATATGTAACAGTTTTCTTAATTAACTTTAATATTTGTATTGAAAAAAGCATGAACATTCTGTTCCTTAAAAACATTAACACAATATGTACGTGTCCCAAGAGTAGCAGTACCATCTCTCGGAATTAAGTCATCAATTTCCTGGTGTACTAGTTGACTTTTTTTTTAAACGGTGCCTCTCTCTAGGAATTCCTCCTGTATCGTGGGTGCGTTTACAAAAATAGTAACTCACATACACAAACACCCAGACCCAGAACAACTACTTGTAGGTCAAACAAATAGTTGTTCTGTGCAGGCACAGAACCCGCAACATGCTGCGCAGCAGTCCAATCGCTCAGCCTCTGTGGATGATCATAACATTAATGAGCAGTACAAACCTGGAATAGGGCTTGCACAGTAAGGGTGGTCAGCAGTTCAGCGTACAACTTCTGGTCCTTCGGTACATCAGCCAGGCGCTTGCGGGCCTCGTCCAAGACGTTGCGTACATGGTCTTCACGTACTTTGAGCACCCTCAGACGGGCTTGGTTCAGCATGTTGGAGGATTGACTGTGTAACGAGATTGAAAATGTACAGTAATTTTTCACAAGTTGCAAACACTAAGCTTTTGGATGTATATTTCAATTTACTTCAGTTGAAGCAAGTATGTAAAAGTGTATCATAGTGAATTGATTTAAATCATTACTTATAAAATTGAAATGGATACCATATTAATTTTAATTAAGTCTTTCTCAATTAGGAGAAGTAATTGCACACTTCTAATATACATTTTTTTTCTTAGGAACATTTATTTTGTTAAATTAATAAGTTGTTGTTTGTTGTTTTACATTCAAGATGTTTCTACATCAGTATGTATTTATGTAGCGTTAGATTCACGCCATTTGCAGATTGACCTATTTACTTGCGAATCTATAACATGTCCGCCTTAAGGGCAATGAACTTTCATCCCAAATAAGATTTTCTGTTCTTACATGGGGCATGGAATAGTCAACTAAAAGCCATTTTTTTCTGAATGAGTATCGTTTATGGGTATAATTACCCAAAAAAGAGGTAAACCAATTGGAATAATTATTATTTAATGTGTGACTATGAAAACTGTGTAACCAAGCTTAAAAGACTGTTTTTTTTTTATTTAAATGAAAGATGTGTTCATCCTAACTTTGGTTGAACATTATAAAATTAAACTGTATTGAAAAATAAACCATATCGTTTAGGATTAAATGCACAAACTGTTCTTAATTTTAAATCTTATCAACTGAGATAACTTCTATGTAATCATTGTTATCACTCCATTCTGTTCAGTAGTAAATGAAAGACTTATATGAAAATAATAAAATGTGAATTAAATAAATCATAAATGGAAATCTATCTTCTATATATATATTATATATATCTATATATATAAAAGGAGAACTGACTGACTGACATATCAACGTACAGCCGAAACTACTGGGGCTAGGAATGTGAAATTTTGCACATGGCTTCCTGTTATAATGTAGGGGAGCACTAAGAAGGGGTTTTTGGAAATTTAACCTTTAAGGGGGAATTAGGAAAGTACGTAACCCACGCGGACGAAGTCGCGGGCAAAGTGCTAGTGGCTTATAAAATAAGTTGTAAAACCACTGTGTTGTGTTCAGAATTTCAAACTTTAGTGTGATTACTAGTATTGTTTATGGTATGGTCATGTGACAATCTTATTTGACTACAAAATTATATGAAAATACAACTTAAAAATAAAAACTAGAAAAACATTAAGTAGTAGTATATTAGATAGTGAATTTAGCGATTTGTATGGTTTAAGAATTAACACTTCATTCATGAAGTAATATGTAACTGATCACATGACACAGAACAAAATTAAAAAAAAAACAATTTGATTAAATTGAGAGATGTTTTGTGTTATGTATTGCTGATATCTGAATATAAACCATATGGTTTGTTTAAGAAATGAATAATTCTACTGACTGCAAGGAAATTTTGAATAGTCAAAGCTTGGCGAGATCAAAACCTAAAGGCCTAAAAATTCAATGTTATATTGATTTTAAGTTCTGCAGATTAAGGAAATTGTTCATTTATATAATGCTTCTGGATTATTCTCAATATTGAATAAAACCGACATTCAAGGCCATGTTCAAAAACTAAGGACCAAGACGAGCGCTGGTAAGACGCTTAAATGCAAGTACAATGACCAGAAAAAGGTCGGTTGCATTAAAAGTTGAGTGCGTCAAGAATACTTGGCATTCTGAAGGTATCTTTAGATGCCTCTGTTGGTAAGAGTGAGGTAAGAATGAAAAAAAACCTTCATAAGATGAAGTGTGATCCTGGACTAGATTATAAAACTTCTCAACAGTTCTAGCTGGTACTACAGTCAAGAAAATGTTAGAAATTTGAGTTGAAATGTACAAAAGGGAACCTACATCTTCTTCTGGAGTTCAACCTGCTTCTCCTTCTTCTCATAGTACTCCATGATCTTCAGCCGCTGCTGCTGCACCAGACGGCCTTTCTCAATGTTGAACTCCTCCTCAGCCTTCGCATCGATTTCCTCAGCCTTTTCATTTGCCTCTTGCTCGATGAAGGCCATCATATGCTTGATCTAATAACAAATAATTCCATTTTTCATTCAAAGAAACCGTTATTGTGGAGCAAAAAGGATTTCAAATCCAGAAGCAAGTGGGAACAGAGTCGGCAAGTGCCTCTTTTTCCATGGAGTCCAGACATCATTGTCGATCAATTATTCTGACAAATAGCGATGTCGACAAATTTACGCTCCTACTAAATTCCATACACATACCTGTTTTTGGACATCTGCATCGCTGAGCGCCATGGTTGTAGTTTAATATTTAGCACCACTAACACGTAAAACAACCGATAAACGGCCAGAAAACTAAAAACTGGCTCGAAGAAGTAAGTCGACGCCTATCAGACGTGCTTCTTCATTGAACAATCATATGATCCCGGTGTTACCAATTAATTGTAAAATTTCACTCCATACCATAGAGAGTTTAGGCGATTTGTGTTGGATATTTAAATAGAAATGTTTCTGATTCTATTCTCACGTACAAATTGCTCATTGGAAAAACTGCCGAGATGACTTTTTGTCACCCAGTCCTATGTGCCCGCCTTTAAGCCCTTTATACATTCAAGATCGGACTATTAATGGACAGTGAATTCAGAGGATCAAACAATTACCGCAATGTAGTCAAACTTATATGCAAGTTCTTGCATGTCTAAATTGGGCTCTAGAAACAGGGGAATAAAAGTTTTCACGACAAAAGTTATCAGTGAACTAAAAGCCTATACGAGTGAAAATGGCCCAAGTTATGTTCACTGAGCCCAGTGAGCATAGACTTCTTCAAAATGAAGCACAAGGCTCTAACATCCTTTTTAGATGCTTTAAAACAGTTAAATCTAAATTAATTCTGAAACAAATCATTAATTCTAAGATTCGACTCCTTGTTGACAAAAACAAAGTCTTAATGAGGTGTTATCAGGGCTCGCTAGCTTATGTGAGCCCTGATTACACCTTTTACCAACGTTCGTTTCGTGCGAAAGGGGGTCAAATGGATTTTGGACGCTTTTTGTTTTAAAGTTGACGTTTCACGTTATCTAATGATATCGTGAAACGTCAATTCATTGGGGACAATTATAATTAATTGTCCCCGATGAACGTTCAATTATATCTTATTGCGTGAGATAAAATCACTAGATTTTACTAGTAATATTTGGGTATCATAGTTGTGTATCCACGTGAAATTCTGTTTCACTACGAATCATAGACTATAGAAGAATTCTTCCTTTTTTTTTCAAGTGTGGTAACTATATTGAGTGTTGGCCACATGAGTCAAACTAAAAACTATTTATTTGTTTTCTTTGATTTTTAAAATAACAGTTATGTCGAAAATTATAAATATATTAAAATTAATAACAAAAATTGAAAACATGTCTTAATTTTCATTTTTCAGCGTGGCTCGTGCTATTAATAAATAAGTTACTAGAGCGAAAATTGTTACAGTTTTCCGTCCGCTTTCAACAATATGGCCGCCAGTTGTTTAGGGTAATGTGGCGTTCGACAAAACTGAGTGAAATTGTTAAAATATTTATAAGTGACGTAAAGATGTATAAAGTTTTCAGCGTTTTATAGCAGTGTTTCATGCATAGACGGTATTGGGCATCTTTTTAGTTCGTCTTAAAATTTTTGAATGCATTAAAATCGTCGTCTAAATTGGACAGTCAACAAACTTTTGTTTATTTCATTGGAGTGAATTTATTTGATCCTGCAGATAATACTCGATTATGAACCATTTATACTGGTAACAAAATAGTGGAACAAGGACTGACGTCGACACATTAGGTAATTTTTTTGTAATTTTTGAAGAATCGAGTGTACCAAAAACAGGGGTCGCCATTGTTTGACAGGGGACGAATAACCAAACCTTATTAGAATACTGATAAAATGTATGATACCTACTACATTTGTTGTTATTAGCCAACGTTATCTCATATTCCTATCTTTGCATTGAACACCTCAATGCGTGTGTATGAAATTCATTTGGTCTCGTTTCATAAACACCTCTGTTTGAACTGTTAGTTGTTCAGTCAACATAAAGTTTTACCGTAAGGTATTGTATATTTTATTGAAAACCTCTGATGTCTACATATGTGCATTGGTTTTTACTTAGATCAATAGACCATTAAAGGTTCCGTTAATGTGGCTATTAAGTTTATCAGCATATTGTGAATTGTTTTGACCTACCATAAATTTTATCCCTTGTCCTGTTAAATCTGTTGAACTAACGAATCTGTTAGCTAAAGTATTAAATATTTTCCATTTAGGGTTTACTTAGCTCAAGTAAATGCTTTACATAGCTGAATGCAATACACTAATGTCCAGACAAGATATTGGAAAGTGGGTATTAAAAATATATCAAGTTGGAAGAATTCTGAAACAGACTTTCTTTAGTACTTTGTATGAAATGTTAGTATTCATGTGAATGTTTTTATAACTTGTGACTTCATTTATTAATCAGATTTTTTTACAATGTGGGAATTGATAAATCATCACCTTTGAATCATTATCAGCTAATACACACTATCATCTTACCTTCATATTAAATGCAACAGTTACCTCCCACTAGACAGCCTATAGAGATAATATATGTCATTGGTATAAGAAGCAGTTGGTAAACAGTAGTTAGTTTTTCTTATATTTATTATAGTGCTATTTTAGGATTATGCAGAAGTATAAATTGTCACACTAATTAACCTAAGCTTCACAAACAGATAATAGCTGTAGATAGTAGATTTAAATCACCATTGTATTGCAAGTTGTTTTCCGAGTTGGTCACTGGCTAGAATATGTAAGTGGCCTAGATAACAATGATTCAGTAAAGCATAAACTGTATTATTAAAATTTCTGTAGTGTGAGAAGTTTTGCATTAATATTTCATATATTTTCTGATGGATTAATTTTACAGGTTATGGCAAACCTGAATTTCCAACAAGCGCCTAGAAGCCTAGCGAGTGGCGGTGTGGGCGGACGCGTGAGCTCGGGGCTGGTGGGCGGCGTGTCGGGCCATGTGACGCCCACGTTCGGAGGCGCACTGTCGCCCGGCCGGAACTCCACCGCCATGCCTGGGGGCGCTCCGCCCTCTATGGCATCGCGATCAACACTATTCGGCCAGCGGGCGTTTGCCGACCGCAGGGTACCCATACCAAACGCGTTATCACAGCCTAACTCAAATTCCATGGTGAGAATCTCATTTTCTTTTAATTATCATCATATTTCATAAATGTGGGTAGAGAGAAAAAAAACAGCTTACTTGCAGTTGTAATGGAATTATCTCTATGGAAATATAACAAATATTTGTTTGTTATATTTGAGAT
This sequence comes from Agrotis puta, assembly GCA_943136025.2. Taxonomy (NCBI): domain Eukaryota; kingdom Metazoa; phylum Arthropoda; class Insecta; order Lepidoptera; family Noctuidae; genus Agrotis; species Agrotis puta. The sequence goes on along the minus strand of OW964186.2, from coordinate 8,393,988 downwards.
AGCTAAAATCATTTGTGAGTCATTGATCATTATCTAGTTGTGAAAAAGTAGGTCTTCATAGCATTCTCTAATAAACTTACTTGGATTTATTAAGAAATAACCTGAAAAATGTTATTCAAACATCAATGGTGCCTACTTTGGTTATCAAATAAACCTAGCAAGATTTGTGTCAATATTTGTATTCAAATCATTTGAGTTTCAACTCTTTTATTTTGTAATTTTTATTGTTTCATGTGTTCTGAGAAGAAAAAAATTTAGCATTTAAAAGTGTTTTCTGTTTAAAGTAATGATGAAGTAGTAATTTCATGTTCTACATTCTGAATTATTTCGACATGGTTTCACGTTTGAGTGATTGTGTATAACTGTTGTCTTCAGTCGAGTATGGGCAACCTTTCTCGGTTCAACACAAGCAGCAACTACCACTCGGTGTTCGGCGAGGGCGGTGACACGTCAACGCCTCCGCTGTTGGACCTCAGCGAGTTCCCGTCGTTAACGGCGCGGGGGGCCGGCGACCAGGCTCCTGCCGCCGCGCCGCCGCCACCCGGCTCTAAACCTTACGGTTAGTAACTTTATTCAGGGCAAAAAATAAGAAATCAAAATAGAACTTTTTTGAAACAAATTTAACATATCAAAAATATTTAAAAAAAGATCTATAATAATTTATTTGATACATAAACTACCTCTTGAATATATCTTGAATTATAAAAATTGAGCAGAGATATGTATTAGATAAAAAAATTACTAAGATATCCATTGAACCTTTTCATACTGTTGGGACGACTAAAGTTATTCCATGAAGATAGCAATAAGATTATTGAAATACAATGTTATCGTTGTAGTTGGCACTGTTTCTATAAAGGACTAGTGTGTAAATAGACCTTGTTAACTTGACAGTGGGTATGGTGAAGCAGCCTACATCGGAGCAGTCAGAGTTCACGATGTCGTCGGAGGACTTCCCGGCGTTGCCCGGCACGTCGAGCGCGGGCGGCGCGGCGCCCCTCCCGCCGCCCGGCCCGCTGCCCCCGCCGCCCGACTTCAGCAACCACACCAATGACAAGCCCCGGAAAGGAATACAAACCTCACCCGATGGTAAATATCAATACAATACTAAATAACTAGCCTGTCTTCTCAATGAGATTTGTCCACTAAAATATATATATATATATTTTTTTTTTTTAAATTTTATGGGAGAAATGCATTCTTTTTTTAACATGTCCTGCAAATTAATGAAATATTGGGCTGCATTTCTAATTAATAACAAACAGGTTTATCTAATTTGTGGTTATTATAATTAATGCATGCCATATTTTAAATGTCTTTAATTCTATATCTGTGGAATTTTGATTTAGATAGTAAATTAAACTTAATAATTTGCACCTGACATGTAATTTTTTTGTCCCTAAAGTTATCAGTCAAGGAGCACATACGGAATTCTACGGTGTGTATACTAAATAAGTGCTGGAAATATATTAAAATGCATGCATTTATTTTTTGTAGCAGTTTTAATATATAATCCAGATAATATTCCATTAGAAGTAGTATTTTTGTTCTGATAGTGTGATAATGTAATTTATAATGTTTTAGGTAAAGTAACGAATATACCAGAGACAATGATACCGAACCAGTTTGGTATTGTGGGACTTTTGACGTTTATTCGCGCGGCTGAATCAGATCCCAGTTTAGTGTCACTGGCATTAGGGCAGGATCTAACTGCGCTCGGACTGAACCTAAATTCACCAGACAATCTATATCTCACTTTTGCTGGCCCTTGGGCGGATACGCCGTGCAGGTAATAAATATATTATCTTCAAATTAATTATTTAGGCATTATTTATTTACCACTGACCTCTGGTTCTGATTTGGGACACTATAATTTAATTACTTAATACTGAAAACTTCACTCAAAGGAAACCACTGTAAATTTAGTGATAAACATTATAATTTGTTACAGACCACAGGATATGGACTACCATGTGCCTCCCGAATATCTAATCAATGGTTCAATTAGAGAAAAGTTGGCGCCTCTACGACTGAGTCGATATAAGGAAGACCTCTTATTTTATTTGTTCTACTGTTTCGTGGGTGACGTGCTGCAAATCGCAGCTGCAGCCGAACTGTGAGTTCCTTTAATTGTTTTCACTTAGTTGGATGTAACAATGTATATTATTACCTGGCTAGCAACCTAGCAACAGGTAGTAATGATTATCATGAAGTAAGGTTGTCTATCTCTAAAGAGCGATAAAATCAGCACAATACCTACTTAACTGAAATAAATTACTTTACTTTAAAAATATACAATAAAACAATCTGAACACCTTACCTATAAGCAAGTTGATAACTATCAAAATTAACCCATTAAGAACCACCTGTCACGTTTGTTCAACAATGCTTCGACGATCGACAGGTGGAGCGATGCTCATCCATCTGGCCTGCCCTATGCTCCTTACCGGTGACGGGTAGCAGCGTCGCCGGCACAAGAGAAGAAGCTCGCCACTCGACAAGCTTCATAAACTGTTCTTATATGGGTTTCAACTGAGAAGGGTCCTTTTTAAATAAGCAAACTGATCAGAGTTCTGGCAAGATTATACCAGTATATTCATGCAAATCAGCTGCACTCTTGTGCCAAATAATATTTCAACAATCACAGTAAAAAACGACGAAGTCGAATTGAGTAACCTCCTTTTTTAGAAGTCGGTTAAAAAAGTATCTGAAAGGAATGATTGACAAGGCAATCAACTATCAAAATGGTATAATTTCCTTAGTAGATCTACACTGAATGTGTACTAGGAATGATGGCAATTCATTTCTACAAAGTGCATAATTCTATATTTATTTTTCAGCTATAATCGAGAATGGCGGTATCACATGGAGGAAAAGGTGTGGATCTCTCAAGCGCCCGGTATGCCTATGGTGGAGAAGACCTCAACGTACGAGCGCGGCACCTACTACTTCTTTGATGCGCACAACTGGCGTAAGGTACTATTGGCGTTTCTTTAGATACATTATATGCATGTGGCATGACATTTTTTATCTGAAAGCATGAAAATAGGGACATTATACATAAACTTATTGAAAGGGCAAGAACTTCACGTAATATTACTTATTTGTATTTTATTTTATTATGAAGCTTATAAGGCAAAATCTTCATGCATTTAAAACTTTCTTGCTGCATGATAAATTAACAATTGAACGGCTATCTTATAAAGTTTAAAAGGTGCGGATTTTCAGGTATCTGAATAAATGTATTCTTTATTTAGTATGGTATGAAATCTTGTGTTCTTTGTTTCCAGGTGGCGAAGGAATTCCACTTGGACTACAGCAAGTTGGAGGGGCGGCCGCAATTGCCACCGCATGTGCTCACGTAGCGTCCCCGCCGCGTCCTCTCTCATACACCTATTGTAGTTTTGTTATATAAAAAGTACAAGTTTAAAAAAAGATATACTCTCTTTATTTACTGCAAGACCCATTGTTAGTTATTCATAGTCCGATCAACGAGGATATTTATTGGATGAAGACTTCCGAAAAATTCCTCCGGCACTGAAATTTGGCATAATATGATGAAAGTAGGTGATACAGATTACAGATGCACAATAATCCAACTTTTTTGTCACGCCAAATTTTGCTCTGCCGATTTTTTATGTGATTTCTTATCCTTAAATATAAACGATTTTTAAACATCATTATTTGATTGATTTGACATCAAATAATGATGTTTAAAAAGGAAAAGATTTGGATTACTTAACAAACCTATGTATTTAAGGATAAGAAATCACATTAAAAAAAAAAAAAATCGGCAGAGCAATGTTTCGTCACTCTGGAGGTATACAAGTGAACGAAGTGAGCGAGCATGGCTAATCTTTAGTGTCTAAACACACTATGCCGAAGTTACGCGACCGAAGTTCAGCACAATTGCGCCTGCAATGCTATTTGAATTACTGACGACACACTATGCCAAAATAACGTCGCGTCTTAGCATACAGCCTAACTTCGGTCGGGCGTAAGTTCAGCGGCAACTTATTCTGTGACCACACATTATACGCGACCGAATTTCGGTTCGATTACCGACGAAGATCCGGGGGCGGGGAGCAGCAGGGAGCCGTCAGCGCCGAATTTCTGCCGCGTTAGTTCGGCACTTATGGTGTGTCATATCAGCCAAATACGTCGGAACGTAAAATCAGCCGCCGAACTTCGGTCGCGTAACTTCGGCATAGTGTGTTTAGACACTTATATCAAAAATCGGTTTAGCCGTTTTGACGTGTAAACGGAACATACATACAAAAATCTATTTTCCTACCCAGAGGAGTAGGAAAATAGATTTTTATATGTATGTTCCGTTGCGGTTGTGGAGGTCTAATAGGCAGTTGCACCAAGTAAAATAATGATATTCAGCTGCACCTGATTCGACTGGAAGTCGATCCCAATATAAATTAGGAAAAGGCTAGGCAAGTGTCGAAAGTACACAAGAGTCCAAGACACGTGAATCAGTTTTGCATTTGGAAATCCATGCCCATTTCAAAAATTTACTTTCTAGTTATCTGATTAGATGCAACTCGCATTTTTCAACATAACTTGCTTAGAGATCGTGTTGATAATCACGTATTTGAGCCGCGTCTGGCAATCTTAGCGAGATTTGAAATTGTATTAGTTTATTCACAAACGATTGTGCCATCGTTAATATAAATTGCCCCTAGATAAAACAAAAATTTTTAATCTGTAGTCTATGAAGACCCACAAAAAACTTGTTATATTTTCATAACTAAGACCCGAAAATAAAATAACTAAATCTCGGAGACAATCTTCGCTAGTTTTAGACAGTAAAAACACTGACTGTGACTGAACAGTGAAAATTGACTTTACCTCACCAATGCACCCTTTTCCCAACAGAGACGGAGATTCGGCGACAAAATATTTCGACTGTATTTTTGTGTTATTATGATCAAATTCGTATGGATTTAGGCAAATCCAGCAAACCCTCAACAATTTATCCTGGCCTAGGCCATTATTGAAGCGGGCATCGAACCCACGACACGCAGCGCACATTCAATTAACATCATCAGGTTTTTAATTTAGGTATATGGGAAGGATATGTAAACTATATTTATAATTACCATTTTATATATTGTAAAATCTCATATTACGGGGTAAAATTGTTGTTAGTAAAATATTGTACACTGCATAGGAGTTTTACAATTATTATTATTGCTGTGACAAGTGTGTTAGAAATGGTAGCACTTAACAAAATATTTCATTCCTTGAGATATCCAACACAAGTATTATGCATTCTCATTCATCAGAACTCACTTATAATTTGGAGATACAAAATTAATACTATATAACATAAACTTAATCTAACTTATATGTCCATGTGTCATAATGGAAAATGCCAACATTCTGTTTCTAGCATTCCTATGATCTTCAGCAGACTTATGCCTAAATACTAGCACGCTTTGATTGTTTCTCAGTCAAGGTTATCGGTGCTTGCTGAAGAGGCAGGGACGGGAGCATCACCAGCAGGCTGCGAAGAGCCCGAAGCATTCTCCTTCATAGTTGGTTCATCATCACTGTTCTTGCCGGGAACCCACAGTCCTGCATCCACACACCTCTTCATGTAGTAGATGGCTTCTTGCTCTGGCATTTTGGCAATTGTTGCTTGGAGCAATGGCACATCTTGGGCATCAAAGCATTTTTTCAGTTCCTGAAATAATGACAATGCAAAACATGTTAGTCAAGTGATGTATCATAGACATATTAGTCATAAATAACTTGATATAAGCCCAATATACTTACATCAGGTAACTCCTCATACACCTCAACTGGGTCCAGCCCACCGGGTCCGAGCCTGGCCTTCCGTTCCTCTTCCTCCTGCTCTCTGATGGCCTCAGCGATTTTCTCAGCAGCTCGCTTCTTGATCCTTGCTTTGAACTGCTCCAGTTCATCATCAAATGAGTCTTTGTATGTCTTTTCTGCAATTTGGATCCTGTAAAACAAAAGAAATAAATTAGAAAATGTATCCAATAGCATTTTTAATTGCAATGTGGCTTGTTACATTATTTACTTTGAGAAGAACGAGCCGACACAAGCCCTGGGGTCCACATCCAGTTGTTTTGACAACTCCAATATGTACTGCATGCAGATAGTTTGGTGTGCTACATGAGCCATCAGATCATGTTTCTGAAAAAATATAAAAGTAAATAAGTGAAATTGTAAATACATGTAAATGTCTCATACTGGAAGAAAACAATAACAGTGATAACTAACATTGATTACAAGCTTATTGATAAAACATTACAATGTATGCAGCATTATTATTACTGACCTCTTCCATCTCCAAGTTGATACACCAGATGACAAGATAGTTGGCTGTCTCTTCACACACAAGTTGACTGTGCTCTTGTAGGAATGCTCGCGTGTCCTCATAACGCCGCAGCATACCAAACTTTTTGAGGAGCTTTTCATTTTCTTTGATGAACTTCTTCATTTTGGCTTCCTTTTCCTCCTCAGTCAAGTTCTCATCTTTGGGCCTGGCAGGTTTAGTGTTAATGACGGTTTTGGTAAAGCCTGGTTCACTGATCGTGTCCACGTTCCAGGGGGTTTGGCGTTCTTTCTTCTTGAGATCATCTTCTTTTTGCTGCAATTGTTTTTCTTCTTTTTCTAGTTCTGCTAAAGCTTTCTTTAAAGAATCAAGATCAGGACTGTCGGGGCCCGCTTCGCTGATTTTTTTCTTAGTTTCATTGATCAATCTTAAGTTTTCGGTCTTTCTTTGGATGAACTCATCTCTCTCTTTACGTCGCTCCTCCATGCGCTCGACTCGCGCTTGGTGTCGCCAGCGAAATAGCGACGGAGTGTCGATGTTAGGGTGGGTCTCGTCTTCATCATCGGATATCTAAAATGGGTTGATAATCCAGGTTAACGTAGGAGTACAAACAACGGTGGATATAACTTTGAATGATTTGCAATAAGTACTTACTTCTATGTCCTTCCACTTACTGTAGTCGACCATTGTGAGATAGTATCAATAAATTTACTTCTAAGTTGTTGTATACCTTTTTATTCCCTTCGCAAGAAAACGATTATCTTCAAGAAATAGTAAAAAGTCCGGAAAATTCTCTCAACACATAATGCTCGCAACAGATAATTAATAGAAACGTCACGTCGCTCACGTCATAGACAAAGTTGTTTATTCGTTTTCATAGACAGAGTTCCAGAGAGTTCCAGTAAGCATACGTACAGCTTGGCAAAAAAGAGTGTGGAAAAATTGAGGTCGCTACTACTTGTCATATGTCATTATAAATAAACAAGTAAGCACTGATCGTTGCGAAATAATGTAGAAAATTGTGAAATAACACGAGGGAATTGTTTTTTGACACAGAAGCTACTCGTAGTTGACTTTTCTAACATGTTGCAACAACAAACGTTTCGTAGTTTCAATTGTCACCGCATCAGACTCTTTCTTGCCAAGCTGTAAAGATTTTTAAAGCGGTCAACACCAAGCACTTCCGTTTATTTGCGAAATAAACTGCGAAAATGTGTTTAGTATGTTTCTTGTGGTTTGTTGTAGGTATGTATGTTCCGTTTTCACGTCAAAACGGTTTAACTGATTTCGATGAACATTGGGTACAGAGATGATGGGACCCTATAGACGGTAATAGGATTTATGGATTTATCGAAGTTTTTTTATTTCGATAACCTCCACTAGGAATTTCTCTTGCGTTGTGGGTGCGTTTACAAACCGCGGGCAACAGCTAATTTATTTAAAATTATTTTGAGGAGGCTGTTTGTCCACAGGAGCTGAGTGAGGCTGCGGAGCGGAGAAACAGAGAGATTGCACCACTGAAGAGGAAAAAGCCTGATAAATTGTACACAAAAAAAGCAGGAGTTACTATTATTTATACATTAAAGTTTATTAGCTGATGATAAAATCCAACAATAAACAATTTATAAAAACTAAGATATTATGAAGATTCTACGTCATAATTGCTGATTTGCAATCAATACCAAAGCCACTAAAAATTATTGTTCTTATAATTAATTTAGGTAATTCTAATAAGCCAAAACGAAGCCTTATGTGAAAAAAATTTTGAGTTAAAATTTAATTTAATTTTTCTTCCTCTTTTTGGCAAGCGTTGTGAGAATTGTAGTCATGACTGTGGTGCTTGTCGTCATTGCTTCGGTTGTCGCACTGGTGATGTTGAGAGGCTCTTCCTCCTCTCTATCTTGGCTCTGGGAGTCATCAGGAATACTGATTTGGAATTGTAGCAGTACTACTAAGTATGTCACCATGGTCGCCAGCAACTGTAATAGAGATTAATTTAAGAACTTGTCTATAATTTAATGGCTTAGAGTGGTAACGGCCCCAAATTAAAAACACAGGCTGATATTTCATTTTCTACTTTTTATTTTATTATCGTCTCTCAAAATGGCTAAAGACTCAGGACCGAAAATAATTATGAAGATTTGTTGTGACTTCTATAAATTCCTTAATAAGAAGGAATGCGCTGGAATCATCACTTAGAGTCATTATAAGACTGATTATAAAAATGGATGTTCTAACTGCACCAACTTTTTTATAAACTGCGTACTTTGTCTCATACATTATAAAATAATTAACTCTGGTATCTACTTTCTGTGAACCCTTGAGAGTCTTTCTTGACAGAATGGACGCTTTTCTCACCCGTACGCAAAATACGCGCTTTGGATGTGGAGTTGGGGTCAGCAGCTACCTAATATAAGGTGAGTCTACGTTTAGGACCCGAGCACGAGCCAAGCACAAATTCGTGTAGTGTGAACTGATTAACAAGACACGAACGAGAGTCTGGAGTGTTCGGTTCGAAAAGGTATCCAAGGAAAGTGATTTTTGTAGGTTCGTTGTACGTCCATATTTGACACCGCGGCGCGTAGAGTGGCTCGGCTCTGTAGCAAGCATAGCACCCTTCTTAATACAATGCAATAACGTGTGGAATAGGTACACTACCTGTAATTGGCTTGTTGGACTTTAAATAGAGAGCAAGAACTATCGAGCCGCTTAGAAGTGCAAATAACAAGGTTTCTAGACCATTGACCTATGCCCTTGGAACGGTAGAGTTGTTGAACGTCGTCAATGAAAGACCGTCATGATGAGTCAATGTCACAATTTTTAACGGAATAAAAGTATCGTAAGATCAACCAATTTCATTTGCAATATCTAGTAACAAAGTTAGCTAGCCTAGTTAGGGTGTTCGAGGGACTGTACGAATTACCGTGACCCCGTGTCGAGTACGAGTCTGACCGTCCCTCCCGCTCTGCTCTGGGTGGAAGGACTCATTTGATGATTTTACCACGTAAAAAAAAAGCGCTATAAAAACGTGTTTTTCGTCACATTATGGCCAACACAGATTTGTTCATAATGTAGTTGCATATTATTTTCAACAAATATTACATACTGATTTGAATAGCGTCCTGTTGACGTTAAAGAACCCTCCGAGGCTTATTTGCGAGGGGTTCATCTCAGTGGCTCGCAGGAACATGTTCACTTCAGTTTGAGCATCCGTATTCATCCAGGATAGTTCTACCATCAGCAGCTTCTTTTGGAAGTTAGTTCGTACCTGTGGTGAACAAAATGGAATGAGCTCTGTTTAAAAAGGCAAAGAGTTACGTAGCTTTGGATCTTAAAGGGCGTTGGACGTGAGTCAGACCGTCGCATGCACATAAATGCGATGCACTTGCGTCATCGCGTCAACCAACGCCAAATTCAAGCAAGGCTGCCTTGCTTTTTTTTCTTTATTGGCAACAGAGCCGATGTTGACTATTCTGCTAGCGTCATGTGTCTTGCCTTACTTTTGTGGATTATTGTCAGATAGTAGTTACTTACATTATGAGAAGCGTAATGAGCTTCGTCGCAAATAAAGAACAGCAGAAAGATACTGCATACCGCCGTCAACGCAAGACCAATGTCCTTGATACCGAAACCCTCGGAGATCTGGCTGAGCAGCCCGTAGATAGAGAGGGTATTAATCAGGAAGAGATAGAGATTGACGAAGGTAAATGTGTAACAGTTGGCAATGCCTGTGTCTCGGGAGAGCTTGCTTAAGCGGAGCCATAGGGCACGATATTCGGCAACTTTGCCTGCTGGGCCGATGTGGCGGAGAGCCTGCAAGAAATGAAACATTAGCAACGACCAATCTGTAGATATTAACTTCTATAATAGCGTAGTTACCATATCGAACCAGCAGATAGTCATTTTATAGAAATTATAATTTTACTTAACGTTTTAGCTCTTTGCTTATGTCGCGTTATACTTAACAAAATTAAATCACTTATTTGAACATTACAGCATTTTCAACTTTTACTTACGCTTTGGAAATCTTCAGCTAAGATATTGGCACATAAGCTCAGCGTCTCGCAGAGTAGATACCAGTAGCCACCGAGCATGTAGGTCAAAATCTCCAGGAAAACATAAGGCACCAGTTGCAAGGGCTTGAAGTGGATCATTGTGACGTGGGTCACGATGACCGTGGTAGTTGATAAGATCGGTATTATGACAGCTATGGCCAAAGCTTTCTTGTACAGCTTCACCGGGAGCGTGCGACCTGATAGCTGCTTGTAGACCACCTGTTTGGTGTAAATGATTTAATAAGTTCAAGAATCTCAAAAATGAATTGAATTGTCTAGTAAAATTTAATATTTAATTTAATCAGTAAAAAATATAACTGTCTTGTTACTAAAATCACTTTAACTTTAACTTCAACTCGGATAGATGCAAAAACTCATTCGAAGTCGCTAAGGTTATTTCAAGAAAATCTTACCTCAAAATCCACCCATCCATTGAGAACATTCGCGATTTTCCTCGTTTCATACCACAGGATCGGCACCGCAATCAACGGGAACAAGTACACCGTAAATAGATATTCAATAACAGCCTCTTCGAACTTGCCTTCCGCTGTTCGTAAGATCTGAACTTTGTGCAGAGACAGGTACAGCACGTAGCTGACCAGGGAACAGAACACCAGCACGGAGTACAGCATCGAGGATGACGCTATCGTGAACTGGTTGACACATGCCGTTGGTCTCGTTATCGGCAGGACTCCCATCACTCTCAATATGGTGAACACTGGTTTAATATTCTCATATATAATATCGTTCGAAATTATTGGTTCGACGAGGTTGTTTCTCTTTGGAGCGACTGCATTTACCGGGATCCGTGTCACTGGTGACTGAACAGGCGTAACATCCAAGAAAATGATCTTATTTTTCGGCCTTTCATTCATCTGAACAGGAAACCCATTCGGTATGGGTACCGTCGTAGGAAATAAACTGTTACTGGTATAATACGACATCTTTGTGGCGTATCTTTTCAGTTTATGACCGCTGTCTGGATGTTGATGTTCTACACTGACTGAATAGAGTTTTTACTTGAGGAGGAAGCTTAACGAGGCAAGGGCGGAGGCACATCATCATATTTCAAAGGCTGACACGTTGATTGTGGCCACGTAAGCATTGAGTCGACCTTGCATTAAATTTTCATTGGCTGTGTCACCTTGAGCGAGACCTTCATTAGGTTACACTCGGTTTGACAATACGTCATCCGTCACCTCTTGCAGGTGCGAGCTTATAGGGTGCATGGTAGCAGTTGCCACGAGCAGGGTTTTGACGTTAGTTTCCTACGAGACATAGAATCCAAACAATTGAACTTGACCATTTGACCTTGAATTAAGTAAAGGGAAACTTTTGTTAATATTTAATTCCAATGTAAACATCCGCGATGAAATTGCGCGTTTGGATCGACATTTGTGGGCGACTCGGCCGTACCCACACTGCTGTATACATAAAATATAGAAATTAAGTTTTTATAGTTTTTAACATTAACACAGCTCATGATTTAATACTGAAAACTTTTGCGATAGAACAATTAGATAAAAGGCAAGTTTATTTCAATAATGAACTACAGCAATAAAAATTGCGAAGATTTACGATGTCGTTGCAGCAATATCCAAAGACGTTAATTACATTATTTATCAACCTTGGAAAATGAAGGGAGATTTTCCCATCAGTATATCCCGGCCAATTTACCTAATCCTCGATTAACCCGGCCGCGATGCAGCTAAATTTGATTGTGAGCGGCTTAAGAAAGCCCTGCGGCCAACCTTTCTTCATGATTGCTCTCTGAGGACCGGACCTTATATCTTGTGGATGGTCTACAAACAGGCCTCTACGTTTATTGGTAGGTTTATCTTGGATTACATGAAATAAGGCGGGACTCGGAAAATACGACCTTCACTGCAGTAGGGATATATTTTATACAAATGTTGATCATCTATCTAATTGTGTTTTTATGAGTGTTTTGTTTGATTACCGCTGTCAAAAGCGTGATCACTATGATTCCCAAAACATTTTTACACTAAATCCCTTCCGATATTTTTATGTCACACAAATCCCTCATATACCTCAAGCATTCGAGGTGTAATATTACGACAGTTTTTCACCTACATCACGCTATTTTTGCACTGCGTACGGAAAAGTACCGTAAATTTTCTTGGTCGTAATATTGAGAGATGCGACGGAAGCTTGGCATATTGAAATCTCAGCAAGTCTCGCTTCGAGTGGTTCCCGTCAGTCACACTCGCTCTCAGGTTCGATCCTCTCGTTCATTGATAATAATATTCCTTCCGTATGATTTATATATCCGTAGATATTTTTGGCATTTGTACGAAAACAATGCTTCCCCTTTGTTACAAAACCGGAAAGTTGTTTTGTTTGGACTCCCGGTAAACTAGTTGTTCCTTATAAAAAGTTTGGCGTTAGGTACCATTTGAGTTGTTTTTTTTGAGTGAATAAAAAAATAAGTTCCGTTGAATTTATTTTTAGTTTTCTTTATAATTCTTACGATAGCTAGAGTTTTCTTCTTCACTGTCGAGTAAATAGTGTCCTGAAGCAAGTATTTTCAAGGAATTATTTTCCTATAATTTTCCGGTCTACGGGCACGCCTACACGTGCCGCCGAATCTAACTACTTGAGTAACGCTGGGAGTACCGATTCGTGCTCAGGAAACAAGCTTTAATAATGATGTTTAAGAAGAGTCACGAGGAAGCACTTCAAACTTATGCAACGTAATCCAACCACGTACTAACAAAATGAGTGAATAACTGGATTATTCCGTACTATGTTATTTAAAAGTTGGCTAGCGACGACAGATTCCAAAGTCTTTGTTACCGAAAGTTATGGGCGGAGTATAGAATCGCAAACTTTATAACAACCGCCATGAATGACGTGGAGATATTGTGACATACTACTTTGTTATTCACTTGCTTGTCTGTTGGGGAATATTGTGGAAAATAGGGTACGAGATTTGAAAATGTTCGAAGATGTATGAAGATGGGATGGGTTCACAAATTTCATGATTTTGGTTTTTTAATTATAAAATGCCTACATCAAATCGTTTCATCCTTCCTACTCCACCTTTCGTTGGTTTTGCGGCAGACATGACCAGCTCACTGTCACTTCAGCTTGTTACAGTTTTCGAAAATATTTAGACATTGTTATAGTTTAAATTCAGAATAACAGCATGGACTAAAGTTCTCATTGTAATAGGTATTATTATTGGTGCAGTTATATAATATGTTATTCTTTGATTTTCAGACTTTCAAAAGAAAAGTTATTATAGAGATTTTTGTGTTTTTTAAAAGTTGGTGTATTTTTTTTTAAGTTTTATTTATTCCATTTGATGTGGGTACAGGCGTATTATTTTGTTGTGTGATTGAGTAAGCAATGCATAGATATGTGATAGCAGGAATCGCCTTTGATTTGCTATAATTTATTGAAGAGTTCGACTTCTCCGAGATCCCGTCATCAGATCTTCACCGGCACATTTTTTCGAAGTCGATTAAAATGTAGAAAATAAGAGTTCAAATTGAAATTAAAAAAAAAAGTGTGAAAACGGGGAAAATCAGCAAAGATTACTTTTTGTATTTGTTCATGCTGCAACCAGTTGAACCAGCCAGTACTCAGCCTACTGATTGATGAATGAGTAGTTTTTTAATCTGTCATTTGTACAAATTGTTGTTTTTTAATCAGCTTCATGCGAGTAGTGCAGTGTGTGTTCCAGTTTTAATTTGTATCAGCATTTTTCATTATGAAGAGTAACAGCTTTCATTTGGAGCTCGTGGCTAATAATTACAACCGCACAGGCTGATCTTCCAGGTTAAGCCGCGCTTGCCGAGTTTGATGGATGGATGACCATCTGTCATAGCAAGTTTCCTCCGTGTCTCGGAAAGCACGTAAAGCCGTTGGTCCCGGCTGTCATTTGTAGATCTTTGACAGTCGTTACTGTTAGTCAGAAGCTCATTAGTCTGACAATCATTCTTACCATGTATCATATTGTCCAGTTACTGGGTTGTGGAGGTCCGATAAGCAGTCGCTCCATGCAAAATACTGATATTCAGCTGCATCTGGTTCGACTGGAAACTGATCCCAATATATTTAGTTGGGAAAAGGCTAGGCAGATGATGAAGAGTAACATTTCGTAGTGAAAATAAATGTGTCGACCCGAGAGAAGGGTGTAGTTATTTATATTTTTCCTGTTTCCTCCTTTATGTTTGGGACAAAAATAAACCTTGAACTTGTGTGTGAAAAAAGAAATAAGTAGATAGTTTACTGTATTTTTACCTAAAGAGTAAATATATGTTTTAGGTTTATATGCGGGTGTTTAACTTTGCAAGATTGCAAGACTTACTAAATAAAAGCTTGCTTCGCTGTGCTTACGACAATACGACGACTAATATCCGAGCGAGAATAACTTTCATAGAGTGAGATCAGAGGTTAGGTTTGGTTCAAAGTGAGGTGCTATAGCTCTAGGTTCCTCTGGTACGCTCGTACGCTCATAGTATTCTCGGATGGAGCCAAGTACCTACCTACCTATGGAAGGTATCCGCACACGGGCCGCCAGCCACAACCACAAACGACGTCACCGGTATATTTTCTGTAGTTTTTGTTACATTTTATATGGACTCGCTGCACACGGTTGATGTATGTCCTGGTAACTAGATAGTGCTGACTATGAGACCGAAATGGTTTGATCCACCCACCCGTTGAATCGCTTGTTGACTAGGCCCGCAATGGCCACAACGGGAGGGTTGAACCAATGCGCTTGTCACTTCAGTATGGCCAGAAGCGGTGGTTTCATATCTCTATTTTGTTTGTTTGTACTGAATAGGCTCTGAAACTACTGGACCAATTTCTTTTACCAATTGAAAGCTTCTCACTCAGGACCCTTACCGAAGTGTGTTTGAGCACTAAGGTAAGACCACATCGAGTTAATTCCGACGATCATTGCTGAACGGTCCCGAGAGAGAAGCTGTAAGGATGTGTGAGATACCCCAGTCTACTAACACTGGCTTTATACTTATTAGATTTTATTGCTTGAATGTGGACGGTTGTGTTTGCGAATGTTTTCATCTACTTATTTTGTTTTTGTGAAGGTGATTCAGGTAAAACTGATTTGAAAGTGTACTTTCTAAATTAAATCGACTATCTAAGTGTTATGTCTAGAATTTCGTTCGAAAAATGATTAGAAATAAGTTGATACTTAATAAGTATAAGTTCGGAACTATAAAAAAAATCGAAAAAAAAATCGCGCTGTAATTTCTCTAGTTGTTCTTAATTGTCACGTATTGTTCTTAATTGTGACGGTTTTCCATAAATAAAACAAACAAAAGCCATTAAAATTAAAATACAAAAATCGAGTTTAGAGACCTTTTGTGGTTTTCTTTATTTTTCTCTTCTCTTCTTTTCAAACACAAACAGTCAGATCCATAACTACTTCATACATACCATACTTACAAATATTTGTTCGGTGCGGGAATCCACCCCACCCCACTAGAAGCAGGGTCGCAGCAGATACTCAGGTATGATGACCTAAGTACGAATAGGTAAAGTAGTCGTAACCAATAGAGGTGAGACATCGATCTTAGCTAAAAGCCAGTCAAAGATCATTAAGGATAAGAAGGAACCTTTTACCTTTTCGCGACAGGACGGAACCATGACCCGTTTGAGACGTAATTTTTTCCAATGGATGTCCGGAGCAATCGACAGGATCTTTTACAACATATAGACATGGCACTGAAAATGAAAAAGCACATAAAAAGCGCTCTATTGCTGCCGTATAAGAAGCATATTGTTACATTACAAGGAAATAGGAAAGATTTTCAACAGAGACATAGAGGACTTTGTATTTATTTCTTTGCAAAGACCATTTACTATTAAAAAAAAGCTCCCGATAAATTATCTTGCTAAACATACGAGTGTATAACGCCTATTCCGCCAAACATTTATACATTTGAGTCTGTTAGTCCAATGGTTTCCTTGTCACGGAGAGATAAATGGCCATTTTTTGAAATCTGGAAACAACACCTTTGAAATTGTACGGCATCAATTTGTCGGTATTTAGGTAACATGTGACGATCTACTGGTGAGGTTCCTCAAGGACTCGCAACCAATGTACTTGACTTAACGACTTATGTATGAAGGTAGATGAGATGGAAGGAGTATAAACGTAGATGAGATGGAAGGAGTATGGACAGTAGCAGGTGGAGTTCTGTCTACCTCCAGGTAAAAAATCCTTAAATTTTTATGTATGTAGGTATAACATGTCTCGGTATCGATCGTAGTTATATCTAGTTATTGGTACTGCTATAATTGATTTAAAAATATACCGACAACAATAGGCTCGATGACTGAAAAAATCTAATTCATAAACTCGACCTGAATTTTTAATTTTTCTTATGTAATTCATTCAACACATGACGCTTTTAAAATTCACAATAAATGTCACATTTTTTAATAGTTCTGACGTCATGAACCATCATTCACGAATTTTTATGAGTTTTAAATCTTTATTAATGTACACTAATTTAATAAAATAACTAATATACTTATTAAGTATCCATAAATTTTCAAAACTAAACGGACTAATTATTTCTGTAACTAATGTATGCTGTCCACAGCCTATCCTGTATGTTAAAATGACACAAAACCTAAAACTTCTTCAAATAATAGACAAGGAACCGTTTTCAAGAGTAACTGCTAATGGTACAGTCCCTATTTATCGCGCCATCCCATGGGATAAATGTCCCATTTGTAGGGAAGGCGCAGGGACTTTTTGCCCACAACTGTAACTCAGTGAGGGACGGCGGGTATTATCACGGTCCCTGTGAGGTTTATCGCGGTGGCGCAGTATCTCTGATAACATGAATTAACTATAGTATTGATATCGATGTGATAGTGTGCACAGTGGGTAGATAAGATAGTTGTTTGGAGATAAATTGGGAAAAACCTTTGTTTTGATTGTGTGTGTGTGTGTTTGTGTGTGTGTGTGTATGGAAACAAATGTGTAGAGTACTTATCACATTCATGGCTTATGTTCGCGTACAGTTCGATAGTTATTATTTCACCAGATCAGAATACCTATTTTTTTTTATGTGGTAAAATCATCTTATGAGTCCTCCCACCAGGGCAGAGCGGGAGGGACAGTCAGACTACTACTGACTAAAATCCACGATGTCCTTCAATAGCCCTTTATGTTCCGGGGTCACGGTAATTCGGACAGTTCCGCGACCAGATCAGAATATATATCTCCTATCTATGGGACAAATATCCAAATCTGTTCAGTACTCTTTAATGACTAACAAACACGATTATCCATCCCATCTCATAAAAATTCAGATTTTTGTAGTAAGTTTGTCTGAGTTTAAGGCTAATGTTTCAAGTTTCTATCAAGTTTAGGCTAATTTGAATCCTACCAACCCCAACTTGAGGCTACAGGCAAGTATTTTTAATGTCTTTTTACTATCTTAGCGAGTTTCCACCGTGCCTTGGAAAGCAGAAAGTAAATCTGTTGGTTCCGACTGTCCTATGAAGTTCTTTGACAGTCGTTACTTTTAGTCAGAAGCTCGAAAGTCAAGACAACCAGTCTAACCAATGAAGGATGTATAACCCAGTTCTTGGGTTGCGGAGGTCAGATAGGCTGATAGGCTCCATGTAAATTACTGGTCATCTCTAAATTGACTCAAAATTGTTGGTTAAAGGCTAGGCAGATGATGATTCCATTCTAATGTACACGTCTATACATTACCTCTATCACGTCTATACATTACGTCTATACATTACCTCCTTAGATTACGGTAGGTATAATTTAGATGCTTACTTTCTATAGGAAAAGGGATGTGTATGTTAGTAAACACATTAGCACGACTATGTCAAGGGTAAGCCAAGGTTCAGCATACCGAATGACATGGCCAAGGCAATATGAGAGTTATTGAAACGAAATGAATGTCAATACCGATAGGCCACGAGGAAATATTTATAAGGGACTAGGTCATGTTCATGACATGACGAAGGTCTAGTTTGAACTCAGGGACGCGCTGCCTTAGTGGTTCACACACAGGGGCTCAAGTCTGCTATTTCTACAACATTATTTTTAGTATATGCGAAACCTGAATATAGTTTGTTTAGAATCAGTAACTGATTCGATTCCAATAATTTTTACACCATGTTATATTTTTATTCAAAAATATTTTAATTAAATTTTATTACCAATTAATTACAACACAATCGCCGTACGGTTAGGTACTTATTGCCAAGCTGTTATCACGAGTGTTTAACACAGGAGACGCGGTTTACGCGGGTGTACCGCGAAATGAGCATGTTTTTGAACGGACAACCAGGTAATATACGTACAAACTTATAACCTTGTGATTTTTTATGATACGGTTTTAAAATTTTGTACATAGATTCTTTACACAAAAATACTAGACAGGTGTATCGGGTTTCGCATAAACAAAAAATAATGTTGTATAAATTCGTAATTTTATTAAAAGTTCGTAATCTGTTAAATTCAAGTCGCTCATTGTTGGTTGGTTCAATGGTCTCATAAATGAATTGTGTTATAATGATGTTTGAACATTTATTCATGCCAGATTTCATATACATTATTAATTGTTAGTATTTTAAGCAATCTGAAGTAGAAATAAGTTTGTAGTAATTAAAAATATTTGTACGAGATTGCCATTCTTGGGAGAGTCAGTGGTTAACTATTTGAAAGTCATAATGAAGCCATTATATTAGTAGATTATCAAAATTGTCAAAATCAATAAATTAAGAAATCAATGCTAGACCATTCTGACACTATTGAAATAGTAGACTTGAGGCTCGTCTGTTTTACAGAACCGATTTATCGTATACGTTTTCATTCGGCAGTAGCGTTTCTAATTGTATGGCCGCTTGCTACCAGGATGCTTTAAAAACGGTACTGTAAATGCGGGAGCAAAATCGTGAAAAGCGAATACGTATTTTCTGTGTAAACGAGCCCTTATTGTAATTTATTGTATCTCGAAAAAAAAAACCTTTGGAATTACTTCAATAGACCACGTTTCAGGACCTCGGTTACCTGTTTATACAGTCCCGCGACCCCGGCATTACGAATGTACCTGAGATAAATTAATCTCTAGTAAGTTATGTGATTTGTTTACGTACTCCATATACTCGTACTCGTATATCAGGGATGTCTCCGGGCGTCGCAGATGCGGAACTAACAATATCCGTCGCCGGTCCGCTCTAGTCATTAATAAACATCAAATATACATATACCTGCATTTCTAATTTATATGTCTGCATTTCTAATTCTTAGCATCCTGCATCAGCTGGGTATGCATGGAACTGATTATTAATGCCTTTGTCAAACAGACAGGCGAAAGCGAAGCGTTTCGAACCGAAGCGATACCGAACCGAAGCGATACCGAACCGAAGCGAGACGTCAGTCCGATAGTTCTGTCACGCTATCGGATCGCTTTCGATTTTCTATGTGACTGGATTCAAGCAATTCGATACGTCACAAATAAAAACGCCTGTCTGTTTGACAAAGGCTTAAATGATGACGAGCAAAAAAAAAAAGAGTAAAAACTCTTGAAAAATTGAAAGGGAGGCTGAAATTTATTTTTTGCGTTGAGAATTGTGAAATATGATTATGTATGTAGGTAGGTTTGAATAATGTAGACATTTTTAACACATGAATGCAGTGGCTGAGCAATCGACTGTTGCGCAGCATGTAGCAAGTTCGGTTCCCGAACGGAATAAATATTTGTATGACCTACAAGTAGTTGTTCTGGGTCTAGGTGTGTGTGTATGAGAGGAGTGTAAATGTTTGTAATACAGGAAAAAATGGAGGAGACTCTTGCTCCAGGAGAAAATCATTCATAGTGAAGGGCAATGCTTATTTAATAAAAAAAAAACATACAACAAAATTAAAACTATTATATTCCATTGTCTAATCACTATAAATAGCATTCAAGGGTCAAAAGATTCAAGCATCACTGTTAAAAGGAAGATACAAATTAGAACTTTATGACTTTGTATAATTGTGTCTTTGTATAATTGTGCAAATGAGGAGATCCGTAGACGAACTAAAGTCACCGACATAGCCCACCGGATTAGCAAGCTGAAATGGGCAGGCCATATTGCTCGCAGAGCAGATGGCCGATGGGGTCGAAAAGTACTAGAGTGGAGACCACGGACTAGCAAGCGCAGCGTAGGACGTCCACCAACAAGGTGGACAGACGACCTTATAAAGGTCGCCGGAAGACGCTGGATGCAAGTCGTTTCCAACCGGTACATGTGGAGATTTAAAGGGGAGGCCTATGTTCAGCAGTGGACGTCCTATGGCTGAGATGATGATGATGATAATTGTGCAGTAAGTAGTTCGAGAAACCTGCAAAAACCACAAATAGGCCACAGTAACTGTTACATCCATTAATTAAGCTGTTACTGTATTGAACCACATGTAGTTTTACTGTTAGTCTTACTTCCACTTCACACACTATAAATGCAACATCAACATGTCGATATATCGCCTTATCGACATGTTGATGTTGCATTAATAGTGTGTTATTTTATAACTCTACTGCTTGGAATTTACTCGCGAAAATAAAGTACAAACTTATGAAATCGGTAGAATATACTGGAGAATAACGTCCCCATAAAAGTTTCAACTTCTGCGGCTAATATTAAACAGCCAGGATTTTATAAAACGTATTTTCAAAATACGTAGGTACTAACTTATTGTACTCGTAGCTTGCAGAAAAGTTGTGTACGTAAAAAGCAGCAAATCATTATGCATGCGGTAGAATGAATTTTTCAAAGAGTATTTTATAACTATTGTACTGATTTTATTTTTTAACTTTGACCCGCCATGTTTTCTGCTGTCTGGTAGGTGCGCTTACAAACATAAAAACATTTAAACTCTGAAATACAACAACTCGGAACAGCTATCTGTATTTGTTTCATATTGCCCATTTCATATAGCCATGCAAATATTTGTTTCATAAAGGAATCGAACTCGCGTTACGCAGCAGCTCGCGTACTCAACAGCAACATTGCTTCGAGGACAAAATCAAAATAAAGGAATCAAACTTTTTTTTTATCCATAGCCAAAAGGCTGGCATAGGCAAAAAAAAAACGTCAAAGCATGATTCTTTTTTCAAAAAATACTCCAGTGTAAGTTGCCAGCAATTGACTTGTTAGATCTGGCAGTGTGCCGGAGATCGGTGCAGCTTTAATTGCTCTGCTTCAGATCGGTGCAGCTTTAATTGCTCTGCTTCAAATTATTGTTGTAGGTTTCTGACTTGCACATGCACTTGTCTTGGACAGACCTCACAAATAATTCGGTATTGGTTCGAGAGAAAGTCGAGATGTTCGGTTTTAGTCAATTTTATTTTGTAATAATACCATTATTACCTTTAGTCCTAAAGTTTTAAAAATAGAAGCATTTTGACTAGTATCTTAGGCATATTCTGACCGGGCACGCCGCAATTGCGGCGGTAAGACCCCTCTTTGAGGAGTGGCTGGATAGGCGTCACGGCGTCCTGACCTACCGCATGACGCAGATCCTCACCGGACACGGAAGTTTCGGGAGGTTCCTGTGTCTGATAGGGAGGGAAGAAACGCCTGGGTGTCACCACTGCGAGGATCGTCCGGAGGACACGGTGGAGCATACGGTGCAGGACTGCCCCGCTTGGGCAGAGCACCGCCGTGTCCTCACGACGGCGATTGGCGGAGACCTCTCGCGACCGGCATTGGTCGAGGCCATGCTGCGGGGCGAGACGGAGTGGGAAGCGGTCGCCTCCTTCTGCGAAGCAGTCATGCTCGTGAAGGAGGAGGCGGGCCGCCTGAGGGAGAGGACAGCGTCCTCCCTCCACCCCAGCCGCAGTGTTTGACGCCCACGGCGTCGGACGTCGCAAGACGATCTCCGGCCACCGTAGGCGCGGGCATGCGGGCAACGAGTAATGGGCGACTCGCTGTCCGACCATGGAACATGGGGTCGACGGCGCGTTGTGTTCCACGCGCGCCTCAAAGAGTGTCAGCATAGTGACGGGGCCTGTAGAGGGCCAAAGCCTGCCGGGGTCGCGGGACCAAGGGATTACGGTGACCCCGGTACGTAAAGGGCTATTGAAGGACACCGTAGATTTTAGTCAGTACAAGTCTGACAGTCCCTCCCGCCCTGCCCTGGGTGGGAGGACTCATTTGATGATTTTACCACGATAAAAAAAAGGCTTATTCTGACCCATCTTTTCATATTCTCACCCTTAAAACGAAACGATAACCCTTCTAATAAGTTCAAATGAGTCCTCCCACCCAGGGCAGCGCAGGAGGCACTGTCAGACTAGTACTGACTTAAATCCACGGTGTCCTTCAATAGCCCTTTACGTTCCGAGGTCACGGTATTCCTTAGGCCCGCGGCCCTTCTATCATAATGCAAAAGTTGAATTATGATAGAAGGGTTATTAAATTACATAAATTAGTACTTCTTCTTCTTATCCGAAGCTGACTAGCTAACTTCAATATAGTTTGAAATAGGTCCGCCGGATGATTATGATATAAGATAAACTTGCTACTAAATCATGAATTTCTAAGTAACATCTAATTTCAGAAAAAATAATAATTCTAAGCTCAACAAAACTGGTCAATTTAACCGAACAACCACTTTAACCATTTCTATGCCACCTTACACAACGAATAATTACCTTAATTAAAATTATACAGTGAATTTGAGCTGTTTTATACAATTTGATATTGTGTAAGAGCGGGGCGCGAGGCCATTAAGAAGTTTCTAGTAGGTAAAGTTTGGCGTCTAATTGGCGGGACTTGTCTTCGAAAGTTCCGGTTCAAATGTTGTAGGTTTGTATATTATACAGGGAATATCGCTAAAACCTTTTAAGTACTCGCCTCAACCTTCTTTGAGAGCATTGACATTGTCGTAGCACTTTCGTAGAGGTGCGTAGCCGCGTAGACGGTGCTACGAGCTACGAAAGATTTCCATGTTATAAAACGATTGATTTTTTCAAATAGGGATGTGCATTAACGCTGCAAACAATTTTCATCGGAAATGTCAAATTAAAACTTTCAATGACATTACAACAATAAGTCAACGAAACAATCAATCTCCTTTGTTGACTTATGACTTCGTCAAATTGATTGAACGCGCCAAGATTCTGTCGTATTTATTATTCCGTTGATTGTTGTTCTTCTGTTTCTATTGTACTCTCGTCATATACAGTAGACGTTTTTCTTTATGTACTGATAAAGTTCATTCGCTCGGAAAATTGAGCTCAGTGTCGCCTGAGTGACTTGCAGTGCTCACACTCATCATTATCAATTTTGTTTGGTGTTAAAATACGTTGGATGTGTTTATCCATATCCGTGAAGAAGCTTGTCTGTATCGTTGGTGTTCAGCCATCGATATTCAAAAAGGTCAGGTGTGGAGCACTTAGCGGGCAGGCATGCATGAAAATATGCATTATAGAGTGGGGTTGGGTAAATTCAAACAGGGAACATGATATGGACGGGAAGTGGGAACGACGGGCAGTCGATCGTCAATTGTTTGCATCTATTCTAATATATCATACAAACAGGATTATCCCCATTTTAGTTTATGTTTATGTCTATAGACACAGTGAAATGTCTGTTGATGGTGCGGACGTGTCTAACGACAGATCATTCCGCGTCCGTTTTGCGATCACATCACGTCGTTTTATATAAACTACTAGTTTTTTTTCTTAATACATAGAGTCTATGTCATAAACTCTATGACATAGACTCTATGTGCCCTTCTGAAGCTATATTATTGCAAAGCTTTTTTAAAATATGCTCACAATGTTTTGCGTGAAAGAGAAGGTCGTTGCTCTTTCACACAAAACATTCTGAGCACACACACTTTTCGAATAACAAAAGCAATAAATAAATTAATACAACATATACCTATATAAAGCGATTAAAGTATAAAAATCAAAAGAAGACAAAGAACAAAAATCCAACAGGTAATAAAAACTCGTAAGCCATCTGAATTAAAGTGGCAAAGCTTTTAATGTAGCCTCGGAAAGTTGGAGCCGGTAACAAGGACGCATAGAGGGATTCGAGAACGGGTGTATTGTAATAAAAACAAATAGGCTAGTACTCTGTCGTGAGCCACTTACAGCAAATAGACTGGCCTGACGTGGGTCGAATCAGTTTAGTTTTCAATCTGTGCGAGCGACGCCGGGCGCACCGTCCTGGAAACAATTTACACTGTTTGGTGCGAATTGTACGTTTAGGATAACGTGTTAAATATACATACGCTAATATAATTGTTGTTTGTTCCACGTTCACGCCTGAATCACTGAACAGATTTTAATTTACTATGGTATTTGCTGTGTGCGAACTTACTGGGGATTGTCTAATCGATTGCAGCGCGCAATGTGGTAGAGATGTGAAATAACTCGGGAATCTCGGGAGCGACTGACGTCAAGCTTAATATGCACCACACTAAACATAAATACTGCATAAGCGGGGTCACGGTAATTCGTGAGTCCCGCGACCCCGGCAGGCTTTGGCCCTCTACAGGGGGGCCCGTCACTATGCTGACACTCCTTGAGGCGTGCGTGGAACCCAACGCGCCGTCTACCCGGGCATGGTCCATGGTAGGACAGCGAGTCGCCCATTACTTGCCGCCCGCATGCCCGCTCCTACGGTGGCCGGAGATCGTCTTGCGACGTCCGTCGCCGTGGGCGTCTACCACTGCGGCTGGGGTGGAGGGAGGACGCTGTCCTCTCCCTCACGCGGCCCGCCTCCTCCTTCACGAGCATGACTGCTTCGCAGAAGGAGGCGACCGCTTCCCACTGTGTCTCGCCCCGCAGCATGGCCTCGACCAATGCCGGGCGCGAGAGGTCTCCGCCTATCGCCGTCGTGAGGACACGGTGGTGCTCTGCCAAAGCGGGCAGTCCTGCACCGTATACTCCACTGTGTCCTCCGGACGATCCTCGCATATAGATGTGACCTAAGCTTTTTTTTGCATTTTCAGAACAGGGAAGCGGCTCAGCAATTTATGATTGTCTCATTGTAATTTAGAATAACATGCTAGCCTTTTTAGATCGTGTCGTAGAAATTTAAATGTCGATTGTAATTGATTAGGTTATAACAATAATTATTATGTGGGAACTGTCGTACTCAAGGGCTAGTAATAAATACAACCAAAGATATTATAAGAAGTTAGCCTACGCTAACTTCTTATAATATCTTTGGTACTAGATACATAGACGGGCCTACGCCCGTCTATTGTTTCACTAAACAATAATATTCTTACGTGTAGGCGGTATTACATTCAAACGATATTTCCAGCGAACCTAGTAGTTACCCGAGTTGAGAGTACGGCTCCATTGTCAGGCTACATCCGCACAAATGTCTCCAACGATCTTGAGATCTATTGTGAGTGAAAAATACTCTGAAAATTTCATTTGTGGAGTCGAGGAGTCTTATAAATATTCATAAGTGTGGCACCGCGGAGGTTTCTCTTCAGACCAGGCTGCATTAGTCCGCTTGCTGCCTCGCTATGCACAAAATGTTCACTCAACCTGATTTATATGCACTTTTGACTACATGTTTTGATATAAACCTCATTCCACGCCAACTTTCCTCTGTTATATTAAATCAAGCCGTACATTCTCAAGAGATTTATACTTTACAATTTGCGTAAGGATTTTGCCTAGAAAAAAGGTTAACACTGAAGCGTCGCTTCGTAATTTAAT
Organism: Agrotis puta; assembly: GCA_943136025.2. Classification (NCBI taxonomy): domain Eukaryota; kingdom Metazoa; phylum Arthropoda; class Insecta; order Lepidoptera; family Noctuidae; genus Agrotis; species Agrotis puta. The sequence goes on along the minus strand of OW964186.2, from coordinate 8,367,910 downwards.
TGGCCGAGTTAAAATTAATGAAAAAGTCAAAAGCATTTTAATCTGAAAGTTTTTACATAAAGGCTTTTTCGTAATTAGTCGTGGAAAGCTGTAGTACCTCATTTAAATGTAGTGAGAAAAGTGAAGAAGCGTGAAAAAAAAGCATACAAAAATTTAAGGAATTTCTTCGTTTTTAATATCGCTGGTCTACGAGTAGATAGGAATATTTTACTCCGATGTATTTATTAAAAGTTGTTTTTCATTTCCGTGGGCTGGTTCTACGTATTGTGCAGAATTTAGACTATTGTGAAAATCCATTGTAAAAACTACAAGCATCTCCCTAAGGCTTATCGTACACTGTCTGTTGCTTGAGACACTTTCACTAGGTACCTATATACCTAGTTATTTACCATTTTCCATTTCCTTCGCGAGTCGTAATGTAAATAGTGTTTGTTTCTTAGTTTAGTCGACTGAGGGAAAAGGGTCTCTTGATCTTTATTAAGCAGACACAGCTAGGCAATGAGGCAAATTGAAGATAATAAATGATCCTATGTCTTATACAAAGTTGTAAAAGTAATTTGATTTTGAATCGTCAAGTTCACGGAATTTACAAATGTTTGTGATTGCGGCAATTTTTTATTTTTTGCATACAAAAACTACTGAACTGAATTAAATACAATTTATAATCAAGATAGAAAGCAAGTAACTACTGGGCACATGCTACTCATATTATAATACTAGTTTTTAGTTGTGATCTGTATAATTTATAAATCGATTCCTGATGAATTCATAAAAAAAAAAAATATAAACGGTATTTAATCCAAAGCGTAACAAAACCTGTATAATACGTATACACCAATGACCTTGACCTTCACATGGCCATTGCTAGTTTACACTTTAATTCCTCTTAAAATTCACCATGGCCGTCGGTGTGTCCGGACCTAACCCAAGGGGTTCGTTAATATTCACAACGTGGTTGAGCACTCTTGAGCGATCTTATACTCGTATCGCAGCCTGCGCCACCCTCCCTGGTCGACCTTGCGTCACCCTTCCCGGGCCGTGATGACATGGGACTATTTTCGTCCCATGGGAACTATGGAGCCGTGGGGTATGTGTGGGGTGTGTTTGGAAAGTAAATTCTGGTTTTTATTTTCAACTTTGAAAGATCTGTGTTATAAATAGTATGCATTGTTCGGCAAAAAACTAAAGACAAAATTTATTTATTTGTGCAATTAGATTTATTTTGGTACACTACTCGTATTCTTACCGTTTCTAGAAACGTAGTAGTGGCTGTTCAAGAATACAGAGATTAAGTTGTCCCAAGAGGCGAGATTAAATGTTCTAGAATGGAAGTTCTCGAACGAAGTTATAGTTCTTTTGTTAATCTGGGGTTTGAGTGCAGCACTGACTTGTTTTTATGCGGCAAAAAACCCTCGATTGACGGAAAATAAAATCACTAAGATATGGGTAATGGCTGCACAATGGCATAAAATAAAGCGATTGCGAGTTTACAGGAAATAAATATTGATAGCAAAAAAATTACTCGTAACTCATTCAAGATTGTACACAGAGTGTTCTATTCTCTGACTTCTGCGAAAGTTAAAACATGTGTTGCAAGAGCCAGTCTCCTTTCCTAAAATACGAATAAAAAGTAATTATAGAAAGACAACTTCATAATCGAAGTAAAAAAAAGTTTTGCTTGGACCTACCTACCGCTTTGTAAATGGGGCTTGAATATGGTTCAGTTTTTGCAGTAAGTTCGCAATATATAAGTCCTCGTACCAGCTATACACGTGTACATTTCAGGATAATCCAAAGAGTAGCCGTTTCTCCTAATCACGCGTACAGTCCGCGTGTTCAAACTAAGTTAGGCTCGCGATCTCGCCGCGTGATCTCTAAACAGTCACAAACTTCATAAGTCACACAAGTCCTTGAAAACTTTACAGTCGACACAGTCAGTGAGTAACTAAGAACCCGAGGAGCTTAAATTAGTACTTAATAGTTTCATGGAAAGTCCATTAATCAACATTTCAGAGTTGAGATTTTTAGTCGAGTTAAGAAAGTGAATTAGTGATCACAGTACCTCCAAATCTATCTATCTTTAAATGTTTCGGATGGCGGTAATTTATTCTCACTGATTTAACCAATTCCCTGTTTTAAAATGAGGCAGTTGTCCCAACGCAGGCGTGTGCAACTACTTGACTGAAAACGAGTTAGCGAGCAGCGAGTTTATAGTTCCGATAGTTTCGTTACTAGGCTAGCAACTGTCCGAGTGCCACGGGAGATTACTCGCACAACTCGCTCGGGGCCTTCATCATCATCATCATCGTCGTCTGAACTAGATAGCAATGATTGTTCTAGTGCACCGAAATTCGCATTCAGGGTGGAAATTACCGCTAATTATTGTCTCGGCGTTAGTTCTGAGTGCCAAGCGAGTACCGTTAAGTGAGTATCGCTGAGCGAATACTATCTTTGACAGACCTTGTTGCTCAGCGATAAACCAATGGCGCCAGTCCTCGCCAGTAGTGTGAACAGACAGGGATTAACTATGAATCTCTTTCAGAGATTCCTGCATCTCTTTTGTTTACACAGATTGCATATCTATTGTACGTTTCTTAAGCAAGAAAATGCCGATAGTGACACTTTCTCGCCGGTTGTGAGACAACTGCCATAGTGAGGGGAAAATAAATAGAGGAACTGAAAGATACCCGCAGAGAGACGCGGGCAGAGGAGATTTCTCTTCCAGACGTTTTCGCATCACTCTTAAACGGAATGTTTAACATTTCTTAAATATTTACTTTGTCATAATGGAAGCTTAATGGTAAGCGGGAATTCTTATTCCATCCTTTACCTGGACCGTGGAGGGTTTAAGGCTACTTAAATGAGTGGACTTTATTTAGAGTTTCTATTTTAGACTCTCGAGTGGTGGACATAGGCTTTGTCATTTTAATTCAATCTCAAAACACAATTTAAAAACTTAAAATTAGCGAGATACTTATGTATATTACATCTATGTTTTACAGTTATGTTACAGTTGGAAGCCTACTGTCATTAAATAGACACAAACCCAGACTCCAAAAGATATCCTAACTTATATAAAAATTGTTTGTTGGATACACATTCATGCCTAAATACCTCAATCGATTTTGATGAATTTTGGTACAGAGATAGATGGGTATCTGGAGACAGTTATAGGCAACTTTTGGCAGTCAAATGGGGAAAAGGGGCGAACGAAGGTGCCGCTAAAAGGTAGTTCGTAATAATTATTTATAAAATAATGTCTATGTTAATGTTCTACGCTTTAATTGTCTTCCAGTTTCCATTCAGTATGTAAGTAAGTCAACTGTAGTTTACGCAAATCTTTTGATTTATAAAGGTTCCTATTTTAGGTTAATTAGTTAGATTAGGATCCGAGGGTTCATTCTGTGCCCTTTAGTGGCTAGAAAGAGATTATGTTATAAGCTCGTTAAAGCAAATACTTATTAACTCTGGCAGTTAGTTTATGTTACTTAGAAGTAACATAAACCAAACAACATATTCCAACAGTTATAAAATTTAATGTGTCTTTTCTAGACGATGCATGTGTCAATAATCAATTGATTCATAGTCTCGGATCTTTACTATTATTAGGTTTATTATTATTTAAATGCAATATTTTGAGATAATGGATAGATGTATGGAAAGACGTTTGTTACTCTTTCACACAAAATAATATAAAACGACCCTAGAATTAGCATTTTTATAAAACAGATGTGTAAAGATTTTGGTGTGCACTAAGTACCTATTCTATTCTATCTCAATGGTTTTGTATTTTTAGCATACAGGTAGCCTAAATCCTGGATTAATACAGGATACTGTTTGTTCTTTTATCCCAGTAGTAGCTACAAATAGGAAAGAAAAACAAATTGCAAAATAATGTATGTGGCCAGGCAGGCCACGTAGGAGATGGCGGGAAGAACTGGACAGGTTTCGTCCGAACTGGAAGAAGGACGCCCAGTATCGTGAAAGGTGGAAGGAGTGGAGGGAGGCCTTTGCCCAGGAGTGGGACAGAGCAGGCTCTTAAAAAAAAATGTATGTGGCGGCGAGTAATGGGCGTCTCGCTGTCCGACCATGGACCATGCCTGGGTCGACAGCGCGTTGTGTTCCACGCGTGCCTCAGGGAGTATCAGCATAGTAACGGGGCACCCCTGTACAGGGCCAAAGACTGCCGGGGTCGCGGGACTCACGAATTACCGTGACCCCGGAACGTAAAGGGCTATTGAAGGACACCGTGGATTTTAGTCAGTACGTGTTTGACAGTCCCTCCCGCTCTGCCCTGGGTGGGAAGACGCATTTGATGATTTTACCACATTAAAAAAAAATGTGGATAAAGATAAAGTCCTGTACTTTTAGACGAACTAAGTTAGATTTTACCCAATATTAAGAGTTAACCGGAATACATCACAATGATTAAAAAACTGTGATTTTCAGTTTCACATGTTCATAGAAAGTATAGAATAATTTATGTCTACTCCACAGTTGTTGAGCCAAGTAATCGTGTGACGCGATACATGATTTCTGGGAAAGTTGAATCCTGTACTTCCGGATTTAAACCGGCCATTTCTGGTACCTTTAAGACTTGATGAAACGATCATAAATGTAAAGAATACACTCAAGAATTCGAATCACCTTGCCAGCATTTTGCAGGACGTCGCGCATCATTATTTTGTCCTACTCTCAATAATTTTGAGCTTGAGCCGTAACTGTACCTGTCAAAAAAACAATTTTAATGAATAGTGTAGAAACGGGACTGAATGTACGAAGATAAAATCTTTTTGACTTGTTTTGCACGTCTTTTGTCCAGTTAATGAAGTGGGAGAGTAATGAGTCGGGATATAGAAGAGGAAATGTGTGGCGGGGGCCATTGGTGCAGTGAAAAGGACTACCAAAGTCGTTTGTGCTAAAAACTAATTTAGTTGCCTGTTTAGACAGTTCCGTCAGAATACAATATTTGCTCAAAACAGAGGTGCCCTTAACGTGAATACCTCCAAGAAAGTATCTACGTCACTGACAAATATAATTTTACAAATGTTTCCAATACACGTCCAAGTCTTATCCAAGATTATAAATGCATAACTACACGTATAAGAAATACAGCTCGAAACAATTGTACCCGGAGCACGGAACATAGAAATGGAAGAGAAGAGATTTTCTTGGGTCATGCTCAGCTATTTAAGTAGGTAAGGAAGCAACCCCATTCCGAGGTAACAAGGTATGTGCTATCTTTGCTCGAGCAGTACGCTGAACGACTATCAAGCTATGCATAACCAGTATTAGTTAACCGTTTCTGTTAGAGAAAATCATACAAAGCGAGTTCAGTTTATATTGGATATCCACAGGTTTATATGTCGCCGTTTGTACCTATACTTAACTTCAATATCTGCCAGATTTTCTCTTTAAAGTTTTCTGCTTGATATTGCAAAATACGTAGAACAATAGACGTGTGCTCGGACAAAAGGGCAGGTAAAGTCTGAATACTTCCTGAAACCTGAACAGTATAGATATTGAAGGTGACTAGAAGGAAAGTGATGTTTACAATCCTCAGGAAGACTTTGGTAAGTTTGTGGTTCAGCAGTTTTATGAACTTTTTCAATTTAAAACTTGTAGTCGAAAGCGGAATTTACACAAGGATTGTTTTTATTACATTGAATAGAATATTTATTGTTATTGTAAGTGGGTAATATAGAAAGGTTCAGTTTAAAAAGATCTCTAATAAATGTAAGGAATTTATGTAGCTTATTTTTTCTTTAAGTAATGTAGTATTTTATAGTAGGTTTATTTACATAATATATTAATGTGAAGTACCTAATTATAATTATGTATATTTCAGCGAGCTTGTTGGTTCATATTTTATTATCTTCACTTTTACTTATACGTAACTACACGTAACAAAAATAAATGAGAGACGGAGCGCGCTCGAAACGGACGGTGCTCGGCAACCGACTGTTTAACCCCCACAAAGAGGCGCCCGCCCGGTACGTAAAGGGCTAGTGAAGGACACCGTGGATTTTAGTCAGTACGAGTCTGACAGTCCCTCCCGCCCTGCCCTGGGTGGGAGGACTCATTTTTTTTTTATGGTGCTTGCGGGCCGTGTCCCGTACGTGCTGTGCCCGGGCGCGGACGGGTCACGGTCGAACATTGTAGTGTACTTTGACGAGTCACGGCCCGGACACAGCACGGTGTAGCGTGAATCATCCTGAAGGGTTATCACTAGAGATGCGCAAAATGTGTCAGCACAAAGAAATGAATGAAGTATATCTTTTCGCTTAACGAAGTAGTCCACTCATTTAGTTCAGTACTTCATTTAGTTCAGCAAATCAGAACGAGTTCCTGACTGATGATGAGACTGAGATGGTTGACAAAAGGATGCATTTCACTAGTTCAGTTCTAAATGTATGTCGATTTTCCTCCATACTTTAAACAGAATTAGGGCTGCCAACCTAGAAATATAATAGAAGGTCTTGTTTTTACTAAAATAACGAAAAAAAAGTCTATGGAATTATTATTTACTGTGTGTACCGCAAAAAGGTCTGATCTGATTGCAGTTGATACAATAATAAATTATATTTCATTAACGTACTTCTGTTTTGGTTTACGTATACTGTTGTAAGTGAAATAAGACTGTATACCTTTAAAAATAAATTTCATATCATTAGACTAAATACGGTTGTCGCTCGTTACTTTTGCCAGCCGAACTTCGAACATGTACGTCGTACATTCAAATGTGTCTCTACTTCAGTTAGTTCAATCGGCTCACTCGGACAGTGAGTGAGACAAAGAATGATTGAACTAAGTGAAGTAGAGACACATTTGAATGGTTACTGATTGAGTGATAAGTTTATTTAGGGTAGTGAAGTAGTTCATTTCCTTCAATCGTTCGCGAACTACCCATGTCTATTATCACCCGCGTAAAATCTTATCGTCCACAGTTCAATTAATACCTAGAACTAAAACAGGAAGTACGGCCAAACTTTCTGATTGCAATCGTAAAATTTTATTGGTGTTTTTTTCAGTTCTGGCAAAGTTCTCAAACAGTTGAATTTTTCGCGTGACTGACTATCAAAACTTCAGCTGACTGAAACATTGGTTTCCAACTTTTATAAGTTTTTAATTCGCGAGCATTTTACTTGGGGCAGCAGTGGTGGGTTAGTGGCGGCCCTTACGAATTATAAGTAGTAATCAGGCACATTTATGCTATGCTGACCCACTTCTCGGGCACGCCGCAATCGCGGTGATAAGACCCTTCTTTGAGGAGTGGCTGGACAGCCGTCACGGCGTCCTGACCTACCGCATGACGCAGGTCCTCACCGGACACGGATGTTTCGGGAGATACCTGTGTCTGATGAGGAAGGAAGAAACTTCTGGGTGTCACCACTGCGAGGATCGCCCAGAGGACAGCGGGGAGCATACGGTGCAGGACTGCCCCGCTTGGGCAGAGTACCGCCGTGTCCTCACGACGGCGATACGCGGAGACCTCTCGCGCCGGACGGCGCGACGACGGCGAGACGGAGTGGGAGGCGTCCTGACCTACCGCATGACGCAGGTCCTCACCGGACACGGATGTTTCGGGAGATACCTGTGTCTGATGAGGAAGGAAGAAACTTCTGGGTGTCACCACTGCGAGGATCGCCCAGAGGACAGCGGGGAGCATACGGTGCAGGACTGCCCCGCTTGGGCAGAGTACCGCCGTGTCCTCACGACGGCGATACGCGGAGACCTCTCGCGCCGGACGGCGCGACGACGGCGAGACGGAGTGGGAGGCGGCCGCCTCCTTCTGCGAAGCAGTTATGCTAGCGAAGGAGGTGGCGCGCCACGTGAGGGTGAGGACAGCGTCCTCCTTCCAACCCAGCCGCAGTCGTAGGCGCCCACGGCCGACAACGGCAGCCGATCACCAGCCACCGTAGGCGCGGGCATGCGGGCGGCAAGTAATGGGCGACCCGCTGTCCGACCATGGACCATGCCCGGGTCGACGGCGCGTTGTGTTCCACGCGCGCCTCAAGGAGTGTCAGCATAGTGACGGAGCCCGGTGTGTAGAGGGCCAAAGCCTGCCGGGGTCGCGGGACTCATGAATTACCGTGACCCCGGAACGTAAAGGGCTATTCAAGGACACCGTGGATTTTAGTCGGTACGAGTCTGACAGTCCCTCCAGCTCTGCCCTGGGTGGGAGGACTGATTTGATGATTTTACCACGATATAAAATAAAAAATGACAATGAATGAAATTTATCCACTACTGGGTAAAGGCCTTCCCTTATACCTTCCAGGGACTCTTGTCAGCAGTCTGACGGGCCCTCTTTAGAGGGCCAAAGACTGCCAGGGTCGCGGGACTCATTCATCATTAATTCAGTAATAGTGACCCTGGAACGTAAAAGGCTACAGAAATAACACCGTTGATTTTAGTCAGTACGAATTCGTCACTAAGGATGGGAGGGCTCATTTGATGATATCACGTAAAAAAAGGTACGTAGAATTATAATATGTCAATCAGTCGAGATGTTTTATTCACGTTTCCAGCGGCATACTAGAAACCGAATTTTCCCTACTAAATTCGAGATTATTCAAATCAATACAGTAGGCAGGGACCGCGACTCATTGGTAGGGAGCTCAACTCTCAATATAAATGAGCTCCATAAAGAAAGCTAAGGGCTCTCCAACTGATGTAGGTACCTACTCGTACGATTTGGACAAATCACTTCAATTCTTTCGCTTTATAAACTCACAGATACGAACGACTTCATTGGATTCAGACTTAATACTCGTATTTAAGCTAGAGCTCTTTGTTTTTAGAACTGATCAAACTAGATTAGAGTGTAAAAGTATTTAACATAAGAAAATTAGGTTTTTAATTATTCACAAGTTTCCAACATTAAGAATTTCTGCTGTATACCTTTAAGCCATACAAATAATTGTCTCGTACGAGAATCAAACCCGCGACACGCATCGCAGAATTTTAGTTATACCTATATTCTGCGTATGGATATTCATTTAAATCGGTTCAGTTATTTCGATAAATAAGGACTTGAACGTTTGTATGAACTGTCGCTCGGTATACGTTCTGCGCTTGTGTTGATAATGCTATGGTCAGTTGCACTATGCCATAACTTAGCTGTTACTAATCAGGTCATAAATCTAGCATATTGGAAACTAGATTACTCAATGCAAAGTGATTGTAGGCTTGTTATTGGCTATTAAGTATCTATCTACCGTAGATGGAAAATACGAATTTATTATCCGATTACCCAGTGAAATCAAAAAAGGTTTTAACAGAACCCACAGTCGGCGTAGAGGGAAATGTGATAGTACGACAAAAATAATTAGAGAAATTGAACTTAACGCTGGTCACAAAGCAGCTGGCTTCTCCTTCGACGCTACATTATATGATGGTGTATACTTATCTTTTGCAAATTATTTTCTGCCTAGCCTTTTCCCAGTCAAACCAGATGCAGCTGGATATCAGTATTTTACATGGAGCGACTGCCTGTCGGACCTCCACAACCCAGTAACTGGGTAATACGACACCCCATGGTAAGACTGGTTGTTAGACTTTAGAGCTTCTGACTAACAGTAACCACTGTCAAAGATCTACAAATGACACCCGGGACCAACGGTTTCACGTGCTTTCCGAGACACGGAGGAATGACAGATGGTCACCCATCCACAGACCAACCTCGGCAAGCGCGGCTTAACCCGGAAGATCGGCCTGTGCGGCAGTATTTATTTAGCCACGAGCTCCTGCGGTGACTTACTAACCGAGGCTTTATTTTTTAGTTTTAGCACAACTGGAGTTGCAGGCACGTAGACATCCGTAATTTACGTTAAGACGTATTGTCTTCGGCTTTAAGTACGCAACCAAAAAAAATTTCACAATTACACCTTTAGTTGGCTTGTTTTAACTTTTTAGCTAAATAACAGTTCCTACTTCTAAGATATAGACATTAACTTTTTTTTTTAAATTTTATTGCCACGTGTTTTGCAAGAAAAGCTGAAAAACAATTAGGAACCACTTTCTTGAGAGTTTGAGAGTGAATTTAAATAAACTAAAAGTACTTAGCTTACTAATAAAATTGAACATTTTCATAACTGTTGAATGTGCAAATGCAAAGTGATTTTAGAACTGTGGCTGGAACTCGAAAGTTTTATAACACAGTAAACTACTTGTGGCTTCTCAACGGCTCGGTGGTGATACCGAGCGAAGCCGAGGTCTGTAACCAAGCTAAGGGCTGCCTCCAGTACCTACTACTCAAGGTAGGTACTACATTGTTTTAATGCATTTTGATTTGAGTCGTGCCACGAACTTAAAATATAGCCGAAAAGGTTTTACTTAACCAGTGAACGATAAAAGCGACGGCGCTACTAACGATAGGGGACGAACCGTAGTGCCATTTACCGGGCAAAGTTCCAATAAACCGGCTGTGAATCAAAACTGATCCTATTTCGTGTCTATTATTTAGGGTCTGTGTATGGTTTTATCAAATCTCAGTGTATTTGGTACGTATTACAGTTTTGGCGCGGAAATTCTAAAATTGGCTTTTTGGGAACTTGTCCTTTTGCAACTCGATTAACATTTTACGGATTACGCTTTCTGCGCTTAACCCGTATTACGTAGAAACGATTAAATATGCATGCTTTTTCCTTATTTTAGAGCTAAAACTTTAAAGCTATCAAGGTAATTTGTTTGATAGCACAATATTAGCAAGATTATCCGAGCACAAGGTGGGTTCAGGGTGTCGTTATAGTGCAACTCCATTACCGAGCAATTTTCCCGTGTGTCTTGCGCTTGCCATAAAACTGTATCACGTGTTTCTGTACAGCTTAACTTAATCCATTTTTATAATACTTGCCAGCTGCTTCATCATTATTATATGAAGGCTTTAACTTGGTGTGTTTCTTATTTTTAAGTCAATTTATACTAATATTATATAGCTAAAGAACCACTGGTTTGAATTGCAACATTCGCTTTGAGTTGGATAGTCTGTTTATAGAGGAAGGCCATAGAAATAAAACATCATGCTACGATCAATAGAAGCCGAGCAGCGGGGGTGAAACCACGGGACACAGCTAGTTTACTAGACTATCCATATAAAACCAAAAAGATAGGGGTAAAAGTAGTGGAACTACGATAGCCTAATTAATAAGGCGTCCTGGAGTACTGATCCGGAAGGACCCAGACTTGAGTCCTGTTGTAGCCGATTTTTTCATTTCTCAAGAAACATGACTAACCATCATTTAAATGTTGACTAAAACAATCATTTATTTTACCTAAAAACAGAAAATAGCTAATATGAAGGCTCTCTTATTCAATTTCGCTTTGCATTCATTTAAATCTTTTAACAGTTGACCCTTCTCACTAACCTAACCCAACGTTTTAATTAATCTTCAACGGCTTAGCATATTTTGATAGAAATAGTAATTTGTAGGTTTTTAAAGTTTAGCAAGTATTGATAATTTCGTTTTATGTTTTAAAAGGAGTTTTTGGTTGATTGTTTAGTAGTGAGAAGAAAAGAAGGAAGAGTGTGACAGATGTCAACACATCAACCTACGCCAATCTGTAAAAAAATTTTAGGTAATAGATTTTCAATTTTATTACAAAAAAAAAACGTCTAGTTATAGCTATGCTTTTTTTTTATCATGGTAAAATCATCAAATGAGTCCTGCATGCATGCATTTTATCTAACTAAGTAAGTTTTTAAGGCATGACTTGCTAAGCTTATATTGTAACGCATTACTTTGAAACGTACATACTTACATCGATGAGTCAGATAAGCAGTTCAATTTTTGACTGTTTCTTGTACCGACACTATCACATTTTTATTATTACTATTTTTGAAGTGAAAACTTCTTTAGCGGCGATGAGCACTTTTTCTGTAATGGGTATAAAATCTTAAACTCGCGTCAGGACACGTGACCCTGACCGAAAAAGCGTAGGACGGCGCAGGGCGCTTGCGTGAATGTTCGTGTGACTTTATTACTTTTAAAGAAGTTTGTATGCTGGATACATTCGTTGCTAGGTAACATTGTTTATAAAAGATGTACGTCACATTGGAAAATTATTGAAATAAAAAGTCAACCATTTTTGCGAGTTTTACTAAAATCTGTTCACAAGATATTTCCAACAATTACTATTCAAGTTTTCACTTCTGCCAGCACTCCCAGAGTGCAACCCGTCGTTTTTTTTTATTTATTTTACTTATATCCCGTCCCATTGTTTTGATATACACACATTTATTTTTATTTCCTACCTCATTTTCTGCAGAAGGTGGTGGCATGAGTTTGACAAAACTAACAACCAGTGGCTCACATTAGCCCAAGATCAAAATAGTTGGAAATCATGGGGAGAGGCCTTTGCCCAGCAGTGGAATGACACAGGCTGACAGTAACAGTAACATCATTTTATTTTACTTCAAAATATTAGCGTAAAGATCGTATTTTTTTTCATTTCATTTTTTTTTAAAGTTTTTTATAAAAATTCCTGAACGGTTTCACAGTGACAGTGACATTGACAGCGGCAGTCAGATTGTTTACTTTTTGAAGGAAAAAAGTTTTACCGATATCTTTTACACATTTTAATAAACGCTTTAGTTAAATAAATCTACTCATGCAAGCGTGAAGTCTCTTTTTAACTAAAGCGTTTACTAATACCTCATCATCAACATGTCCGGGATTTCTGAAGAATATTTGGGCTCAATTATACATAAAATAGCAGCTGCGAATGACATACACGATTGGAGTTTTAGCCAAGTAAAGTTTGAAAGTATCGCGCAGAACTACTTTGGAATATTAATTCCCGTCGTATTGACTGGTAGATGTGAAGGGAAGGAAATTGGAGTTGATTTAGTTTTAAAACTGGCCCCAACCAATGAGCAGTATAGAGTCAGCGGCGCGGTTTCCGTAATGTTCGCTAGAGAAATCTTTATGTATTCTGTTGTACTCAAAAAGTATAAAGAACTGCAGCAATATGTGCCGACAGCATCACAGTTTATTATGCCAAGTTGTTATTTTGTGGAGAAAAAATATTGTAAAGAGGTCATAGCTCTACAAGACATGTGCAGGGATGGATACAGGCCTTACACTCATGAAATGTTTCTGGACTTGGAGCATACTCTTATTTCTTTAAAGTCCCTTGCTAAATTTCATGCTTTGTCATTTGTGCTTAAAAATAGAAATGCTAAGCTGTATGAAGAAATCTGTGCTACTTGTGTACCTTTAACAGAACATTCAAACTTAAGATACATGGAAATAATGCGAGATAGATTAGACAAAGCATTGAAAAAGTTTGAAGGCACAGAATATATACCAATGTTACAGAAGCTGAAGCATAACTGTGCCAAGTACTTCAATGCAGCTATTGATTCGGTGCAAAATACGTGTATTTGCCATGGAGACATGTGGAAAGAGAATATTCTTTACAAATATGAGGTTTGTTTGTTTAGGATCACTACGGGTAAAACACATGGGCATTGGGTCTTTCTAAATAAAAATGTATTGTTTTGGTCATGCATGTAACAATTTAATATTTGCACAATATTATTGACTGTATTGTCCTACTAGTGGACAAAGGTTTCCCTCCATTCCTTCAATAAGTATGACATTCAGTTAGTACTACCACCTCCTTCGTAGTCTGTTGATATAACTGTTTATTTTTTTTCCAGGACAATAAACCAGTGTCAGCCTGTATGATAGACTACCAAACAGCCAGAATATGCAGCCCTGCATACGACACAATGTACCTCATCATAAGTAGCACGGACACTATGTTAAGAAAACGTTACCTCCATGAACTTTTAGACATATATTACCAAACATTAGTAACAGCATTGAAAGATTTCGGATTGGATTCTGAAAAAGTATATTCTCGGCAAATGTTTGAAACTGACCTGATGGTGGTTTCACCGGCTTGCTTGATAACAGCTAATACTGCGTTGTGGTTGTCAAATGGTTTGCAGGAAGAAGGTCACGTCAGGAGCAAGCTTGTATGGAATACCATAGAAGAAAGGGAGACAGCTGTCAATAAGTACAAGGGAATTGTTACAGCAATGGTAGATGATCTGTCTAGTTACGGCTATCTTTCTGTGGATATATGATATTTTATTTATTTAATAGCAATATTATACTTTTTCATATACATTGAGATAAAGAACAAGCAATTTTATGTCTTATCTCTACAAATAATGAGAGGTCAAAATATCAGCTTTAGATTAAAAATATTATTAATAGAGTTAACAAAACATTATTTTGTTACACTGATACTATGAGTCATTAGAACAGTGCCAAAATATTCTTTAGGAATGTCTTAATTCGAATAAATTCCTGAACGAATTTTATTACTAATGCAATCTCATGTAAATAAAAAGGGAAAGCAAAAACTCATTTGCATGCAATAATTATTATGTAGGTAAATACTACTGAAATAAATATTTTATTTATACAAGGCCAAGCAATACTGTTGAATATTTATAAATTAAATTATATCAATATTTTGTAATAATTCTTCTTTTATTATTATTCTTATTTCTTGATTGATGATTGTTGTTGAACTCATTGCCTTAGTTTATTTAGGTGAGATAATAATTATGAGATCTCTAAATAGGCCTTTGTCCAACTTTGAAATCAGGACAGAAAGCAAGTACCGGAACTAAATTTACCTTTCTCCCCCACATTTGGTGGTTTTTTTTTATCATGGTTCTGGTCATTTTAATGACATTTCTATCCAATAGATATCTTGAATATGTTAAAAATATTAAGAACGAAATTAAATGACAATGCCAATGATTAGCAGCTTTATTAGATTTAAAAAATAGTACCCAACATATTCGGAACCAAGATTGTGCTATTTTCAGCGGGAATTATAAAGGCTGTGGGTGAGCGTCTGCCGGGCGTCGACGCACTCAAATCCTCTGCATAATGCAGGATTCCTCAACGTCCCGCTTGCTGAATTTATAAGGCATTTGGAATGGGTTAAATGTAGTTGAAAAATACTTTTAAATTCCTGGTACGAAAGGATTCATGGAAATAATTGTTTTATTTAGTTATTTTTTCTTCAGATTATTGGTTTGGCTCATCCTTTCTTCTTTTTTTTTTATGTTCCTCCACACTAGCAATTTCTCCTGTATCGTAGGTGTATAACATACATATTTGTTTCGTGGTCATACAAATATTTGTTTTGTGCTGGAATCGAATCAGTCGGAAAGCACAGCAGTCGATCGTTTAGTCACTGCATCAACTGTGCTGACAATCCTAGGATCTGTATCTGCTAACATTTTCACTAATGTCGAACTTCAGTTTATCGCACTAGCGTGCATTCGAACTACAGTAAGTCGTAGTACAGTATTTCGTAGTACAGTATTATCGCACACCAGTTTGTAAACCTACCGTAGTGCACTTTGCCATGTGTGCTGAAAACTTATTCAAGATAAAAAGTCAACATTAAAAAAAAAACGACGTGTTGCACTCTGGGAGTGCCGGCAGAATAGAAAACTTGAATCGCTCTGCGCCGTCTTACGAATTTTCGATCAGGTCACGTGTCCTGACGCGAGTTTAACATTTTTTACCCATTCCAAAAAAGTGCACAACGCCGCTAAAGAAGTTTTCACTTCAAAAAAATGTTACCCTATACGGTAAGTTTCTTCAAAAATTTAGTCCAGACTTAAATTTTGCATGAAAAAGTTCATAGTGGCTTTGCTGATTCTTCAATTACAAGAAGGTACTACTAATCCCTACTTAGATCAAATTGATTGAAGTTCAAGAAGGATCACAATTTGATCTACTTCATAAAGTATTCCAAGTCTGAGTGAGTAGATACCTATAATTAAATCAGTATGTATTAACTACTACGTCCCTATTTACAAAGCTCATAGTTGGTGCGAAGTTAGTTAAAGTAGATCCCAGATGTTGCACCTCGCACAACAGCGCGCTTCCCGCATTCTGTACTTGCTTAAGAGCGAACTTACTTGATCAGCTATTTTAATTGTTGGGTCTTACGAACTCTGGGAATACGCTTTTATTGAGTACCGCCTATGAAGCCTCTAAAGTGTTATATTTTAGGTAAAAATTTCTAAAAACACTGGTCTTCAGTTTAAGTTTAATTTCTCTTCATACTGAATACAATTCACATATTTGTTTTTGCGCACAATACTAAAAAAAAAAAAAACTTTCGATAGACAATAGACACATCGCTTTACATATTTCTCTACATAATACCATAGATTTTGTGAATATTGATCATAACATAAAGCGACCAACAGATTCTTGTCATAGGCGGTAAACAGACTTTTATGAAGTTTTCAGGTAGTCACTTACTGAAGATGTTGTCTTAGTAACTTGGATTACCACACAGACTTAGAGTAAAAATCATCACAACCTGTGAAGATATTTACTCTAAGAGCGACAGTGCCAATTATTATTTAAAATGCTCTTTCAAAACTTCATAACGGATTTGGACGAAACTTGGCACACCGATATAGCGGATAGGTTTTATTCCGGTAATATAAATCCGTGCGACGGTTATGGAACTTAATGCAGGCGAAGCCCCTGTTTTGAGCTAGTACTATAAAATTAATACAACACAATGCGTATAATTCAAGTTTTGGTACAAAACGAAGCAGAAATTAATGCTGTAATTTCTGTTACTAGCTGACTCAAGTCCTTGAGCAAACGCGGCTCTAACTTAGATTGTTTGGAGTCGCTCACTGCCCATCTAAGACACTGCATATTAAGAGGAGGAGCTCCAACATTGAAATAAATCCACTTCTTGGTTGAGTGCCTGCTTGCAGAGACGTTAAGCAGACTATTTTAGTTTTATTAAGTAGTCTTTCCACAGCCCGCGACAGATGGACGAAACGTTATTAGTTTCTTGGACCTCTAGGGCGAAAATATTATTTTAATAAACTTTTATTGGAGTTTATTTAGTTTCTGCGTTATTCTGAGAATGTTAGGAATATTACCAAGTTGGCGTTGGCTGCTACATTTTTAATATTTGCATTCTGATGCTTAATATTTTTTAAATGTGAAAAAGTAACATATTATGGCTAAAGAGCGTACTTGTCCTCACAAGTTTGTGCACTGTAGGGGTATTAAATCAGCACGTTATCAGGAAATATGACACTGGGATAACTGGAATTGTAAAACCAAGACGTCATGGAATTTTTAACAAAAATTTTAATAACTTATCACCGTCTGCACATTTTATCAGCGTCAGTGAAAGTTACGTTCATACCTCAATAAATTGTGTCTTGAGGACAAAAGATAAAGTTACTTTCGTTGTCCTATAACTGTTTAACTAAGCCCATTAAAATAATAAGAGCGACTAACTCAAGTGTAACACCCCTTCTGCTGTAGACTTGCCTAATGTTATTTTAAAGTTAATTAATTTTCATGAGACTGTTGATTCGTATCGCCTAATTCCGGGAAGACACAGTTTGTGTAACTTATTTGTATTTACAATTAGTTTATCGTCTGTTTATGTGTCGGGTTCTATGGGGGTCAGTGTAATATTTCGAGCGAAGGGTCAACTGACCCTTTGCAGTCCAATTAACGGGTTATAGGATACCTTCTCTTAGGTCAAAGGGGTACTATGTTTCTAACTACTACACTACACTATTGGCATATATGACTAGGCCCTCCTGAAATAAATACCTCTTTAAAAAATATATAAATACTGACTGCGTTGGTATGCCAAAATTCTTTTAAGTAGCTGTACGTCTTTAAATTATTCAGTTATGTTTCAGAGATAAAATCCCCAACTACTGCACATTGGATGCAGGCTCCAGTCACATTGTATCATTAAAAAGTCAAGAAAAAGCGCAACGAAATCTAAAAAAGCCTTCCATGAGACACATTTTAAAATAGTTCTTAAGCTTTTGTAGTGTCATAAATTGTCGCGGGTTCTGCGTACAAATGACGACAAAGCGTTAGCTGGCGTCTCGCCAGGGCCCTGGAGTTACTCGCACGTTAAGTCTGCACACACGACCTCAATTGTGGGAGTCAGGTACACTGGTTACACCATTTCTAAGCCATGGAGGCTTTTATCAGAATAGGTATGTTCATAGCCTGAAGTCCTTGTAGGTACTTATGATGAGTAAAAAGGTTTCATTATATTATTACCTATTCAGTGTGCTTTCATATTTGCTACTTTAGGAACGTCCACTTATCTGTGACGACTATGATTTTTTTTAAACCAAATAAATAAACTTTTCTCTCGCGAAGAAAAGTATAGAGAGTATAGTCTTCAACTCGGATCCTGATTATTTAAATGAAAGCAAACTTCAACAAAAATGTAAAGAGCCGTAAGAATCTTGTAATACTGCTGCCAAAATATTTCGTATCCGTATTATCGTACGAAGTGTAAATCTTTTACCCCGCGCTTTTCACTTTTCTTACACTAAAAATCTATTAGCGGGTCTTTAGGTGGTCAAAGTATAAAAATGTGCTACCAATAAGTAGCCGGATTTTCATGTCCATAAACTGAAAAAAACCCTTTTTTTGTATTCCACAACAGAATATTTACATTGTAATTTTAGTTAATAAAGGTAATAGTGCTGTACGTCTTTTTGCCTTGGGGGCAAGTGGCGAATTAGTGCAGCAGCACACAAAACGTTTAACTTTAAATGTGTCGTTTAAGTTAAACACAGAACGTGCTGACCGTGTAAAAGCCACGCAATTATAACTCCTATCTATGAGCATTAAGTTGGACATTTAGTCTAATCGAGTTGACTCAGTGGGGGTAGTGGGAGGTGGTTCCATCTGGAAACGGAGAACACTTGCTCCGATGTGCGGATATGCCACAAGTTTCAGATTAAAAAACTTTCTTGGAATTAGTTTGGGTACCTATATCTACACATACTGGCCAAGCGTTTAGTGCTTCCTTCTAACACGGAGCTATTATTTTTATCTTACATCTCCAATTCTAATAATAATAATAATAGTTATTTGTCCACTTGTTTTCTGTCTCAGAATTATATCTTGCCATGGATAATATTGTCCGTGGCTTCAGTTGTTAATGTTATAGCGTTTTTATTATAGATTTATTTAACGTTGGAAAGCCACGGGCTTACGTCTGTTACCAGCTTTCCTTGAGCCAAAACCTTCCACCCAAAATTATGATCTCTACTCAGTTCCAGATAGATTGTCCTCGGCAGCCATTAGCCACGAGCTACGAGCGACGAGTCCTCCCCGATCTACAATAATAGTAGGTAATTACGTACCGAGTCGTCGTGTGCGGTTGGTATTGAGTTCCGCAGATTGTATCTGCATTTTAGATTGGCTGTCGTGCTCGCAACCTCGCCGGGAAGCTTAGCACTTCTGTACTGTTTTATTTTCATTATTTTTTTATAGTTACTCTTTGTCTGGTGCTAATTCAACTCAGTCTTTTAACGTTTTCATTGCACGTGTTTTAATTAAAGAGGAAGATATCGTAGCGTTTCTATTATTTCCAATTACATAAGACTTCGTGTTGGAAATCAATTAGTTGTATTTGAATTGAGGTTCAGACGAGTTTTTACGACTACATAATTTACTTATAAATATGAAATAGAGCATGGGATTTCTTCTATTTTTTTTATTAAATCCAATCTTACAAGTTCAATATAAAAACATTCCTTCCAACATACCCAAATATACTGAATGTCTACAACCAAAACAAAAAACGTAATTAGACGTGGTAGTTTGAGAAATCCAGAGCAAATTGTGAAACAAAGCTGCGGTCTGAGATAGCAGGGGAGGTCGCAGACTGATACTTATTACTAAAATCTTTTAAGCTCGCCTGCTCGCCCCTTCCAGGATATACAGCGATATATTTTGCT
Organism: Agrotis puta; assembly: GCA_943136025.2. Lineage (NCBI taxonomy): Eukaryota > Metazoa > Arthropoda > Insecta > Lepidoptera > Noctuidae > Agrotis > Agrotis puta. The sequence continues at coordinate 8,348,097 of OW964186.2, read as the reverse complement.
CTCGCTGCCACACGATCTACGAACAAACTGAGAATTTCAATTTAAGGAAATATTACACATACATTTTACGTGGAGTTGGTACTTCTTCCTTACCGGTATAGTTGATCATGTGCAGGTTTGTGATAGTTTCTATTCGTTGGTTAAATCTTACCGGATATTAACTATGGTTCGTGAAAAGGTAGGATGTCAAGCACTGTTTATAGCGTAGGTACTTGAATACATACGAATGTGGATGCAGCACTAAGAATATGTGAGGATCGTGACTGGATTATTATGTACTGATGCTGCAAAGATCGTTACCATAATTTCCAGTTTTTCCGATCCAGGGCCAAAGTAGACCAGTGGTTGTTTTTGTCAAACTCGTCCCGCCATTGTCAACGAGATAAATAATCAGAAAATGGTTATTTGGCACACTGCTCATTAGGCATTCTAGAATTCTAAAATATGGATATGAATATGGTCAAGTCAGAAAGAATCGTATGAAACTAAATTAATTTAATTAATTTAATTCAATCGCACCAAATATCAAAATTACCGAAAAAGACTCTCTTCACCTCCTGGGGTCCCCAATTTTTGATGAATCATTTCCCACCTTCATCGAGAATAAAATTCAAAATTTTAATGATGTCTCGGAAAGGCTTTTTAAAATCAACATACATTCGGCCTTCACAATTATTCGATACTGTTGTTTTGGACCAAAATTTACGTATAGCCTCCGTTCCTCACACCTTTGGAAACACCCACAACTCTTAGAAAAAGTAGATAAAATCATTAGAAATACATTGACCTCGATCCTAAATGTGGCCCTGGACGACCGAGCGTGGCAGCAAGCCACTCTTCCTATCCGCTTGGGTGGTCTCGGCGTCCGCAAAATTTCAAGTATTAGTTTACCGGCCTTCCTCTCCTCGGTTTACGGTACCGAAAAATTAACCAAAAAGATTTTATCTAGTTCACTAGTTGATTTTGAGGTACCGTTTATAACTGATGCGTTGAACGCTTGGAAAATGGCTTGTCCGAGTACGGATTTGCCCGACTACCTGTCCTCCCAAAGACGATGGGACGTGCCGCTCTGCAGTATTATACGGAATAACCTGCTAAATACGTCAATTAATGCTGCAGAGCGCGCCCGTCTACTGGCTGTGGGGGAGTGGGAGTCGGGATTATGGCTTCAAGCACTCCCATCATCCACTATTGGTACCATGATGGATGATGCTTCATTTCGGCTCGCTACAAGTCTTCGTTTAGGCGCACCTTGTGTTGCTCCGCATCGTTGCCACTGTGGTGAAGCTGTCGACAACCTCGGACATCATGGCCTGTCCTGCAGCAGGAGCGCAGGTCGCATAGCTCGTCACGCCAGCATCAACGATATTATTCGTCGAGCTTTTGCCTCCGCCGGCGTACCAGCAGTTTTAGAACCAAACGGCTTGGTACGTGACGATGGCAAAAGACCAGACGGAATGACGTTGGTGCCTTGGAAGGTGGGTAGACCTTTGGTGTGGGACGCTACCTGTGTCGATACCCTTGCGCCATCCCACGTTGCAAGCACGGCGGGCTGTGCTGGCGCCGCAGCTGCGGCTGCTGAGAACCTCAAGCGGCGCAAATACTGTAACCTTAATGGTTGCTACAGTTTTGAGCCGTTTGGGGTTGAAACGCTCGGGTCATGGGGTCCAAGTGCGCGTCTCCTTTTTAAGGAAATTTCTCGGCGACTGGTCGACACTTCGCGTGACCAGAGGGCTGGTTCTTTCTTTGGTCAAAGAATAAGCATTGCCATTCAACGAGGCAATGCCGCCAGTCTTCTGGGCACGTTTCCAGATGACAGCGATGCGGAGGAGTACTTTGACGCCTGAGTGTCTGTGCCTTTTTCTGTTTTTTCCTTTTTTTTAATAATTTTATTTCAGTTTTAGTTTACCTTTAGTATTTTGTTGTAAATATTTAGTTTTTTTCTTAAATTTCTAGTTTTAGTTATGTAAATACTTTTTTATAAATAGTATGTAATATAGTATTAATTTGATGAACCACTGTGATATAAATAAATATTTACTATTCAAAAAAAAAAAAAAAAAAAAAATGAAACTTAAATTTGTAGTTAAAATCTAAGTTTGTAACGGTTTTTTGTGTGATGTAGCTATAAATTTCATACAAAATGAGTGCACAATGTTAAGTTTGTTTTTGGGATATAAAATGAAAGGAACCTTTCATTGTGCGTGATCCGCCACCAACTTGACCAGTTTTGTAGACAGGGACACATGTCTGTGGAGGACTAAACATGTCGTCGGCTGCCAAATGGACCAAATGTTTACAAACCTGTTGACGAATAGTATTTGTCTGAATGATCGATGGCACCATGGGGTTGTGACGGTGAGTGAATAGGTCCCGTGTTACGGGTCGCTGGGTCCAATTTCGGGCGAAACAAATAGGCGTGTATTATATTACTTCCTGAGTAATATGTACACCAGTCTGGCTGCTATCTTCAACGTTAGATGGTCAGAAAGTAGCTTGTATTCGATATTTGTTAACTCATACTTTCTGTGCTTCTGACGTTCGCAGCTGAGACATACGCATAGAAATGACAAAAAAATATAGATATAAATAGTCCGAATCGACAACTCGGACCGAGCGTTTGTGGCTTGAATATATATATATATATATATATATATATATATATATATATATATACACTGGAAAATTCCAGCAACATTTGATTTGGGAATTTTGATTAACGTAGTTGGAAAAATAAACAAAACACAATTCAAACTGAATCAATTATTATTTAAAATTGTTTCAGCGTATTTTGTGAGTTCAATCGTTTTACACAATCACTATTAGAATCAATTTAAACATGGCCAGTTTTGAAAAGTTAATGAACGTTAATTGTATTGAGTTTAGTACTGCGAGCGTTGATTAATATTATCCTAAGTAATATCAAAACGAGTGCCGGATTAAATACGAGAATTACTTAAAACAGCAAGACTCAATTAATTTAATCGCTCGACCCTTCATCGAATTTATAAACTCCGTTCATTTGTTGAAAGATTCTTGTTTAAGTGTTTGGACCTCTGTCTTTTGGCCTTCTATTTAAGTTAATTGTACCGTCAAGAGGATTACAGGAACATCTTTTGTATAAATGATAATAATATTGTGAGACGGTATTGACTGTTAAGCGTGTTCATTGTAGCTTTGTCTAGTTGTGGGCGTTTCAGGAACAGTCATCATAATATTCAACTTGTATAGTCCCACTCCGAGACACATATGAGCTTTTTTTAGAAATAACTGGGTCTTGTCTCAATTAAGTGTTGGTCACAACTTGTTTCATTGTTCGATGTCCCGGACCCAGCTTCTCCATTTCAGCTGAACGTCGTTCTACATTTATCGTAATTTGTCTCGACCAACATCCGTCGACTCTAAAGATTTTACTTTCAGTCGACCTTTGTTAGCCAAGGTGACATGGCGTTAGTGTAAATAAAATCCTGCTCTTCTATCTTATAGTCTATCGATTACGGTAGCGAAAATTGTCTTGGCAGTTAAATGGTAAAGGTAAGTCTTTCTATTGGATTTGTGATACCCTGATTCGGGTTGTAGTAAACCGATTTACGCCGCTGAGCCGTAGTAATCTGTGGATTCCTTCGGAGAGCACGCACAATATTGAGTAGATTGAAAATAACCAGCTTACGGGAATCACACTTCAATTGGTCGAGGAACCTAAAGGAATTGGATCGTTTTCGCTTAATACCATTGAATTTAAACTGATTTTTATCGAGTGTGGGAAGATTGGATTATTCTGTTCAGGCACCATGTAGAATTTTTAGATCGATCCGGCAAAGGCACGATGCGGGTTTCATTCTCTTAGACGGGTGGCCGCCCTTTACCGATCGTAATATTGGCTTATCTTCGCTCGTTAAGATGTATTATCATTATGTGAATAAGATCTCTATTCGAAGACGTGACCGTGACCGTGTCTACCAACCCGCACCGAGCTACGGCCTATATTCCTTTTACAGAGAGGATGAGTAAGTCCCAGCATTCCGATCATTGCTAGCTGATAAAGTTACGTTATTTGAAAAAGATAAAACTTTGAAGACATCTTTATCTTTCAGTTTAGGGTTTCCAGAGGGAACAGAAGGACACGCATACCATTACTTTGAAACATAATCTGACACTCCAAAAATCCGACCTAGGTTGAAACTTGAAACATTAAACTGTAACATTTTCTTGTTTACTTACCGACACATGTATAATATGCAGGACAGACTAATTCCAGGGTGACTTTCTAACTCATTTATCAACGTCTTTCCTAAACAGCTGAACCCACTAAAATGAAATTTTGCAAAGGATGTATCTTTAACGGACGGGAGAAAGTTTTACAACATTTTTACTCGGAGGGAAATTATCTTACTCCGTACTGTAGCTTCGCAACTTTGTGCGGAAATTGAATATGGGTTGCGTGTAAAAATTGAACATACGATGCAAAGTAGTCGGTATACAGATCGGAATATTATGCGACGTTAAAGTTTATTGGATCTAATGTTTATTAAACATCTACTTAAAAGGCAATGAGCTGTCAGAAAATGGTCGTATGTCAGGTTGTAATCAACAGTCGCCCTGTTTCAGTAAACGGGAACATTCTTCATTTTATCGTTCGAAGTTATTTACAAAGAAAAAGAGCAACTAGTATAAATTTGACTTCCGTACGAGTAATAAAAAATAATGCAGGTTTTGTTCTAACATACCCTTCTCTAAAAACTCTTTGTTAGGTACTACTTACAAACGTTCTAAAATCCGTGCTCGCTAAAATGAGCGGTAGTTAGTATTCAAGCGCTTGTCATCATATCACTTCACAGCGTCGCGGAGCCACATCGTTTACTGCGGCCTCACGTTACGCATGCTGATGAGTTGCTGTAACAGAGGCTGCGGTAGCAACGTTGCAGCTATGGGGAATTGGAGAGTGAGATATGTGACTTTTATAAGATAAGGGGTTGCGTTGTGTTTCGTGAGGATAAGATAAGGGGTTGCGTTGTGTTTCGTGAGGACTATCACCATTGAGAATCGCGATCAATCATGAACGTGTTACTTGCTCAGTTGCTGTATCATGTTAACTAGTTGCAGTAACGTTGCTGTTGTAACAGGGGTACTACTCTACCTATCGTAGCCTCGGCCGAAGCTTATCATAAGATTAGGTACTTGTATGAACTAAAAATTGTAGATAACAGTATGATTAAACAGTTGTCCCTACTCCCGATGTGTTGCCAGAACTTATGAATTTAGAATTAATAGGGAGTAGGGTTCACTCGAAAATGTCGTGTACGGGCCCATATTTTCGTTGCCGAACTTTGAGAGTAGACCCCAAGCTTCCAAGTGCTGTGTTCTTAAAGCAGATTTTCGATATTGCCCCTATTGAAATAATAGTATCAATCTGTAATCAGTTAAAACAACAGTTAAATCCCGAACAGCAGCGAAGCATACCCATAGGTTATTTAATTAATTTTGGACATTATTTTGATGTGAACAATGTCCACAATAGTTTGACAATGAAAAATGCTCTGCGCTGAACTCCGTTTTATGTGCACCGGCCCTAAAAATCCAAGAAGTTTAATCAAGAACAATAGTGACAACGTTCTATTGCGTAAACGACGACGTACTTCGACCAGATTGTAAGCTTTTGTATTCTTGCATCGAGCTAAGAAACACAAAGCTGTTGATTATTCCCTAGAGGAAAAACCAACCCTCTTTATTAATCCGGGGAAATAACATTGAGACTCTGCCGAAGTGTTTTTTTAATGCAAATTGGCGGTTGTCCTGACGCAAAAAGGAAATCAATGTTATTTTGTGGTGTTGTTTTTACATCCACACTTCGTTAACCGTAATAAGGAAGAACTTTAATGTTAATTTAGATCCTTTTGTCTCCGAAGCGTTCATTTGTTTATCATTTCACTCTATTTTTTTTCTCTAACTTTAGATTTTACGACCATTTCGTTTTATATCGATAGAGGAAATAGGGCACATAAAAAACTTTGGAGTTTCAGTCGACGACGGTAATTTCAAATACCGTTCCTTTATTTACGTAGCTGTTCACATTCACCTCCATATTTAAAAAGAAAATAAGTCTTGAATTACGTAAAGAATATTTTCGAAGATTTTATCGTGTCTGAGTGCTTACTCAGACACGATAAAATCTTCGAAAATATTCTGTTCAGCAAGGGGGTTCCCTTGCTGGAGGCCCTTTTTTTTATCGTGGTAAAATCATCAAATGAGTCCTCCCACCCAGGGCAGGGCGGTAGGGACTGTCAGACTTGTACTGACTGAAATCCACGGTGTCCTTCAATAGCCCTTTACGTACCGGGGTCACGGTAATCCCTTGGTCCCGCGACCTGCTGGAGGCCCTAGAGTAATTTAAGGCATCCACAGAAAAGTCCGGTTAAGCAGCCCACAACTTCTTCTAGGCTGACCTGCGAGATGCCATTCACAAAAAAAAAAGTGTCTGAGTCACTATCCGACTGCGCCAGATGGAGGGTTATGTTTCCCGTCACAGTTTTATACTTCGAAAGTCTTTTCAAATAATATCAATCTTACGGGACTGTTTCATCGGGTAACCGTGGCCCTGGAACGTAAAGGACTATTGAAGGATCACCGTGGATTTTAGTCAGTACAAGACTGACAGTCCTCTCGTCCCGCCCAGGACGGGAGGACTCATTTGATGATTTTACTAAGATAAAAAGGAAAACATACTTACATACAAATTAAATTTCATATCCATGTTCCTTTTGTTCAGTTTAGAAGTCTTTAAGTCATGCAAAGCAGATGCAGGTTTCTACTGAGACATAAATCTCAAAATCTAGCTAGTGACATTTCAGACCCGGGGTCGCGGGACTCCGGGGTCGCGGGACTTTTCCATTACCGTGACCCCGGTACGTAAAGGGCTAGTGAAGGACACCGTGGATTTTAGTCAGTACAAGTCTGACAGTCCCTCCCGCCCTGCCCTGGGTGGGAGGACTAATTTGATGATTTTACCACGATAAAAAAAAAGTGACATTTCAGACGGCGACAAAGCGAAAGATACTCGTAGATTAGATGAAAGCTTAGCAAGATCATAATTTTCCGAATTAGATTGATTATTTTTTCCGACCAAACAGAAAAGATATTATAAACAAATGAAAATGTGTCTTGTAAAAGAAAAACATTGCACAGAATTCTGTGAAATAAACACATGCAAGAATACAAAAATTAACAAAGTGCAACTAAGGCGCGAATTCTTTTCACAAAACAATTTACAATATTGATAAAACCGAAAAAAAATACAACAAAAGGAATTATAACAAAAAAGAAGTGTCTACTTAAGAGTCCCAGCAACTATCGAGCCCTTGGCACTAGGCCAAAAACACACTTTCAGGGTCAATGTCTGCGATATTACTTTGTTTGTCGCTATTCCCTTCGAATAATGTACTGACATCGTTCTGATACGACACTTTGTTATGTTAAGACGTGTTTTACGATATTAACGTTAAAGAGATGCCCCGAACTCTAGTGCTCGCTAGTATTCGGTAGTCGACCGAAAAATACTAGCGAGTATTCGATCGACTATTATTATTAGTATTCGGTAATACTAGCGAGTATTTCTAGTTTCTGCGAATGTCTTAAATAAAATGTTATCGAACAAAAAGACTTATTAACTTAAAAATAAATCAAACTTATTATAAAATTCACATTAACAGGTATAAAAATTTTGCTAAACATCAGTCATGGTCGCAGGACTTAAGAATTACCGAGACCCCGGAACGTAAAGGGCTATTGAAGGTCACCGTGTATTTTAGTCAGTACGAGTCTGACAGTCCTTCCCGCTCTGCCCTGGGTGGAAGGATTCATTTGATGATTTTACCCAGTAAAAAAGAAATAAAACATTAGTCATGTTGAATTAATAATTCCGTCAAAAAAAACTTAAAAATAACTCAGATTGTTAACAGTACCTAATTAATAATGTGAATTGTCATGTGACAACATTTTTTAATTCCTTTTTATGTCAAATAATAGTGTCGAGTTATTTAACTATTCGCCTATGGGATTGGCGATTATTCGGTATTCGACCATCCGTTATAGCAGCTTTTAGCGGCATCTCTAGTTAAAATAAAATTTGTGATATTAACCGATCAATTTGATGGGATGGTTTCTGTCAAATTGTGTTCAAGCTACCTTTTATTGATGCGGAAGCGAGCAGTTTGGCTCGATAGTATAACTTTATATTACCACGGATTTGTAACTTGTTTTTTTATTGAAACGAGCTCCATAAAGTGTCGTATTTGACCTTGGACCTTGAAACGGGAAAACAGTCTATGAGTTATCGAAAGATTATGAAGAATAGAAACAGTATTTCTTATCCTAAGAGCCTTTATGATTAATCATAATAAATATTGCTTACTCAAGATACTAAGTCCATAGGTCAATATAAAAGCTAGATTTGTCACAATCCTTTTCGAACACCGTGTTCCCAATCTTACGTTTCAATTGAACAAATCGAAGGTCAATTCGATAAAGGACGGTGCACGGGACACGTGGCAAGATTCATTTTGTTATTCTGGTCGAGCCAGCGGTCGCTCTGTGCCATGAATAGGTGATCTATGGAGGTGTGTTATGTATCTGTGGCTCTTTTTGTCATGTGGACTTTTTGTTCATGTGTGTACGAAGGACAGAGGCAAGCGTCGCGACGTGCCTCGCATCAATTTCGAGAAGGGACTGTTTCTACTGATTCGGTTTATGAATTGCCTACCTGTCTCAATTTAGTTTGTTTATCCTAGTCTTATTGTCTATGTACAGTACAATGGGTATAAGGGATAAAACTTTCCGGTACAATTGAAAAGGATTTACTATGTGGAATGTGAATGAAAGTTAGTATCTTTGAACGTAACTTTGGAAACTTTAATCATAATTTTGGAGATAGTCAATGTTGTTGTCAACCAAATTGATGGCAAAAAGTTAAATTTCCAGTGTCGAGTACGTCGGTTTCTTATGAAAGGATTTACGAGATAAAGTTGTGGTTGCGGGTCGTGTCACCTTTGTGTGGTCGTCACATGATAACAAAAACGCTACCATTTATGGTTCGTATATAAACGCAGTTTAGACGTTAACGTTATTGCCTTTATAACTTCGGTCTTGGCGAACCGCAACCTAGCTTCTTCGCTATGGATAACAATGTAAATATAGCCACAAAACGGCTTTTAGGGACTCTCAAAGAGTAATTCTAAAGTACGGATACGTGTAGAAAGTATGTGTAAAGTTATATACGTACTCTTTTCATTTCGCGCGTGTTTAGTCTGTCACGCGTGGCTTGGCAAGTCAGCTAAGCGTCGTTTTTAAGCTGAGGTAGACAACAATTGACGCTTTATCGGCTCCATGTTTTGTTGCGTTCATTTCAGACGCACCATTTTTCATCAATCGACAGCTCAGTCAATGTAGAGCGACCGTTTTATGAATGAAGTGTAGAACGCGCGTTAGTTTTAATGGTTCACTTTTGTTTCCCATTTATTCGTATCTTAACTTTTTTTGTTAAAGTATATCGTTAGATTAAATGAAAACTCATTACACATGTGTATGTAAAAGAAATGCGTGAATAATTTTATGACATTTTACTAGAAAAGATGGTCATGCGTTCAACTTATGAAATTTTAATATATCAATTGGAAGGAGTTTGGATAAATTCACACTCTAGCCTGGTTAAATGGAGTCGCCTGCCGGGGTAACGGGACTATTGGGTAACCGTGAAGGACACCGTGGATTTTGGTCAGTACAAGTCTGACAGTCCTTTCCGTCCTGCCCTGGGTGGGAGAACTCATATGATGATTTCACCACGAAAAAAAATACTTGGTTAAATACAAAAATGAAATATTTTATGGAAGATCGTCATTTATCCCGATGGGTTTACAGTTAACTCAAAACAGTAAACTCTACAGTTTAAATTCAATTTCAATTCAGTTCGTAATTAATTAAACAGATTATTGCAATGGTAAATACGTTCATCATCAATTAAACTCTCTGGAGGATCATAGTTCTTATCTGAAGCGCGCAGATAGTTCTAAGTGCTCGAGCGCTCAAGGTGGCTTCAGAATGAGTGTCAAGGTGACTATCGATTCACTGCGGGTGCACAAATTTGCATTGTACTTCGCGCTCAGCTTAGAGCAGATTCATCTGGTAAGACGTGCCCAAGGACCAGAAAAACTTATATAATAACACGCTAGTATTACAAGGAGGCGTACCTAGGTACCTATAGGCGCAAGTATACAGAACTTCCTCATTGCCTCATGATGTTCCATATGATGGGAAGGTGAAGATGTAAATAAAACCATTTTTTGTTACTAAAACTCAATAGTTCCATGTTGCATTGTCACGTGATTTACAATTATGCGTGAATATCAGCTTAATCGGAAACCGGGAAGTGTGCCAAAAATTTGCAAGATTTGATTACAGATAGACAAATAATCCTAAACAAAAGCTTGTAAAAAATTATATCAGAACAGTTAGCTAACCATAAATACTTACTAATTTGTTAAATAAGTAAGTACCTACAAATATACCGTTACCTATTAATAAATCTGTTTGCTAACTTCCGAACCGAGATTATGAATCGCACAAATCATTTCACCGTTTATTAGCCAATAAATCGACTAATAACCCTATTCCTGCCGATCCATCTTAAGCCACGTAAGTGAAATCCTAGATTCGCCGGTAATCGTCGCGTAGTCAGCGGTACGTACGTCTTTAACCCTCCACCGCTCTACGTATGCGGGACTGCGGGTAAATGATTTTGATTCGATAATTGAGCCGCTCAAGATCGCTCAGGCGGCGTATTCGCGAGTACGCTTCACATATTCAGTATTTTATGTTATTGCGGGTTTTAATATACTTGTAGTCCTGGGCACTTAAATACTACGGAGACAATGTAAGATGCAGAAGCGAGCCAAGTTAATTGAATTCATTTTTACAATTTCTGTCACGTAAATACATTTTGTTATCGTTCATAGAAATTGTGAGTAATATTGATTTATGCAGAAAATGGAGAGAATCATAGAAATAAGGCATAAAAAAAACGAGCGTAGCGAGCTCGAAAATTAAAGAATCCCCGGGGATGATATTTTATGTTATGTTGTTTTTATGGTGTTTACAGTTCGTCGTGTCCCCCAAAGATTCCTGGGCACCTAAACACTTCGCCAGATTACGCAATAGTAAAAAACAGTCCTGAGTGTTGAGCATTGAGTTTATTATCGATTTGAGTGTTAATAAACGTTATCTGTTTGCATGCTTGTAATTGTTCGGTAATCTCAAGATCGGTTAACAATACATTAAGTTCGAGAATTAGGGTTGTGGTTTGCTCATAAAGCTGTTTTATTAGCGGTTTTACTCAAGCGTATTGCAAAGTTAATTAAGTATGTTTGAGTAGAAATTCATGAGTGATTAAACTTGTGGATTTATGGACGATTTGATTGGAGTAATCGTAAATATTTTATTAGGATCGTATTTCTGGATTACTGTTGAAACTAAGTTCTTGTCCCTTGTCATTTTAAATTGAAATAACAAATCAGAATAAAACACAAATTCCAGTACAGCTAAAGGGTTCAAAGGGTACAAAATTCTATTTAATTTAATTATTGGATTGGTATCGTAAATAACGCTAAATCGTGGGTAAACCGTAGGGCGCGCTCGATCCCACTTGATTCAGGAGATCAAATTAATTGGAACGAATGAATTAAAATGACCGCTGATTGAATGCCGGCTCACTTTCACTGAGCTTTTCATATGTACATCGCAATGTTTGTCCATATGAAAATTAAAATATCACTTTATTGAAACAAAATATGACGCATGAATAGAAAAATGGAGGCGTATTATAGAAGACGCCCACGGCATCGGACGTCGCGGGGCGATTTCCGGTCACCGTATGCGCAGGCATGTGGACGGCAAGTAATATGTGACTCGCCGCCCGATTATGGATCATGCCCGGGTCGACGCCGACAGTCCGTCGTATTCCACGCAAGCCTCGAAGAGCTGTCAGCAATCTAAAGGGGCCACCATAGAGGACCAAACGCCTAAAGTGGTCGGGGAGCTGTTCAAATGGGTAACCGTGACTCTGGAACGTAAAGGGCAATTGAAGGAACACGGTGGATTTTAGTCAGTACGAGTCCGACAGTCCCTTCCGCTAAGTTACCATCTAGGCTGCGAGGATTCATTATACAGGTTGAAGTTTCCAACAGAGCGTGGGTGTCTATATCCAAAACTATGAGGAATATCGAAAAACGCTGAAAGGAGTCTCGAGACTGATTTTGACGAAAACTAAAACAGCATCATTGGATTTTAGAAAAATCAAAAATCCTGGCCAGGAGTAGAACCAGCTGATATTGGAAAAAATCACACCCTGTATTGTTACGCCATTCGATGGTGTCGCTAATAAGGATCACATTCTGGGACCCCTTTTAATATTTTTCGATATTCCTCATAGTTTCGGATATAGCCATCCACGCCAAGTAGAAAAATTCACCCAAAAAAAGGTCAATAATAGAAACTTAACAGTCTTGTATTCCTCTAATGAGCGTGTCGATAGCAATCTAGATTAAGCCGGGTAAGAACTGGGCCACGAGTTGAGCATCCTCAGAAGCAGTTCAGATTCTGTTATGAACAATCAATAGGGCAATTAGAGCAAAATATTGTTATAATCGTTATACTCAACTAATGGATTTGTGAAGTAAGTAACGTTTCATGTTCAACTAAATCGATCACATTATAAAATTGTACTCGTTTACACCAGCTGAGTGGTCATAATTTTTTTTTCTTTTTTTCGAAGTGAAAACTTCTTTAATGGCGTTGAGCACTTTTTCTGTAATGGGTATAAAATCTTAAACTCGCGTCAGTACACGTGACCCTGACCGAAAAAGCGTAGGACGGCGCAGGGCGCTTGCGTGAATGTTCGTGTGACTTTATCACTTTTAAAGAAGTTTGTATGCTGGATACATTCGTTGCTAGGTAACATTATTTATAAAAGATGTACGTCACATTGGAAAATTATTGAAATAAAAAGTCAACCATTTTTGCGAGTTTTACTAAAATCTGTTCACAAGATATTTCCAACAATTACTATTCAAGTTTTCACTTCTGCCGGCACTCCCAGAGTGCAACCCGTCGTTTTTTTATCGTGGTAAAATCATCAAATGAGTCCTCCCATGAGACCCAGGGCAGGGCGGGAGGGACTGTCAGACTTGACTGACTAAAATCCACGCTGTCCTTCAATAGCCCTTTAAGTATCGGGGTCGCGGTAATTTGTGAGTCCCGCGACCCCGGCAGGCTTTGGCTCTCTACAGGCCCCGTCACTATGCTGACACTCCTTGAGGCGCGTGTGGAACACACAATATTGAAATTTTAAGTTGTAGTTTAATTATTATCCAGAACTTAACTACGATTACGATTCATATATTTATTTATTAAATTTTACTTTACTGACTTTTTTTTTCTTCAGATATCACTGTCCCACTCAGGGTTGGGCAGTATTTGAATTACTTGTAATTAAAATACGTAATTGAAATACAAATACGTATTTGGTATTTGTATTTCAATTACTTCCTTAAAATGTAATTTGTAATTCGTATTTCAAATACCTGGCGACGAAGTATTTTGTAATTAGTATTTCAAATACTTGAGGCTTCAAAATACATTTTAACATTAAAATACATTTAAAGCTGAAGCCAAAAGCTACAGTATAAATGGTATTTTTGAGTGTAGTGGCATTGAGCTTACGGACCACAAAATAATTATATTATGTATTTATCGACCACCTAAAAACAAAAAGGACGATATCGAGTTATTTTTGACTAGATTGGCAAGTTTACTAAACAAAATATGTTACTCACAAAAAAAAGTTATAATATGTGGTGACTTTAATATTAATATATTAGAAAGTAATAACACATCTCGACAATTTGAACAATTACTCGCAAGTTACAATTTGAAATTAGCAATAAAACAACCGACCAGATTATCCAGCATGACTTGTATCGACAACATAGCCCATAATATACGAGGATCTAAATCTACTGTTCTGGAACTTTCACTTTCGGACCATACAGCACAATTGTTGAGATGCCCAGTAAATAAAAGCTACCTCATTACACACTGGTTTAAAACTAAAAGAGACTATTGTGAAGAAAATGTTAAAAAATTTATAAATTGTATTAAGTCTCTTAGTTTCACGGAAAGCTACCTTGAGAAAGATCCGGAAACCGCTTATAACTCCTTTCACGATTTATTTAAGCTATTTTACGACTTATGCTTCCCTAACATTAAACTCAAAATACCTATTTCTAAGAAGCCTAAATGGTTAAGTAAAGGTATAAGGTTATGCGCTAAACGAAAACGTCAACTACTGTGGAAATATCGGCTAAACTCAAATCCAAAATACAAATTACATTTTAAAGACTATGCGAGAAGACTAAAAATAATTATTAAACAAACTCAAAAAGCACAAAATAATTACTTTATAAATTCAGCTACAAACAAAGGCAAAGCGATATGGAAAATAATAAACAATTATAAGACTGAAATACCAAAAGAGAATATAAACCAAATAAAAGTAAATGACAAAGTAGTTACAAAGCCGAAAGATATAGCTCAAGCATTCAATAATTACTTTATTGACGACATTAAGCCGACGATAAAGGACGATAATTCTTTTCTAAGAACACTGACATACAATAATTCCAATTCAATATTTTTAAAACCGACAAACCCAAATGATATTTATCAGATAATCAAAACACTTAACAACACTAATAGCACAGGTTATGATAACATAAATACAAAGATAATTAAAAGAGTGGCTCATCTCATTGCACCAATACTCAGTCACATCATAAATCTCTGTCTTGAACAAGGAGTATTTCCTTCAAAACTTAAAATTACAGTTATAAATCCATTATTTAAAAAAGAAAATAAAGATGACATGAGAAATTACAGACCAATCGCTTTAATACCGGTTATTGCTAAAATTTTTGAAAGGGTCATTTATAACAACTTATACAACTACTTCGAAGTTAATAACATATTCGCTAATGAGCAATTTGGCTTTCGAACAGGCAGGTCAACAGGTGACGCACTATTTAATTTTTTAAAGAAAATAATGACAGGACTTGATAGCAAACAACAGATAACGGCGGTTTTTATGGACATGTCTAAAGCCTTTGATCATGTGGATCATCAGATATTATTAACTAAGTTAGAAAAGTATGG
Source organism: Agrotis puta (assembly GCA_943136025.2). Classification (NCBI taxonomy): domain Eukaryota; kingdom Metazoa; phylum Arthropoda; class Insecta; order Lepidoptera; family Noctuidae; genus Agrotis; species Agrotis puta. Next base: position 8,332,845 of record OW964186.2, on the reverse strand, counting down.
AATAAGAGGAAATGCACTAAACCTTATAAGATCATACCTAACAAATAGATTTCAAATAACACAAATAAAACGAATAGCAAGTGATACAAGGTTCGAACAGACTTATATGTCAGATCCAAAAATAGTCCAATATGGCGTGCCCCAAGGAAGCATCCTTGGACCTTTATTGTTCTTAGTGTACATAAATGATCTCCCAAAAGTAATAAACCACCAAATGATATTATTCGCCGATGACAGCACGGCCATTTTTACTGATGAGGATAAAGAGGAATATGATACAAATATTAATAAATCATTGGAAGCTATCATTAACTGGCTAACTCAAAACAATCTTAAAATCAATCTTGACAAAACAAATTACATGACATTTACTAATAAAAACACAAAACATAAAACAATGCAAATAAGTTATATGGGTGAAACAATAAAAGAAGTCAATAACACAAAATTTCTAGGTTTATATATTGATCATGGACTGAATTGGGCGATCCAGGTAGATCAGGTGTGTAAAAAATTAAACCAACATTCATATGCACTTTACATGCTAAGGAAAGTTGTAAACGAAAGTGCATTATTAAGTGCCTACCACGCGTATGTGGGTTCTAAGCTAAATTATGGCATTCTGTTTTGGGGAAACTCTTCAAATAGAGAAAATGCCTTTAAAGCCCAAAAAAAATGTGTGAGAAGTATCTGTGGACTAAAACAGACTGACTCATGCAAGGAAGAGTTTAAGAGGTTAAAAATTTTAACTCTGCCTTCACTGTACATTTATCAAGCGGCAATAATGATAAAAAGTGATATTGGTAAATACGAAACACTGAGAAGTGCACGACACAAAAATGTACTGTCCGGAATCAGATGTAGAACAGTTAAATTTAAATCTAGTATATTTGGAATTGGAGTGAAAATTTATAATAAAGTACCAAATTGTATAAAAAATATTTCAGCACTCAATATTTTTAAACATGAGCTTAAGAAATTTTTGATAGATAAAGCATATTACACAATTAACGAATTTTTTAATGACAAGTAATTGTAATAATGTATCAGGTTTAATTGACAATTTAGGACTATTGAATGTATATTTTAATCTATAGTTAATTCATTTATTATTTAGTGTATAATTTAATGTAATATTTGACCAATGAAAGAGTGACTGAACCAAATAATAATATAACCGACTGCTAGTAATATTAACATAAATTAATAAATAATATGTAACCCATGCATCCCTAAAAATATTGTACACCTTATAGGTATGTTACACTGCTACTATACATTTACTTTAAGATCTGTTTCGACATGTAACAAACAATAAATAATTTGAATTTGAATTTGAATTTGATTTAATGTCGACCCCAGGTTTGGATAATTTGACTCAATTTTTAGTTTATTCAACTGTTTAATTCTAAACACCGAAGGACTTGAGTCCCCTGGATTTGGTATAATTTGAGGAGGGTCTTTGAGATAGTTTGTATTTCAATTTGTGTTACATGAATATTTGAAGTTGGAACTGTTTCATTATTATACAAATGAGTTTGGAGGAACAAGTATGAACATTCTATGTATCAAATCAGTTGTTTTCTTCGAGCATTTTTTTTTTGGCGACTAGCCCATCTCTAGTGTGTAAACATAAATTACAGAAAAGTAAAGATTTACGAACTAGTGTTATGTTATATGTGTTTGTGTGTGGATTGAGTATTTTCACGTATATTTACTTCGCGTTCTCATGCTCTGCTTACGAATACCACACTCGAGGGAAACTTGACTCAATGCGTGGCGTAGCAAGCGTAGCAGTGACGACATCTTCATACCATGCCTCCATGTCTGACGTCATCGCTACGCTCAGACTGATTAATGGAAAATGCTATGGACTAACGCGGCTCCGGAACGTAAAGTTTTAAGGAACAGGATGATTTTTTTGTCAGTAATAGCTTGACAGTCCCTTCCGATCCAACCAATGTGGGAGGACTCATTTGATGATTAATATTATATAACAACTAAAAAAGATGAATTCTGTATGATTCTAGAATCAAAAGCGTCTTATTTTTCGTACGTCTTTAAAACCGTACGGTTATAAAAGTTTGGTGGCGATGTCGTTACACTTTACATATAATTTAAGTTTGAATACCTGTTAAGTGATAAAAAAAACACGAAACTGTTAAGAGTGTTACATATTTTCATCTCGTTAACGATTAGCGAACGACCATCTTGTCTCTCTAAGCTGGAGATCTAAAAACACCAATTTAGCAATATTGCTAATAGAATTGAGATTTTGACTGTATTATTTGAGAAATAGAATAGAATAAATTCTATTAAACGAATTTTATCGCAATGCATAATGTGATGTTACTAAATTGGCCTTCTTAGAGCCGCAGTTATTTTTAACAACTAAAATATCTTTCAAAGAAACGGTAGGTAATACACGCTTGAAAATTACTGAACCGATAAATTGTTCGCGCAGTATTACAAGCAATTAATTTGAGGTTTACCCGACCACTTCAGTGGCGATTAATTAGTACGTAACATAAACATAGACATGTGTTAAGTACACCTCGAGCCGTGTTGGACATACACACGAATGTAACTATGTTATAATGTTAACATAACTGTGACGGTTGTTACAGGTAACAAAGGGATTATCGACAAAATTGATCTTCAAGATTTAGCTTTGGTCAGTATAAAATACCTTGTCTCCTGCGGAAACCATGGTAAGCTATCTGGATGTTTGTTTACATGAGTTGGAATGTACCGTGGGTACGGTTACATTGAAACTCCTATAAACAACAACAATACAAAATAAATTCTTAGAGCGCAGGGTTGGATAACGTTTTTTTTTAAAAAGCAATGTTAACAATATCATTCATTGATCTCCTTTTTTAATAGGCTGGCTGCAGAAGGCAATACATAAAAAATATGTGTGACATTCGGGGACAGCCGCGGTACAGCTATTGCATAACATTTTTTATCAACTTACGCAATTATAATTATTTATTTATTTTATTTATGAAAAAAAGAAAAAAATATCGCCTGCCGCGTTGCTCTATAGGCAGTTACTCTACTAATTAGGCTATGGTCAGGCACATCAATCAAGTGAAACGTCAAGAAAAAAAATCATTCATTCAAATTTTATTCATTCACGTTGACATGACAGATGTGACCGTGACAGTGTTAGGTTTATTTTCGTTACGGAATTTCTTGATTCGACGTCGGCGTCGCCGCGCTCAAAGCCCGCGATAGAAGCTATGCAATAGTTAAAAATATATTGGAAGCATAAATGAGGCAAGGCTTTGACCAACAATGGAACAAAACTAGCTAATTTAAAAAAAAAACATCTCATTTTAAAAAATATCATGCCGTAGAGTAGATATACTATAAAATAAGTTATAGTAAGATATATTTGATGAAACGTCTTATAATTTATTGTTAGAACTATATTTACTCGTATAAATGCTATTTATGATTACATCGCAAATTGAACACGGTCTTAATCCTTGTACTACACTAAATTATATAACTTAGTCTAATAGAAATCGAGCTTAAACTTAAGTTGGAGCCGGTTTTTCTTTTAAACAGCAGCAGTTAGTATTCTAAACAACACATTGTATCCAATCTCCTAAAATACTTCAGCAAATATATGTTTCGAAAACGTAGAGCCCTATGTAATTGGCACAACAATGATTTAGGGCTAACAATCTTTTATTAGGAACTTGTAACCCGCTCCGGCTTGGCAAGGGTAGTAGAATATATTATGGTTACATGTTTTGTTACATCTCAAAAAGATTAGGGAGTGTTTTCGATGAAAGCGTCCAAACTTCTTGACTTTTCAAACATTTTCAACTATTATCGTCATATTTCAACAAATTTACACAAAATCTTAACAATTAATACATTATGCCTTTGTCAAACAGACAGGCGAGTCCGAAGCGATTATGAGCCGATACGAGACGCCAGTTCTGTAACGCTATCGGATCGCTTTCGCTTTTCTATGTGACTGGATTCAAACAATTCCACGCATTACAAATAAAAATGCCTCGCTTCGCATTCGTCACGCCTGTCTGTTTTACAAAGGCTTTAATTATTCCTTATGAATCATTCTGTCAATTAACGACAACCGCATAAAAATCCGTCCAATAGTTTTTGAGTTTATCGCGAATAGACACACAGACGCGCCATTTTTTTATAACATTGTAGTGACAGCGAGCGGACACAGATTCCTGATAATGAAGCAACGGTTCTCATATTGCTCGTGCAATTTATTTTCATTAAACATTTCATTAACTTTCTAAATTGTGTTGATTTTAAACATACGGGCGCTCGGTGAGTTTGTTTTAGTATTTACCGGGCGGTAGCAATGATAATGGATATAAATAGCTTTTGGCAACGATGCAAAGGATTTTAATTGCTTGGGGGACAGTGGTCCGGATATACGGACACACCTTGCTGGAATTCAAACGTGGAACTGATTTGTTGTTTTGAAAATATGTGTATTTAATTAATATTATACTGGATTAAATAGGAAAAAAAGATGCTTTATTTTTATACTCAGAGGTGTGTCCTAAACGCCATGTAAATACTTCGATTTTTAAATGGAAATAACTCGCTTCCTCATTTATTCAATGTTTTGAATTTACTCATATCTACGAAGGGGAAAAATTGAACAGTTTTTATTGCAGTCAACCACTGAACATAGGCCTACTACTTCTTCAGTTAATTTATCTTTTCAAGCATCCGCAGTTAAAATCTAATAAACAACCTATCATTTCCAGAGTATACGATTTGGAAAGTATATCTTAAGATCATAAAACAACAATAAATCATCGTAGCTATCTACATTGTTGTAAACACCTGAGTTATGATCCAAGTTATGTCGGTACAAGTCCATAACTCTGTTGATAGCTTGTAGTCAAGTTTTTATTCCCACTGTTTTATTTACACCACAGTTAATGCCCCGTAAACCACGAAATCCGTTTCTAAGTACCCGAGAGATAAATCTTCTTAGTACTTGAAGTTGAAGTGATCTTGAAGTATGAATTAGATATGGAACAGGATGAGTTGTGTCTACGTCAATATCTTACTTGTTTTTCTTTTTTAAACATGGTTGTGTTTACAAACGTTTAATTTCATATAATATGTTCGATATAATAAAACTCGAACCATCAACTTTTGAAAGTGCGTACGGATCCGTCCACAACACCTAGGCCAAAAAAGGTACAAATGATCCGACCGGGAATTGAACCCTTGCCAATACGTTTAACTACTGACGACCGAGGAACAACGTAGAAAATATCTGAAATAATTAGGCGATACTTTACACTAAGCTTTCTTCTGCGACCATTCCTCCAAAGAAATACAAAGATAAATGGAATTCTATTTTTGACATAGTCAATGAAACTCGTTCTCCTTGGTTTGTCTCATTTATAAATAGCGTTCTATTTGATGTTCGTTTTTGTTTTGAAATTCAATTGTCATGGGTTAATAACCTTCAAATAACTTTAACGATTTATTCGATTTTGTATACTTTTTCAAACAATTAATCATTTATTTCGGGATTAAATACTTATTTCATCTATTTTGTTGATTAAGGTTGTATAAAAGTTCGAAAGGACTTAGCACAAAGTAATTTACTCTTTATTTTAGGAATGGTGTACATCCATCAGGCTGTGCCAGTTTGATTAGGCAATTAATCAACTGGCGTTGAGCAATAACATTCCAGTTATTTAGTTTGAAACAAAAACAATCAGAACACACATGAATTAACTAAAACAAAGTAAACTGTACAGTATTAATGTTGTTGTGATCTAATTGAAGTATCGATACATAACGTCCTGTTACAATTTATTGGTCTTTATGCGTCTTGTGGTCACATGCATGATTGTTAAGTTTGGGGTTGTGAATTCGATTCCCGGGTCGGTTTGAAGATGGAACAATAATTCAACTGTCCGATCTCTCTCTCCGGTTGGATGGCTGTCTCATATTGTGAGAGTAACGGAACAGAGAGTGCATCTAGGCTTAGTCACTTATCCACCACTAGTAACAGCCCCAGTGCACTTGCGCTCGTCTCGCGCCATGTCTGGCCTCTGCTGAGATCATCATCATTAGCAAGAAGACGTGCACTGCTGAACATAGGCCTCCCTCTTAGACCACCATGTCAAACGACAAGAGTTCGGACAAGAGACTTTCTGAGATAGGCTATTATAATTTTACACCCAACAACTGTCGACACTTTACAATTTTTTTTTTATTATCGTTGTAAAATCATCAAATGAGTCCTCCCACCCAGGGCAGGGCGGGAGGGACTGTCAGACTTGTACTGACTAAAATCCACGGTGTCCTTCAATAGCCCTGGAATTACGTACCGGGGTCACGGTAATTCGTTAGTCCCGCGACCCCGGACACTTCATTACTACAGTACTAATGACTCTCTATCTCTTTAGACGGCACGGTTGACGTAGTGGCTGAGGTATTGGACTGCCGTGCAACTTGTCGTGGTTTCGATTCCTGCACGAAACAAATATTTGTATGAACTACAAATAGTTGTTCCGGGTCTGGGTGTTTGTGTATGTGAGTTTCTATGTTTGTAAACGCACCCACGACACAGGAGAAATTTCTAAGGGGCAAAGTTTTCATAAAAAAAATGAGCATCGATACGTTTCAACTTGTCATTAATTCCCCATCCCTAGAGTAGTTACAACTACATTAAATGCCACACAAAAGGCTTATTGTCTATTCATTAGGGACGTTTTAATTAATGCATTGCTATTAGTCCAATCGGCATTTTGGGCTTATTCTGCTTAAACATGAATTTAAATTGTTAATCAACTAATTACCTGACTAACTATGTATCATAATATATCATTTAGTAACATAGGTTATGATTGTGCCCGGGTGGCCAGCGCGTCGTGTTCCAAGCGCGCCTCAAAGAGTCGATCCTGGCATGGTCCATGATCGGACGGCGAGGAATGGGCGACTCGCTGTCCACGGTAATTCGTACAGTCCCGCGACCCCCGTAGGCTTTGACCCTCTAGAGGGGAACCCCATCACTCTGTCGGGGTTGCGGGGCTGTCTTGTGACCGTGACTCATAGGGTTTACTGGAACGTAAAAGGCAATTGAAGGAACACCGTAGATTTTGGTCAGTACGAGTCTGACAGTCCCTTCCGCTTCACCCTGGACGGGAGGACTCATTTGATGATTTTACTAAGTTAAAAAAAAAGATATCAGTTATGACACGTCATATGCGACTATTATATTATCTACTATATTTTGAGAAGTCACCCAAACAATAACTGGGGTCGCGGGGCTGTCTTATCTGGTAATCGTGGCCCCGGAACGTAAAGGGCTGCTGAAGGACAACGTGGATTTTAGTCAGTACAAGTCTGATAATCCTTAAGTTAAACAAAAATATATTTTTTTGATATTTTTTTGTAAATAAATTAAAATATGTATTTTGATTTATTTTGAAAAGTCACCCAAACAATAATAATTTAGAACCGATATATAAACGTTCCACCCAAATAAGCACTAAATATGGCTCTCAAATCTATTTATGTGTGATGACATAGTTCCGCGTGACGAGACACGCTGACCAGGGCATTCCCATTTCCTGCCTGAACGTTTTCAATAACTACCTGCATTTGTTTACCAAAACATTTTATTGGCAAATCGTTGGAACATGTGATGTGGACCGATAAATTGCATTTGAAATTGAAATTACATTGACCGTGATAGTACTTGAATTTGGGCAATTCATAAAATTTGTCATTGGTTATAGGGCTTTTTTTTTTTTAGGGTGGCAAAATCATCAAATGTGTCCTCCCGCCCTGGGCGGGGCAGAAGGAACTGTCAGACTCTTACTGACTAAAATACACCCGTGTTTCTTCGGATGCCCTTTACGTTCCGGGGCCGCGGTATCCTGGATTAAGAAAAAAGCCGCGACCCCAGCGGGCATTTGGCCCCGTCGGTGACGCGTGACACACGACGCGCCACCGACCCGGTCTTGGTCCTTGGTCGGACGGCGAGCTTACCCATTACTCACCGTCCGCAAGCCCGCTCCGCCGCTGTGCCCTCTGCTGTTCAGAGGGACACGCGTTGGAGCATCCACCCGACAGGCTATTCGCATACGGGCAAAGAGACCCCTTAGGCACACAGTGCCTAAAAAAGTTTTTGCCCGCATCCCAGGGTGCATCGGCCCGAAAAACTGGTCTTCCCCCCGGACGTATCCGAAGGGGAACTCCAGTCCACGGGCGCACGTGGAGGTTTCCTGTCTTAGCACCCCATTGGTTATAGGGCTGCAATTAATCTGTTAGTTAATTAATCTGTTGATTTCGTTTAAAGGTTTAAGAACAACTTTATTTCTCATAAGAATTACATAGATAATTCACTTACTGAGAAACACACTAAAATTAAAATCTTTTGTATGTTTGTTGTTTTTTGTAGTTTTTGTTTTGTTGTAAATTGTTGAATATTGTTAATTGATTACCGGAATAAATTACTTAGAAATAAACAAGAACAAAATCGTGTTTATAAAAGTATAGTTCATTTATATTACAAACAAGCTACTGGCTACGCCGTAGCATCGTAGCGCTACTCGCTACGCCGTAGCACCGTACCGCTACTTCACTTCTCAAATAGATAGTCTATTTGAGACGTGAAGTGTCGCGAAGGCAATCGAACTCTCTTTGAGCAGCACTTCAGGTGGCAAACTACTTAGAGAAAGTGCAAAATTCTGCATAAAGTCACTGTGCAACGAACCGAACTAAAACTTCTGAACTCCTTTGATTTGTGGAGGGACGATTTGACGGCGACTGCTGGAGTCAATTTTCACTTTTCACAGATGATGCAGGTACTCGTATTTCTGTTGCCGCATTAGCAACAAATACTAAAAAACACAACAAAATAAATATTTAAAGGGGCTCCCATACAACAGACGTGATTTTTTAATGCTGTTTTTATAGATAATGTTACGGAACCATTCGTGTGCGAGTCTGAATCGCACTTAGTCGGTTTTTTAAACATACAAACTTGAACAAACTCGAAAATAAAATCGCAGACACGTATAAAAAGCAATAAACTCACAAACCAATTACGAAATTGCTATGTTTATGTAAAAACGTGTTCAAAAGAATGTAACACACAAATTACTTTGTTTTTCAGTTACCGTCTGTGCGCTGGCAGAGGGCGCATAAATCAAACTTTGTTCAAGCGCTGCGATGTAGCGCTGTAGCGCTGTAAAGCAGTATTTATGACGTAAAGCATCGTCCACACTAGGGCACGAGTTGTAGTCCACACGGTTATGTGACGTGAGATATTGTTGAGCAAATATGTCTGATATCATTTTCGTGTCCAGCCGAATGAATTGTGACTTTGTGACCTGCGTTTTCGGGTGAACGAGGCTTAATTCTGCCTTCAGGTTTTGAAGTAACATAGTAGCTGAAGATGTTCTATTTTAAACCTGTTGCTAGGTATTAATTTTTGTGTCGTGGAGGCGTTCACTATAATTTAAAACTTACATACACAAACAGCCAATTATAAGATTTGTATATATTATAATTATATGTATGAAAATCAGAAAAATACTATTTCTTGCTTCTGTTGATGAAAAGTGACATAAACCAAATTAACTTTGAAAGTGCAAGTCCGAGTTTCGTCAATGTTAAATAATTAAGGTCGGATACAAAAGTGGGATCTAATTTTAAACAATAAATCGAATTTTAAGTTTTTTTTTATACCCTTAGTAATATTAACATAATAATAATTTAGGTTAAACAGTAAATGCAATAATAAATTGTTATTTATACAGTTACACAATATCCTGTGTGCACAAAACTTTCCTTTCCAAACTATTCCACTCCATTGGTTAGTTTGCGATACAGGACAGCTCACAGTTGCCACAGTTTGCATGACATTAGCAGGAAGCCACCATTGTTGGAACCTGTAGGACCTTTGTACCGTGGCCTGAATGCACAGGAATGTGATGTGGATGGTGTGAACACTGGAATATCTACTACGTGAGTATTAACCTAAATTAGTGTTAACATTAATTAAAGCCTAGCTAGCCTTAAGGCTAGGTCACCTTTGGTAGACACCCACAGCGACGGACGTCGCAAGACGATCTCCGGCCACCGTAGGCACGGACATGCGTTTGGGGGTAGGAGGAACAGAGTGGAAAATTTCTCAATGTCCCGGTGAAAAGGAAGGTACCTTCCGACCAGACAGGGTGTTGTGTCTGGTGGGCTTTCCGCCCGACATCCATATTCGGAATGTTCTGTCTTCTAAGCTCGCGGATAACTTCGATTCCGCGATGTAGTATCTTAGTTCTTCCGTCGTTGCATAGATGACGCTAATGTACTTTTTGCTGACGGCTATGTACGCTATATGCGGAGTGCGAGTAATGGGTCACTTGCCGTCCGATCATGAATCACGCCGGTTCGACGGCGCGTTGTATTTAACGCGCGCCTCTTGATCGAAGCGCGCCTCAAATAAATGTCAGCAATCTGACGGGGCGTCAGCAATCTGACGGCCCCTCTTAGAGGGTCAAAGCTTGCCGGTTTCGAGGGACAGTCTTATCAGGTACAGGCACTGGAACGACCGATGATATACACATAACAAAAGTTGCGCAGAAATGAGAATCCCTTTTTTTGAGTTCGTGTAAAAATGATGATGAATGGCAACGACGACTCCAGTGTCGCCGTAGGGTCAAAAAACCTAATTCAAACTACTTATCTGACCTCGCCCTTACATTTCGCGCAGCAAATCGTTTTTACATCCAATAATATCGTCCGCGATATTCACAATAAGGAGCGCCGAGATATATGGGAGTAAATGATCCCATTTATCCGCTCGAGTTTTTCATGAACCGATATGAATGCTATCTTATATTGCCGCTTTCGATGTGGACAAATTATTCTGTTACATGAAAAATTTACGATCTCAAATGGATTACAGTGTTTGAGCTTCATCCACTTATTTATTTATTCAACTTGTTCTGTCACTTACTTCGGGATGTCTTCCGTGATTATGAATTATTTTGAGCACCTGAGATTTCGACGTCTGTTGCAAGCCATAGCCATAATCGCACAATCGTCAGCGTTGAAATATCGGGAGCTCAAAATAATTCATAGTCACGGTAGATATCTCGAAGTGTCGATATAAATTCCTTATATGTCCAATTATTGATATGGTCTTCGCCATAATATATATCCATTTATATCTAAGTACTTCTGTATAATTTATTTATCAAATATTTTTTGTATATAGGTATGTATTTTCATACGTATTCGTATATTATTTTAAAATAGCCATAATTAGTATGTTTGTTGTTTTAATTATTTTCCTTTTGACCCAAAGGTTGACTGGTAGATAATGCCTTGCGGCATTAAGTCCGCCTTATATACAACAATTGTATGTACAAGCTTAAATAAATAAGTTTAACAACAAACCGTGTATAAAATTATCTTTTGAATTGCGGTTTATTCAATAAGAATCAAAATTCATCGTAACAAATGTAGCTGACGTTGCGAGTTGATTACATTATTAATCTACTTAATCTACCCCTCGTTTTGAACATAAACTCTTTATTTCTCGCAGTTACAGCCTAAACAAGTAATGTCGTCTTTAATGATTTTCGCGAATATTTCGGAAGGCGAAGTTGGCGAACAATCAGCGCTAAAAGCACCATTGTCAATTTTAATGAAACCCCCGAGATATCAACTTTGTTTCGGGCCATTCTAGGAGGCGACGTCTACTTACGAACCGACGAGTTTTGTATTGCTGACAAACTTTTATTTGACCAAATTGTTCGTAGTGATACTTTCTTTTTGTGTGGAAACGAGATAGCAATCCTATTAAAACTAAATTGTTTGTTGTGATGTCTACTGTGAAAGTCTGTTTGACGGAATTCGTTAAATGTTTGAAAATAATTGAATTAAACAGCTCGACACTCGCGCATTTAGCTGTGTTTCAAATAGCTCATGCACCACAAAGTTTGACTGAACTCCAGTGAAGTGTTAGTGAAATAAAACTAAGTTATAATCATCAATCATTATTAATTAAGGAATCTTTCGGAAGAAGCATGTGAATACGTGCCAAGTTAATTTCAATAGGAGGGTAAACGAATGCATCTGTCTATACTAGATAATAGAGGGAAAACAGATTAGTAGATAATGTAGGGAAATAGAATCTGTTAAGTAACGAATATCTAATGTGTACTTTCTTCAAAATCTGTCTACGTTAGAAGTTTGTGAGATGCGATTTCCATCACACACGCGTGACAGTCAAAATATAGATGGATTATTCTCTTTGCACAAATACTCTACGTACGACCGACATCAACCTCTATTCATGGATACTTAATATGACATTTATTTCAGACCATTTTTTTTGCCTCTCCCATTATTTACTGACGGGCTTATTATTATGTAAGGCTGTTTTGAATTATAGTTTCAAGTGTGGTTACCTCTTAAGGGATTGTTTGAAAAAATAAACCGTGGCTTTGGAACGCAAAGAGCAATTGAAGGAACAAGCTGACATTTAGTCAGTAAGAGTCTGACACTTCCTTTCGCTCCACCCAGAGTGGGCAGTCATTTGATGACCCCTCTCAAAAAAGCGGTGGTTCCTTCAAATTGCATCTCAAACTGAGACATGGAGGCATCTTTGTCTCAGTATGTAATGTAATACAGGTGAAAGGCATCGGTGTTGCTTTGTCCGAGCTCCCTAGAGCAGAGACCATAATTGTAACTAACGGTTATAGCTTTTACACGACGTGACGAGCGCCCCCAACACTTGAGGGGATTGGGGACCACACACTGAGCTCAGGGCCGTCTTTGACCTATTGGAAACTTTGGGCACTTTAAGACTATGGGTGAATGTAGAATGTAAAAGCTAGTCAAGAGAATCTAATTCACTAACACACCTTTCATTGTTAGTTAAAATAAACAAATTTTTTAACAAAAATAAAAAACCGACTTCCAAAAGTACAAACGCCCCACCTAAAACCACTAAAAAGAGAAAAAATAAACTACTATTTATGTATTTCAGAAAACAAAAATGCACGTATTTTTCAAACGAATTAAATAAAAAAATTATTACCTTTCAATTCTAAATCAACTTACAATATTATTTTATTTAACAAACAAGATATTATGTATTTACAAACAACCTATAATGATTTATTTACAAAATTACAATGTTACCATTCTTGTCTAAACTTAATTCGCTATAAATTTAATTATAATATTTTTATAATGTTGTGTGCTAGGCACCTACTGATCTGTTTGAAGTCGGTGCCAAGCCCAATAGGTATTCGATAGGATACGCACGTCTAGCCCCGTCACGCCATCGCGCCACATCTAAATCACACCAAATCACCCTGCGCTTGCGACCGAACGCGCGATCGTGGGTCGGCTCGTCGTGAGCGATTCAACCCAAACGGGCAGACACGTGCGGGCAGGCGTCGTTGACGGTCGTCTTGAATGCAATTAAGTTTTGATGCGTTATAGTGCTGTTGATAGATTTTGTATTTTTGATAGTCGCTTACGTGTTTGTAGGTTGCTATTTTGTTTATTAATAGTATTATATTACTAAGTATTATTGTTCTCTTTATTTTTGGCTTGGCACCGACTTCAAACAGATCAGTAGGTGCCTAGCACACAACATTATAAAAATATTATAATTAAATTTATAGCGAATTAAGTTTAGACAAGAATGGTCACATTGTAATTTTGTAAATAAATCATTATAGGTTGTTTGTAAATACATAATATCTTGTTTGTTAAATAAAATAATATTGTAAGTTGATTTAGAATTGAAAGGTAATATTTTTTTTATTTAATTCGTTTGAAAAATACGTGCATTTTTGTTTTCTGAAATACATAAATAGTAGTTTATTTTTTCTCTTTTTAGTGGTTTTAGGTGGGGCGTTTGTACTTTTGGAAGTCGGTTTTTTATTTTTGTTAAAAAATTTGTTTATTTTTCCATTTTTTGTATAAATTATCGTAGTACGTATGTAGTAAGTTAACTACTAACTTAATGTAACTTAAGTAATTATTTTGAAGTAGCACCATGGGTAGACCGACCAAAAGTGCAGCCCGCATGAGGGAAAATATATATTAACAAAACTAAGGAACGTCTATCCAAGAATAGCAATCGAAATGCTGTATCTCGTTCCCAAGAATTACCATTGGCAAGTAATATCAGATTATCTCGGATGAGAAATTACATGCGTTCTCGATTGTCACAAGAGTCGAAAACTGATCAAATCCGTCGACTCAATCGGATACATGAAAGTTTGAATGGCGAGTTCACTGAACAGCGCGAGCATCGTATAGATATTATACGAAGTCGAATAGCTAATGAGACTGCAGAGCAAAAAATAAATAATTTTGAAAATCGGGCAACAATTGACTGAGAATACAGTCGAACATAGACTTACTTCAGAAGTTTTTTTTTTTTTTATTGTGGTAATATCATCAAATGAGGCCTCCGACCCGGGGCAGGGCGGGAGGGACTGTCAGACTTGTACTGACTAAAATCCACGGTGTCCTTCAATAGCCCTTTACGTACCGGGGTCACGGTAATCCGTTAGTCCCGCGACCCCGGCAGGCTTTGGCCCTCTACAGGCCCCGTCACTATGCTGACACTCTTTGAGGCGCGCGTGGAACACAACGCGCCGTCGACCCGGGCATGGTCCATGGTCGGACAGCGAGTCGCCCATTACTCGCCGCCCGCATGCCCGCGCTTACGGTGGCCGGAGATCGTCCTGCGACGTCCGTCGCCGTGGGCGTCTACCACTGCGGCTGGGGTGGAGGGAGGACGCTGTCCTCTCCCTCACGCGGCCCGCCTCCTCCTTCGCGAGCATGACTGCTTCGCAGAAGGAGGCGACCGCTTCCCACTCCGTCTCGCCCCGCAGCATGGCCTCGACCAATGCTGGGCGCGAGAGGTCTCCGCCTTTCGCCGTCGTGAGGACACGGCGGTGCTCTGCCCAAGCGGGGTAGTCCTGCACCGTATGCTCCACCGTGTCCTCCGGACGATCCTCGCACTGGTAACACCCAGGCGTTTCTTCCCTCCTTATCAGACACAGGAACCTCCCGAAACTTCTGTGTCCGGTGAGGACTTGCGTCATGCGGTAGGTCAAGACGCCGTGACGCCTATCCAGCCACTCCTCAAAGAGGGGTCTTAACGCCGCGATTGCGGCGTGCCCGTACTTCTAAAGCTAAAGTTATTTTTCAATTTTTTGTGTTTTTGAAGTCGGTTTTATTTTTTGCAAAAAAAGTTTTTTTTTATTTTTCAATTCTTTTTATTAGTTGTAATTATCCTATAAAAATATTTGCTTATTTTGCTTATTTATTATTAACAATATTTTTCATGGTAATAGGCTTATCCCCAATAAAATGGAACTTAACATACCTAACTGTCGAAATATGGGTATACTGTACACATCTGCGTACCCCCTCAGAGCATACAGGCGTGATGTTATGCTATGATGTTGTGTAAACAATAAACATCCAAGCGATTGCAGCAATCACGACAAATTTGCTGTCTATTATTGAAGAGTTCCGTTCCCATTCCGTTCCATATCTCCGAAGTTCGTGATCAGATCATGACAATATTTCTATGGGACCAACTTGGAAGTATACCCTTTCAAACAAAATAAGAATTTTTCAAATCGGTTCAGGCGTCTTCGAGTAATCGGTGAACATACATAAAAAAAAAAAAAAAAAAATGATACATACAGTCGAATAGAGAACCTCCTCCTTTTTGGAAGTCGGTTAAAAAATCAATCTACACTTGGAATTGCTCCTGTATCGTGGGTGTGTTTATAAACATAGAAACTGACATACACAAACACTCTGCCTTATACTCGTACATATATTTACGTATAACGAGTTTCAACTGAGATTAGGACGACCTTGACGCCATTTTGTGATTTCATTCACGCTTTTCATTTTTCTCCTGTAGCATGGGACGAGATATTTATTCAATGCACGCGACGCAAGGTCAAATATCGGAAAACTGAAAACGAAGAATTTGTAAACTAATTTGCACAAAGTATTTTTTGTTGAACGTACAATATGAAGCTCGTGGCTAAATAATTACAGCCGCGCAGGCCGATCTTCCGGGGTAAGCCGCGCTAGCCGAGGTTGGTCTGTGGATGGGTGACCATTTATCATAACGAGATTCCTCTGTGCCTCGGAAAGCACATAAAGCTGTTGGTCCCGGCTGTCATTAGTAGATCTATGACAGTAGTTACTGTTAGTCAGAAGCTCTACAGTCTGACAACCAGTCTTACCATAAGGTATCGTATTACCCAGTAACTGGGGTTGTGGAGGCCGGATAGGCAGTCGCTCCATGTAAGATACTGATATCCAGCTGCATCTGGTTTGACTGGAAGCCGACCCCAATATAGTTGGGAAAAGGCTAGGCAGATGATGATAAAAAATGGCGCCAAGGTCGTCTTATGACTAGTTCAAACGCATAGTAACTATTGAATTATGTAGATAATCAAAATAATTGTAGGAACGTACGAGTAGCATAAAAGAAAACAAGCGTAGCGACCTAAAATATTTAAGAACTACCCTAGGATAAGTTAGGTTTCTTTGTTGAAAGCCCCGTTTATGATGTTTACAGGAACTTGGGACTAGGGGATTGCGGGGCCAATGGGAAAGATTGTCCTGTCTGTGCTCCGAGTTCCCAATACTGCTGGGTAATACGATCATTCGGTTGTATTGGGGGCGAAGTGGCGGATTGGGGTTAACCTACTGCTGGCCATGGGAACTTAATAAACAGTTTGAAATGTTGAGAAATAGTTTTCTACGTTTCCTATTTCCGGCTTAGTTGACGTAAGAAGTAATACCCGGTTATTGCGTTGTCGTAAAAGAGAAAGAAAATGGACTTTGAATAGTAAAACTGCATGGAAAATAAACTTTTAATATCTATGTGTTCATAATGAAAATTGTGATTGATATTCATGGCGGTTCTCATGTGATATCGCTCGTGCATACTGTTGGTTATGCAGTGGATCTCTCGTCACATAGGCTTGTATGAAATCTGTTGATGCCTTATTTTCGGTAGCTCAGCTCTGGGTGGAGCGAGTACCCTGTCTACTGATGTCTTTCAAACACATGTACTTCGAACCGTCTCTCCTTAGATGAACCATCACAAAATGTGTTTGGCCGCCTTCACCAAATCGCGTAGATGTGCGATATCGCGAGAGAATTGCACATGCCAGTTTCTTCACGATGTTTTCTTTCACCGTTTTGAGAGCAGTTGTGAATAAATTAATTTGCATAAAGTAATGCGCCTGGCTGGGATCAAACCCGCGACCAACAACTCGTAAGTCGGGTCCGATACAACTGGACTGCTCTGCTGATTATTGCCCAATTTGATCCCGACGTCAGACAGTCTAGTAACGTAGATGGATACTAAAACATTATATCTACTAGAATTATTGTTGGACTTCAGAATATTTTATGAAGATCCTATCAAAAGTTATAGTTTACTGCATTCTCAGTACATATGTAGGTATTGTCGTGCATGCAGTAGCCATAATTTATGTTATGTATACAGGTTGAGATTTTGAGATACGATTGCGGGCGAATATACATATATTATATAGTTATGAGCTACGAGTTCGGTTTTACACAATAGGTAGACAGTGTTTATAATTATATAATAATTTGTTAAACAATCTAATGTCACGAGTGCAGTTAAAAATGCTTTATAATCACATATAGACGAGAGGCATGAAAAGTGTGTTACCTATGTCAAATTATTGACATACCTACATACTCACAATTTTTCCTCATAGGGAGGAGGAAACTTCTCATCCTTACATACTTCTTCTGCCTCATTCACATTCATACACTTGGCCATACAAGCATATTCAATTCCATTTAAATATATAAAAAAACATAATTTATTTTCTTTTTGGCATAAACTAGTTTTTTTCATATTACATCGTTTTGTTTTTTGAATTTAGAAAGCAAATAACATAAACAATACGCTGCAGATCCCAGTCCCCAAACTACCATATCCACTCATCATTTGCTTGGCTTCCAGTCGAACCAGATGCAGTCGAACATCAGTATTTTACATGGAGCGAATGCCTATCAAACCTCCACAACCTAGTAATTGGGTAAAACGATAACCCAGAGTAAGACTGGTTGTCAAGTAACGACTGTCAAAGATCTACTAATGACAGCCGGGACCAACGGCTTTACTTGCTTTCCGAGACACGGAGGAAACTTGCTATGATAGATGGTCACCTATCCACAGACCAACCTCGGCAATCGTGGCTAAACCCGGAAGAACGGCCTGTGCGGTTGTAATTATTTAGCCACGAGCTCACCTGACTACCATATCCACTACGATCACTCAATACGTTGTCGGCTAGGTAATTTCCCATTGAATCAATATGCTGTAATCAATCAGTGTTAACAGACGCTACTTCGCTGGTAAACATCCATGATTGAACATGCAAACTGATACGAACTAATATTTAGTTTATGGTGTCAGTATTTTTATATTGCGCCGAATGAGTGAGGTGGGTGAGTGTGTAGAGTCGTAGGATGATGAAAATGTTGTATGAAAATGGAACTAGAGAATGAAATTTTCTTTTTAAGCTATTGGATAGTTTTTATGGCGGACTCTGAGCGCGGCGACCGAATCAAAAAAATCCGTAACGAAAATACCTAAGGAAAAAACCTTACAAAAGTACCTAACACTCCGCATCGTCTAACGTCGTTTCAATTCGGGAGACTTCGGTAATCATAAAAACATCCGTCATAAAACAATTTACTTTTTCTTACTGATTCTAAACGGCCAGCTACAAAAGAGGGTTTCTTGGGCATCAAGCTGAAAATCTATTAAATGACCTGCGTTGTGATCGACGAAATGGCAAACATTTTGAAAAAAATTTATTAATAATGTCTCGGCTCTGACATAAAGAAGAAGAAGGTTTATAGGTTGATGATGATCAATTTTTTTAACCTACGTACTTCAATAAGGAGGAAGTTCTCATTTTGTCAGTATTTTATGTATGTACACCGGTTACTCCGAGGTTTCTGGTTCCATTTGTGTGAGTACTTTTTTGTTCGCTGCAGTATACTTGTCGTATGCTCCCATAAAAATTTCATTCAGTTTAACTCATTAGTTTTGTTTTATATTTACCTTTTCAAGACGTAGCTACTTAAACGTGCCTACATAGATACCTACTGATTATTCAACTAATATTATATCCAGTCCTGATTTTGAAACAGCCTATCGCAATCAACTTCAGGACACATTCGTAAGCTTCTTATAAATTACAGCCATTTTTTTCAGAAAAATCCACCAAACCAATTTATCTCGCCTCAAACCACGAGAATTTATGTCGCAGTCTATTTTTGGTATAAATAATCTTGTTAGTATTTAGACTTGTAAAAAGCGTAGGCATGCAGATTGTCAAGGAAGTTTGTTGATACAGACAGTGATACATCTTAACTTACCTACTTCTATTATATAAAAAAAAAACGTGTCACTATGTTCACATACGTTAAACTCCAAAATCACTAACGGCCATTTTCAATCAATGCGATAGAAACACTATTTCTATCTCTATCTTTGGTTTTGCCTTACTTGAGATAGAAACACTATTTCTTTCCGTCTATTTCAATGAAATGTTATAGTTGTGTAGTTTTGTGCTGTGCTAAGCACTAGTTCACTAGTCATACTGTATGTTGTCGGTCGGTGTGTTGTTCTCGGTCGCAGGACTGTATGAATTACCGTGAACCCGGAACGTAAAGGGCTATTGAAGAGCACCGGTGTGCGTTCGCGCAGCGGAATGTTGTTAAATTTTAAGATTTGAATTATGCATATATTTAGTGTATGACGTCGTATAATTGTGTATGGTAAAAAAAAATTTGTGCACGCAGCCATTGTGGAGAAACTCACCTAAAACTGATTCCGCTGGGCGAACGTTGTCCTGGCGGAACTTTTTTTAATCCATAGCCTTTAGAAGAAAAGAGATGTGTCCAAAAATTAGTGTGTATTTGTGTGTAATTGTGTATGTACGAGTAAAATTAGTGCATGCATAAACTTCGGAGATATTCAAGTTTCCGCTACGCGAACGTTTGGCCATTAGCTAGTTTTCATATAAAGCGCTTACATAGAGAGTTGTAGATTTTTACATAAGTTGTTTTGAATTTGTTTATATTTGTTTAAAAAACAGATTTAGAAAAAATCGTAGGGCTTAAAGATAAAAATATAAACGTAAAATACTCTTATTAGGTTTTAGTTCTTAAAGTATGCACTTTGGGGTCTAGATTTTCACGTTTATACAAACCTTGTAAGTGTCTGCAACATGTTGCCAAGTATCAATGCTGTTCCGTTAGTAATTAAAGAGTTATAGGACAATTTACCATGAATAGATCACTGTTTATAAAGCAGTCAAATATCACGACGTTCTAAAGGAATTGCATGGTAAAATGTATGCCAATATTTAGTGTATTCATTCAACTATTCACATGCAAAATTTCATGTCATTAAATTCAGTAATTAAAGAAAAACAATTATAATACTGACGAAGCATCGAAAACCTACATAACCCGACCAAGTTCGGATGGCTACAAAAAAGCGGCCGTGCCATATATCTAAGAAACGTTCTTAACTTTCCAATATAGTATTTATTAATATGGTACAGTTGCGTACACAAGGGTTAGGAAAAATAAAACAATTGCATTTCTTGAATGAAAAATATTTTTTTAATAATAATGCCACTATCTACGATAAATATCGATTCAAGAAGTAGTTTTTTTAAGTTATTAGATTGTTTGATCCACTGAAGTTGCAAAGGGGAACGCTCGTGCATGCCTAGTCCATTGGTTAAATAGTGTAATAAGCTACAATATGATAAATATTTACCTAGACAGTAGTACTTACATATGGTAATTATTTAATTTCCCTAAGGGGTCTGTACCTACGTAAATATGTAGTACCTACTTTCTGTCATAGTCAAATACATTTAAAAAAGTAGGTGTACAAAAATAAATGACCTATCAATTATATCGAAACAACAATTATGTTATCACTTATACCAATTCAATACCGGTATTATACTGTAAATTTTGGGATGTTATCTAAATATATTGCACGGCCGCTTTTTTGTAGCCATCCGAACTTGGTCGGGTTATGTAGGTTTTCGATGCTTCGTCAGTATTATAATTGTTTTTCTTTAATTACTGAATTTAATGACATGAAATTTTGCATGTGAATAGTTGAATAAATACACTAAATATTGGCATACATTTTACCATGCAATTCCTTTAGAACGTCGTGATATTTGACTGCTTTATAAACAGTGATCTATTCATGGTAAATTGTCCTATAACTCTTTAATTACTAACGGAACAGCATTGATACTTGGCAACATGTTGCAGACACTTTTTTTTTTTTTTATCGTGGTAAAATCATCAAATGAGTCCTCCCACCCAGGGCAGGGCGGCAGGGACTGTCAGACTTGTACTGACTAAAATCCACGGTGTCCTTCACGAGCCCTTTACGTACCGGGGTTACGGTGATGGGTAAGTCCCGCGACCCCGGCAGGCTCTGGCCCTCTACAGGCCCCGTCAATTTGCTGACACTCTTTGAGGCGCGCGTGGAACACAACGCGCCGTCGACCCGGGCATGGTCCATGGTCGGACAGCAAGTCGCCTATTACTCGCTGCCCGCATGCCCGCGCCTACGGTGGCCGGAGATCGTCCTGTGACGTCCGACGCCGTGGGCGTCTACCACTGCGGCTGGGATGGAGGGAGGACGCTGTCCTCTCCCTCAGGCGGCCCGCCTCCTCCTTCACGAGCATGACTGCTTCGCAGAAGGAGGCGACCGCTTCCCACTCCGTCTCGCCCCGCAGTATGGCCTCGACCAATGCCGGGCGCGAGAGGTCTCCGCCTATCGCCGTCGTGAGGACACGGCGGTGCTCTGCCCAAGCGGGGCAGTCCTGCACCGTATGCTCCACCGTGTCCTCCGGACGATCCTCGCAGTGGTGACACCCAGGCGCTTCTTCCCTCCCTATCAGACACAGGAACCTCCCGAAACTTCCGTGTCCGGTGAGGACCTGCGTCATGCGGAAGGTAAGGACGCCGTGACGCCTATCCAGCCACTCCTCAAAGAGGGGTCTTACCGCCGCGATTGCGGCGTGCCCGGACCTCGGTTGCGACAGTCGCTCCCTCCATACTGCCCTGAGATCGCGCCGGAGCTCTTCCCGCCGCGCCTCGACCTGTCGAGGCAGCGGGGATTCGCCCCGGCGCTGCGCCTCCACGCGCCATTCGTAATGTTGCAGACACTTACAAGATTTGTATAAACGTGAAAATCTAGACCCCACAGTGCATACTTTGAGAACTAAGACCTAATAAGCGTATTTTACGTTTATATTTTTATCTTTTAAGCCCTACGATTTTTTCTAAATCTGTTTTTTAAACAAATATAAACAAATTCAAAACAACTTATGTAAAAAAAAATCTACAACTCTCTATGTAAGCGTTTTATATGAAAACTAGCTAATGGCCAAACGTTCGCGTAGCGGAAACTTGAATATCTCCGAAGTTTATGCATGCACTAATTTTATTCATACATACACAATTACACACAAATACACACTAATTATTGGACACATCTCTTTTCTTCTAAAGACTATGGATTAAAAAAAGTTCCGCCAGGACAACGTACGCCCAGCGGAATCAGTTTTTGGTGAATTTCTCCACAACGGCTGCGTGCACAATTTTTTTTTACCATACACAATTATACGACGTCATACACTAAATATCTGCATAATTAAAATCTTAAAATTTAACAACATTCCGCTGCGCGAACACACACGAACACCGTGGATTTTAGTCAGTACGAGTCTGACAATCCCTCCCGCTCTGCCCTGGGTGGGAGGACTCACTTGATGATTATACCACGTTAAAAAAAAAGTCATACTATGTTTTTTCCTTTTTTTTAGGTTGGAATTCATCAATTGCTATGAGCCACAAGTGTACGGAAGCAACTTTCAGACTTGACTTAATAAAAGTTAACTTATTTCTTCGGTAGTCCTTTGTATGACAAAGTCACAGTAAACTTTTAAGACAGTCTTACCACCCCGGTAGAAATGTGGCCTTATCGGGCCCTATCAGTTCTCAAAGGTCGATACCGCAGCCATTGCAGGGTGCCCGCTAGTTTATAACCTGGATTAATACTTAGGATACTATCTATCCCTTTAGTATACAGATGTGAACTAACTGGGGACCCTCGCGGAGTGTCGTACGTGTTAAATTTAAAAGCGCCACAACCTTTTGAAGTAATTTTTTAGGTTCTTTTTAATTTTTATTGAAAAATAAGACGAAAGCGTTAGTCAAAATACCTAGTTAGCAAGATTTTATGTCACAAATAAAGTGCTCAATAAAAGCCGCTGTCATCGCACACACGGCGTAGAATCCCGTGAGTCAGAGCTTTACGCGGGAGAAGCAGCGGGCACAAGCTAAGCTAGTTACGATAATAAGTATCTATGAGAAAAACAAAATATTAAAGTGAATTATGTGTTTGCTGGCTCGCTATGTTGGATGTTCAATTCTTTTTCGATATTTGTCATCATTATTTTGTAGAGTTTATACTCTTGTGGTATTTATTTTTGTTTGTTCCGTATTTGATACAGCAATGTTTAGATTTTTTGTTAATTGTGTTTATTAAGTGTTTGTATATTTTCGTCATCCATATGACAACGTTTACAATGTTTAATTTTTTTTATATATTTGTATTTTTTTCTGTAAATTTATTTCTAAATATTTTAAGCTCATTTGAAATACGAAAATCGAATGAACGTTAATATATTTAAAAGAATTCATCATGATTTTCCGGATTACATTTTTTGCTTTTCTCGTAGTAGTTTTTTGTAGTGATTGAAAAAAAAAGTCTATCAGTTGTCATTGGACGGAGAGGAACAGTGAGATCAAAAGAAAATTATTTGATTATTATTTAGAGAATAAAAAAAAAGATGTAAATTATGCTGTGACATCTGACAGGGTCCCCGAGCTAGTACAGGAATATGTATAACGAGTCATTAGGCGTATTTTTAGCGACTGCAATTCCTAAGCTTCTTTTTCCTTTAATACCCCCATAAAACCGCAATTCTTAGAACTCTTGTGTTTTCCCGACGATCAATAGCCACCATTAACCGCTCGCCAAACTCATAAGCTCAACAGGTAATCTATATTCATAATACATCACCGTTGATCGCGGATCGCACACAAATTGCTTTGTCTTCGCAAGTACGTCGTAAATTAAGTTATTGGAATTACAGAATATCACAGTTTTTGGTTGGGAATAAAGGATATCTTTGCCGTCAATGATATCTAAGTATACTTATCTATATATATAAAAGAACAGGATTTTTTATTAAGACTCGACTACATCCGAAACCGCTAAACGCAGATACTTGAATTTTGGACAGCAGTTGCAGTCTACCATGTAGGGGGGCAATAAGA
The DNA here is from genome assembly GCA_943136025.2 of Agrotis puta. NCBI lineage: Eukaryota > Metazoa > Arthropoda > Insecta > Lepidoptera > Noctuidae > Agrotis > Agrotis puta. The sequence continues at coordinate 8,308,350 of OW964186.2, read as the reverse complement.
TGGGATTTTGCGAAAGTCCTCCTCTAAGGGGGTGAAAAGGGGTGAAAACTGTTGTATGAAAAATCTTATTCCTTGGGTTTATAAACTTGAAACTTGGTACGAATATGAGTATAAGTAAATAAAAAAGATGGGCATTATTAGTTTTTTCGAAGGGCATTATTCATTAAGTTTGTATGGGAAAATCATAACGCGTGAGCTGATGAAAATAAAAATTAGTATTTATATACTAGATCAGAAAGAATTAAACACAGTGTGTAGTGCTAGTATAACTATAAAGCAGACGAGTTTGTTTGATTGACCGCGCTAATATCTTAAACTACTGCTTAGAATTGAACAATTATTTTTGTGTTGGATAGTCCATCTATCGAGGAACGATATAGGCTAAAGAACATCACGCTACGATCTATAGGATCCCTGCAGCAGGGTTAAACCATGGGGAACAGATAGTTTAATAATATGGATGTATTTTATGACAATAATTTTCAAAAGGTAATTTAGAACAAAAGTTACGAAATAGCACGCAAGTGAAACAACTACAATTTTTATGATTGCACTTTAAGGCCTTTGTCAAACAGACAGGCGAGTCCGAAGCGATAACGAACCGATGCGAGACGTCAGTCCGATAATTTGGTCACGCTATCGGATCGGTTTCGCTTTTCTATGTGACTGGATTCAAACAATTCCATACATTACAAATAAAAACACCTAGCTTCGCATTCGTTACGCCTGTCTGTTTGATAAAGGCTAAAATGTTCCCAGACGTGCGAATGGGCCCTTATTCGAGTCTTCACGACACGCGCACATTTTGAACGTAATATCTAGGTTATAAAATATCATTGTTTTCTGTTAAGTTTATAAAAGCTCGGGCTTTAGTAAGACAGAGTTTAAGCCTAGGTACAAAGTGGCAGAGCACGTTTAAGTTGCGGTTGGCAAAGGTAATCGTGGTATGGGACGCGCCCCCGCAAGATGGTCCGATGAGTTGAAGAAGATAATGGCAGAGGCTGCATGAAAAAGGAGGGAGATCATGAGCTGTGGCGCTCCTTCCTCGAGGATTTCTATCACTGTATGCTGGAATTGATAGATAAGATTTAAACTACCAAAAAGTTTAAAAAAGGATTGTAAAAGCTAGAGTCAGTTTTCGAGAACATCGCACAGAAAATAATCATCACGAAAAGACCGCCACTAAAACGTCTAAAACGATAATGATCGAGTAAGTAGGAGGACTAAAAATTTTAGTCTAAGATAATCTCACTAAGACATCATTGTTAGTGACGGGGCCTGTAGAGGGCCAAAGCCTGCCGGGGTCGCGGGACTTACGAATTACCGTGACCCCGATACGTAAAGGGCTAGTGAAGGACACCGTGGATTTTAGTCAGTACGAGTCTGACAGTCCCTCCCGCCCTGCCCTGGGTGGGAGGACTCATTTGATGATTTTACCACGCTAAAAAAAAAGACATCATTGTTAGATTTTCTTTTACTGGTCGTGAAAGAAAAATAGAGTGATTGTCTTTAAGTAATTTTTCTGTCGTCAATTTAAGCGTGTTTCATAAGGATCGTTGTGAGGTGTCATCTAAAGTTCTTCAGTAATTGAGGACCCTTTATCTTTCTTTCTAATAAAGAAAGATTCTCTTTACCAGCCAGCTAGTAACAAAATCTGGCCCAAATAAAAGTTTACGTAGGCAACCTCGAAAGACCTAAAGTTAATCGAATTTACACCTCATTGAACAATATTAATTGAATGTCCGAACATTTATTACATGAAATGATATTTTACGATAATAGTTCTTGAAGCAATTATTAGCATTTTGATGGCACGGTTGGCGCAGTAGTTGAGCAATCGACTGCTGCGTAACGTGTCGGGGGTTCGATTTTCGCACGGAACAAATATTTTATGATGTGCAAGTCGTTGTTCCGGGTTTCTATGTTTAGAAACGCGCCCACGATACAGAAGAAAAATAGTGTGGGGCAATGTCGAGAAATTCCTAGTGTGGGGCAATGTTTTTTGAAAAAAGAAAGAAAGAAAAGAAAAGAAAGAAATTCTGTTTTTAGCAAGTTAAAAGTACAGTCGAACAAAAGAAATAAAGTAGTATGCAGTAACACATAACTAAAACTCACAACATCACTATCATTCACAATTTTTTTTATCAAACGATGTATAGCTTTTAATAGTCGTAGAAATAAAAAAGTTGTTATTAAGTAGACCTTATTCTTTGTAGCTTTATTTTAAAATTTTAAATTATAGACCGTTTATTATTACAGTTACGCGTAACATCTCGTTTATTTGAAATGAATGCGCTGAGCCTTGTCTAACATTTTCTACTCAATTTTTTGCTCCTGCTTTTCAAATTATTATTGTGGCAGCTTAAAAAAAAAAGCACACAATTTACATAAAATATCGATATTCGGATAAGTAAATTATGTTTTTAATAGAACTTACCACAACGTTAGAGACCATGTCATTTTATGAATTTGTTAGCCTGTATACGTAACTCTTTTGACCGCTGTACATCTCTGCGGTTACAATTGGACCAAGTTCGTGTTTCAGGCAATTTAGGCTTCAGTATTCACAGTTTCACAGCTGAATTCATTGACAGGCTCTCTCTGTAGTTTGGCCACAACTGCCACTTCGTTGCTTGTACTGTGTAACCCAAATACTAGTTTCCTTATACCATCTGTCATGTTGAGTTTCGTTGACCTATAAAAGCAAATGGCGTTGTTAATAACTTTATTATGAATATATTTATTTTTTTCTTCAATTGATTTTAATTGATTGTTAAAAAATAACGTTAAGTGCTCTGTGAAGAAAATCGTTTATAAAAACTCAGTTTTAACATTTTTCAGTCGTCTACTAGTCGTGCTATAGGTACTATCCAAAAAATAACGCGAGTTGTATAAAATTAACTTTGACTATTCTTGGTAGACATAGAATAGGGTATGCTACGAGTGTCGATGTAAAGCGATAACCGGCGTAGGGTTGAGCACACTTGCCTAAAATAAGTTGGTAATAGGTATAACTGAAAGGGTACACTTGTAGGTACGTACTTAGCGAAGTGATACCTAGTAAAGAGAGAAAAAATACACGAGAAATACATTTCGACCCGAGTAGAAAGTAAGGTTTCATTTTCATATCTTGTTCATATCTCAAGAAAAAACACTTCAGACATTGGAGGAAAAAGGGTTCCGTACTTCAAAGTCGTCTGCGACATGTCTAAAGACAATACGACGGGTATATACCCATATATATCCGTATATACCGCTATATATCCATAAAAGGGTACATTTAGAGGAGAACGAGCGAGCGAAGTCACAATTTAATCCCATTTGAGGTCGTTCTTACCAGCGGCGTTGCTGTACATTTAAATGGCGTATTTGTATATAAAATACATGAGGGTACCCGAGTTTCCGGGGTATGGCAATTATGAAAATTTTATTAAAAGATATTTAAGGGGGAATTTACATACGACGCCTATAATTCTGGGAGCATGGCTTTTATTTCCGTTATTGGAAGTAATGTTTTGCATGGTTGGTAATACTATACCAACTTGGTATGCGGATTGGTGCTCATAGCTTATCGTTTTGATTATTCTTTTAACCTTTTCCAGAGTAATAATCGGGCGGCACGGTTAGCGCAGTGGCTGAGAGATTGGACTGCTGCGCTGCGTGTCGCGGGTTCGATTCCCGCACGGAGCAATTATTTGTTTGATCTACAAGTAGTTGTTCCGGGTCTGGGCGTTTGTGTATGTGAGTGTAAATGTTTGTAAACGCACCCACGACGCAGGAGAAAATACTAGTGTGGGGCAACGTTTAAAAAATAAAAATAACTTCAAGTATCCTATGAGCCAATATTTCTAGTGTCATTATCTGCTTGTAATGTTCCCAATGCTGGGACACAGACAGTCAGAGGTAGTGGGCTTTAATCCATTACGCGGGCCCAGTGTGGGTCGTTGGACGTCACATGTCTCCGAATTTCTGGTTCTATGTCATTCCGTTTTTCTTACGATGTTTTCCATCACCTTTGAGGTAGTGGTGATGAAATACGTTGCACAGAGTAATACGCCTGGCTGGGTTCGAACCCACGACCATTACCACTAGGCCGCTTCTGCTCCTACTGTTACTACACAGGCTCTTAGATATTTTGTAACAGTCATCAAGTTTGTTTTCTCACCATTATTTTTTGACGACTTTTGACGGCTGAGCGATTTTAATTGACTACTGTGCTAGTGCTTTTTTTTTTTTTATCGTGGTAAAATCATCAAATGTGTCCTCCCACCCAGGGCAGAGCGGGAGGGACTGTCAGACTTGTACTGAACTAAAATCCACGGTGTCCTTCAATAGCCCTTTACGTACCGGGGTCACGGTAATCCCTAGGTCCCGCGATCCCGGCAGGAACTGTGCTAGTGCTAGGTGTCGCAATTGCGATTTCCGCACGCAAAAAAATCGTATGACCTACAAGTAGTTGTGTTGGGTCTGGTTGTTTGTGAATGTACCTACGATACATGAGGAATTCCTAGTGTGGGGCAGCAAATTTAAGTAGTAAAAAATACTGTATTAATCCTTTAATTGTTCTTCATATCCTAAACAAATGTGTTATATTACAAAAAATAACATTTTAGTATCAGTTACCGGGAACATGTTCACATTTTTCCTGTTCCCTTTTACATGAAACGTAATGAGGTTACATCTCGTGTGACTGAAATAATTGTTGTCATCGAGTAAGTACGGCCCCCGGAGACGGCTCGTTAACCGGACGCGGGACGGTCTTGAACCGGAACGGTTTCGTACGTATGTGACTTAGTTTTATAATGCTTTTGAACAGGCAGATTACCTAATTTATAATGTTACCGCAACGTTATGAATGTGATTGCAACAAATTACTGGGGTATCAAAACTGATATAAGTTTGTGGACAAATCCTAGCAACGAATTTTTAAAGTTGTGGACATTCAAAAATATCTTACAGGATTGAAATTTCTAGTAATTGCAGATACAATTGCATGTTTGAGTTATCTAAATGTTTGTAAATGCATCTACGATACAGGTCTAGTGTAAGGCGACGTTTAAAATAAAAATGTTTTAAAAAAACTGTTTTGGACTTCTGAATGGAGAAACGAAGATGCGTGTGTCATTCTTTCTTTTTATGTCTAGAAGATTATTCATTAGAATTTGATTGATTGAGGCTGCACGTGTTTGTCGCAAAAGGAAAAAGGAAGAAAATGGCAAAGCAATCTTTTTGAACTATAAAAAAACACTAATTAACAGGAGGACTAAGCTCCCAAAAATCCATATTAACCTGTAGCATTGAGCTAACAAAACATACTCGAAAGGAAACACATGTAACGTCAAACAAAGCGCGTTAGTTACCAAACATGGCCAAACTGATAACTCACTTAAGCCTTATTTACAGAGAGCCGGCGATTCATTAGACGAGCCAGTGGGGCAAACAAGACGAGTGAGCGAATACTGGCGGGGTAAGGACTAGGTTAGACAGTAAGCGAGTAACTGATCGTATGTGAAATCATCAGTGACTTTACCACAGGTCCTGAACGTCGGCGCAAGGTTTAGACGCCGTACAATCAGCTAATCGCAACGTTTTATTTGATAAATTGTTAAAAATAAAAAAGTTTACTTTAGTTTTAATTAAATATGTGTGTATTTTTGTTATCTATTTTGTTGTTTGTCCATTTTAATTACGGCGAGAAATACATTTGATTTCTCGCCGTAATTAAAATGTACCGTGCATTTGAAAAAATACTCGTAGAATGGATAAAATGAGCATTACTTGATGATGCTGATGTGTTCGTTTTGCTTACAGTGGGTGGCAGCAATGGTTTCCATACACAAACATTTAGACTCTAAATGTTTCTATACATTTGAGAGCTATACTTACTTTTCTTTTCTGTGCTGTGTAAGGCAATGCCAGTGCAATGAAAGCCTGGTGGAGTAAAAGGACATCGCACAGGGCTTTTTGAATTTTGTTCGATTTTCAACGATTAACTATTTCATTCTTATATCTATGGTAGATCACCATGCGTTTGTAGTTCTCCGCTTCCCGCTCACAGTTTGAACAGGGATTAAAGTTAGTTTAGTGCAAGCACTCGACGTTCTGTGGTAACGGCGGATAAAGCAATTCTATTATCTTACACCTGTGTGAGATGTGTCTGTTTCAGATATAGAATAGATGTCTAATTCAGTCATATTTTATGTTGATCACGTGTTATTTGATTATGGTTTCATATAGGAATGTCCCATAACTCGTGAGCGGGGGGAAGATCGTCAGTTTGATTTCATCATCCATCCATCCATAATTCCATAAATGACGTAACAAAAACGCTTCACTTCACCTTCGGTTTACTATATATTCAGCACTGGCTTCATACTTCATTGCTCGGTTCGCTGCACCCAGTTTGACGTCTCTGCCTTCGGTTCGGTTCGCTTCGCCTATCTGTTTGTTTAATAAAGGCATTAATTAAGACTCACTTAAAAGGGGCAAGGACGCCCAGATATTCTATTCTTTTTAAGAAATGTCATCGCTGGACTCTGCGACGAGGAAGTTGTGAGATCATACGATCGTGCAGCGCGAGCGGTGATTGCTATAGCGTCGCTGTAGCAGCTTAGAGAATAGCAAGCGCCGCACTAACACAACGCTGTGTTTATAACGCAGGCTTGCGTATCACGAGTAGAGGTTGGCTCGCTGTCTGATCAAGAACCAACGCGACGATTCCTTCCGCCCTGGGTGGAGTGAAACAGACAGTCAGACTTGGACTGACTTCAAACTACTCTGTTTCTTCGGTGACAATTTGCATTTCAGGGCCGCTGTACGGAGTCGCGGGATTGTCTCATCAGGTAACCGTGACCCTGGAACGTAAAGGGCTATTGAAGGATCACCGAAGACTTGCACATATTGACAATTCGTAACGATTTCAACCGTCAATAACTAATCATTGTAATTACAATTAAGAAAAATATGCGTGAATGTTTGTAAAGACGATAAATAGCCTACGTAACAAAATTAACCATGTTTTGTATACAAATAGAATAAGTTCATTTGTAAAAAGGAGTGTATTTACTTATGTTTTTAAATAAAAACCTTGATAAATCAATCAATCAATTTATTTACTTAAACTTTCCTCAAGAATTGCACTATATTTAAGTGAAGCCGGGGTCGCGGGACTAACGAATTACCGTGACCCCGGTACGTAAAGGGCTATTGAAGGACACCGTGGATTTTAATCAGTACAAGTCTGACGGTCCCTCCCGCCTCGCCATGGGTAGGATGAAACATTTGATGATTTAACCACGATAAAAAAGGGCCGCCCTGTTTAGACAGATCCGTACGTCAGTTATATTTATACAGGCAATACATTAATTCAAATTCAATTACTTTCTTTTCGTTCTTCAAAAACATGAATAATTCACCAATCTCTTACAATTCTCCACATTACAAGATGATCTTCATTTATTCTAGGAGTGAATGTTAAATCAGGGACTTTTTCATACGGATCCTAATCTATCTGGGATTACGTAACACCGTTTTTAGTTCGCTCAGATTGTACGATGTCTGAAGAAAGAGTCTTTTGAGTACATTTTTATTCGTCGCTTTTTGTAATGTCGAGTCGTGTCATGTTCAAGTGTGACCCAATTTTATGAGGCACAAAAACATAGGACCGGTTTTTATTTTTCTAGACATTCAGAAAATCTGGGGTAATGAGGCAGGACTTCGTTTATTTGCAGATCTCATGTTATTATTCTACATAATTATTCGTTTGCACAACTTAATTGCCTAAAGTTATCTTTTATTCATCTTTTTTTATACGAACGTTGGTACTTATGAAGTCATGTTTATACATATAAAGCTGTGTTTAATGTACGAAAAAGATACGGTATTGCGTAATGGCTGTGATGATGTGGAAATATTTTTTCTCACGTCTCAGGTATTTTATGAACAAAAACCTGAATTGTTCAAATAAGTTTGCATTAAAGGCTTTTACTTAGTATATGAATTCATATTTTTTTTTCTAATAACGATATAAATTTTATTTTAGGAAAGAAACATTCCTTCATTTTAATTTACATGCTACGTTTAAAAACTAAAATTAAAAGTAAAATATTTACAAAATGACTAATTTAAAACCAAAATTAAAAATTTATAGGGCGTCAAAAAATTCGTCCACATCGCTGTCATTGGGGAAAGTGCCCAGAACGCTGGCAGCATTGCCACGCTGGATGCTGATCCTTCGACCAAGAAATAGGAATAATTTCACATTCTAAGAATGCCACTCGTAATGACACCACGAAATAATCTAGGCATGATATTTTCAATTGCACCACTTATTATACCTTTAGGTAACAAACTTTTTCGTCTTTTTTGTACGTTGTGTGTTGTAGTTGTATGTTTAAGATTATATTATTTTTACTCTTGGGAAGCAGCAGTATTTTCGAATCAGATAATAAAATAAATTTTAAAATGGTCATATGGGGAAACACAGGCGAGATTCGTGTAAAAGTTAGTGAAATTTATTTTAAATGCGAAAGTGAGTACGCTTTTACGCTTAAATCGCTGAATCAATTTCGGCAAATTTTGGTTCAGAGTTAGATGGGACCTAGGAGACGCAGCGGACTAAAACTAGTGTCGAGTAAAGTAATAGTTTTGCTAAGGACAAATAATATCGGGCATGCGGGCAGCGAGTAATGGGCGACTCGCTGTCCGACCATGGACCATGCCCGGGTCGACGGCGCGTTGTGTTCCACGCGCGCCTCAAAGAGTGTCAGCATAGTGACGGGGCCTGTAGAGGGCCAAAGCCTGCTGGGGTCGCGGGACGAAGGGATTACCGTGACCCTAGTACGTAAAGGGCTATTGAAGGACACCGTGGATTTTAGTCAGTACAAGTCTGACAGTCCCTCCCGCCCTGCCCTGGGTGGGAGGACTCATTTGATGATTTTACCACGATAAAAAAAAAGGACAAATAATATCTGTGAATCAACGCTCTTGTAATCTTAGAATAAAAATAATATGTTATATAAACACACCGTCAACTTTGTTTCATTCTTATGAGTTGTACTTTTTATTTTGCTTTTCTACAACTGCCCGTTGAGTTAAATAAGAAAATATTTATTACAAAAGCTGTGTTGTGTCAGGTTACATTTTTGTTTGTTACAACAATTATACTGTGACATATACATATACGTTTATTTTGCAGTACGCAGTTTAATGGGTTTTCGTATTTCAATTGATTACTTAGGACATCGATTTTGCAGTTAAGAAAGCCAATTTAGATTATGGTCACATGGCTAATATCAACAACAATAGTATGTAAGTATTAAAAATTATTATCTATACTTAAATTACTAATCTGAAAAGTTTGTTCGGTTGAACGCGCTAATCTCTGGAACTCCTAGTTCGAATTCAAAAAATATTTTGTGTTAGATAGACCATTTATCAAGGAAGGCTATAGGCTATATAACATCACGCTACGACCAAAAGGAGCCGTGCAGCGGGTGAAACCACGAGGAACAGCTAGTCGCTTATAAAAAAGCGTAATTAGGAAATGCAATAGAAACAGTCAACGGCAAAATTTGATGATCGAAATCAGAAATTCAATACTAATTAATGGAGTTCGCGTTAGAACTGTGTGGTGTCGAAGTGATTCAAAAGTATGTGATTGTAATTAATCAAATATTTATTACTAGTTCATCGACACAGTTCTGACTCGAACTCCGTTCAGTAGTATTGAATTTCTAATTTTGATCATCTACTTTTGGTGTTAAGTGTACATGAAATAAAAAAAAATAGATAGATACTATTTTATGTTATGCTATATAATCTTAGCTCCAACAAAGAAGCACACTCATGAACAAATATTTATATATCTTTAAAATAAACAAACGTAAAAGACAGCAGTATATAATATGCTGTTCCAGCAGCACCTGCAGAGCAGACGCGATGCAGCACAACGTTAATCATCACGACTCTTGAATAATGCTCTGCCTGGGGAACTAACTAAATTATTTTTTATTTTCTTTGTTGCTACGTTAATAAATTATGTTTTTGTTTAGAACTTATTTATACGTTTTTCAAAAAATGAAAAAAAAAATCCCTTTAGTCTATTGATTCAGAATCCCTGAAAATATTGTAATCTAGAGTTATTAATTTTGGTTTCCAAAGTTGTTCATTGCCCGAAGTCCTGTACGTCGCATTGGTAAACTTTCGCAGTAACGTACGCCACAGTAAAGAATTTTCGCAACAATGTACATTGCAGTGAAGGTCTTTCATAACGAAACGTATATAGCAGCAATGAATTTCGCAACTATGATTCATATCCGGTTGTTAAGAAAGCTACTTATGGTGGTGTGCCAACAATTCAAGCAACACTTACACTTACACTAAGCATGTTTAACATGTCGCGGGACTGTACGAATTACCGTGACCCCGGAACGTAAAGGGCTATTGAAGGACACCGTGGATTTTAGTCAGTACGAGTCTGACAGTCCCTCCCGCTTTGCCCTGGGTGGGAGGACTCATAAGATGATTTTACCACGGAAAAAAAAAGCATGTGTAACAAGAATGTGTTAACCTTTTTTTTTTAAGATGTAACCATCTTAAAAAAAAATGGAGTTTATTACCGGTTCTTCTCCATAGAAATGATCAACGCGAACCGTGCTAATTTTTATAAATGCCCATTGAGACCCATGTGAAATAAAACATTTTGATTTTGAAAGAATAGACGACAAACAGAACATATTCTTTGTTCTTTTTATTTATTTTTCTAGCTGACACCGAGATTTTTCGTGAACAATAATACTGAAAAATTTCTCCGCATTGATTGCCGTTTGACCTCCATGTTTAATCTTTAGGGAAATCAGATTTACTCAGCAGGAGACGTTATCAGATACAAGGGGATCTGTGAATGGGGCACTCCTGGGGGCTAGACTCGTTTATTTTTTGCTGAGAATTACACTGAAGATGGCTAACATAAAATCTATGTGCTAACTTTTTCACCTAAAGCAATAGAATTGAAAATTGACACCACCATGTTTATGAAAGAAGATCATTGTTGTGCTCTGTGTCTGTAAAGGATTAACTTAAAAACTAATCATTTAATTTACTAAAGACCTTACGGCCTCATCGATCATCAGTTTTGTGTGCTATATCGCCTGCCCACTGCCATTTCAACTTGATAATTCGTTGGGCTATGTCGGTTACTATGGTTCGTCTACGGATCTCGTCATTTCTGAGTTGATCGCGCAGAGAGACTCCGAGCATAGCCCTCTCCATAGCTCGTTGTACTATTTTGAGCTTACTTATGAGGCCTATAGTAAGAGACCAGGTTTCGGCGCCATAAGTTATCACTGGTCAACACACATTGGTCGAAAACTTTCGACTTGAGGCACAGAGGTATTCTGGACGAGAAAACGTTACGCAGTTTCCCGAACGCTGCCCAGCTGAGTTGGATTTGGCGGTTAACCTCTTTCTTGAAGTTGGATCTACCTAGTGCGACGGTTTGTCCTAGGTAGTCATACGAGTCAACAACTTCTAGAACCGTGTTCCCAACTGACATTGGAGTGATCACAACATGGCCATTGCACACTACCTTTGTCTTGTCCATCTACATGCGTGCATGGCTGTATTAAATTTTAAATATTCAAATCATATTAATTTGTATGGGGTATCTTAAATAAAAAATCATGTTTTTTCTAATGAATGCAATAATGTAACGAGGTAGGTAACAATAATGTGTATCAAAACGTTTGGTTCGTTAAAATCACATAATTATGCTGGCAATGTTTCCCTTCCTGAATTTGTAATGTACAATATTAATAATTCATGTGATAACAATAAATATTATTATTACTGGGAATTTGGGCAGAAAGTGAAGATAGAATTTGGTTTATTTCGAGTAGTTTCGCATTTCTGTTTACAACAAAAAAGCCGTTTACAAATTATCGAAAGAATAAAAAAAAAAACATAAACCATTGGAAGATACGACAAAAATGATTTATATCGTCGTCTGTCGGTCCTGTATTAAGTTGTTTGACTGTACATTTTAGGCCATACACATTTATCAGAGTTCTTCGAAAACAAAAAAAGAAACAACATATCTAGTTATTGAGTTATGGACGAAATAAATATATCTACTGAAAATAACTAGATTATTTCCCTAGATTTTGTTTACATTGAAATCCCGGTTACTTTTGTTTACAGCAGTACCTAAACGTCGTTTAGTGGAGCTCGTGCCTAAATAATAATAGCCGTACAGGTCCATCCTCCAGCTTAAGCAGCGGTCACCGTGGTTGGTCTGTGGATGGGTGTGTTGATGAGTGTCTCGGAAAGCAAATTAAACCGTTGGTTCCAGCTGTCATTTGTAGACCTTTGACAATTGTGACAGGTTTGCCAGCGTCTATTTCCATTTGTCACCACAAGTGACGATCGGGAAAAAAATCCCGAAATTCCTTACTGGCGCTTCCACCAATATTGTGCCCCCCTACTAATGGGTGCATAAACCCTACTGCATAAACAATATTTAATTTTACTAATTTTATTGCTTTCCGTATTTAAATTGTTGTATTTAGATTCCGAAAAAGAGAAGCTCGTGGCTAAATAAATACAGCCGCACAGGCCGATCTTCCGGGTTAAGCCGCGCTTGCCAAGGTTGCACTGTGGATGGGTGACCATCTGTCATAGCGAGTTTCCTCCGTGCCTTGGAAAGCACGTTGGTCCTGGCTGTCATTTGTAGATCTTTGACGGTCGTTACAGTTAGCCAGAAGCTCTAAAGTCTGACAACCAGTCTTACCATGGGGTATTGTATTACACAGTTAGGTACTGGGTTGTGGAGGTCCGACAGGCAGTCGCTCTATGTAAAATACAGATATCCAGCTGCATCTGGTTTGACTGGAAGCCGACCCCAATATAGTTGGGAAAAGGCTAGGCAGATGATGATTTAGATTCCGATAAAGTGGCCTTTTTAGACTTGCTGTTCTTTTACTGGCCAGTATTATTTAAAGAAGGTTTAGAAAATAGAAATAAAAAAAAGATCAACAGTCGCTTACAAAAGTTGAAAATGGAAGCCGTTCACGAGACCTATCGGCTGTGTCAAATAAATTGAAGAGTTATCGGTACGTTACGTTTCGAATCGGCTTCTGTAATGCGATTTTAGTTGTGATTTTACGCTCGAACTAACTTTGATGACGGATGTGCACTATTGATTTAATTTTGCGTTATTGAATTTTGAGGAAAATCTTATGATAAAAATGAGAAAAATATTGACCTTTTTGTTTGATGTACTACGGTTTCATCTTTGTTTTTTTGAAATGAAAACTTCTTTAGCGGCGTTGTGCACTTTTTTTGGAATGGGTAAAAAATGTTAAACTCGCGTCAGGACACGTGACCTGATCGAAAATTCGTAAGACGGCGCAGGGCGGTTGCGCGAATGTTCGTGTGTGTTTATTACTATTGAAGTTTTCACTTCTGCCGGCACTCCCAGAGTGCAACCCATCCACCCATTATATTTTTAGAGTTAATTCGCTGATTATGTCAACATATTTAGATAGCAAGGTATACCTTTGTATCACGTCAAAATGTGAAATATCTTGCATAGTATTATGAAGTAACCGGCGTGATTTAGCATTAACAATATTATTGTAAAAATCCAAGGAGGCTCTCGTTACTCAGTTTGATTAGTGGCCTGATTTAGAATCCAGTTATTCTTGACACGGCTTGCATTGTAAGGAGGTTCTTTTCTCTGAAGCTTTGACCCCGGTAGCTTAGACCCTGTTCCCGATACCGGTGGGCTACTTTATTCAAATGTTTTTTTGTATTTAAAAAAACGTAAAGGGCTATTGAAGCACACCGTGGATTTAGTCAGTACGAGTCTGACAGTCCCTCCCGCTCTGATCTGGGTAGGTGATATCATCAAATGGGTCCTCATTTGATGATATTACCACGATAAAAAAAATAGGATATCATCTCAACAACGTAATTCATAACATCTTCAAATAAATGGAGTATTTGATCAATGTAAACACTTACATTCCTATTATCTACCTCGCTCTCAAAATGTTCTGAACTAGCGCGAACTAACGCGCTCGCATGTTCCTCAGCAATCTGGCCATGTTAGTCCTCCCCTACAAGGCTCGGTATCACAGATAACTCCCTCTAGATTCAGCATACACGGCAACCTATGCGCGCTACACTTTAACTTTTTAAGTTGGTGTCCGTTGTTGATCTCTTGTGGCGACGCATTTTCTAGAGTCTTCTTTAGACTTTAACTTAAGTTGAGAATAAATACTTATTTGATTGAAGACGTTGTATGTACAACACAAGAAGAACTTCAGTAATAACCAATGCACCGACGTGTGTCGCTCATTGGATGCCTTGTATGTGGAATCTAGAAGAGGTTATCTATGCTTGGTATCCTCTATATAAAACATGATGCAATCACGTAATTTCTGCTCACATTCCTCCTTAGATTACAATCTCTCGGTGATCTGATTTGACCTTTTCCGATTGGCTATTTCTATCAGACTTATCTTGAGACACTAGGTAATTTATTTCAGGTCGTTTTTTAACGACTCGTTTGATTGTTTTTGAATAATAAAAAATGATTAAGATTCTTCTTCATTGTTTTTGTGTATCGTGCTACCTATAGTTTTTTTTTCTTTTTTTAACGTGGTAAAATTATCAAATGATTCCTACCACTCAGGGCAGAGCGCGGGACTTACGAATTACCGTGACCCCGGAAAATAGAGAGCTATTGTAGGACACCGTGGATTTTAGTCAGTACAAGTCTGACAGTCCCTCCTGCCCTTTTGTTTTTTTTTTTTGCGTAGTGAAATCATCAAATGAGTCCTCCCACCCAGGGCAGGGCGGGAGGGACTGTCAGACTTGTACTGACTAAAATCCACGGTGTCCTTCACTAGCCCTTTACGTACCGGGGTTACGGTGATGGGTAAGTCCCGCGACCACGGCAGGCTTTGGCCCTCTACAGGCCCCGCCAATATGCTGACACTCCTTGAGGCGCGCGTGGAACACAACGCGCCGTCGACCCGGGCATGGTCCATGGTCGGGCTGCGAGTCGCCCATTACTCGCCGCCCGCATGCCCGCGCCTACGGTGGCCGGAGATCGTCCTGCAACGTCCGACGCCGTGGGCGTCTACCACTGCGGCTGGGGTGGAGGGAGGTCGCTGTTCTCTCCCTCACGCGGCACGCCTCCTCCTTCGCGAGCATGACTGCTTCGCAGAAGGAGGCGACCGCTTCCCACTCCGTCTCGCCCCGCAGCATGGCCTCGACCAATGCCGGGCGCGAGAGGTCTCCGCCTATGGCCGTCGTGAGGACACGGCGGGGCTCTGCCCAAGCGGGGCAGTCCTGCACTGTATGCTCCACCGTGTCCTCTGGACGATCCTCGCAGTGGTGACACCCAGGCGTTTCCTCCTTCCTTATCCGACACAGGAACCTCCCGAAACTTCCGTGTCCGGTGAGGTCCTGCGTCATGCGGAAGGTAAGGACGTCGTGACGCCTATCCAGCCACTCCTCAAAGAGGGGTCTTACCGACGCGATTGCGGCGTGCCCGGTCCCTCCTGCCCTGCCGTCATTTGACGATTTTAACACGATAATATAAAAAAAACGACGGGTTGCACTCTGGGAGTGCCGGCAGAAGTGAAAACTTGAATAGTAATAAACACACACGAACATTCGCGCAAGCGCCCTGCGCCGTCTTACGAATTTTCGATCAGGTCACGTGTCCTGACGCGAGTTTTACATTTTTTACCCATTCTAAAAAAGTGCACAAGTCCGCTAAAGAAGTGTTCACTTCAAAAAACCTACATTAAGTAGGATAGAAAATATCTTATAATATTCTATTCATACAATATATCGTTAAGTAATGTACATGTCTAATAAATTCGAATATACCTTTACAACACATTGACGCGTGACAGGCGCGGATGAAAATAACATCGTTAAATATATTTGAGCTATTTTCAGCTTTTTAGGTGAAGTCTTTTCAGATCCTTTGCTTTCGTTTTCATAATACATTAGGTACTAAACCAAATTCGTACGTATATAAAGTTTTTAAAGAGATTCTTTCACAGCGAGTAGGTATCTGAATCGATTTTGAAAATTCTTGCAATCGCGCACATAGGGTTCCGTTCCATCATCATCTTCCTGTCCTTATCCCATTTTACATGGGGTCGGCGCAACACGTTTTTTTCTTCCATTCTCCTCTATCAGACGTCACAGTATCATTTACCTTAGACAATCCATCCATCTTTTCTTTGGTCTTCCTCTTCCTCTCTGTCCATCAACATTCATACTCATCACTCTCTTAGTCACATGAGTGTCATCCCTCCTCATCACATGTCCATATCAAGACAGACCTTCCTTTCATTTTTTTCATTTTTTTATTTTTTCCTTTCATTTTTTCTGTAACAGGCGCCACTTTCAAACTTCCCCTTATGAACTCATTCCTTACTTTATCCATTCTTGTCACTCCACACATCCATCTTAACATTCTCATCTCCGCTACATGAAATCTTCTCTCATCCATCTTTTCCTCAGCCCAGCATTCCGATCTATACAATACGACAGGTCTAATCACGGATTTGTATATTTTCCATTGTATTTTCCCCTTTAATTTTAGGGGCATCCGTGGGTCGCAAGTTGTTCCGGTGACCTGTCGCCATTTCATCCATCCCGAGTTAATCCTGTGTGTTATGTCCCGGTCTACATCACCATCTCCTTTGACAAGCGACCTGTTCCGTACCATTATCTATAAAAACGAGAAAAAATACATTTGTTGTATGAGAGCTTTTTTTTTTTTTAGGGTGGCAAAATCATCAAATGAGTCCTCCCGCCCTGGGCGGGGCGGAAGGGACTGTCAGACTCTTACTGACTAAAATCCACCCGTGTTTCTTCGGATGCCCTTTACGTTCCGGGGCCGCGGTATCCTGGATTAAGAAAAAAGCCGCGACCCCAGCAGGCATTTGGCCCCGTCGGTGACGCGTGAAACACGACGCGCCACCGACCCGGGCTTGGTCCTTGGTCGGACGGCGAGTTTACCCATTACTCACCGTCCGCAAGCCCGCTCCGCCGCTGTGCCCTCTGCTGTTCAGAGGGACACGCGTTGGAGCATCCACCCGACAGGCTATTCGCATACGGGCAAAGAGACCCCTTAGGACCTTAGACCCCCCCGCATCCCAGGGTGCACCGGCCCGAAAAACTGGTCTTCCCCCCGGACGTATCCGAGAGGGAACTCCAGTCCACGGGCGCAAGTGGAGGTTTCCTGTCTTAGTACCCCTTGTATGAGAGCTACATTTAAATATTTGGTTTATTCTTATTGTTTTGTATGTCTTGTTGTAGCGGTAGCAGAACTTAATTATGTGTAAAAAATCAAACAGTTTAACTAACACGATTTATGGGGTACATCGTGGTGACAGACGGACAGACAGACAGACAGCCAAGTTTTAGTAATAGGTTCCCATTTTATACTTTGGGTACAGAAACCCTTAAAAACAATAATCTCAATACTGCTGTGCAATACTTTATCAGGTAATTGCAAGCAGAAATAAATATGCATTTCCATAAAGGCAGCTGTCGTGTGCAGTGGTATATAGTGGTCGGATCTGAATGATAGATTGATCAAATCAACAAAGCAAATGTTTTCGCATTTCCAGTTTATTTGGACAAATCTCTATCGACAGAAAAGTCTATAAAATAAAACGATACACATAATATCGATTGCTGTGAAAGCTAGTTGTTTCCAAATAAATAGCGGGCGAACTATCTTGTAGTTTCGTGGTCAAAAGAGTGAATGCTGATTGTCAGGTCCTGGGTTCTATTGCCGGTTTAGGTAAAGTGTTGTTGGGTTTTTCCATCAGGTAGATGACATGCATCACAATACCTTCGCCACAGAAGGTTAGCCAAAATAACTCATCAGCGTCACGAGGTATGAATTTGCTCAATTTAGCTCGCCCCAGGAATAAAATACCACGGGGGTTCATTGCGGGTTGATAGATGTCACATGTTTTAAAATGTTTGGTTCTTGGACACGGTTTCCTCACGATGTAGATATTCCTTCACCGTTTTGAGAGCAGTCGTGATGAAATAAATAACACAATAGGTAGGTTTCGAAACCACGACATTAGAACCCGTAAGTCGCGGCCGATACCACTGGGATACCACTGTTCATAAAGGAACAAAGTAGTTACGGTGAAATGTGTTCTTTTTCTTATCGTGTGGTTGATGAACAACCTGGTGTCAGAGTTTAAACCGCCCGTAGGCCTCTGACATGGCTTCACACACCGTTGAAAAATCTCTCAGGTGTGCTTGTTTCCTCACGATGTTTTCCTTCACCGTTTTTAGCAAGTGATAATTAATTTATAATACGCACATGAGTTCTAAAAGACATTGGTGCGTGCCGGGGTTCGAACCTGCAACCTTTGACTTGGCAGTCCTACGGTCGTACCACTCGGCTATCACTGCTTTTTAATGTGTTAACACCGCGTTAATCATACCGATTAACTATTACTAGCTGAAATGTTGGTGCACAAACTGGTAAATCTCAGTCTTTCTCATTAGGAATAATAGGCCTGAAGTTACTCGTATGTTGTGTTGTATAAACTATCTCGGCCGACGAACTGGGCGCTGGGCCAAATGATTCAGGCCGTAAGCAAACTGGACTAAACCTAACTTATGAGCTCTTCATTGTATTTGCTGATGTATGTCGACGATTATGGGTATGTTTAGGGATGTAAGTCATGTCATTATTAAACGATACTATGAACACACAAAATGTAGTACTTAGTCATCAATAATACTAGGAAAAGATGTCTTTATAAAGTGAATTCGAATCGTAGCGACAATTATGCCTAATCGCAATTAAATACTTCTGCAACACGATTGTATTATTTCCGCACTCGCCGTCGCCACCGCGCTAGGTTTGCATTGTTTGAGCACTATGAAAACGGTACGCTTCCGCAAACCATGGAATCATTTTCTTATATAAGAATATGTGTTGGACATGCGGGCGGCGAGTAATGGGCGAATCGCTGCCCTACCATGGACTATGTCCGGGTCGACGGCGCGTGTGTTGTGTTCCACGCGTGCCTGCAAGAGAGTCAGCATAATGATAGCGGCCCCCTTTAGAGGGCCAAAGCCTACCGGGGTTGCGGGACTCACGAATTACCGTGACCCCGGAACGTCAAGGGCAATTAAAGGACACCGTGGATTTTAGTCAGTACAAATCTGACAGTCCCTTCCGCTCTGCCCTGGGTGGGAGGACTCATTTGATGATTTTAACACGATAAAAAGAATGTAAGAATATGTGTGCAGTATGCAAAATCGAGTCATGTTCCGTTAAGAATAACTATACAATTAACACATACATAACTTATCATCATCTATAACATACTGTTTTATGGGGTGAGAAATAATCAAACAAGTTTGGCCCATCTGGGTGGAGCAGAATATACAGTTATCCTCGTACTGACTAAAACCCTACCTGTATCTTCTTGTCTTGTCTTTGCGTTCCAAGGCCGCCGTAACTATTTAAGATATTCTAGTAATTCTGGCAACAGGATTTACATTATAAACCGTCTGTGGTTGTCTTGGAAGTTTTTTTTGTTTTCTTAAAAATTACCTACTTAACGCCCCATCCACATGCATTTGTTATGATCTGAACTAATATCACAAAGAGAATAATTATACAAAACTAGCACTTTGCCCGCGACTTCGTCCGCGTGGGTTACGTACTTTCTTAATTCCCCCTTTTAACCCCCTTAAAGGTTAAATTTTCAAAAACCCCTTGGAAGCCGTGTGCAAAATTTCACATTCCTAGCCCCAGTAGTTTCGGCTGTATGTTGATATGTCAGTCAGTCAGTTCTCCTTTTATATATATAGATTTTTGTATTTTCGTTTGTAATGATAGTTTCAAAGGTCGCGGGACTGTACGAATTACCGTGACCCCGGAACGTAAAGGGCTATTGAAGGACACCGTGGATTTTAGTCAGTACGAGACTGACAGTCCCTCCCGCTCTGCCCTGTGTGGGAGGACTCATTTGATGATTTTACCAAAATGATAATCTCAAAAAGAACTACACCAATTTTTATTATTCTTTCATAAAAAAAAGTTAAATTACTCTTACACAAAAATTAACAATGTAACGTTGGAGTACTTTGGTATATGACTCACATACCTCTCCTAAAACTGGAGATTATATTCAGAATACAAATTTAGGCTTGATGACCTCACCCCCCTTTGTGTCAGTGCCTAATAAAATAAAAGTATCAACCCTGAAGTGCCGACATTGAACCTAACCCTTCATGAATACCCGTTATTCTTATTTTATGACTTATATATCAGTTGTTTATGTGTGCTCTTTGTTTTCAGGTCACACTCAGAAACAATGGATGGGGGAAAAACAGCTTTGAGATGGACGACTTCGGAGTTTTATCTTTATTTTTACGATTTTATCTTCATTTATTTTCCTTGGTATATGTGAGGTAGGTTTTAGTTAAACTATTTCTACTATATCTACAGGTTTAATTATTTCATTAATATCAATAGGTACCTACATTTTTATGTTGACTAACCTAAGGATTCAATGATAGAATTTTTTATCGTAATTATTCTTCTGTTTTTACCTCAATTTCTTTAAAAAGGTAAAAATAATTATGTTGACAGTACACTCATATTTTCTTCATGCTAATTAAAAACCAACAAAGGTACATGCGAGACATAATGATGTTACTGTAAACAAACCTTTGTCTCCCATTTAAGGGTCAATTAACACTGAGACGCGACGCTGCGTGCACATTTTAATAGAGCGACTCCAACTCTAATTTTATGTACTACAAAAAAGGATTAGAAAATTCACCGATGAAGCGCGGCGTCACGTGCATTGTTTTTACACGAAAATATACATTTTGTCAGTATCGTCGCCTCACGTCGCATCGCGTCGCGTCTCGGTGTTAACTGACCCTAAGGAGGTCGATTACCATGTAGTAACTTATTCATGGCCACGGATGAGGAAGACAGCCGCTACACAATGGCCTTTTTACGAAAAAACAAATACAATTCCTGAACGCTCTCTTCAGTATTTATTTTTAGCATATTAAAAAACATTGTGAGATGAATTATGATGACTCTTCCGAACTTGGAGGGTAAACAGGTTTCCTTTATTATCTACACTAATAAGAGGAAAGATTTGTATTTTTGTGTGTATGTATGTTTGTCATGAATAAACTGAAAAACTACTGGACCGATTTCAAAAATTCTTTCACCAGTTGAAAGCTGCTTTGGTCCTGAGTGACATAGGTGTGCGGGCGAAACCGCTGGTAAAAGCTAGTTCTTTATAAATGGTGTTTATTGTAGTCCTTAATCTACCCCAGAAGCAAAGATGATACCTAAGATGGAGTAAAATCACTCAGAAGGAACTGGAACTCGGATTTGTGTTAAAATATGAGCGGTTTAAGAGTTTGTTATTAACGTTACATTTTTAAACGTCTTTAAGCTGCGGCTGAGACGAAAAAGGGTAAAGGTTTGAGATTAAAATATACTTTAGAAAAATCGAGGAACGGAAGTACGACTAAAACTTATACCTGGCTAAAATGAAAAGTGTCTATGCTAAATAAAAAGGCAAAAGTAACCTAAAACTTAAAAAAAAATGGACGAGACAGTCTAGCACCAGATGGTATATATCTAGTACCACGTTTTCTTTATCATTAAGGTTGAAAACTCCTCTATGAGTAGAGCAGAGGTGACTGTCAGACTTGATAAAAAAAAACTGCCCTTTGTCTTTGGTCGACCCTTACGTTAAACCATCAGTTACCATATAACTACGTTGATTTTCTTCCCATATTAACTAGCCGAATATTTGTGTAAGATTAGGCACTCGTCTGCCTAAACCGTATTGGATTATAACTATATTAGTTTATAGACCATATCCCCATTTATCTTATTATTGTTGAAAAGTTATTCATAATAGAAAAATCGACCATTCGCTTGTATATATACGTATATCACATAACAATAGCAAGAATCAAATTCTAATTCAGTAAAAACAATATTTATTGGCCGTGATACCAGAATATGAAATATTCAAGGCTTTGCCCTTAAAGTTCAGTTAAAATACAATTTTCACACGGCATCGAAAATAGCAATGACACACAGATTTCTCCATATGTCGTAAAAATAAGGTCTGATACATACTTGTTCGATACAATTGATTAAACCGAAGCAAACTCTAGACAGATTCGGTTTTTATTCGGCTCATGCCAGTTAGCAGATTTTGGTCGAGTTTGGTCGGTTAATTCCTTAGCCAAACCGATCAGTTTTTTACAAAAACTTCTACATATATCCTTAGTAATATTATAAGTAATCTATACTATAATCTATACTATATATAATATTATAAAGCTGCAGAGTTTGTTTGTTTGTTTGTTTGAACGCGCTAATCTCTGGAACTACTGGTCCGATTTGAATGATTCTTTCAGTGTTGGGTAGTCCATTTATCGAGGAAGGCTATAGGCTATGTTTTTTTTGTTTCAAAATTAGGGATCCGTAATAAAATCCGTGCTTTTTGTAACACAAGGTGTAAAATCGAAAACCTATTTTTGCGTGCGCTGCAAAAACTATTGACAATAGAACAAAATGATGTACAACGGGTTTGTAGATCCCATTAAGACCTACAAAAAAGTCCGCGAGATCATATATCTAGCTATCATGGTTTAATCACAATAACCGATTTTGTGTTCAAAATAATTATTAAATCGTCTGAAGAAAAAAAAAATACGTTACATATGTATCGTAATATTAATCTTTATCGAAATTAAGCATTATGTTATCAAGGGTATTTATGTAGAAGTAAAATACTTTTTGTTTCATCTCAATCGGATATTTCGTTTAAAAGTTATCACGTTTGTAAGATGTTAAGAGTTGGTACCTATTAGTGAGTTATGGGCCATAGAGTTTTTTATCAACATAAAATCCTGTAATAATCTTTTTCGAAATATATTTGTTGATGATTGTAAGTATAAGATCTTAAAGTTTACCCAGATATCGTCGAAATAGAAAATAAAGATTATCAATGGATGTGTCAACGAGCAATATTGGCGGCGAGAAACAGTAGTTTTGGCGAAATTAACGATTTAATTTTAACTAAACTTCCAGGGGATATAGTCACCTACACTATTGATAATGTAATGATTCAAGAAGATGGAGTCCATTTTCCACCAGAATTTCTTAGTTCTCTAAACCCGAGTGGCCTCCCGCCACATTCTCTCAAGTTAAAAATTGGTGCCCCAGTTATTTTACTTAGAAATCTTAAGCCACCTTTAGTTTCGGGAGGTACCTGTGTCTGATAAGGAGGGAAGAAACGCCTGGGTGTCACCACTGCGAGAATCGTCAGGAGGACACGGTGGAGCATACGGTGCAGGACTGCCCCGCTTGGGTAAAGCACCGCCGTGTCCTCACGACGGCGATAGGCGGAGACCTCTCGCGCCCGGCATTGGTCGAGGCCATGCTGCGGGGCGAGACGGAGTGGGAAGCGGTCGCCTCCTTCTGCGAAGCAGTCATGCTCGCGAAGGAGGAGGCGGGCCGCGTGAGGGAGAGGACAGCGTCCTCCCTCCACCCCAGCCGCAGTGGTAGACGCCCACGGCGACGGACGTCGCAAGACGATCTCCGGCCACCGTAGGCGCGGGCATGCGGGCAGCGAGTAATGGGCGACTCGCTGTCCGACCATGGACCATTCCCGGGTCGACGGCGCGTTGTGTGCACAAGGAGTGTCAGCATAGTGACGGGGCCTGTATAGGGCTAAAGCCTGCCGGGGTCGCGGGACTCACAAATTACCGTAACCCCGGTACGTAAAGGGCTACTGAAGGATACCGTGGATTGTAGTCAGTACAAGTCTGACAGCCCCTCCCGCCGTGCCCTGGGTGGGAGGACTCAGTTGATGATTTTACCACGATAAAAAAGCCACCAAAATGTAACGGGACTCGACTTCAGGTTAAATTTCTTCGCAATAACGTGATCGTTGCAACAGTTTTGACTGGTCGAGCGGTTGGTCAAACAGTACTTATACCTCGGATCCCAATGATTCCAAATGATTTGCCTTTTCATTTTAAAAGAGTCCCATTCCCAATTAAATTATCTTCTGCCGTAACGATAAATAGATCACAGGGGCAAACATTTAAATATGTAGGATTAGATTTACGGCAAGACTGTTTTTCGCACGGCCAACTATATGTCGCGTTGTCAAGATCAGGTTGCGGAAACAATCAATATATTCTTATGCCACAAGAAAATAAAACGAAAAATATAATTTACTCAGAAGTACTTTAAAATAATATTTTAACCCGGTTTAAAGTGGACGGACACTCCCGCCTGTAGTCTTATGTGTCTGGCTGAATGTCGAACAGATAGACAGCTATTGCCATATACCAGCGCTGTGACAATTTTAAAAATGTCGCAGCACATGCTGAGATAGGAGCCTTTTGGCCTCGCACAGGACTAAATTGTTTTTTTACTAGTTTTACCTTTTGTCGTTTTTCTTTTATATATTTTGTTTCCTTTGTTGTTTTTACTCATGTATTTTTTTTTATTATTTTTTCTGTCCTGTGTGTGTCAATAAATCTCTTTTCTTTCTTTCTATTGCCTGCGACTTATACAAATTAACTTAATCTATATTTTTCTTAATATTATAAAGCTGAAAAGTTTGGTTGTTTGTTATGAACGCGGTAATCTCGGGAAATACTGATCTGATATGAAAACTGTTTAAATATTCAATAGTCCATTTATTGAGGGAGGCTATAATATAGGCAATATTTTATCTCGGTATTTCCACGGAAACGAGAAAAACGCGGGTGAAACCGCGGGGCACAGCTAGTCTTTGTTATAATAATACATAGGACACCTTATATCCCGATATACACACAGGCGGAGTCACTGGCAACTACTTAGCTAGTATAGCATAAAAAACAAATATTACTGTTCCGCGAAACTCTGCGCAGTATTCAATTCATTCAGTCAGTGCGCCAATCAAATTAACTGTCTTTCTTTTTTTAAATTGAGCCGTAAGTCTGTGCCGAATTATTACCGACTCGAGCACGTGTGTGAACCACCCTTACAGTAGAATCAGAAATATATCAGCGTCAAGTGATGTTATAACAGAGAAGCGTAACACATCGAGGGTAGTTAGCATTCAAGTGTTCTTCATTCAAACGTTTTCGGGCATGATATCTTCCGGCGGGAGTTGCGTAGGCGACTATCTTAACCGGCATTTTCCTTACTTTTTTTCCAGTATTCGTATCAAAATACAATATTTTTGTCTGTTTATTAGCGCGCTTCTATACTGTATGTTTGCTTCGTTTCGATGATTTCAAAAATATGTTCATGTTGTCTGATGAAAATATCAGATATGCGTAACACATCTCAAGTTGTTGGCATTCAAGTGTACGTTCTGGGGGGCAGATATTTTCTGACATAAGTTGTGTAGGCATTGCTTCACTAATTTTCGCTTCCTTTTCTTCATAGTTTCGTCGATGTCTACAAACATATCAACATCCACTCATATTACAGCAGTGATGCGATCAAGACTCTAGTCTCACTGCGACGTAAGCACCTACGTTAAGCCGTTCCGCACTGTCATATTTTGTAAATGTTACTGATAGACAAATTCTGCTACCACCCCGACTGGGATAGTTTATAAGTGTTGTGTAGAACGGATGAGCACCATATTTATACTAATAATATAAAGCTGAAGCGTTTGTTTCATAGAAAGCATTTATCCCAGGAACTTTAGCTGCGAATTGACAAATAATTTTTGTGTTGTATTGGGGAAGGCTATATAACATCACTATATGACCAATAGGAGCCGAGCTGCGGGTTCAATCGCGGGGAAAAGCTAGTACATAATTATTATACTTTAAAAAACATACTTTGTTTAGTACCACAGGCGAAAGCTAGTTAATAAACAAACAACAGTCTGTTTCAATACTTACGCAAATATTCAATTGTTTATTAATTGCTTGCAGAAATGCTATTTTGTAAGCAACTGGAAATTGAAAGTTTATTTGCATTACATCGTACAGTCGGCGTCATTGTCCTGTGAAGTTATTTATCTTCCGTCACGAGTTGCGTGGGCGACTGCCTGTAGCCGTTGATTCAGGCAGACGCCTACGCAACTCGTGGTGGCGTGGCTCATAACTTAATATTGAAAGAGACTGTAATACAGAATTGAAACGAAATAAATAATGCTTTTCTCAGTAATCAATTACCACCGTTTTTACTATTTTATGTTCGACTTCCAGTCGAACGGAATGCTGATTTTCAGTATTTTACTTGGAGCGTCAGCCTATTTGACCTTTCCAATAATAATTGGGTAATACAAGACCCCTTGGTAAGACTGGTGGTTAGACTTTCAGGAAAAATATTCCGAAACAATTACATAATAACACGTAGCGATGGTGTCATGTGCGTAGGTTTCATTCAAAGAACATTATATTCTTATCGACAAACTGTGCTCTGAGAAATACAAGTTATTTCAAAGTGAGAGAATAAACAAATCCGGCACGAGTAGCGTAGGTGTCTTCCTTACAAAATGTTACAAGTATAATAATATCTAATAGGAATATGAAAACGACGTTTATGTTTTCTTATTTGTCGTCAATAACTATATTCACATAAAAACTAATGCTTAAGTTTCTAGAACTGCTTTTTCTGTCTTTTACACTTTTTTATTGTAGCATTTATGTAGTAAGATGGCTTTTTCAACGTCAATTTACTTTGTTGTGGGGCTTAAATGTCTGGTAGTCTTTTATTACAAGCAAATCTTACAATAGCGTTTTGTTTAGGAAAGTTGAGAATTTTACGTGATAATTATTACTGCTAATAGTTTCTGACGATCTGATCATGTTCCCGGAGTAGACATGGCCAGAAATTGCTCAAAATAGAGAGGTTTGAAAGGAAAAAGGGGAGGCCTGTGCCCAGCTGTGGGACACAAACTAGGCTATTAAAAAAAAAAAAACTGGGAGCTACAAGTACAATTGTAGAAAACTATAACCTGCTTACCTACATTTCCTGAGTGTAAAACACCATTTTTATTCAGGTGATAAGTCATCAAATGAGTCCTCCCGCTCTGGTTAGGACGGAAGGGACTGTCAAACTTGACAGTTTGCTGACAGCTTCTTGAGGTGCGCGACGAGCTTACTATTACTGGCCGTCCGCAAACCTGCGCCTACGGTGGCCGGAAATCGCTTTGCTATCCCAGTGTTATGTGTTAATTAAAAAGTAATAACCCTACACTGGTACAAAAATACAAAAAAAAGAAGGAAAAAGGCATGAAAGCGTAAAAAACAAACTCACTTTCGAATTTATGATATTAAATTTTGTATTAGGACAGCTAAAAAAGCTTTGAAGTGATAATTATCTTGATGATTATAATAAAAAATATACATTGAAGTTAGTGACGATCCACTGTGGTTTAAGATCATACAGCCATCGGAAAAATACCTCAATTTTTCCAACTTGTTACTTCAAATGTTTTCACTTTAAAGCCTTTGTCAAACAGACAGGCGTGGCGAATGCGAAGCGTGACGTTTTTATTTGTAATGTATGGAATTGTTTGAATCCAGTTACATAGAAAAGCGAAAGCGATCCGATAGCGTGACAGAACGTCTCGCTTCGGTTCGGTATCGCTTCCGACTCGCCGGCTTGCTTGTCAAAGGCATAAAACATAGCTTTTCGTGAGGTTTAATAGATAAATCCTTTATATTTATCATCCGTGATACACAAAAGTAAATGCATTGCCAGAAAATAACCAGCTGCGCAACTTTATGAACTTTATTGAGGTAAACTTTGGCAATTTATTTCAAAGAATTGGATTTAAAGTTCAACCGCTCCAAGTCTGTATCTATGAACTAATACATTTTTCATGACAGTTACATGAACATAGTGGGGTTTTCACGGAACTTGTTTAGTTCTAAATATTATATCATTATACCACGCCTGTAATCCTTTAAAGGTTAGGTCGAGATGTTTGTAGAGAGCATATGAAACGTTTCGCCTCCTTCTGTTAACCAGTTATGCAAGCAAAGCAGGAGGCGGAACTCGTTTGGGAGAGGCAAACCTCCTCCTCATTTACGCCACCGCAGGAGATGCCATGGGTGCCACGAGATTACAGGCGATCGAAGATCGGGCGTAGGTCGACGGTGCCAGATAAATCTGAGAGTCCCTTTTACTCTATCCTGGGAGGGAGGACTTATTTCATGATTTCCCACCCAAAAAAAGTCCCATGATATAAAAAAAGGCGAAGTATCGAAGACATGTGATGTGACAACTAGAGACCCGCACTGGGCACACATTATTTAGACTTGGATCATCAGTTACGTAGATTGCATTACGTACAAACAAACACCTCTTTAGAATTTTAGTATAAATTAGCACTCTGTCTGCAACTTTGTCTGCAAATTTAGTCAATTTTCTAAAACCCGTAATGAACGCCTTCATCTACCAGCTACTCACCGTATATTTTATAATAACTTCGTATTATAATATAAATGTTCATAATGTAACACGATCATTGTAAATATAATGTGGGTTTATACTAAGACTTGCACATATTGACAATCCGTAACGATTGCAACCGTCAATAACTAATCAATGTAATTACAATTAAGAAAAATATGCATGAATGTTTGTAAAGGCGATAAATACGAGTAGCCTACGTAACAAAATGAACCATGTTTTGTATACAAATAGAATAAGATCATTTGTAAACAGGATTGTATTTACTTATGTTTTTAAATAAAGACCTTGATAAATCAATCAATCAATGTATTTACTTAAACTTTCTCCAAGAATTGCACTATCTTTTAGTGAAAACCATATAAATATTCGTTCAGTTGGTTTTGAGAAAATCAATTACATACAAACACAGCCTTTGGAGACTTTTCATAACATTTCATAGTAGGAACATTTTGTAAAGTATTTTAACATAAAAACACAACATTCATTTGCTTTAGGCAAACTGTACGGGTACAAACTATTCAAGGAATAAAAAATAATTTCGACCATTTGTGGTATTACTGCAGGATGAGGCCTTAAACGTCCCCAAGAGTAATCCTGGGCCCCGAGATAATGTTAGTCGGTTCCATTTAAATATCAAATAAAGATATTGAAATGTATTCTCTCCTGGGACTACGTCTAGTCTAGATCTGTTAGTCTCGGTAAACTAAGAAAAAAACTGAGCTAGAATTCTCTCTTTTTTGTTTTGTTTTTGAGATGTTTATTATTGAGAGGCTAAAAATACATAAATATAAAAATAAAAAATTAAAATCAAACAAAACTACATATTATAGAGCATCGAAAAATTCATCCTTAACGCTGTCAAGCTGCTAATGTGAGAGACTGGTGGCGTTGCTTCTCTGTATAGCAATACTTAGCCTCTGGCCAAGGTAAAATCCAGCTCTTGGGTCACGGGAAGCGTGAATTCTCTCTTTGCATTTTAATAGTTATTTATGCAACTGTTGTATAATCAGGGGTATTAAAACACGAATGTGGGTTTATCACACGAGGCGTAGCCGAGTGTGATAATAGTATCACATGAGTGTTTTAATACCTAATTATAACGGTTGCATACAAGACTTTATCTACAATCATGCTGTGAATCCTCTATAAAAGATTCTCATAACATACCATATTTGCATACCATATTCGAGTGAAAAAATGGCGGGATATAACACGATAAGACGAGTTGTTCTTTTTTCAAAATTTTAGCGATCTGGTGGTGAAAATGTCATTGCATGAGAATGTTCTTTTTTTGAAATTCATTATAACACGCGTTTGGATGATATAATGATCATTATATCATTGTGTGTTTTAATGTTGGCAATAAGCTAATTGTTATAGGTTCTTTTATAGAGGATTAATAACATGATAGTAGATAAAACCTTTTTTTATTCTTCTGTGGCAATGTTTTTGTTATTAAAAAGTAAAAAAATCATGGAATAAATAAGTATTACTTGCACGTTTATTTTAGCTCTTGCATGTTTTTTATTTAACAATAAGTTCGCGTCTGATCACGAAAATATGATATTGTCAGGAGAAAACTGTTAGTATATAAATCATTGCTTGTCAAAATATAATACTGCGTTCACCTGAAAATATGTCTTTTATCTCGTTTCTGCGAAGTTCTATAGTAATAAAACTTGTACAAGAATATTGAAAATATGTAGATACTTCTTATTCTTTCACGATACATGTTTTTTCTCTTTAGTATATGTTGGGCCAAACTTCCATGGGAGCTCTATTATCAATCGCCTTTGTAGAATTGGATTGAAAAACAAATTTTGAGAAATTGGAAATGGCCACGTGCCAAAAGAAACTAGCTGTATTATTCTTAAGTTCGATTTATAGTATGCTTTAAAGTTTTCTGTAACGATTTTCATTACTTAAATGTAAGTCTAATCTATTTGAGAATAAAAGCTTGTATAGTATAAAAAATGGCATCCGAATAAAAGGTGTACTTTGATCTACTTTCGAATTCTGTCTCATACAAAGAAACGCCCACTGTTAAATTCACCTTAAAGTCTTTCAGAGTTCGTTTGGTGAACCACATAATTTTATTAGTTGGAACCGACTGGCTCTGTGGGGGCGATTCTAAAGCGTGGGAGTAAAGGTCTCCATAGTTTGGTCTGGGAAAATAAATTATAATGAAAACAAGAAATCTGTGTAAAGGTGAAGACTCCAATAGAAAATGATGACGCTTATTTGGAGACACATCGATGTAACTGATTGTCATTTTCAGGAGAGCGATTATATGTGTGTGTTGTTGTGATATGTATGTGTGCTTATGCGTGTTTTAAGTACAATAAGTAAATAAATAATTGCTTTAAAACCTACACTGGTTTACAGGAAATATGAGTACCTACTCAATATTATTTTTGAGACAATAATGACATCGCAACAAAAAACCGTAGAACACGGTATTTTATTCAAATATTTTGATTAATATCATGTAATTGGACTGTTTATAATGTCTGTCCACTATTTGAACAACTATTCCATTAAAAAACTACTTTTATAATTCAACGCCATTTTTAATTTCTTCAGTAATTAAATTAGGGTTGTGACACACTCGCTGAGATTAGATTAACGTGTGCAAATATAGAAATGGGTACCTGTAACCTTATGCGTAGGTGGCTCTTAAAAATAAAACTGGGTCCCTGATTAACTTAGAAAGGATGCGATAAATGTGGCCTGTGTGGTCACACCTGTGTGTTTGCTGTAATTTTAACTGTACTATTTCCGTCTGCACATTCAGAGGTATTTTTACCACAATGACGAATTTAGGAACAGATAAATTTAAAATTGTAATTTTGTCCCGCATGTATTTACAATTTTATTTAGATTTACTCAATGTTTTAGATTCATTATATCTTTTAGGAATACTTATTGTGGTCTTCGCCAAAAACTGGAAATACATGCTGGATTCTTGTATTTTCAACGGGTCAGAGCCCATTCGTACCCTAAGATTCGCACCCTGGGTCGCGGGACCAAGGGATTACCGTGACCCTAGTACGTAAAGGGCTATTGAAGGACACCGTGGATTTTAGTCAGTACAAGTCTGACAGTCCCTCCCGCCCTGCCCTGGGTGGGAGGACTCATTTGATGATTTTACCACGATAAAAAAAAAAAAAAAACGACGGGTTGCACTCTGGGAGTGCCGGCAGAAGTGAAAACTTGAATAGTAATTGTTGGAAATATCTTGTGAACAGATTTTAGTAAAACTCGCAAAAATGGTTGACTTTTTATTTCAATAATTTTCCAATGTGACGTACATCTTTTATAAACAATGTTACCTAGCAACGAATGTATCCAGCATACAAACTTCTTTAAAAGTAATAAAGTCACACGAACATTCACGCAAGCGCCCTGCGCCGTCCTACGCTTTTTCGGTCAGGGTCACGTGTCCTGACGCGAGTTTAAGATTTTATACCCATTACAGAAAAGTGCTCAACGCCGCTAAAGAAGTTTTCACTTCAAAAAAAAAGATTCGCACCCTGTGCGTATAATGACTACCATAAAATACTTTGATACCCTTAATTCTTTTACCAAATATATATACTTAACACAAGAAAAATAAAGTCCATAATTACAATAGCACTAGCTATTTTAGTCACGACTGCACTTCAAATTGTAATCGAACACCAAATGTAGTAAATGATCACCAAATCTAAACGAGCAAATTAATTGAGCTGTTGAGCGACTGGAAATACAGTTCGGGACTTGCTGGCACCCCGACTCGGCCAACTTAGGTTAGAAGAGGATGGCGGGGTCTGAAAGACCCCGCCATCGTCATGCTACTGCCAATGTGAGCTCCTTATACTCTGCTCATTAGTGCAATTTTCGGGATTTTGTCCATCGGTATTTTAAAATTCGGGATTTTGATACGTACCCAATAATTTGGTGTTCATTAACTATTTTTGGGTTAACAATGATTTATTTGGAGTCAGTTTACTTAAATAGGATAGCAAGATGTAAACATTTAGGTTATAATTTTACGTTAAAATGATGTTTTAGTTTTGGTGATCATTTACTACTTTTGGGTTAACAATGATTTATTTGGAGTAATTTTGCTTAGATAGGAAAGCGAGATGTTAAAACTTTGGCTGTAAATTTACATTTAAAATGCGGGTTTAATTTTGATGATCATTTACTATTTTTGTCTGTTAATTGTTACTATATCAGGTCG
The DNA here is from genome assembly GCA_943136025.2 of Agrotis puta. NCBI lineage: Eukaryota > Metazoa > Arthropoda > Insecta > Lepidoptera > Noctuidae > Agrotis > Agrotis puta. The sequence continues at coordinate 8,275,612 of OW964186.2, read as the reverse complement.
TAAGTTAAACATAAGCCTAATATTAACAATACTGTTTATTTCGTTAGACGAACTTCATTTAAAAAAACCGGCCAGGTGCGAGTCGGACTCGCCTTTAAAGGGTTCCGTAGCAGCAAGTAACATTATATAAAAGTTGGTTGTAACTTTGAAAGATAAATTGCGGTTTACGATTTATGACGTATTAAAAAAAAATGTAAGTTGGTACGCACAATATTGAGTGATTTACCATGTTATTTTAATATCATGGACTTCTTATAGGTTTTCCTATAATCTATCCCACCAAAAACATTAAAATAATGTAAAAAAATGCCAAGTCTCTCGATGCAGTCTTTCCATCGTAAAAAGTTTTGAGATCTCATAGAAGCCAAGTCCTATTCAAATTATTTTGTAGTTATAAATCAACATTTAGTAATTGTATCAATAGTTTTCTTTATATTATAATTATAGTGACTTGGCAATGAGCACAAGAAGAAACAAAACGGCATATTTGGAGTTGAAAGTCACACACCGCATGCGTAAACATTAATATCACAAAATTAATTTTCTTTTGGTTTATCCGTGTCGTCCCAACCGAATTTCGGCAACGGCAGTCAGTCTCATCCAAGACTAGTAAACTGCGCAGGACTGCTCATTGGACTGGACAGGGTGCTCATTGCCAAGTCACTATAATTATAATATAAAGAAAACTATTGATACAATTACTAAATGTTGATTTATAACTACAAAATAATTTGAATAGGACTTGGCTTCTATGAGATCTCAAAACTTTTTACGATGGAAAGACTGCATCGAGAGACTTGGCATTTTTTTACATTATTTTAATGTTTTTGGTGGGATCTCATTTATTTTTTGTAAGTGTATTTCTTTCTTTTTTTTTAGGTGACCTCATAATTTCTTGGACTTCAGCTACTGCTTTGCTTAGAACCCATTCTCTATCTCTTTTGTTTCTTTTCAACGAGCTAAATAAACATAAATCTACTAACTTACAAAATAAATATAACTAAACTAAATAACACGTAAACAACTAGATATTGTAACTACCTATGTCTATGTTATATTAATAAACTATTCGCCTAAATAACTGTTTCAGTAACAATAATAAATCTACTATCTAATCCGGCTAACTTAAGTTCTCCGAATATAGCTACAATATTTTTTTAGTTTCGAAATGGTTTTTCATAGGTAGGTGGCGCTATCAAATGAAAATTATCGAATTATTTTAAAGTACTACTTATACTGCGCTCGGTAACGAAACCATAGCGCGATTCAGACAGGTACAACGCCATCTATCGAGCGCGCATACAATCGAAATTTATCGCAATACAATGGAGTTTTAGCTTTATTAATTTAATGAATTATGAACTTTATGTATCAATTAATTATAGTCTATGTATTACATTTTTATTATTCTTTTCTATTCCATGTATTTATTCATCCAATTGAATACTTAAACAACGAACAAAGTTAACAATGCAGTCAAAATCCATACATAATGTTCTTGCCAAACCGCAAATATAAAATTGTTTTCTATGGTATATTATTTTTTAATGTTTTTATAATTTTTCCTTTATATGTGGCTAATGACCTATCTTGGTGCAAAATTTGAAGTTTCTAAGTCTGCTAGAAGTACCTTAGATTTTTGATGATCGGTCAGTGAGTCAGTGAGTCAGTGAGTCAGTGAGTGAGTGACAAAATGGTGTAACTTTGATCGACCGTAACTCCTAAACTATTAATTCAATTGGCATGTAATTTCGAACTTAAGCTTGTTCTAATGCCTACTATTATTCACCGAAAACCTAAACTCCTAGCTTTGTCCACGTCGAAGATATAGGGGGGGCAAAACAGCCGCGAATCGCATCGAGAAAAGATGGTACGGCCGTGCCCGTTTTGCTCGAGACTTGGCTGGGGCACTGCCGTGCCCCCAGATAAGGAGAAAACTAATTACTGTATTTTTTTCAAAATTTTAGGTTCAGTAGTTTCGGAGATAAGGGGGGGGGGGAATGGTCAATTTTCGTCTATTTTCTTGAATAACTTGGAAACTATTTATTTTAAAATTACAAAAAAATACATTTAAGATCTTCTCAACAAGACCTTTCATTTGATATGCCACACGATGCAGTTTTCAGATTTTTTTTTTTTAATTTTCCCCTTCCCCCCCAAAAATGACCCCCCATATACAGATTTCATCTGCTCACGTCACACCTCTGTGTTTGGGTCACAGGAATTGATATGTGTACCAAATTTCAACTTAATCGGTCTAATAGATTCGGAGATAATTGACTGTAAGCGACGGACGGACAGACACACGAGTGATCCTATAAGGGTTCCGTTTTTGTATTCAGACGTACGGAACCCTAAAAAGACCAAAAACACATTGAACAGTCTCATATTCGCAGTCACTTTCAAGAACCAATATGTCACCGAGGCAGCCACAACATACAAACAAAACACCTTATCTATTTTATAACCCGTTTTTTTTTAACAGGCCATTCGTAGAGAGACAATATTACAACGTAAGCCTATCGACAGGTTATATTATTATCATGACGGATTATCATTGATCAATGATCAATGCTCTTTTTTCAATGATCTGTTATGATTTATTAAATTAATTCCGTTAATTAACTGTTCATAAGTGTACTATGTTAACCGTTTCTTATGTAAAATATAGCTAATTTTATCTCAGGGGACCGATAGGCACCTGAATAGGTGCCGAATCTTTAACTTATATTGTATATATATTACAGGGTACGAATGGGTACCTTAAAAATAATATTTTTTATTAAAATATTAATTGGTCCCCTACCAGGAGACCAATGGGCACCTATATAGGGGCCGAATCCACAACTTTTATGCTGGGGGACGAATTTTAGGGTACGAATGGGCTCTGACCCTTTTCAACACTTTTGTTATTTGTTCAGCCTTTGTCAAACAGGCGAAAGTGAAGCGAGTCCGAAGCGATACCGAACCGAAGCGAGACATCAGTCCGATAGTTCTGTCACGCTATCGGATCGCTTTCGCTTTTCTATGTGACTGGATTCACACAATTCCATACATTACAAATAGAAACGTCACGCTTCGCATTCGTCACGCCAGTATGTTTGACAAAGGCTTAAATACTTCTATAATCAAACGCCGCCAGTTAAAACAAAATATAAAACAATTGAAAATGAGTTAACGATAAATAGAAAATGAAAACCAATTTAAATTACTAGTCATGAACCCATAAAGATTAATTTGTTGATGAAACATAATTAATATTTACATAATTACCTATCCTTTATACTGGGTTCAATTAGTGAAAGATTTTTTTTTAATTGATTCAATAATTTTGGAGATAACCTAATACTAATCAAATGGCATGGATAGATGGCTGAACGATCGACTTCTGCACTGCGTATCCCGGGTTTGATTCCCGCACGTAACCATTACTTGTTTGATCCTAATGATAGGCCTTGGTGTTTGTATATGTGAGTTTAAATGTTTGAGAATGCACCCAGGTGCAGTAGTTTCAAGTATAGGGCAGCAAACTTAAAAAAAACGATGGGTTGCACTCTGAGAGTGCCGGCAGAAGTGAAAACTTGAATAGTAATAAACACACACGAATATTCGCGCAAGCGCCCTGCGCCGTCTTACGAATTTTCGATCAGGTCACGTGTCCTGACGCGAGTTTAACATTTTTTACCCATTCCAAAAAAAGTGGCCGCTAAAGAAGTTTTCACTTCAAAAAAAGCCTCCCCTATATAATATTAGTATTAAAGGCCCAAACAATTGTAATATCTAAAATCTCAAAAACAAATACTATCACACTCTACCCAAAAGATCAACGAGTAGTGTTACATAAGTGGTTAAGACCCTAGCTACTCGTATATTTATTCTAAGAGAAACGGTCTTACCATCAGATTAAGCACTATTTATGTCGGTTCCTATTCCATTAGACTTTTTGGTCGGCCATTTAACTCCTGCAGAATGTTTTTACAACAACTCAAGAATCCAAGGGACCTAAAACCGTAACACCATGTTTACGCAGTTGGGTAAAAAAATACGACGATGTTTTGCTTGTGTCCCTGAGTTTGCGAATTCTTAAGTTAGAGCGGCCGTTTATTTATTGTTGATATTAATTTGTAATGTTTTTGTTGTATTAAATTCTTGCTTAATTATGTTGGACTGCGGAATTCAATTTAATAGACTCGCCTGTCTTATTTATCTTCGTTAATTTTGATCTTGCAAGTTGCCAAAAGCCCCTTTTAGACAAAGCAAGAACTTGCCTGCAAGTTAGACAAAATTGCGGTCTACTGATGGATAATGAACGCATACCGCATTGTAGTGAAACTTGCATGCAAGTTCATGTGTTATCTAAATGGGCCTTTAGATAAAGTGTTCTTCTATTTTCAAATAATTTCTCATAATAGAAGTTAAACTAAACACGAATGCGCATTCTTGTTCCGATCCTCGCTCGATCGCATTCTTTTGGTGTAAACAGACACAAAGCATTTATTTGTTCATTGTTCTTTATTGTTCGCCTGGATTCGATGGAATGTCCTAGCTGTTCAAATTATTTTACTACGTGAGATGTGAGGAATTCTTTGTCTTTTTTTGTCGACGAAAAATTTGGTCTTTAAAACTGTAGTTTTTATTTAGCAATCACCTCATACTGGGAGGCAGTAATGCTAGCCAAGAACGTGATGACCGGATGCGGGAGGGATAGAAAATCGTACACGCGGTGATGCCAAGGGGATTGGACGTCGTGAAACCATTACCGGCTATCGCAGGCGTGGGTATGTGGACGGCGAGAAATGGGTACCACACCGTCCGATCAAGGACCATGAAAGGGTCGACGTTAGTCAGTACGAGTTTGATAGTCTCTTTCGCTCCACCCAGGGTGGGAAAACGTATTTGATGATTTTATCACCAAAAAAAAAGGTATGTGCATACGGTTATGATTGTTCAATTATTTTACGCAATTTTCGCTTCACGTATCAATAAATATAAAGATGATATTGGAATGTCGTACTCCAATTTAGTAATTGATCGACGTGGGAAGACCTCTAAAGCCAATCCAGCGTGACTAATTACCATCGCATAGCCTTGTGCAAGACATATTATCATGGAAGGGCATGTATCGAGTGCACACGGGGCGTGTCCCGTGTTCCACGTCAAGGTTCCCGGCATTGAAACGCACTATAAATACTCAAAGGCTTTTAATAACCCCGGGATTAAAGGATTAAATTGCCACAGTGTCTTTGAGAACAGTATTACAACTTGGCTGTTTGTATGCTCTTAGTAAACCAATTGTGAACCAAACTGTGATAAATTAACGGCCACGGATATACACGGATCATTTCTGGATATTATTTACATGTCTTAAGGTGGGTCGCTAGCAGGACTGCCCCGCTTGGGCAGAGCACCGCCGTGTCCTCACGACGGCGATAGGCGGAGACCTCTCGCGCCCGGCATTGGTCGAGGCCATGCTGCGGGGCGAGACGGAGTGGGAAGCGGTCGCCTCCTTCTGCGAAGCAGTCATGCTCGTGAAGGAGGAGGCGGGCCGCCTGAGGGAGAGGACAGCGTCCTCCCTCCACCCCAGCCGCAGTGGTAGGCGCCCACGTCGTCGGACGTCGCGAGACGATCTCCGGCCACCGTAGGCGCGGGCATGCGGGCGGCGAGTAATGGGCGACTCGCTGTCCGACCATGGACCATGCCCGGGTCGACGGCGCGTTGTGTTCCACGCGCGCCTCAAAGAGTGTCAGCATAGTGACGGGGCCTGTAGAGGGCCAAAGCCTGCTGGGGTCGCGGGACCAAGGGATTACCGTGACCCCGGTACGTAAAGGGCTAGTGAAGGACACCGTGGATTTTAGTCAGTACAAGTCTGACAGTCCCTCCCGCCCTGCCCTGGATGGGAGGACTCATTTGATGATTTTACCACGATAAAAAAAAAGGTGGGTCGCTAAGGAGCCGAGCATACGCCGACCCGGTCTATTTGCGGTGCCAAGTGTGGAAGTACAATATCCTATAAAAATCACCTCGATCGCTTTTGTGTTAGTCAAAAAACCGACGACAGGCGGGGCATAGCCGAGCACTAACCGAACGCTTCGAACGTTCGGTTCGTGCTCGTTTGTTTGAGGTTCGAAAGTTTGTCAACACTACACAAAGTGCTCCGCTCGTATTCAGCTCGTGCTCGGCTCCCAAATGTAGACCCACCTTTACTTCTTATCTGACTGTTAATGAACAGTGAAATGCCGTCTTTGTTTTCATTTAATTCATTTAAAGGAGGCAAATCTGTTAACAGCCTAAGGTTGAACACCTACATAGGTGGTATGCTAAAACCACAAGTGGCAAGTCACTAGGCATGCTCTCCATTATCAAACAGTGTGTGCAAGCGTGTGCCAAGTCTTCGCGCCTTGACAACAACGTAAAACAAAACAAAGACATTGGTACCCCGGCACGCACCAATGTCTTTTAGAATTCATGTGCGTATTATAAATTAATTATCACTTGCTAAAAACGGTGAAGGAAAACATCGTGAGGAAACCAGCACACCTGAGAGATTTTTCAACGGTGTGTGAAGCCATGTCAGAGGCCTACGGGCGGTTTAAACTCTGACACCAGGTTGTTCATCAACCACACGATAAGAAGAAGAAGAAGACAACAACGTATGAATAATGCAGTGTGGAGTGGTCCTCTTGGTTAAGGTACAAGAGTACAGGTTTCGTTGCCTTTTGACACAGGATGGTAAAAATGTGTAGAACACGCTCGTGTAACGTGACAAGACACTTACATTATGTCGACAAGTATACGACCATACATACACACGATATAAAAGACGATGTTTTGGCGTTGTGTCGTGATTCGAATGTTTTGTAGAGAAATCTATGCCGTGTATATCTTTCAAGAACACAAACATACGGCGATGTTGAACATAGAGTATTCAAGAAAAAGTGGTTTTGAATATTATGGCGGCCTATTCGGCGGGTAACGCAGCAGATGTCATTTTGTATCAAATGCGACGGACAGCGACGCGGGCTGCTTCTTCATAAACCTTGTACTGACGGGCCATACAACTATGGTATTATTCGATAGTTTCGTTGACTTTTCGAAGTTGTGTTACTGAGCCTTTATAACATTATAAACTGTGGCCTGAAATCCAGCCCTTACAGGGTCAAATCCGTAAATTGTTTGATGTTGTGATACTGAGCCCTCTTATTATAAGCTGTGGCATTATGAGGTCAACTGCTCCCCCTATCCTTGGGATCAACGGGATGTAACATGAGTTGTCAATATAATGTTACATAAAACGCAAAATCTCCTTGTAAACAATCCCGGATTTGATCCTAAAGGGTTAGTCGAAGTGACGTGAGTAAATATGTCTATTTATACATATCCGTGCTATTTGCTCCTGTTTGCTAAACCGATATTGTTTACTCGTCGTCACAAGCAGACGCCATGACACAAGAAAGCGATCTCACTCTCACAGATTTTTTTCTCTTTATTTATTGGATTTTATGATACAGTGATAATGTCACCCTAGCGATCTGACTCAAATTTGTGAATTTCAATAAAAATATTATTTAAAATGGAATTAGTAAATACTTTAAACATTAAAGAACAGTTTTTCAATGTCATACGTCATAATCAGGCCTATTACTAAAGTTTTGTGACAAATTTTTCAAGATTATTCCTAATTTTGTGTCGGATAAATTACTTTCTAGTCAGTAGCCTAGACGTAGCGTAAGCGCCAACAGGACGCCATTTGTTTATAGTCGCTTGCAACGTCCTGATAGCGCTTGCATTACGTTAGTGTTGTGTTAAGTATGCGTAAAGTGTGTATGTCCCCATTATACCTCGCGTCCCGTCTTATACACTGTTCCCCTATGTGTAGGTAAGCAGGTGCTTACCTTAATTTTAAAAAATTGGGCTACGGAACTCAGTAAGGCAGTAGCTCTATATAAAATATTGCCATTCAGCCACATTAGAAAAATAAAACTTGCAATCGGGGAAGTGCTAGGCAGATGATGATAATTATCTACTTCGACGTCGATGAGTAGCACAAACATAAACTTTTAAAATAAGTGAAAGAAAAAGTCTTAACATTCTTTGCACTGATAACTTCATTAACTAGCTCTCTACAAATTAATGAAACGCAATCGTTACGCAATAAATGATCGGTATATATCACTGGAGTAAAGTACTATGGGCCCCTTCACTTATCTCGGACGAATTAATCTAAGCCGAGGAGGTTGGCTCCGAACAATTAATGGTTTGTGGGCGCACAAGAAACTCCATACCTAAGACCCCACACAACAGCTGATGCTATATATTATTATCTTAGATCTATTTTTTAATATCTTAGACCAGGACGCATACCACATCTGGGCTTTTAATCTCTAATGCCTTTGTCAAACAGACAGGCGGAAGCGAAGCGAGTCCGAGGCGATACCGAACCGAAGTGAGACGTCAGTCCGATAGTTCTTTCACGCTATCGGATCGCTTTCGCTTTTCAATGTGGCTGGTTTCAAACAATTCCATACATTACAAATAAAAACGTCACGCTTCGCATTCGCAACGCCTGTCTGTTTGACAAAGGCTTAATCACGAAACCCGTGGTTTCGGCCTTAGCGACAGACGTTTTGACAACGAGTCCGAACTTAAAATGAATGATATTACGGTTTGACAGATCCTTTTTTACTTTACCACCACTCACGATTTGATGTAATGATATAGACACTAGCGGTGCCACCCACCCCGTTAAAATGACTAGTCGCGGCGGTATTATCCATCTGCAATTTAATTTTGACGTTACTTACGTTCGTACATCTGTATTCGTTCCCGTGTTTTCGTTGACGGACTTAAGTAAACGCCCTTGTTCGAAGCGGCCCGAAAAAAGAGTCCATGCAAGGTACTGGGGGAGGCATTTGCCCAGCAGTGGAACAGGACAGGCTATGGAAAAAAAGTTACTCACGAAAGCTGACAATTAGAGCGAACTTAGACTTAACTCAAGTCGAACTCAGTTTGTGCTTTATCAGAAAACAAAACTTATTATTTTATAGTTAATGTGCATATTCTAACAAGAGACTATGATGATATACTGATATTTCGCAATGAGTTCGCAACAACTTATCGCAAACGAGCTGTTGGCATTTATACAGAATGCCATCGATACTATGGACGAGGTGAGCATCATGCAGATATGCAAGTCGAGCTTCAAAGAAGATGAGATTAGCAGAGGCAAGATGTTACTGTTCCAGACGACTGGGAAACTCAGTGAAATGCCATCTCGGAGGAGAGATGGTACAGAGAAGAGTGTCCAAGACATCATCACCTTTCTAAAGGTGACCGACCCTGACGACGTGCCGACTTTCGTAGCGAAAGAGCTACATAAGTTACCGCCCGTCACATTCGATCACGTAGATGTCACCAGGCTCCTGAAGGATATTAAATCTCTCAAGTCAAGCCTGGCTGAAGTACAGTGTAAGTTGGAGAAGTCAGAAGATACCATCCAAGAATTACGTGCCGAGATAGTGTTGCTACGCAGTACTGTTTCGGAAAGTAGGTCAAATGACGGAGTCAACGTACACAAGAATTTTGCATCGGCGAAATTGGATTCGTCGGCGATTGCAGCTATTGAGGGCGATGCACCGAGCCCCGCTGCCCCCTGCCCCTCTGCAGAGAACACGACCCGCGGAGCTATGTCGAACCCCAAACTAGCTTACGCCGCAATTGCTGCCTCAAACAAACCAGCTAAAGGGGGAAAGCAGAACCGTCGCTATGAAATCCTTCGTAGCAATCCAACCCAGCCCTGTTCAGTGAAGCAAGTGTGTGATGAGGATGGCTTCATCAAAGTTCAGAAGAAGAAGAAGAAGCCTACTTGTCGCAATCAATGCGGTACTGGACTGACAGGACCAAATATGCTGCTACGTCCAGCGATACCTACGACGTTGCTGTATGTGTCCCGACTACATCACTCCACGAAGGTTGAGGAGATCGTGGAGTATGTAAAACTGAAAACCAACTGGACCTTGAGGGTCGTGAAGTTGGAGCCGCATAATATCACGAACTTCAACTCATTTGTGGTGCGGGTCCCAACACAGCATCTCGACACGTACCTCAAGGAAGAGTTTTGGCCGAAGGGAGTAGTCTACCGACGTTTTCGCGGCAGGCTACGCGACACCGCGCAGTGTAACACGACACCGTCACTTCGTGTGCAGTAGTTTTATGTTTTTGTCATGTTGTTATATGTATTAGTATATTGTTTATATTTATTTTTGTATTGTATTTTATATGGGCCTCTGATGCCTGCAATAAATGAAATAATAATAATAAAAGCGTAGTATACAAATAAGGTCATCAATTTTATTTTATTTATTTTTTATCTTGGTAAAATCATCAAATGAGTCCTCCCACCCAGGGCAGGGCGGGAGGGACTGTCAGACTTGTACTGACTAAAATCCACGGTGTCCTTCTCTAGCTCTTTACGTACCGGGGTTACGGTAATGGGAAAGTCCCGCGACCCCGGCAGGCTATGGCCCTCTACAGGCCCCGTCATTATGCTGACACTCCTTGAGGCGCGCGTGGAACACAACGCGCCGTCGACCCGGGCATGGTCCATGGTCGGACAGCGAGTCGCCCATTACTCGCCGCCCGCATGCCCGCGCCTACGGTGGCCGGAGATCGTCTTGCGATCAATTTTATTTTAATTAGATCCAATTTTCATTGCAGTCAGTTAAAGAGCTAAGTCGAAGAATGCTGTATAGGTCTGACAATTAGAATAAGCTCAAGTTAAGCTTAATCGCGTCGCGTGAAGGAAACCTTATTGCGATTATATTATGAATGTGTATAATGTGACAAGATGCTATAATCAACAAAGCAAAAAAAAAGTTCTTAAGAAGTAAAGTTTGAGCTAAGTCTAAGTTCACTCCCCGGGTTGACGGCGCGTTGTGTTCCACGCGCGCCTCAAAGAGTGTCAGCATAGTGACGGGGCCTGTAGAGGGCCAAAGCCTGCTGGGGTCGCGGGACCAAGGGATTACCGTGACCCTAGTACGTAAAGGGCTACTGAAGGACACCGTGGATTTTAGTCAGTACAAGTCTGACAGTCCCTCCCGCCCTGCCCTGGGTGGGAGGACTGATTTGATGATTTTACCACGATAAAAAAAAAGTCTAAGTTCACTCCCTAGTTTTCAAAAGACAGAGCTCAAATGCACATAAATTCTAATAAAAGTAAACGATGACCGGGTTTAGCACGTTTTGGGAAAAGGGATTTCATGTTCGATCGTCTGGTGGCCACTCCCATCCTCCACCATCTTTCCCAGGGGCCACTTTCATTACTGCCAACCGCCCTGGTGCATCTTACGTGAAGTTTTATATATCTCTTTAGCAGTCTCCGAGAGAACAAAGGGGATAGTTTATTGTTTTGCTCGAATGTCGTTTGTTTTTGTAGGAAACATTTATTTTAATGTTGTGGTCGGGAAATCTGGTATTAATGTGCTGGATTAAGATTTGAAAATAGTTTTAAGGAAGTTATAAGTAATTTGTAAATCTGTTGCTACACACGGCTCCGTCTGCGGGTGATTCAAAAATGATCCCATGGGAACGTATCTACACTAATATATGAAGTTAGTTTGGTTGAATGTGCTAATCTCAGGACCGAATTGAAAAAATACATTTATAATAAATGTCTGTGTTGGATAGTCCATTTATCGAGAAAGGCTATAGGGTATACTAGCACTTTGCCCGCGACTTCGTCCGCGTGGGTTACGTACTTTCCTAATTCCCCCTTTTCACCCCCTTAAAGGTTAAATTTCCAAAAACCCCTTCTTAGTGCTCCCCTACATTATAATAGGAAGCCGAGTGCAAAATTTCACATTCCTAGCCCCAGTAGTTTCGGCTGTACGTTGATATGTCAGTCAGTCAGTTCTCCTTTTATATATATAGATATATATAGATAACAACTTTTAACGAACAATAGGAGCCGAGCAGCGGGTGAAATCACGGGGAAGAGCTAGTACTGGGATATACCTATACAGTATAAAGATATACACAATACTAACGTAGCGCAAGCGCCAATAGGATGCCATTGGTTAATGGCCGCTTGCAAATGGGGTCCTGATAGCGCTTCCACTACGTTAGTGTTCTGTTAACTATGCCTAAAGAGTGTATGTCCCCATTATATCTCACATCCCCGTCTTATACACTGTTACCCTAGGCTACTGACTAGAAAGTAATTTATCAGACACAGAATTAGGAATAATCTTGAAAAATTTGTCATAAAACTTTAGTAATAGGCCTGATTATGACATATGACATTGAAAATCTCACATTATACCTCACATCTCCGTCTTGTACACTGTTCCCCTAAACTTTTCACAGGACCAAATTTTATCAAGATCCGTTCAGCTGTTCTGACGTTATTAAATAACAACATCCATCCATCCAAATATCTAAATTTTCGCATTTATAATATTAGCAAGGTCAGTATATATAATTCAGAAGGCTCAGAATTTCAAAGTGTAGTACTGGCCAAAGAAAAAAGCCTTATCAAAAATGTATCGAAATCATGAGTGCTGAACAGTGGCACCTCGCAAATGACTATGAAACATATTTGGACTTGAAGTCCAACCTTGCAGTAACCTTCAACATTGAAGACAGTTTTGAAAAGCCGCCTAAAGAAAAAGAAACTATTTTTCTACTGGCATTCAGGACATTACTTTCTTTCTTAACTTAAACAACTTACCCAGTACAATAACATGAAAACAAGCCCCATTGTCATCCGAACACAATAAATAAGTTGCAAAGTGATACAAGACAACATTTTATTAGTTTCACACTCACACAATATTCCAGCAATATACTTCGTAAGTCTTACAAGGATCCCGCCCGATTTCCAACTAAGCAGAGCTGTGAGCATAGTTCATATCCCAGCTTAACCTGGATTTGAGCACTGAGAGCAAACAGACATCCGTGTCGCCACTTCAAGTAGCGACGAAGATGCGAGTGCCTGTCTCAGGCAATCGTACGCTTATCCTAAAACTAAACATCAAGGTATAGTACACTCTATCGCTGCTAAATAAGGGGTATTATTGCTCGATTTTGAAAATCTTTGAAATTATTATCGTCTATTAGCAGGTAGATTAGTCTGGAGACAATCTAATGTAAAACAATTGTTGTAGTTATAATATACTAATGATGGTTAATTATTTTCTGAAATAAATTAGAAAAGCTTTTGAAACAAGTTCGTTACAGAATACTACATCAATTTCTCTTATGTTGGTACCTAATGAACGTAATTCATCATCATCTGCCTAGCCTTTTTCCCAACTATATTGAAGTCGGCTTCCAGTCAAAACAGATGCAGCTGAATATCAGTATTTTACATGGAGCGACTGACTGTCGGACCTGCACAACCCAGTAACTGGGTAATACGATACCCCATGGGAAGACTGGTTATCACTCTTTTGAGCTTCTGACTAACAGTAACGACTCAGAGATCTACAAATAACAGCCGGGACCAACGGCTTTACGTGCTTTCCGAGACACGGAGGAAACTCGCTATGACAGATGGTCACCCATCCGCAGATCAACCTCGGCAAGCGCGGCTTAACCCGGAAGATCGGCCTGTGCATATTAATTTAGCCACGATCTCTTCAATAGTATCTAATTAACGGAATTAGCCTATGATATTCCCACTTCTGGGATACAAGCCCTCTCTCCGTCAGGGCTGTATTCCACTACGCGGTTAATGCTGTCACGTGTCTTCGAATTTTTGGACATGCCGTTTTCCTCACGATGTTTTCTTTCACCGTTTTGAGAGCAATGGTGAAATAAATTACATAAAGTAATGCGTCTGACGGGGTTCGCACAATAACCCGATACCGCTGGGCCACTTTTGTTCTGACTTATTTTTGTATAAAATAAGATATAATTATAGAAGGTTTCATTGAATTTTTGCTTCCAAGAAACTGTTTATTTATTTCAAAAGACTTTTGATGCCAACAATCTTAACTTGAAAGAGTATTATAATATCATTAAAGAAAAACATTGAAAGTCTAGTCAAGTATATTTCCCAGTATTTTCAACGATTCTTAGGGGTTAAAATTTCAGTATTTAAAAGTATTAAGTGTTCAAATGAAATTTGAAATTTGGGAAGAAATCCGAAGAAGCTCAGATTCTAAAATCTGAGCTTGCTTTGCTCTGCAATCTGCGTCTGAAATAATGTGTGAAATAATTATGTTTTAACTTTGAGATTTTCTTATTTAGTTCTTAACTAGGTATAGTTAATAGTATAAGTAAGATTCATAAAAGATCCTTGATTAACTTAAGTATAAAAATGTTTAGACTTTTGAATGTCTAGAAAAAAGTATTTCTTGACTTTTTCTTTACATTATTTAGTTGAATGACAACACCAAAGCTCGTTGGATTCTTTACTTTTGTCTATTAATCTGTTATCTCTATGTATATGTGAATTATAAAAATTGCATGCTCAGGACAATCTCAGTCAGCACAGATAAAATTTAAATGGAGAAGAAGTGCAGCAATTTTATTTTTCATATTTAAATGAATTATATATTAATTATATTATACTGGCCGACCACTAGTTTATTTAATGGCGTACAGATCTCTAACAAAAAACAAATTCACAAAATGGATCAACGATCATTGAATTATTGAAAATACTTTATTACTTCTCCATCACGATTAAAACAAAATGCTTGTAAGCATTTTTTCACTTTTTCGATAAAAGGGTTCTCTGTTTCTTCCAAACTTTCTTTAGAGTTCTTTATTTTTGTTTAGCTTCGTTTATAAAATAACCGAGTGGCCGAAGAGACTTCGGTGAAGTTCGGCATCCGTCGGCTCACAGTTTACCAGTGTCTTGGCGCCTTAATGACTTTCACCCACTAATTTAATTTAAAATTTCTTGATTACTTTCTCGTCTTTGTTAATACGACAGAGTTTTTCTAAGAATAATACAATTTATGCTAATTTTGTGTGTTATGTTTGAATCGTGATGATAATTTCGTACTTGCATTAAGACAGGTGCTCATTCTAATGCATATTTAATTTTTGGGATCGAATTAATTATTCAATGTTATGTTGTTGTTTCCGTTGTGTTGTATGAAATTGATATTTAGTTTAATTTTGCGAGTAATGTGTCTAATTAGGATGGTATTAATTACAAATTGATTTCATATTTTTAATCAAGTGAAAGGCAACTAAACAAATAATTGAATAAACAAAAACATTACATATTCATGAGCAAGCAATTAAATTCAAAACCCAACATTCTAAATTCAAATCAATGCCGTCAAATTAAAAAACAAATAACCAGAAAAAAAAAGTTATAAAAGATAGACCATAGACTAGAGATTGTCTATGTCCAGTAAAAAACTGATATCGATTCGTCCAACGGTCCACGGTCCACAAAAGGAAGTTTTTTATGAATATCCATTTACAGGATAAAGGCTCCTGAACCAATAGAGTGTGAAGATAAGACTATGTTTTAGTAATAAAACTTAGGATTTCTTTGATGAAAAAGTTTCTTTATGGCTACTCAAAGAACTTATTCTATTCGGTGAACGTGGCTTACCTATTGATATTATTTTAGAGCTTACGTATCTTTTTAATGTGGATGAGTAGTTTTAGTTCTATTTCGGGATTATTTTTAGGGATCTTAAGGGATGTTTAGAAAGGTACAGACAGATGCCAGCCATCAACCTACTACAATCTGTCAATTTTTAAAATAGATTTTCTATCTCAGTAGGTTCAGTGTTGACATCTGTATAGTAAACGTCATTTTGGTTGCAAAAAGCGTCTGATGTACTGAATCAGAGCGTCCTAGGTTCAATCCCGCTCACAGTAAAACTTATCTTTTCAAAAAAGTTTCCAAACTTTTATTGTTTTCGGTTCTAATAGGAATTACATATTTCTAGTACTCATTATACACAAAGTTTTTTTTTATACAAATCAAATTACGTATTACAGTACCGCGCCATTCATAAAAAATCAGCTGCAACAAGATAACTTATTGTTTTTGTAATCCAGATAAGTCTCAAATTAATTTGAAATACTTTTAATTCGGGCCAAAAGTTCGTCTACCAAAATGAAAATAAATTTAAGTTGAGGATTTAACTATCCAAACATCGTCGGATGAACTTTTCAGTTATAGATAATTATGTACAGACGCCAGCAAATCAATCTCCCCGAATTTGTCAAAATCGAACATTAACCTTCCACTATTGTGATAAGTTTGAAAATTTATTAGAATTTTGACAGATAGAGGTAGGTTGATGAGCTGGCATTTCTACTTATAATAATAGATATCAGATTATATTTGAGAAATTGAATTTACGTAGGCTTTTTATAGTAAACATTACCCCACACAAGGAATTTCTCCTGTATCATAAGTTTACAAACGTTTAAACTCACTAATGGAAACACCCAGACCCGGAACAACTACTTGTAGGTCATACAAATAATTGTTGCTTGCGGAGATCGAAACCGCGACACGCTGAACGGCAGTCGATCGCCCAGCTAGAGATACTTGTAGAGCATTCAAATATTCGTTCTGTGCGGATATTTTTATATCGACATTCCAACTGTTAATATAATATACATTTTTTTTGTACTTTTGATTCTGCACCATTTTATTGATTACAAATATTTTTTGCGCCTGACAGGAATATTTGATTGTTCAAATATTTTCTACACATATTTTTTCAGTGACCATAGTTAAATGCTGCTCTTTCATCACCAACTCGCATTGGCTCGGCGTGGTGGATTACAGCCCAGCCCCTCTCTCAAAAATGGGGTCTGTGTCCCAGCAGTGGGAACCACTACAGGCTGATTATCATATCATAGTTGTCCTTCTGACCGACTTCGGACACGGCGGCCAATCTCAACGAAGATTAACCAACTGTGCGGGACATAATTATTACTAGCATTTGCCAGCGGCTTCGCCCGCTCCTAACCCCCCCCCCCCCTTATATGTGTCACTCAGGATCAATACAGCATTCTACTGGTGAAAGAATTTTCAAAATCGGTTGAGCAGTTCATGAGATTACCCCCTACATACAAACAAACAAAACCTCTTTATAATATTAGTTATTTATTATAATGTACAAGTGTGTGCGCAGGCACGTGAGCACTCTCTGTTCCTTTACTCTCATAGTTACAATGGGACGGCAATCCGACTCGATCGGAGAGAGATCAGGCGCAGGACCAACGGCTTAACGTGCTTTCCGAGGCACGGGGGTATTATAACAGCTAACTTTTAAACTCCGGGCAGCAACTGAGAAAATGTTTTTTTTTTTAAAAAAACCCTACAGTACTTTTTGCCAGACCCGGGAATCGAACCTACGTTCTGCAGACGCGCTTACGACCACGAGACCAACGGGGCAACTGATTATTCACAACACGAACAGTGAAACAGGAAACAGTGCGCAAGGGCCAAAATGACGCCATTTGTTAATGGCCGCTAGCAAATGACGTTCTGATGGCGCTTGTGCTACGTTAGTATTGTGTTAAGTATGCCTAAAGATTGTGTGTCCCCATTATACCTCGCGTCCCCGTCTTATACACTGTTCCCCTAACAGCGCACGTATTGCACATATTCAACCATGTACACATGATTCGATTTTCATTAGTTTCTATTGTTCTTCCAATAGCATTCCCGTGTAGCTCGCTGTATTCAAATGCAGCTCCGTTGCAATGATCGCCTTGCATCAGATTGGGTCCCGACCGACACCATTCCAACGGATATTGTTATTGCTAAAGATGGAATCTTCAATATTGCTCAATTCAATCAGTCTATACCAGTGACTATTACTTTTTTGTTTTTAAAAACAATCACAAAAACGTTTAAAATAACCTACAAAATAAGTTTTCTTTCGATAGTCGGTGGCGAAAAAGTCTATGAAATAAAAAAAACGACGGGGTGCACTCTGGGAGTGCCGGCAGAAGTGAAAACTTGAATTGTAATAAACACACACGAACATTCGCGCAAGCGCCCTGCGCCGTCTTACGAATTTTCGATCAGGTCACGTGTCCTGACGCGAGTTTAACATTTATTAACCATTCCAAAAAAAGTGCACAACGCCGCTAAAAAAGTTTTCACTTCAAAAACAAAGCCACATTTGAAGCCACGTGATTGGTGAATTGCTCTCCGCTCTGCTCCGCCTCGCCTCAGTGGAACCGCAGCCTAAAGCTGGGTCGTAAATGATCAGTTTACTATTTCGTATTTGAAAAACTCCAAGGAAATAATCAAATGAATATAAATACATATAGAATAAGACACCGTCATATTATATTGGAAATCCTACTGTAAAGTCAATGAATTTTCATTTCTTTTGACATGGAATTTTAATTTTGATGGGTCTAAATCGGTTCGGTTCATCGGTTTGTATTTGGATTAAATTAAATATTGAACTTGAATTCATTTCAAAGAATGTGGTTCAGTAATTTGAAAAACAAACCTTGTAATGCGTTAAGCATGTTAGATTTAATTGATGCATTTGTTAATTAATTTAATATAAAAAGTGTTCCTTAACGTCAGATGGAGAATAAAACTGTAGCTGGTGTCAACTGGAATGAGAATTGCTAAGAATTAAAATCAATGGCTTCCGATTGATGAGGTATGGAATATATACCTTTGACGACGTATTTATGTAGTGTGAGACAAAGTTAAAGAAATTATTGCGTGCGGTGTATACGAGCGGATAAGCGATAAATTTAATAAATTCATAAATCATATTTGTTTATGAGCTTGTTCTTGGCTATAGTCCAGGTCAAAGGTGACTTAGAACAAAGCCTACGATGGAGCTTACCCAGAAAAAGCCTGTTCATAATAACTTTGAGGGATTCGGTTGTATGCGTTCTTCTTCGTATCTTCCTAACGGCTTGTTCACGACCATTGACTTTTGACAATACAAAAGTGCCTGTAACTGGCCTACTTGAAATCTATACATATAATAAATCTGTAGAAGGGTCAATTCTGTACATTGAAAATATTGAAAAAATAAATAGCGGGGGGTGTTGCTAGATCGATACCAAACCCAAATATGTGATTAAAAAATTTTTTGTCTGTCTGTCTGTCTGTATATGCAGGCATCAAGTGAAAACTAACGGTTCGATTTCGATGAAATCTAATCCTCGCTAATAACAGTGTATTCAGCAAAAATAAATGATTTCATTTGATTTGATTTGAAACTTGGTATAATTATACCTTATTATCCTGGGCATAAAATAGGATACTTTTTATCCTGGAAAAATACGTAGAAAAATAAAACATTATTTTACAGTTTTATTCATAGACGTTGTTCTGTAGAACCGCGAATCTCCTTAATGATTATAGGCTTAGCCATATTTGGGTCCATAAGATATTTATAAGATGTCATTGTCAGAGTTACTCAAAATGGAGAAATAAACCATCCACGCGAAGACCGACATCCGCGCGGACGGAGTCGCGGGCGGAAGCTAGTACTTGAAATAAAAATGCTAAACGCTTTGTCATTGTGAGCGGTGACTTATCGCGGGGTGGCGAGTTGTAAGATCAAATGTATAGAAATGTTTGAAAGACACCATTAAGCACCGCTAGTAGCGAATTCGTGTACTTCCAAGAATTAACGTCTATTTCGCGGCCGCCTGTCCCACCACTTACTGCTAAGACTATAGTCGTGAACGAGCTGTTAATATAGTGTTAAATTACAGTAGTCTTCTCCAAGTAGCCTACGATGACGTCTTAAATCGATAGTAGTTCCACTGTGGGAACGGGATGGCGCTAGACGACTTGTAAAGCTCTGTCTCTTTCCCACAATGGAACTACTTTCGCTCTCGGCCCGCAGTTGTAATCGATCAAATTGAGATCTCACAGCTACCTGTCCCTTATTATCTACTCAATGTTGTATTAGGCCTCCCATCCTATAAAGTGTCGTGTTAAAACCCTTTAATCTTAAGTCCCAAATAAACTATAATCTATGAACCTTGTGAATGTTTTTCTTTTTCGTTTATCTTCAGCGTCCAGTGCTGTAAAACGGTCCGATCATGTACTCTGACTTGTTTTGTTTTAGTTGGTGATATACGAGGTCATCAGTATAGATCGTCGTATCCTACGAATAGTGCCCTAACGAACATAGGGGCTTTTTTTTTATTGCATAATGCAATTCTGCTCATCATACCACATATAACCAGTTCAACAAAACAATCAAAAACGGTACAGGTTATCAAATAATTAGGTTTTCTAAAAAGCCACAATTTTAAGCACTACGTTTTCAACGAAGAATAAAGCCACAATCGCCGTTACGCACTCTATTTTCGCGAGTAGTGGGGGTGCGCGGGAGCGGGGAGAGCGTGCTAGCGCCGCTCGGCCACTATTCGGCGGAACGCGGTGATTGATAACTGCGGCGAGCGTAATCTGGTTTTTAACTAAATAACATTTTTGCCTATACTGCTAAAGTTTATTTAAGGTTGAAATTATGTTTTCTTAAATTGTACTGTATTGATTTTGTTCAAATATCATAATATCAACGAGTTTGTACTTAATTAAGTCATTTTAATTACTTATTCAATTTTCAATATTGGGTACATAGAAAAAAACCCTCATGGTGATTGTGGCCATGTTCTGTGGAATGGCTAAATTGCATATGTATAGAAGAGACGAAGCCCTAATTACGTTTGTGTCTTTCTTCTACGTTCAAAAATGGCTTTGGCCTCGACATTTCCGCAGATAAAAGGCATAAAGTAACTTATTTCTCAACTCCAGCCCTACTCCACCTTAACACAACAGAGAATAAGGATTTAAGGGACAAAATGCGTATGAAATATAAAGTTTTTTTTTTTGAAAATAATGCTAACCGAGCCATAAGATACCAATACACATTATATGAAACCACCAATACATGTTTGTTCATATTTAATTTAATTAAACACAAAAAACTGTCTCCTGAAAAGTAGCTATTATGCAGTTACGCCCTTCTTCGTAGGATACGACGAGATGTGACCTTTAAATTTTAGGTTTTGAGGTAGTGCTATCATACTTTACTTTGCTTACGTACATGAGCCACGGTTTGATTGACGTTAACTTAGAATTTGACAATTAATTCGACGACACGTGACTCCTTCTATTGTTTTCAACGTGGTTTAATTTACTCAGGATCATTATTTTTTGCAGGATAAAAAGTAAGTTAGTGTCGTGTAAAGTAGGGTTTAGGAGTGGAAAGTAAAAATACCTACTTTCGCATTTTTTTTATATTTATATGTAATGCAGTTATGAAGTTAGGATGAAAAGGTCAAGCGGTTTTATTTTTCCTTAATGCCTTTGTCAAACAGACAGGCGAGTCCGAAGCGATAACGAACCGATACGAGACCTTAGTCCGATAGTTCTGTCACTCTATCAGATAGCTTTCGCTTTTCTATGTGATTGGATTCAAACAATTCCATACATTACAAATAAAAACGCCTCGCTTCGCATTCATCACGCCTATCTGTTTGACAAAGGCTTAAAATAAATAAATAATAAATAAATATTGCACAACTATCACACAACGCCATCTAGTCCCAAGCTAAGCAGAGCTTGTGTTATGGGTACTAGACAACTGATAAACATACTTATATATTTCTAAATACATACATATTATAGATAAATTACACCCAGACACAGAACAAATGATCGTGCTCATCACACAAACATTTGTCCTGGGTGGGAATCGAACCCACGACCTCCGGCATAGCAGTCAGGGTCACTAACCACTAGACCAACAGGCCTGCCAAAAAAGCGTTTGAAGTTTGGCGAAGATGTCAACACTACATAGTAGAATGTCTGAAAATACCAGTTGGATTTAGAAAAAATCTATCTTTTCTTGTAAATTACATTTGATAGCACAATATTTCAGGAAAATTACAGGCAAATGTCACCTAAACTTAACAAAACGATATAGGTGTGAAACCGAGAGGTAACACTAGTTAGCGTCCCAACACTGGGACACAGGTGTGTGAATATTTGTGGAGTGGGATGTAATTTAAAAAACGAAAGACGAACTAATAAAGAAAAAAGGTTGTGAACTTGTGTGTATGTCACACAATATTGGCTGATTTACTGAAGAAGTATTTTCTTCTATAAATCAGCCAATATTGTATAATTTCAAAGAAGGTAATCAAATACGCAATTCAATAAAAATCTGTGGAAACTTTAAATTGCCTTCAGCCCTGAAGGCGTTGTAATAATAATGTATGTCATTAAATATTCAGAAAAGCTCTTTGTGTTCGTGATAATGACATCTAGTCATTAAAAGTTTGTTCGCAAGAATTTTTGGATATATTTTACACAATATCTACTTGCGAAAGGCACGAAAAAGGATGATTATGATCTTAGGTGTAGCAGTGTTTTTTTTTTAGTTTCAGCCTTGGAGGCATTCCAATTATTCTTTTTTATTTCACAATGTATCATCTTTTCGAGAATAGATCCTTTTTTTTGGCATTCTTTTACCGGCCGACTGATATATTTAGTAGCATATTATGTATGTTTGTTCCGTTTTTAACGTTAATTGTGACAACGATTGTAAAAATAATATAGCAGCAACTAGTACTTCTCAACAAATTTATATTCAACATTTATTAATTTAATAAAATATTCACCATATAACAGATACACACAGTGGATAAGAGTGTGTAAAGTTCAATTTTAACATCATTTATAAACGTTTGACGCAATGGCTAAGTGATTGGCAACTGTGCTACAAGTCACAAGTTCGATTCCTGCAAATATGTAGTGTAGCTTACAATTACTTGTCTTGTCTTTAAAGAATGTCATATGCGTTTCAGAAAGCTTCTCAGACTGCCCTTCTTTATTTAAAAAATGTCAAATCGACATCGTTTTATTTTCCATGGAATGTTAATGTTAATTCAGAGAAGGCATAACAAATAAAACAAAGAGATAGAAAAAATACTTTATATAAATTTATACGACAACCCATTTTAAATTAGTTTTACATATACATATAATTTATTCACAATATTGAAATTTTATGGTCTAGCTGTAGCGAGAAGTATACATTTATATTTAAGTTAATAAAATGTTTATACCTGAGTAGTTATATACAGTATTAGGTACTACGGCGTATGTGTAAGACAGGCACACTGGTATGACGAAATAAGGGTTGAAATAATTGAGACTAGTAAGGCCGTGTGGGCTTTTCACTATCGAAATAAACAGTTTATGCTGTTAGCACACCATTGAGAAACGTTATTTATCGTTGTAGCTATAAATATGTCGCTTTATATGTAAATAAGTAGCTATTATTATGATTTATGCACGTAAGTCAATGAATTAAACACATTTTTTATCCGCTAGATAAATGATATTGCCTAGTTTCACTTGAAACCTCGGTCAAAACCCAACAAAGATGAACTATATAATCATTAAAAAGGAAATTTTTTATAGAATTTAATAGTATAATTAGTTTGCCATAAGAAGTCGACCGAAAAAAACTTCTAACGTTAACTTAAAACAAACTTTTAAATTTTTGCATATTATTCTATTAATGAAAGCATTTTTATATGTATTATTGTTGTATGTTATGAATTATCTTTAATACAGAAAGTCTGTTGGACACAACATGAATATGCCCGATTCTTGTCATTCCCCTTTTATCAACATTTTGAGTTACTCTACATCTCGGAGCACGCGTTACCAATTGAATCTCTATTCTACACAGAATTGACAAAGTTGTTTCTATACAAATCTTTTTTTGCCCCAGTATCCGTAGACACCATCTACATTTTAAACATCGACATCCTTAAGACGATAGAAATCTTTCTACATTCTATTATTTTGCCTATTCTTCTGCCTAGCAATGACCTTAGATGTTGAAAAGCGACCTTAAATAAATAATAAAAAAAAAAACGTTTTTAAAGTCACACGCAGAGCTAACTTTTATTTTTGCGTGTGTCTTAAAAATGGCAATGGAAATGTCAGTTTCTAATAATAATCACAGTTATATTCAATGTAAAATGATTTAGCATTTCAGTTTGACGGTTGTACAGTCGCGTGGAATTTAATGTATGTAGTATGTATTAGCAAAATTCTAACACGATTTTCTCCTGACTTTATATTTTGGAATCCATATTTTTACGAAATAAGTAGGTCTTATCTCATACATTCCGCTATTCAAATATACAGGAACGCTATTTCAAATAAAAATCAATTTCTTGTTTGGGATTGTATTTATGGAGAATTTACTCGTACAGATTAATTATATTATGTGTATTTAATTTTTGTATTTTTTTTGCGACTTTTGTTAATGCTTTTGTTTAACTATTGAGAAATACTCTTGATAGTACAAGTTTAAATCTCAATGATTTTTTGTTGCTATTATAAATTAATAATCCTGTATTTTGTTGTGTGATGATAAAAAAAGATGTTTTGGTTGATTTAGCTGTGCTACCTAGCCGTTCTGCGAAAATCGAAAGTCAATTTAGACGGTTGATTATCATTGAATATTTGTTTGACGGCGCAACTAGTAGCATCGTCTGTTTGTTACTAAAAACTATCGAAGAATGTCGAATAAAAATGACACTAGCTAGTGACTGTTATTTTAGCAGAGCGTCTCAGCGATGGTTGATGAGCGGCTGTCAGATAACAACGGCTTTTTGTCTCTAATGTGAAATGAAATACAATAACTTCGTGTAGTTAAATAATAGATTTTCAACCTTATTCATTACTACATACAGTTGAAAATCTTTTAAAGACTACAGAGCGTTTTCGTCTAAGCCTTCAGATCAGAATGGAGAGCCACTGCCGTTACAACATCCACGACGAACTGCTATATACTGGCTTAATCCGGTTGAACCTAATGTGGCCGATCCACTATAAGATGACCACTTCTGGAAAAGGTATGTAAGTTTGTTTCATACTTCTGAAATTATGGTGTGCCAACAGCATGAACTATAGTAATTAGATGATCTAATTTTTATAATTGCTTTTTAATATTCATTTTTTTACTTTCTACTTTAGATACACCGTAACTTTACTGCTATAGATTTAGGTGACAGTTTTGAAAACTTTCGATAGTAAATTACAAAATTAAGCCATTATAAAACACGTTTAACGTCAACTTAAAGTTAAAAACTTATAACAAGTAATTTATGTTATCGGCATAAGAAGAGGTAAATCGTAATGTCATGTTCATACATACATATTTTTGAAAACAATTCTTTTTTAAATAGTAATGTAATTTGTTGTCAAATCTGTTATAAGTGTTCAATGAAATACAAAACAATTGCAGCTGCTGGAGTTAAGCAATACAAATTTAAAAAAAAATGACTAGATAATAAGGTACAATGTGTGGTGGTAAATATACTACGAATTCTACATTAAGATACTAAATGAGAATAATTAAACAATGTACTTAATTATGACTGTTATACTTTAAGATCTGTTATCAAAATAGATACAAAAATAAATCAACGGGAGCGCTCTTATCAGTCTTTAAAGCTCACCTCAACTTGGGAGAGGCGCCAAGGTCGTATCTAGGGGAGGAATGACCTTGGCAAAGATTTCAGAACAAGTTAAAAATTAATTAATTACGCAACGAATGATAGCGATATAACGACGTTATTTTGCTCAAAGTTATTTGGAAGTTATGATAAAATGTTTGGAATAAACGAATTTTACGACGTGCTTAGAGTCATAATCAACAAATCATAATTTTGGAGAATTAACGTCTTTTCTTGCACGAAAAGCTTTATAAGTCGTGTATTTTTCGTGGCAAGTTATATATAAAGGAAAGATTATTACTTATTAAATTATTCTTATATATTTTAACAAACTTGGATTTATAACGTTGTTGTTTATGACTTTGGAAGGAATCGAATTCCAAAAACTCATTACTAAAAGATTCTGATAAATTCTCAGATTCTCGTAAATAAAATAATCTCTTGACGGTTACTAAGCTAACATAAATACAAAGTTTGGAAGTTAACGTAGCAACATGAAGAATCTAATTTACACAAAACAACTAACAATATACATTGATAAAATATTCTGATTAAATGAACAACAATTAATATGATTATATATTTTATGGCGGAAGGAATGTTTAGACCACTATGATAAAATCTTATTACAACAGTATTTTTTAACATTTATATTTACAGTCTGACGTTTAAGTCTAAAGATGTTTTTAAACAAAAGTGCTAGCTGGTTTAAAAATGGAAGAATGTCATGGATAAAAAAATATAGATTGGTTTATGACTTTTAAAAATAATTCGAAGTTTAATAGGTAAGAACTGTTAAACTTCGAATTATTTTTAAAAGTCATAAACCAATCTATAGTTAACTGCCAGTTAATTGCAAGATTTTGAAACCATACCAGTCTGAAAGCCATTTTCATTTTAGGATACAAATGAAATAGCTTTAATTTTCCTATGCTGATTCTGTTCGGTAATTAATCACACTCACAAATAATTAACTAACGCTTATTATTTCAAACATATTTCATCACAAACATCTGGCTCCAAGTAATTCCATTTGCAAAATTATTTTCACCAATATCTTATTTCATTGTTATTAAATTATAACAATCGAAATGTTAAAAGCAGACTGAATTAATTGGCACATTTATTTTATGCTAAAGAACTTTAAATAAATTCATTTGTTTATGTATTACATTATTTATTATAATAATTGACATTGATGTGCTGAAACTAGGAGACGGCTGATTCAAATATTTACAAAGCTTACAGGCTTCTTCCCCGTAAGTTCACTGCAGACTTTGTGTATGTCACTTTTGACTGAGACTAGAGTCAAGGACAATCCAATCAAAAATAAAAATAAGCATTAAATCGGCTTAGCCTTTTTTCAACTTTATTTGTTAGGGTTTAAAGTCTAACTTGATATAGCTGAATACTACTGTAATACATGGAGTGACTATCTATCTGACCTCTACTTGGTAAGACTGGTCGTCTCTCTCTAAGATCTTCATTTACATCTATATTGTCGTAAACCAAGTGCCAGTCGGCTTACGACAATGTGGTGAATTCAATATGTTCACCTGTCTTGCCTTTTCCCAACTATGTTGGGGTCCTGCCGGGGTCGCGGGACTAATGAGCTACCGTGTCCCGGAACGTAAAGGACTATTGAAAGACACCATGGATTATAGTCAGCTCAAAAAAAAAAAACTATTTTGGGATAGGGTTTCAGTATAAATGGATGCAGTTGAATACCAGTTTTTCATACATATATAGCGACTACCAATCTGACTTTCATAACCTTGTAAGTATATGATAATACGGTACCCTTTAGTAAGACTGGTTGTCAGACTTTCAAGTCACTTACTAAAGTCCGCGCGATGACTGAAATATGTTTGACGCGGCGCCTAATATCTATAACATTATATCAAAAAATTGCATTAAAAAAATATAGTACAGCGAATTTTCTACAGGCCGTCTTTCGCGGCGTGCACTATAATTGTAACCACTCTCAAAGATACAGAAATTAAATTATGGTCAATTCCTAAGTATTCGTATTTAGTAGGTATAAAGCAGCTCAATTAAATAAGCCTAAACCTCGAATTTCAATAATAGTGTTCAAAAGATGTTTAACAAAAAAGTTAAACATCTGTTGAACACTTGTCTAAAAAAACTGTCAACTGCAAAACGGCACTGGGCGTTGATATAAGGGTCGTTTTGCAGTTACGCTTTTTTTAGACAAATGTTCAACAGACGTTTAACTTCTTATGGTATGACGGCAAAGATCTAGCTAGCTCTTTCGTTTAAAACCATTGAACATATTTGGTATTTCTATGAGTATTGGAATGTTTTTAATGAACAATGTTCTTATATACAATGTAATGAAGCGCATTTATTCCCACTTGATTTAATTACAATATGGCACTATATATTAAACGTTACATAGGTGATAACATTACATATGTACAGTACATAAACTATATACACAGCTAATCAGTAAATCACAGCTCCTGATTGAAATTTTTCCCGTGGAAAGTCATGACTAGAATTAATTGTCATTTGAGATTTTCTTGACTAGTACTTCGAATGCGTAATCATTTTGATTTTTCATAACCTTTTTTTTGTAAATTAACCTACAAATTAAAAGTATTCACTTAATTTAGAGGAATAAAGTTTTTGATTCACCAAAAAAACAAAAATAAAAATAGCCTCAATAACAGTCGCAATTAGGTTAGGAGCTGACGACGCCATAGAGAGCCATAATTCGAGGGTCGCGGGCCTGTCTTATTGTTACCATGATTCTGGAACAATGTGGATTTTAGTCAGTATGAGTATGACAGTTCCTCTCGTCTCGCTCTGGGTGGGAGGACTCATTTGATGATTTTACCGCGATAAAAAAGAGGTTATAAGAAATTATTGAGAATGTTTAACGTATAGGGAATACAATCTTAGCACATAATGGCTTACTCTCTCAGTGGTAACTAATATCAGAATAATTACGCTTAGTCAAGGAAATCTCAATCGCCCAGCCACTTGACACATACAACAATCTACACTTATATACAATGAACACTATAACTACCTAACTTGAGATCACGTCCGCTTTGGTTTGGTAGGACACTTTCTTCTTACTGGCTTTACGTTTAATCGAGGGATTCCTACTCTCACTCTCGAGGCTCACTTCACTCACAGATTCTGAGTCATGGCAGTAAGGTACGACCTCATTGCACAGGTGGCGTTCAACACACGGTATGGGTTCGTCGAATGAGGTGTGGTCTATGATGTTCCTCATGCGGTAAGGGTCCGTGCACGGTGGCCGGTCGCCGCTGCGGCGGTTGGACCGCGACGAGCGGCGATCCCTGCATCAGGAACACCGCCCCCGAGGCGCGCCGAACGTGCCGGCGCGAGCCTGATGTCACAAACGACACATCTCGTGCTGGGACACCGATGAGTACATCATCGTCGACACCGGGTACTGTAATGTGAATCTTGTATTATTTAACAGCTTTTGTAACTGGTAAAGGTCCGGTCAATGTGTGGACAAATTGTGGAATAGCTGTAGATGAACTAGATTTAGGTCAGTCGTGCTTCATCCGAAAGTTAAACTTATTTGAAAAAAGTTAATGTTATTATTCGTATTATTATGGTTGCTTGTATAAAAATGAACCTACATTTCCTGCAATAAAGGTTTATTTTCAAATGAAGTGCGACTGATCTAAGTTTGCGCTATTAATATCAGTCTGACAGATACTTCAGTAAACATCCGGTTCGGACAAATCGGCAGCTGTAACTCCGGAAATAGGACTCTGACAGCTGAAGTTTCACTAAAGCATTTGTCAGTGCCTGAAGTCTGCAGTTAATCTGTATCTGTTTTAAAACATCTTAACTCATTCAAAAAGTTCAGTGCCTACGTAGGTGTCTGATACATTTTAAGCCTCTCTTGAGTCTGCAATTTATCTACTGATTTGACCAAACCTTTACAAAATAACAGTAATAAAGTATGTTGGAAACCATAAATTGTAAGGAGTTTTATTGCTTTCGCAACAAAGAGTTCGTATTGGTATCGATTGAAGTGGAAATAGAGCCTTTGATCAGAATCATGCAATTGACAACACGTAGGGATAAATAACGATTTCTTAAATACAACATAAACAATTTAAGTAAGTACGATAGATAGTTTTGAGACTCAAAAAATATATTTTTTTGTAAATCATGATAACACATCATAAAAGTATCGCCAAGTTTTGAACTCAGTTGAACTTTTGACACCACGAAGCGTGTGTATTGGCGTGTCAGACTGAAATAATTATGTCATTTATTATAAAAACATCAACATAATTAAATAACGTTGTATAATCAAAACGGCATAGTATGATATCCATAGAATCCAAAGCATGCAAACCAACAATTAAAAAACAGAAACATAAAAAAAAAGAATAAATAAAGCATGCGATATTCAAGTGCGGTTGTAAGTTTGTAACAACACACAGGAATGAGAAGCGTTGAAGAGTTGTTATAGAGTCGAGTTGTTATGTATTATGCATCTCAATTGAAAATGACACAAGTGCAGACAAATTGTTGTAGGAGCGTGGACAGTAACAGGGCGAGGGCACACGGGGCACACGAGGACACATGAGGGCGCACGGGGCACACCGAGACAGAGTGCAACATGTGAACGATAGCAAGTCTCCACGTACCTCTACACGTATGTATCCTATCCCTTACTATAACTCATCTACATAACATGAGATTTCTCTCCTTCACGGCTCTGAATGTCACCTAATTCGCATAAAGTATTCTAGAAACTTTTGGAAGATACGAATTGAATTTTTTCATCAAGGCACTTGGAAATATGGAGGAGAATCGAAGCGATGTATAAAATGGAGCTGATTCGCTATATGTATGTTTGTTCGCAGGAATTCTGTCTGAGCTGTTGAATGCCCATCAGTTCACTCGATGAGTAATATCGTCGAGTCGTGCGCAACTGAAAG
Source organism: Agrotis puta (assembly GCA_943136025.2). Lineage (NCBI taxonomy): Eukaryota > Metazoa > Arthropoda > Insecta > Lepidoptera > Noctuidae > Agrotis > Agrotis puta. Next base: position 8,245,175 of record OW964186.2, on the reverse strand, counting down.
TAAAAGAACAAATTCATAACAATCTAAGAAAAAGCTATTTAATTTGCAACTCAATTGGAAATTCCTTTTATTGAAGGACTTTTTTTATTTAAAGAAAAAACTTGCTTTTCTATTAGCGTTGGTAGGTAAAGTGGTAACTCACTTGGGACTGCTTGAACCGTAGCTGCGGCTTATATTTTCGTCGCAACTTTCTGGGGCAGCACACGCACAGAATTCTAAGGAAGGCCCTGTAACAAGAAAGTTTATTTTGAAGTTAAACGTTCTAAAAGTAAGTTTATTAAGCTCAATTACCATTTTCTCAGTACCCTGGGTTTAGTTACGTCCTATTTCACAATTATTTTATTCGAAATGTAATATAGTGTTTCAAAATATTCTTGAAAAAAAGGATGATGAATGCATGCTTAATTAATCACTTATTCAAATTATTCCTCATGAAATTGGAACTACTTATAATTTTAGGCAATACAAGAAAGAATATTCAGTTTCAATTTAAACCAGTGATAGGTAAACATACACAATAATTACAATGAAATACCGGGTGGAAAATAAAATAAAAGTCTACCTCCAAAATAAGAAACTTAATTTAACTCAACTGGGAATAGCAGTCGGAGGCTTTAGGAAAGACTTCGACTGGGGAACGATTTGCTCGCCTTTCCTATTTTCAATTCTCACCAATTGAAACTAAAGATTGGTTGACTGAATGTATTAAACAAAAAGTATCTGTTTCGGGACTTATAAAGGAAGTCTGTATTTGGGATTCAACGCGAATAAAACATTATTCTTTTATTATTTTCTGATGCAACGGGAATACATAATAATGTTTTGTGAGATCCAACGGAAAAATATTTAAGTGGTACTCAAAAGTCGGATCCAACGGGAATTAATCAGTACTGTCATCAAAAACCATAAATTAAAGGAACGTCTGCCACACCCAAAGTTGCCAACTAACAAAAACCTAAATTGCACAAACCAAATTACCTATTCTAATTTATTTCAGTTCACCCGATTGAATATGATTTATATCGTCTCCGAAATTGACCTCCCATTGTCGGGGGTGCAATATTTTATCAAAGAAGGCCGAATAAAAAGTGTCTGCTGGACCTTGGGAAGCAGTTTTCGAAGAAGTCCAATAAACGTAAGGTTTGCGAAGAAATCGAACGAAGGTGCGATAGGAACAGTTCATTAACATTGTAATTCGGCGTTTCGTTCTGATGGGCACGATTCGATTAAAACTCGTGGTTCGAGATTTGAAATGAACGAGATACGGGTTTACATAATAGTGCGAGATTTGCTTTTGGAATTGTTCATGTGTGTTTAAAACTGTCACATAAAGTGGTGTCATTATTATCTTTAAGCAGTGTATAAGTGTTAATTGCGTACTTATGTTAGTTCTTCCAGTTAAGTATGTTATTGGAGTTTTAAATACTTGAACTTTAAAAATGATCGTAATGTTATTAAAATTCAAATTCATAAATAATAATAATACCAGAGTATTACTGCTTCATTGCTGGACAAAGGATCTCAAAAGCAGTTTAAATATAATCCGTCTTACCACAAGAAAGATTAACATGTGTGGAACACTTGTTTAAAAAAAACTGTCAACGTCAAAACGACATTTCAGGTTGATATAAGGGTTGTTATGCTGTAACACATTTTTTAGACAAGATTTCAACAGATGTTTACGTTTTTGTGGTAAGGCGGAATATGTTCATAAAAAACATGCCGCTTGGCTCTTGGATTTTTTTTCAAATTACCAATTGGGACACATAACCCAACCACAACCATCGAAACGCGTGCAAAGAATCGCATAAAGCCTTTGTCAAACAGACAGGCGATAGCGAACTGGACCGAGTCCGAAGCGATAACGAACAGATACGAGACGTCAAACGACGGCGTGGCAGTTGTATTACTATACGTCAAACAGAGCAAATACGCCTTCGCCACGTCTTCGCATCGGTTCGGTCACGCTATCGGATTGCTTTCGCTTTTCTATGTGACTGGATTCAAACAATTCCATACATTACAAATAAAAACGCCTCGCTTTGCATTCGCCACGCCTGTCTGTTTGACAATGGCTTAAAAGTCGCTCATCGACCAAAAAGAGAAAGAAAGTAATTATTTGAAACTCACAGAAGTTGTGGAAAGATAGGTACCTAACCAAGATCAAGATAAGCCTTCAACTTTTTAAAAGGTTACGAGAAAGGTCAAATCAGAGAAATTCAGGTTTTCCTTTTATTTTTTGCAAGGTTTCTGATTTAGAAACTTCTGCTGAATAAAAACTTTTGGTTTAAGTAAAAGGATGATGTCATATTAATGATGCCTTTGTCAAACAGACAGGCGAAAGCGAAGCGATACCGAACCGAAGCGAGACGTCAGTCTGATAGTTCTGTCACGCTGTCGGATCGCTTTCGATGTTCTATGAAACTGAATTCAAACAACTCCATACATTACAAATAAAAACGTCACGCTTCGCTTTCGCCTGTCTGTTTGACAAAGGCATAAATTTTTATTTCGATAACGTGAGAAGAGCGTATTTTGTGTCACGAAATTCATTTATATAAATTCGATCATTAATTTCATGTGATATGAGGTCGTCGTTAGAGCAGGTTTTATCTAAAAATAGATTGAGATAGTTATTTTGACAAAAATCTCATTAATTATTTTTGACTGAACTGCTTCGAAGCTTATTTGATTTCATAACATTTACAATCTTTATACAGACAAATATTTCGAGGCGATTTCCGGCCACCGTAGGCGCAAGCATGCGAATGGTGAATGGGTGACTCGCCGTCCGATCATGGACCATGTCTGGGTCGACGGCGCGTCGTGTACCGCGCACGCCTCAAAGAGCTGTAAGCAATCTAACGGGCTCTTCTTAGAGGGTCAATGCCTGCCGGGGTCGCGGGACTGTCTCATCAGGTAACTGTGGCCCTAGAACGTAAAGGGCTATTGAACCGCTCACCGTGGCTTTTAGTCAGTACGAGTCTGACAGTTCAACCCGTCCCTCCCTGGTCGGGAGGACTCATTTCATGATTTTACTACGATGAAAAAAAAACAGTCAAATATGTTGAGATATTTTCTAGTCACTAAACTTATAATTTGATCTCCGCCTTTATGTAGGCGCCAATTAAGTGCCTGTATGTAAACAGATTTACAAATTAACTACAACTAAACTAAAACTTTCCTTCTCACATTACGTGAAAATGTTATCAAAGTTTGTGTAACACAATTAACACATTCTAGACTTAATGATAAACCTAATAACGTTCATTAACAGGCTGTTTCACCAGCCAATTTCGTGGAACATTTTAATCTGGAGATTTCATGTTGGGACAATATTCATGTTGGTTAGGGAAGGTCGTATATTGAGTTTGCTAGTATCGTGTTGTGGCTGGGTGTCGGATACAACATAGAGGCTGCAACCCTCGCTCTTTAATCAAGTCCTGTTCTCATGTAAATACCTAAACTTTAGTCTCACAGCGACTGGCTTATCCACTATGTCAAACTTTATAAAAAAGCTAAAAATATATTTGCGAATATATTTAGCATATTTTCTGTTGTAGTTTCAGCGGTATCACGGATGGAAAACATTTTTAATTTACGTTTCTGAATACGAAAATCAGTGTAGTTGTCCGAGTTGTGTTTTCTTTTTTTGTGGATAGAACTTGTTCTGCGTTTTTGTAGAATTAAAACTGGACTGTTCGAAAATGTTGAGTTACATAAATCTTTATATATTTAGAGACAGTTAAGAATATTTGAGAGAGAACAAAGCGATGTAAATATTTTATAAATGTTGTTTCATTTCGTGAGAGCCGCGGGCAACCGATGGATGCAAGTGGTGAATTGTCGTTCGGCGTGGCGGTCTAAGGGGGAGGCCTATGTTCAGCAGTGGACGTCTTCTGGCTGATGATGATTATGATGATACGAATTTTGCCTATGTCCAATAGACGCGAATGCTGGTTGAAAATAATTATATCAAATATTTTCTATGGACTTTCACCGTAAACTTTAGAAATGGATTGAAGAATTTGACACTTGTAGGCAGGACCTTGGTGGCTCGGTTGATAAGAGCGTCGGATCAGTTTCAAATCCTGCTCGCGGTTCGATCTTTTCCCTCCATAAAAATCTTTGAAAAGCGACGTAGATAATTAATTTACATACTTTCGCTCATATATTTATTAATTAATAAATAACCACACACGATACTGACGTATCTAATTAGATGTACGTATTTAAAAGAGACGAACACGATATAAGTAGGTAAATATTATATTCAGAATCGTGGCTCATTCTCTAATTTAAGGTTACAAAGGGAAGCCCTGCAAACAAGTTATGAAATTTCAATTGTGCAGGGTTTCCTCTTTGTAGGCACCTTTGTTATATTAAAGGCCTTAAAAGATCCCGTTTTAAACTACTCATATAATATTTCCTTTATAAATACAGCTTTATAAAAGATCAAAAGATGAATGGAACGGTTTTTTTTTAATCTTTTACGGTTTATATTTTATTAATTTTTTTTTTGTTGGTTTATATAGCTTTGTTTGAACCATTTGATAATGTTTAAAGTCTTTAGTAAATAAAAAAAAAACGTGTGGAACTCGGGGTCTGCCGCGGTAAAGCTATTGCATAGCATTTTTTATCAACTTATGTAATTGTAATTAATTATTTATTTTATTTCGAAAAAAAGTATCCCTTACCGCGAATATTTAACGTGAATATCATCTCATCGTTGCTCTATGGGAAGTTACTCTACTAATTAGGCTATGGTCAGCCACGTCAATCAAGTGAAACGTCAAGAAAAACAATCATTCATACAAACTTTATTCATTCACGTTGACAGTGACAGTGTTAGGTTTATTTTCGTTACGGAATTTCATGATTCGGTCGCCGCGCAAAGCCCGCGATGCAAGCTATACAATAGCTAACGAAATCTGCTTTTTCAATTCGAAAACAATTCTGTTTCCAAATTTCGTCATTTAATCATGAGAATTAAAATGAATTTCAATTTTGATAAAAGATATTCTTATGTACAGAAAAACATGTAAACTAAAAAACAGAATGCTTCTATGATTCTTTTTTAAAAAAAGCCCTGCGTGCCTCTCACAGAATTAAAAAAAAAAACTGGCAATGCAACTTGGTATGCAAGAGCGCTAAAACGGAAAGTTTTAAATTTTTGCAATTTGGCCTAATTCTTGTCTGGAGTATTTTTAAAGATGCACCATTTTATGCATGAATACGGCAAATTGCCTTCTAGGGATACAAGTTTAGGACAGAACCCAGTAATTAAATACACTTTGCTTGGTAATTGAAAATAAAATATTTTAAAAAACTATTTTAACGTAAGTAGTCTGTTGTTGGAATACCGTGACCCTGGAACGTAAAGGGTTATTGAAGGACACCGTAGATTATAGTACAAGTCTGACAGTCCCTCCTGCCCTGCCCTGGGAGGATTCTTTTGATGATTCTTTCGTGATTAAAAAAAAGTTGTCTTGTTACATATATACAAGTTATGTATATGTCTGCTTAGCCTTTCATGTATTACAAGCGTAATGTTAATATCTATTTCGTTTATCTGCTTTGTAATAGCATATACAGGGTGTCCCAAAACTCAACGTCAAGCCGAAACGGGGTGACAGGATTGATCATAACCATCACGAGAAAAATCTGAAAAAAAATCTATCCCATGCAGTTTGAAAATTATGGGCATTTTAAGAAAAACCTAGAAATGTGATCAAACTGTACCATTTTTCGGTTATTGTGGTTATTCTTTTTTATTTTTGTTCATTTGAACTTTGGAAACGTAATCCTTAATAACATTTCTAGAATCCCAATAAAAAATAATGACACAATTGCCTCAAGTTTCCGAGAATTGAGACTATTTGTTAAACTACGAATTTAAAATTTTCTAGATTCGTCGACTTTGACAGGCCCTCCTATAAAAAAAATGTACTAGAGTGCCTTGGCAAGTGGCATTAAAAGTTGGCGCATTTAATCAGAATTCTAAAATGGTACAATACTTGTTAGTTCCATACAATAGAAAAGAGTAAAAAAATTAAAACCTCAAGTAACCCGAATTTTGCTATCACATTTTACTCAGTTAAAATGTTTTTAATTCGCACAAGCTGTAGGTAGGTTCTTAATTTTAAGACAAAATGATGAGAGAGATGGATAATGGGTATGTTTGTCATGAGTGAGCGAGACAGATAGTGACGCCACTTTTACCAAAGTGAAAAAAAGTTAGTAAAATAATTAGGTTTGTTGGACTAAAAGTCAGATAGAGAAAAAACATTTTTATTACAATAATAAATAATAAATGTTCAAATTGTTTACCATCAGCCTCAATACAAGCCCTACATCTTCTTAAAAAAGATCTACTTATAAGTCGGGCATATCTTCGAGAGTTGATCGCCTCAGCTGCTTGAGAAATGCGTTCACGCAGGTCGGCTACGTGATCAATGGGCTTTGAGTAAACTTTTTCTTTGAGAACTCCCCAATAGAAAAAATCCAGGGGATTTAAATCTGGTGAACGGGCGGGCCACAAGATAGTGCCTGAACGTCCAATCCACCTTCCCGGATATTCCTGGTCAAGGAAATCTCTTACTTGCACTGCGAAATGCGTACCCATACCCATTATCCATCTCTCTCATCATTTTGTCTTAAAATTAAGAACCTACCTAGAGCTTGTGCGAATTAAAAACATTTTAACTGAGTAAAACGTGATAGCAAAAATCGGGTTACTTGAGGTTTTAATTTTTTTACTCTTTTCTATTGTATGGAACTAACAAGTATTGTACCATTTTAGAATTCTGATTAAATGCGCCAACTTTTAATGCCACTTGCCAAGGCACTCTAGTACATTTTTTTTATAGGAGGGCCTGTCAAAGTCGACGAATCTTGAAAATTTTAAATTCGTAGTTTAACAAATAGTCTCAATTCTCGGAAACTTGAGGCAATTGTGTCATTATTTTTTATTGGGATTCTAGAAATGTTATTTAGGATTACGTTTCCAAAGTTCAAATGAACAAAAATAAAAAAGAATAACCACAATAACCGAAAAATGGTACAGTTTGATCAAATTTCTAGGTTTTTCTTAAAATGCCCATAATTTTCAAACTGCATGGGATAGATTTTTTTTCAGATTTTTCTCGTGATGGTTATGATCAATCCTGTCACCCCGTTTCGGCTTGACGTTGAGTTTTGGGACACCCTGTATATGTCTCAGTAGTGTCCGCACCACGACTCAAGTCCTGTTGATGCGGCGCTAGTGTCAATGTCATTACATCAAATTGCATTAAAAATATTATTACCACAAATTGGGACACAGGACTTCAGTCGTGGCGTGAACTCTACATCGTATTGAAAATCACTTTATATTGACATATATCAATAACCCAATAAAAATACGTCCAACTTTGAAAATTAGACTGTAAATAACCCACGTCCATTTAATCTCCAAACATTTTTCTTTTAAATAGAGGTGTCCTGACTCGAGAAATCCGAAAATATCTGCACGTGAGTAACTGAGTTAATCCAAGTACTACTCTAATAGCTCTCACCTGCTCTCTATTAGCCTATTACATTTTATACCTTAAACTCTTTAATGCCACTGCGCTGGACATTCAACGACCTCTGAATATTTAAAGAAAAAGTTTAAAATTGGAACAGATTTTAAGAAATGTTTTAAAGAGAACCATAGACCAATTTCCATTTAATTTATTTTTTGTCTAAAAAACGTAGAGGAAGCGTCTGCGGCAAAAGCACATACGGAAATGGACAGCACAACACGAATATTTTGAAAATAGAATAGAGTGGCCAGTTAGGTTGTGTGTTTCTTTTTTATTTCTGGTGGCTGGTGGTAACCATTCGTTTATTCAATTTGGAAATGAATTGTGCATTGAATCGACGGACTGAACGAAAATGTTTTAGCAAAGAGTTTTGAAAGCAATCCTGTCAAATCAAATTGCTGTGAAAAAAGGTCACTCGAAGAACCGCCGTTAATAGAATATTGGATCTCAGATGAAGCTAGCGGGCAGCGGGGCGGAATGCGCCCTCAAAGGTGTTGACTTGCCGGTAGCGGGCTGCTTCTTATGTTGCCAAATATATTATATCTCTTCATCATTGTCACCATCACCTGCTTAGCCTTTTCACAATTATACTGGGGTCAGCTACTGAAGTCTATCTGATCTCCAAAACCCAGTTAGTATTTATCATCAAAATCAGCCTATAGCAATCCAAAGCTGGACATAGGGCTCTAAAATCGCACGCCATGTATCTCAACCTACCTACTGCTACCGGGCACATTGAGAAGATTGTAGAACAGAAACACATTTATTTAATTGCAGACATACAACCACAAAGTTATAAAGAAGAATAAAAAAAGATCACTACAAAAAACACAACATTATAAAACTAACAATAAGAACGCTGAGCATGTCCACATTAAAAGTTAGGAACTCAGTATTTGCTGGGCGAAAGACACACAACGCTGGTTTTCAGTTGATACTGCACACTGATACGACGCAAGTTAGTATTTTGTAATACGATAACCCCTTGGTAACATATTACATAACTTTATTTCTAACAAAACTTCCAATATTAGGGGTTAATTTACATCACATTAAGTGCAAATCGAGTTCGGCGAACAAAAGCAATTTTTCACCCGACCGCTTAGCACCGGGGGGAAATTGCGCAACATTCCAAAGAAAAAGGTACAAATATACCTCTTTTGAACGCTAATTTATCGCCTACAGGTGGGATAATAGCATTATGCGAGACTATGGGGAACATAAGAGTTTAAAAATTAATGCTCTGCGGTGATATGGTGTGGATATGGTTCATTAAATAAATCAGTAAAGATGAAGACTATTTATTTGCATGAACGAAATCAATGAAAGTTTAACATATTATTTGACGTTCTGTAGTTTCTGCCTTTTTTACGTGTTAAAATCATCAAATGAGTCCTCCCGCCCAGGGCGGTGTGGAAGGGATAGACTCGTACTGACTAAATTCACGGATTTTCTTCAATAGCCCTTTACTTTCCAGGGTCACGGTTACCTGTTTGGGCAGTCTTGCGACCCTGTAGTTTGTGCCTATGAATGTATTTGTCTTCAATGGAACGGATGAGAGAGCATTTCATGATATTTTTTTTATTTTTCGAAATAACTGAACCGTTAATACATTAGTCTAAAAAGTTAGTAGAAAACATTTTCAAGTTTACATATACAAGTTAGAAAAATTGATTATTTAAAACGTCAAATCAAGTATTGCTTTTTGAACTTGTTCGTTCTATAGGTGGGGAAGCGGGGGGCTAGTTGTTACAGGGGTAAGAAGATACACGCCTTTTTTACCGGGATTTTAAACTATTTAGTTGACATAATCGGACTCATTTGTTTTCTTATAACATCGTGTATCACATAAAAACGATCATTGATCCGCCAAGCACCAAGCTCCTAATTTGTGTGCATATGCTTCTATTACCACAAAGTAAGTAAAAAATCCTTTACGAAATTTTTCATTTCTAATGTCTATATTTATTATTGTCTCAAAAAGGACCTTGAACTTTCATTTATGAAAGTCCAAGGCCTTTAGTTTGCAATATTGTTTTTTTCTAGTATCGATATCCGTTAATGGTGACTCCAATTTATATTAAAAAACGTGCTATGGGCCAGGTAGTAGTTTACCGTAACATCGTGCGCCGGAGATTTAACAACTAGCCCCGAACCGGGGTATGTCGGTGAACTTGGCAGATCATTTCTCAGCAGAGCATGAAATAATGTGAGTTCTATTGGCATGCGGTTGAGTTCTAGAGTTCCCTATACTTTTTAGACATAGTTCTGGCGTTTTGTCTGAAAAAAAATGAAAATGAAAATATGCTCTGCTAACTTCCGTCGGCAGATCATTTTTTCCAAAATCAAAATTAAAAAACTGATTTAGACTCCTAACGGTTATATCTAGAGTTCCTTATACTTTTTCGAAAGAGTTCTGTCGATCTAAGTAAACAAAAAAATAAACTTTGATCCAAACAAAAGAAGAAAAAAAAATTGTTTAATTCAGCGTTTCGGTAAGTGCTGGTTTAAAATTATTCAGGAAGGCAGAGGGACGGGAACTCTTTGGTTTTAGGCGGAGCTATAATAGTGCTACAATAAAATATGAAAGACCAGTCCAGAATTCCTAAGAAAGTATCAGCAGAGCAGGGTCGAAGCTTCACAAGAAGTAAAAAAATAGTTTAGTTCAGAGTTTCAGTAACTGCCAGTTTAAAATTATTCAGGAGGGCAGCGGGACGAGAACTCCTTCGTTTTAGATTAAACTATAACTGTGCTACAAAAAAACATGAAATACTAGCCCGGAACTCCTAAGAAAGTATCAGCAGAGCAGGGTCGAAGCTTGACAAAGAGAAAAAAAAAATATTTTAATTCAGCATTTCAGTAAGTGCTGGTTTAAAATTATTCAAGAGGGCAGAGGAACGGGAACTCCTTGCTTTTAGACGAAGCTATAATAGTGCTACAATAAAATATGAAAGACCAGCCTAGAACTCCTAAGAAAGTATCAGCAGAGCAGGGTCGAAGCTTGACAAAGAGAAAAAAAAAATAGTTTAATTCAGCATTTCAGTAAGTGCTGGTTTAAAATTATTCAGGAGGGCAGAGGGACGGGAACTCCTTGATTTTAGATGAAGCTATAATAGTGCTACAATAAAATATGAAAGAACAGCCCAGAACTCCTAAGAAAGTATCAGCAGAGCAGGGTCGAATCTTGACAAAGAGAAAAAAATATATATTTTAATTCAGCATTTCAGTAAGTGCTGGTTTAAAATTATTCAGGAGGGCAGAGGGACGGGAACTCCTTGATTTTAGATGAAGCTATAATAGTGCTACAATAAAATATGAAAGAACAGCCCAGAACTCTTAAGAAAGTATCAGCAGAGCAGGGTCGAAGCTTGACAAAGAGAAATAAAAAATAGTTTAAATCAGAGTTTTAATAAGTGCTGGTTTAAAATTATTCAGGAGGGCAGAGGGACGGGAACTCCTTGCTTTTAGACGAAGCTATAACAGTGCTATAAAAAAATATGAAAGACCAGCCCAGAATTCCTACGAAAGTATCAGCAGAGCAGGGTCGAAGCTTGACAAGAAGAAAAAAAAATAGTTTAATTCTGAGTTTCAGTAACTGGTAGTTTAAAATTATTCAGGAGAGCATACAGACGGGAACTCCTTGCTTTTAGACGAACACATAATAGTGCTACAATAAAATATGAAAGACTAGCCCAGAACTCCTAAAAAAGTATCAGCAGAGCAGGGTCGAAACTATTAGAAGAAAAAAAAAATAGTTTAATTCAACGTTTCAGTATGTGCTCGTTTAAAATTATTCAGGAGGGCAGAGGGACGGGAACTCCTTGATTTTAGACGAAGCTATAACAGTGCTACAAAAAATTATGAGAGACCAGCCCAGAACTCCTAAGAAAGTATCAGCAGAGCAGGATCGAAGCTTTACAAGAAGAAAAAAAATAGTTTAATTCAGCGTTTCAGTAAGTGCTAGTTAAAAATTATTCAGGAGGGCAAACGGACGAGAACTCCTTGCTTTTATACGAAGCTATAATAGTGCTACAATAAAATATGAAAGACCAGCCCAGAACTCCTAAGAAAGTATCAGCAGAGCAGGGTCGAATCTTCACAAGAAGAAAATAAATAGTTTAATTCAGAGTTTGAGTAAGTGCAGGTTTAAAATTATTCAGCAGGACAGAGGGACGGGAACTCCTTCGTTTTAGATTAATTTCTAATTGTGCTATATTAAAACATAAAAGACGATCCCAGAACTCCTAAAAAAGTATCAGCAGAGCAGGGTCGAAGCATCACAAGAAGAAAAGAAATAGTTTAATTCAGAGTTTCAGTAAGTGCAGGTTTAAAATTATTCAGGAGGGCAGAGGGACGGGAACTCCTTGATTTTAGATGAAGCTATAATAGTGCTACAATAAAATATGAAAGAACAGCCCAGAACTCCTAAGAAAGTATCAGCAGAGCAGGGTCGAATCTTGAAAAAGAGAAAAAAAAAATAGTTTAATTCAGCATTTCAGTAAGTGCTGGTTTAAAATTATTCAGGAGGGCATAGGAACGGGAACTCCTTGGTTTTAGATTAAACTATAACTGTGCTATATTAAAACATGAAAGACCTGTCTAGAACTCCTATTAAAGTATCAGCAGAGCGAGTCGAAACTTACAAGAAGAAAAAAAATAGTTTAAATCAGAGTTTTAATAAGTGCTGGTTAAAAATTATTCAGGAGGGTAGAGGGACGGGAACTCCTTGCTTTTAGACGAAGCTATAATAGTGCTATAAAAAAATATGAAAGACCAGCCCAGAACTCCTAAGAAAGCATCAGCAGAGCAGGGTCGAAGCTTGACAAGGAGAAAAAAAAAACTATAATTCAGCATTTCAGTAAGTGCTGGTTTAAAATTATTCAGGAGGGCAGAGGGACGGGAACTCCTTTATTTTAGACGAAGCTATAATAGTGCTACAATAAAATATGAAAGAACAGCCCAGAACTCCTAAGAAAGTATCAGCAGAGCAGGGTCGAAGCTTGACAAAGAGAAAAAAAAAATAGTTTAGTTCAGCATTTCAGTAAGTGCTAGTTTTAAATTATTCAGAAGGGCAGAGGGACGGGAACTCCTTGAGTTTAGATGAAGCTATAATAGTGCTACAATAAAATATGAAAGACCAGCCCAGAACTCCTAAGAAAGTATCAGCAGAGCAGGGTCGAAGCTTGACAAGGAGAAAAAAAAAAATACTGTAATTCAGCATTTCAGTAAGTGCTGGTTTAAAATTATTCAGAAGGGCAGAGGGACGGAAACTCCTTGCTTTTATACGAAGCTATAATAGTGCTACAATAAAATATGAAAGACCAGCCCAGAACTCCTAAGAAAGTATCAGCAGAGCAGGGTCGAATCTTCACAAGAAGAAAATAAATAGTTTAATTCAGAGTTTGAGTAAGTGCAGGTTTAAAATTATTCAGCAGGACAGAGGGACGGGAACTCCTTCGTTTTAGATTAATTTCTAATTGTGCTATATTAAAACATAAAAGACGATCCCAGAACTCCTAAAAAAGTATCAGCAGAGCAGGGTCGAAGCATCACAAGAAGAAAAGAAATAGTTTAATTCAGAGTTTCAGTAAGTGCAGGTTTAAAATTATTCAGGAGGGCAGAGGGACGGGAACTCCTTGATTTTAGATGAAGCTATAATAGTGCTACAATAAAATATGAAAGAACAGCCCAGAACTCCTAAGAAAGTATCAGCAGAGCAGGGTCGAATCTTGAAAAAGAGAAAAAAAAAATAGTTTAATTCAGCATTTCAGTAAGTGCTGGTTTAAAATTATTCAGGAGGGCATAGGAACGGGAACTCCTTGGTTTTAGATTAAACTATAACTGTGCTATATTAAAACATGAAAGACCTGTCTAGAACTCCTATTAAAGTATCAGCAGAGCGAGTCGAAACTTACAAGAAGAAAAAAAATAGTTTAAATCAGAGTTTTAATAAGTGCTGGTTAAAAATTATTCAGGAGGGTAGAGGGACGGGAACTCCTTGCTTTTAGACGAAGCTATAATAGTGCTATAAAAAAATATGAAAGACCAGCCCAGAACTCCTAAGAAAGCATCAGCAGAGCAGGGTCGAAGCTTGACAAGGAGAAAAAAAAAACTATAATTCAGCATTTCAGTAAGTGCTGGTTTAAAATTATTCAGGAGGGCAGAGGGACGGGAACTCCTTTATTTTAGACGAAGCTATAATAGTGCTACAATAAAATATGAAAGAACAGCCCAGAACTCCTAAGAAAGTATCAGCAGAGCAGGGTCGAAGCTTGACAAAGAGAAAAAAAAAATAGTTTAGTTCAGCATTTCAGTAAGTGCTAGTTTTAAATTATTCAGAAGGGCAGAGGGACGGGAACTCCTTGAGTTTAGATGAAGCTATAATAGTGCTACAATAAAATATGAAAGACCAGCCCAGAACTCCTAAGAAAGTATCAGCAGAGCAGGGTCGAAGCTTGACAAGGAGAAAAAAAAAAATACTGTAATTCAGCATTTCAGTAAGTGCTGGTTTAAAATTATTCAGAAGGGCAGAGGGACGGAAACTCCTTGATTTTAGATGAAGCTATAATAGTGCTTTTTTTTTTTTTTTTTTTTTTATCGTGGTAAAATCATCAAATGAGTCCTCCCACCCAGGGCAGGGCGGGAGGGACTGTCAGACTTGTACTGACTAAAATCCACGGTGTCCTTCAGTAGCCCTTTACGTACCGGGGTCACGGTAATCTGTGAGTCCCGCGACCCCGGCAGGCTTTGGCCCTCTACAGGCCCCGTCACTATGCTGACACTCCTTGAGGCGCGCGTGGAACACAACGCGCCGTCGACCCGGGCATGGTCCATGGTCGGACAGCGAGTCGCCCATTACTCGCTGCCCGCATGCCCGCGCCTACGGTGGCCGGAGATCGTCTTGCGACGTCCGTCGCCGTGGGCGTCTACCACTGCGGCTGGGGTGGAGGGAGGACGCTGTCCTCTCCCTCACGCGGCCCGCCTCCTCCTTCGCGAGCATGACTGCTTCGCAGAAGGAGGCGACCGCTTCCCACTCCATCTCGCCCCGCAGCATGGCCTCGACCAATGCCGGGCGCGAGAGGTCTCCGCCTATCGCCGTCGTGAGGACACGGCGGTGCTCTGCCCAAGCGGGGCAGTCCTGCACCGTATGCTCCACCGTGTCCTCCGGACGATCCTCGCAGTGGTGACACCCAGGCGTTTCTTCCCTCCTTATCAGACACAGGAACCTCCCGAAACTTCCGTGTCCGGTGAGGACCTGCGTCATGCGGTAGGTCAGGACGCCGTGACGCCTATCCAGCCACTCCTCAAAGAGGGGTCTTACCGCCGCGATTGCGGCGTGCCCGGACCTCGGTTGCGACAGTCGCTCCCTCCATACTGCCCTGAGATCGCGCCGGAGCTCTTCCCGCCGCGCCTCGACTTGTCGAGGCAGCGGGGATTCGCCCCGGCGCTGCGCCTCCACGCGCCACTCATAGACGCGCTGGAGGGCAGTCGCCTCCAGATCCCAGGGAGCTATAATAGTGCTATAATAAAATATGAAAGACCAGCCCAGAACTCCTAAGAAAGTATCAGCAGAGCAGGGTCGAAGCTTGACAAAGAGAAAAAAAAAATAGTTTAATTCAGCATTTCAGTAAGTGCTGGTTTAAAATTATTGAGGAGGGCAGAGGGACGGGATCTCCTTGATTTTAGATGAAGTTATAATAGTGCTATAATATAATATGAAAGAACAGCCCAGAACTCTTAAGAAAGTATCAGCAGAGCAGGATCGAAGCTTGACAAAGAGAAAAAAAAAAGTTTAAATCAGAGTTTTAATAAGTGCTGGTTTAAAATTATTGAGGAGGGCAGAGGGACGGGATCTCCTTGATTTTAGATGAAGTTATAAACGTGCTATAATATAATATGAAAGAACAGCCCAGAACTCTTAAAAAAGTATCAGCAGAGCAGGATCGAAGCTTGACAAAGAGAAAAAAAAAAAGTTTAAATCAGAGTTTTAATAAGTGCTGGTTTAAAATTATTCAGGAGGGCAGAGGGACGGAAACTCCTTGACTTTAGATGAAGCTATAATAGTGCTACAATAAAATATGAAAGAACAGCCCAGAACTCCTAAGAAAGTATCAGCAGAGCAGGGTCGAATCTTGACAAAGAGAAAAAAATATATATTTTAATTCAGCATTTCAGTAAGTGCTGGTTTAAAATTATTCAGGAGGGCAGAGGGACGGGAACTCCTTGATTTTAGATGAAGCTATAATAGTGCTACAATAAAATATGAAAGAACAGCCCAGAACTCTTAAGAAAGTATCAGCAGAGCAGGGTCGAAGCTTGACAAAGAGAAATAAAAAATAGTTTAAATCAGAGTTTTAATAAGTGCTGGTTTAAAATTATTCAGGAGGGCAGAGGGACGGGAACTCCTTGCTTTTAGACGAAGCTATAATAGTGCTATAAAAAAATATGAAAGACCAGCCCAGAATTCCTACGAAAGTATCAGCAGAGCAGGGTCGAAGCTTGACAAGAAGAAAAAAAAAATAGTTTAATTCTGAGTTTCAGTAACTGGTAGTTTAAAATTATTCAGGAGAGCATACAGACGGGAACTCCTTGCTTTTAGACGAACACATAATAGTGCTACAATAAAATATGAAAGACTAGCCCAGAACTCCTAAAAAAGTATCAGCAGAGCAGGGTCGAAACTATTAGAAGAAAAAAAAAATAGTTTAATTCAACGTTTCAGTATGTGCTCGTTTAAAATTATTCAGGAGGGCAGAGGGACGGGAACTCCTTGATTTTAGACGAAGCTATAACAGTGCTACAATAAATTATGAGAGACCAGCCCAGAACTCCTAAGAAAGTATCAGCAGAGCAGGGTCGAAGCTTTACAAGAAGAAAAAAAATAGTTTAATTCAGCGTTTCAGTAAGTATAAGTTAAAAATTATTCAGGAGGGCAAACGGACGAGAACTCCTTGCTTTTATACGAAGCTATAATAGTGCTACAATAAAATATGAAAGACCAGCCCAGAACTCCTAAGAAAGTATCAGCAGAGCAGGGTCGAATCTTCACAAGAAGAAAATAAATAGTTTAATTCAGAGTTTGAGTAAGTGCAGGTTTAAAATTATTCAGCAGGACAGAGGGACGGGAACTCCTTCGTTTTAGATTAATTTCTAATTGTGCTATATTAAAACATAAAAGACGATCCCAGAACTCCTAAACAAGTATCAGCAGAGCAGGGTCGAAGCATCACAAGAAGAAAAGAAATAGTTTAATTCAGAGTTTCAGTAAGTGCAGGTTTAAAATTATTCAGGAGGGCAGAGGGACGGGAACTCCTTGATTTTAGATGAAGCTATAATAGTGCTACAATAAAATATGAAAGAACAGCCCAGAACTCCTAAGAAAGTATCAGCAGAGCAGGGTCGAATCTTGACAAAGAGAAAAAAAAAATAGTTTAGTTCAGCATTTCAGTAAGTGCTAGTTTTAAATTATTCAGAAGGGCAGAGGGACGGGAACTCCTTGAGTTTAGATGAAGCTATAATAGTGCTACAATAAAATATGAAAGACCAGCCCAGAACTCCTAAGAAAGTATCAGCAGAGCAGGGTCGAAGCTTGACAAGGAGAAAAAAAAAATACTATAATTCAGCATTTCAGTAAGTGCTGGTTTAAAATTATTCAGAAGGGCAGAGGGACGGGAACTCCTTGACTTTAGATGAAGCTATAATAGTGCTATAATAAAATATGAAAGACCAGCCCAGAACTCCTAAGAAAGTATCAGCAGAGCAGGGTCGAAGCTTGACAAAGAGAAAAAAAAAATAGTTTAATTCAGCATTTCAGTAAGTGCTGGTTTAAAATTATTGAGGAGGGCAGAGGGACGGGATCTCCTTGATTTTAGATGAAGTTATAAACGTGCTATAATATAATATGAAAGAACAGCCCAGAACTCTTAAGAAAGTATCAGCAGAGCAGGATCGAAGCTTGACAAAGAGAAAAAAAAAAAGTTTAAATCAGAGTTTTAATAAGTGCTGGTTTAAAATTATTCAGGAGGGCAGAGGGACAAAAACTCCTTGCTTTTAGACGGAACTATAATAGTGCTATAAAAAAATATGAAAGACCAGCCCAGAACTCCTAAGAAAGTATCAGCAGAGCAGGGTCGAAGCTTGACAAAGAGAAAAAAAAAATAGTTCAAATCAGAGTTTTAATAAGTGCTGGTTTAAAATTATTCAGGAGGGCAGAGGGACGGGAACTCCTTGATTTTAGATGAAGCTATAATAGTGCTACAATAAAAAATGAAAGAACAGCCCAGAACTCCTAAGAAAGTATCAGCAGAGCAGGGTCGAAGCTTGACAAGAAGAAAAAAAAAATAGTTTAATTTTGAGTTTCAGTAACTGGTAGTTTAAAATTATTCAGGAGAGCATACAGACGGGAACTCCTTGCTTTTAGACGAAGCTATAACAGTGCTACAATAAATTATGAGAGACCAGCCCAGAACTCCTAAGAAAGTATCAGCAGAGCAGGATCGAAGCTTTACAAGAAGAAAAAAAATAGTTTAATTCAGCGTTTCAGTAAGTGCTAGTTAAAAATTATTCAGGAGGGCAAACGGACGAGAACTCCTTGCTTTTATACGAAGCTATAATAGTGCTACAATAAAATATGAAAGACCAGCCCAGAACTCCTAAGAAAGTATCAGCAGAGCAGGGTCGAATCTTCACAAGAAGAAAATAAATAGTTTAATTCAGAGTTTGAGTAAGTGCAGGTTTAAAATTATTCAGCAGGACAGAGGGACGGGAACTCCTTCGTTTTAGATTAATTTCTAATTGTGCTATATTAAAACATAAAAGACGATCCCAGAACTCCTAAAAAAGTATCAGCAGAGCAGGGTCGAAGCATCACAAGAAGAAAAGAAATAGTTTAATTCAGCATTTCAGTAAGTGCTGGTTTAAAATTATTCAGGAGGGCAGAGGGACGGGAACTCCTTTGTTTTAGACGAAGCTATAATAGTGCTACAATAAAATATGAAAGACCAGCCCAGAACTCCTAAGAAAGTATCAGCAGAGCAGGGTCGAAGCTTGACAAAGAGAAAAAAAAAATAGTTTAATTCAGCATTTCAGTAAGTGCTGGTTTAAAATTATTCAGGAGGGCAGAGGGACGGGAACTCCTTTGTTTTAGACGAAGCTATAATAGTGCTACAATAAAATATGAAAGACCAGCCCAGAACTCCTAAGAAAGTATCAGCAGAGCAGGGTCGAAGCTTGACAAAGAGAAAAAAAAAATAGTTTAATTCAGCATTTCAGTAAGTGCTGGTTTAAAATTATTCAGGAGGGCAGAGGGACGGGAACTCCTTAATTTTAGATGAAGTTATAATAGTGCTATAATATAATATGAAAGAACAGCCCAGAACTCTTAAGAAAGTATCAGCAGAGCAGGATCGAAGCTTGACAAAGAGAAAAAAAAAAAGTTTAAATCAGAGTTTTAATAAGTGCTGGTTTAAAATTATTCAGGAGGGTAGAGGGACGGGAACTCCTTGCTTTTAGACGAACACATAACAGTGCTATAAAAAAATATGAAAGACCAGCCCAGAACTCCTAAGAAAGCATCAGCAGAGCAGGGTCGAAGCTTGACAAGGAGAAAAAAAAAATACTATAATTCAGCATTTCAGTAAGTGCTGGTTTAAAATTATTCAGAAGGGCAGAGGGACGGGAACTCCTTGATTTTAGATGAAGCTATAATAGTGCTATAAAAAAATATGAAAGACCAGCCCAGAACTCCTAAGAAAGCATCAGCAGAGCAGGGTCGAAGCTTGACAAGGAGAAAAAAAAAAATACTATAATTCAGCATTTCAGTAAGTGCTGGTTTAAAATTATTCAGGAGGGCAGAGGGACGGGACCTCCTTGATTTTAGATGAAGCTATAATAGTGCTACAATAAAATATGAAAGAACAGCCCAGAACTCCTAAGAAAGTATCAGCAGAGCAGGGTCGAATCTTGACAAAGAGAAAAAAAATATTTTTATTCAGCATTTCAGTAAGTGCTGGTTTAAAATTATTCAGGAGGGCAGAGGGACGGGAACTCCTTGATTTTAGATGAAGCTATAATAGTGCTACAATAAAATATGAAAGAACAGCCCAGAACTCCTAAGAAAGTATCAGCAGAGCAGGGTCGAATCTTGACAAAGAGAAAAAAAATATTTTTATTCAGCATTTCAGTAAGTGCTGGTTTAAAATTATTGAGGAGGGCAGAGGGAAGGGAACTCCTTGATTTTAGATGAAGCTATAATAGTGCTACAATAAAATATGAAAGAACAGCCCAGAACTCCTAAGAAAGTATCAGCAGAGCAGGGTCGAATCTTGACAAAAAGAAAAAAAATATTTTTATTCAGCATTTCAGTAAGTGCTGGTTTAAAATTATTCAGGAGGGCAAAGGGACGGGAACTCCATGGTTTTAGACGAAGCTATAATAGTGCTACAATAAATTATGAAAGACCAGTCCAGAACTCCTAAAAAAGTATCAGCAGAGCAGGGTCGAAACTATTAGAAGAAAAAAAAAATACTATAATTCAGCATTTCAGTAAGTGCTGGTTTAAAATAATTCAGAAGGGCAGAGGGACGGGAACTCCTTGATTTTAGATGAAGCTATAATAGTGCTACAATAAAATATGAAATACCAGCCCAGAACTCCTAAGAAAGTATCAGCAGAGCAGGGTCGAAGCTTGACAAGAAGAAAAGAAATAGTTTAATTCAGCATTTCAGTAAGTGCTGGTTTAAAATTATTCAGGAGGGCAGAGGGACGGAAACTCCTTACTTTTAGACGAAGCTATAATAGTGCTACAATAAAATATGAAAGATCAGCCCAGAACTCCTACGAAAGTATCAGCAGAGCAGGGTCGAAGCTTGACAAAGAGAAAAAAAAATAGTTTAATTCAGCTTTTCAGTAAGTGCTGGTTTAAAATTATTCAGGAGGGCAGAGGGACGGGAACTCCTTTATTTTAGACGAAGCTATAATAGTGCTACAGTAAAATATGAAAGAACAGCCCAGAACTCCTAAGAAAGTATCAGCAGAGCAGGGTCGAATCTTGACAAAGAGAAAAAAAAAATAGTTTAAATCAGAGTTTTAATAAGTGCTGGTTTAAAATTATTCAGGAGGGTAGAGGGACGGGAACTCCTAGCTTTTAGACGAAGCTATAAAAGTGCTATAAAAAAATATGAAAGACCAGCCCAGAACTCCTAAAAAGGATCAGCAGAGAAGGATCGAAGCTTTACAAGAAGAAATAAAAATAGTTTAATTCAGCGTTTCAGTAAGTGCTAGTTAAAAATTATTCAGGAGGGCATAGGAACGGGAACTCCTTGGTTTTAGATTAAACTATAACGGTGCTGAATTAAACTATTTATTTCTTCTCTTTGTCAAATTTCGACCCTGCTCTGCTGATACTTTCTTAAGAGTTCTGGGCTGTTCTTTCATATTTTATTGTAGCACTATTATAGCTTCATCTAAAATCAAGGAGTTCCCGTCCCTCTGCCCTACTGAATAATTTTAAACCAGCACTTACTGAAATGCTGAATTATAGTATTTTTTTTTCTCCTTGTCAAGCTTCGACCCTGCTCTGCTGATGCTTTCTTAGGAGTTCTGGGCTGTTCTTTTATATTTTTTTATAGCACTATTATAGCTTCGTCTAAAAGCAAGGAGTTCCCGTCCCTCTACCCTCCTGAATAATTTTAAACCAGCACTTATTAAAACTCTGATTTAAACTATTTTTTTTCTTCTTGTAAGTTTCGACTCGCTCTGCTGATACTTTAATAGGAGTTCTAGACAGGTCTTTCATGTTTTAATATAGCACAGTTATAGTTTAATCTAAAACCAAGGAGTTCCCGTTCCTATGCCCTCCTGAATAATTTTAAACCAGCACTTACTGAAATGCTGAATTAAACTATTTTTTTTTTCTCTTTGTCAAGCTTCGACCCTGCTCTGCTGATACTTTCTTAGGAGTTCTGGGCTGGTCTTTCATATTTTTTTATAGCACTATTATAGCTTCGTCTAAAAGCTAGGAGTTCCCGTCCCTCTACCCTCCTGAATAATTTTAAACCAGCACTTATTAAAACTCTGATTTAAACTATTTTTTTTTTCTCTTTGTCAATTTTCGACCCTGCTCTGCTGATACTTTCTTAAGAGTTCTGGGCTGTTCTTTCATATTTTATAGTAGCACTATTATAGCTTCATCTAAAATCAAGGAGTTCCCGTCCCTCTGCCCTCCTGAATAATTTTAAACCAGCACTTATTACAACTCTGATTAGAACTATTTTTTTTTCTCTTTGTCAAGCTTCGACCCTGCTCTGCTGATACTTTCTTAGGAGTTCTGGGATCGTCTTTTATGTTTTCATATAGCACAATTAGAAGTTAATCTAAAACGAAGGAGTTCCCGTCCCTCTGTCCTCCTGAATAATTTTAAACCTGCACTTACTCAAACTCTGAATTAAACTATTTATTTTCTTCTTGTGAAGATTCGACCCTGCTCTGCTGATACTTTCTTAGGAGTTCTGGGCTGGTCTTTCATATTTTATTGTAGCACTATTATAGCTTCGTCTAAAAGCAAGTTCTCGTCCGTTTGCCCTCCTGAATAATTTTTAACTAGCACTTACTGAAACGCTGAATTAAACTATTTTTTTTCTTCTTGTAAAGCTTCGATCCTGCTCTGCTGATACTTTCTTAGGAGTTCTGGGCTGGTCTTTCATATTATATTATAGCACTATTATAACTTCATCTAAAATCAAGGAGATCCCGTCCCTCTGCCCTCCTCAATAATTTTAAACCAGCACTTACTGAAATGCTGAATTAAACTATTTTTTTTTTCTCTTTGTCAAGCTTCGACCCTGCTCTGCTGATACTTTCTTAGGAGTTCTGGGCTGGTCTTTCATATTTTATTGTAGCACTATTATAGCTTCATCTAAAATCAAGGAGTTCCTGTCCCTCTGCCCTCCTGAATAATTTTAAACCAGCACTTACTGAAATGCTGAATTAAACTATTTTTTTTTTCTCTTTGTCAAGCTTCGACCCTGCTCTGCTGATACTTTCTTAGGAGTTCTGGGCTGGTCTTTCATATTTTTTTATAGCACTATTATAGCTTCGTCTAAAAGCTAGGAGTTCCCGTCCCTCTACCCTCCTGAATAATTTTAAACCAGCACTTATTAAAACTCTGATTTAAACTATTTTTTTTTTCTCTTTGTCAATTTTCGACCCTGCTCTGCTGATACTTTCTTAAGAGTTCTGGGCTGTTCTTTCATATTTTATAGTAGCACTATTATAGCTTCATCTAAAATCAAGGAGTTCCCGTCCCTCTGCCCTCCTGAATAATTTTAAACCAGCACTTATTACAACTCTGATTAGAACTATTTTTTTTTCTCTTTGTCAAGCTTCGACCCTGCTCTGCTGATACTTTCTTAGGAGTTCTGGGATCGTCTTTTATGTTTTCATATAGCACAATTAGAAGTTAATCTAAAACGAAGGAGTTCCCGTCCCTCTGTCCTCCTGAATAATTTTAAACCTGCACTTACTCAAACTCTGAATTAAACTATTTATTTTCTTCTTGTGAAGATTCGACCCTGCTCTGCTGATACTTTCTTAGGAGTTCTGGGCTGGTCTTTCATATTTTATTGTAGCACTATTATAGCTTCGTCTAAAAGCAAGTTCTCGTCCGTTTGCCCTCCTGAATAATTTTTAACTAGCACTTACTGAAACGCTGAATTAAACTATTTTTTTTCTTCTTGTAAAGCTTCGATCCTGCTCTGCTGATACTTTCTTAGGAGTTCTGGGCTGGTCTTTCATATTATATTATAGCACTATTATAACTTCATCTAAAATCAAGGAGATCCCGTCCCTCTGCCCTCCTCAATAATTTTAAACCAGCACTTACTGAAATGCTGAATTAAACTATTTTTTTTTTCTCTTTGTCAAGCTTCGACCCTGCTCTGCTGATACTTTCTTAGGAGTTCTGGGCTGGTCTTTCATATTTTATTGTAGCACTATTATAGCTTCATCTAAAATCAAGGAGTTCCTGTCCCTCTGCCCTCCTGAATAATTTTAAACCAGCACTTACTGAAATGCTGAATTAAACTATTTTTTTTTTCTCTTTGTCAAGCTTCGACCCTGCTCTGCTGATACTTTCTTAGGAGTTCTGGGCTGTTCTTTCATATTTTATTGTAGCACTATTATAGCTTCATCTAAAATCAAGGAGTTCCCGTCCCTCTGCCCTTCTGAATAATTTTAAACCAGCACTTACTGAAATGCTGAATTATAGTTTTTTTTTTTTCTCCTTGTCAAGCTTCGACCCTGCTCTGCTGATACTTTCTTAGGAGTTCTGGGCTGGTCTTTCATATTTTATTGTAGCACTATTATAGCTTCATCTAAAATCAAGGAGTTCCCGTCCCTCTGCCCTTCTGAATAATTTAAACCAGCACTTACTGAAATGCTGAATTATAGTTTTTTTTTTTTCTCCTTGTCAAGCTTCGACCCTGCTCTGCTGATACTTTCTTAGGATTTCTGGGCTGGTCTTTCATATTTTATTGTAGCACTATTATAGCTTCATCTAAAATCAAGGAGTTCCTGTCCCTCTGCCCTCCTGAATAATTTTAAACCAGCACTTACTGAAATGCTGAATTAAACTATTTTTTTTTTCTCTTTGTCAAGCTTCGACCCTGCTCTGCTGATGCTTTCTTAGGAGTTTTGGGCTGGTCTTTCATATTTTTTTATAGCACTATTATAGCTTCATCTAAAATCAAGGAGTTCTCGTCCCTCTGCCCTTCTGAATTATTTTAAACCAGCACTTACTGAAATGCTGAATTATAGTATTTTTTTTTTCTCCTTGTCAAGCTTCGACCCGGCTCTGCTGATGCTTTCTTAGGAGTTCTGGGCTGGTCTTTCATATTTTTTTATAGCACTATTATAGTTTCGTCTAAAAGCAAGGAGTTCCCGTCCCTCTACCCTCCTGAATAATTTTAAACCAGCACTTATTAAAACTCTGATTTAAACAATTTTTTTTCTTCTTGTAAGTTTCGACTCGCTCTGCTGATACTTTTATAGGAGTTCTAGACAGGTCTTTCATGTTTTAATATAGCACAGTTATAGTTTAATCTAAAACCAAGGAGTTCCCGTTCCTATGCCCTCCTGAATAATTTTAAACCAGCACTTACTGAAATGCTGAATTAAACTATTTTTTTTTTCTCTTTGTCAAGCTTCGACCCTGCTCTGCTGATACTTTCTTAGGAGTTCTGGGCTGTTCTTTCATATTTTATTGTAGCACTATTATAGCTTCATCTAAAATCAAGGAGTTCCCGTCCCTCTGCCCTCCTGAATAATTTTAAACCTGCACTTACTGAAACTCTGAATTAAACTATTTCTTTTCTTCTTGTGATGCTTCGACCCTGCTCTGCTGATACTTTTTTAGGAGTTCTGGGATCGTCTTTTATGTTTTAATATAGCACAATTAGAAATTAATCTAAAACGAAGGAGTTCCCGTCCCTCTGTTCTCCTGAATAATTTTAAACCTGCACTTACTCAAACTCTGAATTAAACTATTTATTTTCTTCTTGTAAGTTTCGACTCGCTCTGCTGATACTTTAATAGGAGTTCTAGACAGGTCTTTCATGTTTTAATATAGCACAGTTATAGTTTAATCTAAAACCAAGGAGTTCCCGTTCCTATGCCCTCCTGAATAATTTTAAACCAGCACTTACTGAAATGCTGAATTAAACTATTTTTTTTTTCTCTTTGTCAAGATTCGACCCTGCTCTGCTGATACTTTCTTAGGAGTTCTGGGCTGTTCTTTCATATTTTATTGTAGCACTATTATAGCTTCGTTTAAAAGCAAGGAGTTCCCGTTTCTATGCCCTCCTGAATAATTTTAAACCAGCACTTACTGAAATGCTGAATTAAACTATTTTTTACTTCTCTTTGTCAAGATTCGACCCTGCTCTGCTGATACTTTCTTAGGAGTTCTAGGCTGGTCTTTCATATTTTATTGTAGCACTATTATAGCTTCGTTTAAAAGCAAGGAGTTCCCGTTTCTATGCCCTCCTGAATAATTTTAAACCAGCACTTACTGAAATGCTGAATTAAAATATTTTTTTTTCTCTTTGTCAAGCTTCGACCCTGCTCTGCTGATACTTTCTTAGGAGTTCCGGGCTAGTATTTCATGTTTTTTTGTAGCACAGTTATAGTTTAATCTAAAACGAAGGAGTTCTCGTCCCGCTGCCCTCCTGAATAATTTTAAACTGGCAGTTACTGAAACTCTGAACTAAACTATTTTTTTACTTCTTGTGAAGCTTCGACCCTGCTCTGCTGATACTTTCTTAGGAATTCTGGACTGGTCTTTCATATTTTATTGTAGCACTATTATAGCTCCGCCTAAAACCAAAGAGTTCCCGTCCCTCTGCCTTCCTGAATAATTTTAAACCAGCACTTACCGAAACGCTGAATTAAACAATTTTTTTTTCTTCTTTTGTTTGGATCAAAGTTTATTTTTTTGTTTACTTAGATCGACAGAACTCTTTCGAAAAAGTATAAGGAACTCTAGATATAACCGTTAGGAGTCTAAATCAGTTTTTTAATTTTGATTTTGGAAAAAATGATCTGCCGACGGAAGTTAGCAGAGCATATTTTCATTTTCATTTTTTTCAGACAAAACGCCAGAACTATGTCTAAAAAGTATAGGGAACTCTAGAACTCAGCCGCATGCCAATAGAACTCACATTTTTTCCTGCTCTGCTGAGAAATGATCTGCTAGGTTCACGCACATAACCGGGGTTAAGTTGTTACAATCGACTATTTCGGTTAAATTGTCCATTGTGAAAAAATTACATAAACTATAACTTTTTAATCATATTTCAATAGCTAAATTGACATAGTAACGATAAAAGCAATCTTTGTGAATTATTTGATAACTTTTGTCATATTGACAATTATCTAAAAATTGTAACAACGTGCCCCACGCTCCCCTGCAGTGTTCGTTTGAAAATAAAGTATCTTCATTTGCTCATAATGTTATGAGGCTATAAAATTAATTGGCAAACAGGTGTTTTGAACCGGGAAGCTATCTCCATTTTAAATAATATTTTCACACAAAACAAACCTAGTACGGGTATTATTTATTTGCACAATTAGCTGACCACAACGAATGGGTGGATTTTAATAATTGTGGTTATTCCGTTATGATAATATATTCGAGAATTAAAAATAATATTTTGACGTACGCTTTTGTGGTTTATTACTGACCTACCACAGTTTGTTTAATCCCTAATAGTAGGATTGATGTTAAGTTCGTAGTGTGAAAATGTTTGAACATATTTAATCGTCTTTGAGTAACCAAAATCTATTGATATTCTTTATTGTGCACAAAATTTACAATGAAAACCAAACTTAAAATCTATCTATCTTCTTAAATGTAATAAATCAAAATTAATGGTCGAAATGGATGAACGCCCATAAGTTCCGAACTACTGCACCAAATTTTTTTTTTTGTTTTTGTTTTTTGTCCTTTATTGTCAGGACAAGGTTTATTTGTTAGAAAATGATCGGAAAATCCACCCAAAAGGTTGAAAATTTGAAGTTATCCGAAGCCGGGGAGGATTGCTAGTAGGATATTAAACTCTGTTCTATTTCTTCCATTTCTTGTAGAAATCTTTTTTTTGTATCTCGACAGAAATCAACAATGTTTTTTTTTTTACAAAATCAAAAGAAATGAAAGGTATTTTTATTTTCATTAAATAAAGATCATGTGGAGTTTAAAACTCCTAGAACTTTCTTTTGTGTATAAACACCAGAGTTCAGTGACTTGCCATTGTTCTAAAAATAATTAATAGAAGAAAAATTAAATCATAAAAGTAATATCTGGTGTTGCCAGCGCATGCAAGGAATCAATTTGTAAGACCATTAATTAAATGGCTCCGTTAAATTGAAGCTGGCACGAATGGCTGCCAACACAGTGTGATAAATTGCGACTTTCAGCCATGTTTGTTTTTATTATTTTCAGGGTTTCAGGATCTCTGTCATTCGATGTCCACCTGTCTAAAAGCTTTTAACTCACTTTTAAATTAATCTACATAATTGAATTTGTGTAAATTATTTGTAATAAATAATGGAATTACAAAGTCGTGAGTTAAACAAATAAGTTTTATGTTGAAGAATTTAATGGGTTTTCATTGTACTACGACTACAAATTAATGTAAAATGTTAATAAAAATAAGTCTAAAAATCATTGGAATCGAATCAGTTATTGAATTTGAACAGACTTTATTTAGGTTTCGCATATACTAAAAATAATGTTGTATAGTAAAATGACAAAAAGCTATTCCACTACAATAAAAAATATCTCAAACATTAGTCACACGCTACCCATTGTTAGGTTTACACCCGTGTTACTGAAAATATACGGTCAGGAAACATTTGAACATTTTTCAGTTTAAGGGGCAAAATAAAGTGTGATTGATGATAACTTTGTCACGTTGTAAAAGGCTATGGAGACCTTTTGAAGCATTCCATTACGCAACGCATTTTTTACGTGGTCGGTAGGTTGAATCCAGTTTTGCGTTTAATGGTTTAATTTTCGGATGTAAATGTTTTTTGCATTTTCTGACTGTGCAAATAAATAAAATAAAATACGTGTGGCATTCGGGGACTGTCGCGGTAAAGCTATTGCATAGCATTTTTTATAATTGTTTATTTATATAAAATGTGCATAAACAAAAAAAAAAAACAACAATACGTGGGGAACCGGGACTGCCGCGGTAAAGCTATTGCAAAGCATTTTTTATCAACTTATGCAATTGTAATTGTTTATTTTATTTATGAAAAAAAAAACCTACCGCGAATATTTAACGAGAATATCTTCCCATCGTTGCTCTATGGGAAGTGACTCTATTAATTAGGCTACGTCAATCAAGTGAAACGTCAAGAAAATAATCATTAATTCAAAGTTTTATTCATTCACGTTGATATGACAGATGTGACAGTGTTAGGTTTATTTTCCTTACGGAATTTCTTGATTCGGTCGCCGCGCTCAAAGCCCGCGATTAAAGCTATGCAATAGCTTAGCAAGTCATAGCGACTACTGTGACCCGCATATGATGTTTAGCATCGGACACTTCATCTTGGTTAATTTCAATTTTCTAGGCCTTGGTTGAACTTGGTCAATCTGAACGCGAAAAATGGTCATCATTTTTGAACCAGAAAAAATAGGTAGCGTTGGCATACTTCGGGGTTGCGAGACTGTTGGGTAACAGTGGTCCCGGATTGTAAAGGCCTAGTCTGACAGTCCCTCCCGCCCGGCTCTGGGAGGACTCATTTGATAATTTTACCACTGAAAAAAAAGCAGTGGCATACGTAGTGGATAAAAAAATTAAGAAAGGTCATGCATGAGTCTATTCGTTTTTTAAAATTCAAAGTTACTACCAAACAACACAACATTGAAAAACCAACATTGAAACAGTTGACAAATAAGCAGAACTCGTCTGCATGGTCACAAAACATTAGCATCTTCTCTTACACTTTAACTAAATTCCTTTGCCAAGTGCAAATAAGAGACTAGCGAGAGCACTACATATTACTGTGTTCGTAAGTAGTCAGCTCGCGTGCCTGTACTTCAGATGCCGTATTTGTGTCAATTAAATATTCCTTGCTTCGCAAAGTCGCGGCACACATTTCTTACACAGCTTGCAAAATATTTACACAACGGTCTGCTTATAAATTGTGTTAGTGAGACTTTCAACTTAATGTTTTGTAGTGTGGATTATTAGATTAATTCAACAAAACTTATTTATGCTAATTAGGTTAAAATATGTACTTTTAAACGTCAATTGCATATGAAAGTCTTTTAAAATCTAACCTGCACTGTGGTACAAATTTAACATCACGACGGGTTTCCTATTTGGTTTCTAAAGTTGTTGATTCGATGGAAATATCATAATACCTAACTAATGTAGCTTGAAACGGGACCTTGTCAAGTCTAAAATGTTGGTTGATAGTGTGTTCAAATTAGAGACACATTTGTTTACCGTGAAGAAAGCAATCTTTTACAAACAACTAGCTGTACCTCTGCGGCTTCACCCGCGTGAAGTTCCCTTATAGCTTGTTTCTAAAACAAACCTACTCTACCCTACACTACCCTTTTTTTTTATAAGACTCTCTCACAATGACAAAGACAACAAAAACAAAATTGGCCAAATTGGTCCAGGCGTTGTTGAGTTATGCGCTTACCAACACATTTAGCGATTCATTTTTATTATATAGAAGATCAGAAGACACACTAAAATCAATTTGTTTTCATCAGTCCCCATGCAGGAAAACTCGAATCCACTATTAGGATTTAATAACGATTCTCAAAATCTTACCCAAATCATTATTTTAAGTATTTTCAAAGCTATGGCTGGTCGGTTAACCTCGTTGCAAATTCATATTTTAACTTTAAGTCAAAACCATTGTTTTAATTGCCTTAAATAAACGCTCACAATATACTGCTAATGACTACCAAGCACTAGTTATGCGTCGCATTTCACTCGCATTGTGACTGTGTTCATAGCATTAATTATAATAATTAGCAACCGTTTCTTTACATGTAAGTAACAAAGCTGTAGTGTAGCTCATTTAAAACATGTATGAAATAAAGCCTGCTTTAAGAGGGAACATTAATGCTTACAGCATTTTTTTCTGTTACAAATAAATGCTTACAGCATTCATTATGCTCCCAGCATTTTTCTACCGTAAATACTTTGCATTAAGGTTCTGCAAAGTTGAGTAATGAAGGTATTTAAGTGTTTTGTTCTTTGAAAAGTAATTTTCTATTAATGTAGTTAATAAGTCCATTGCGTGTAGACTGACGGTCTGTTAGGATTAGGGAGGGATTAACGATGCCTACATGTGTAGGATTTATGAATTAATGTTACATTAAAAGTTGAAACGAATTAAGTAAATGATGAATTAATACAATCTATCAATCAAATTAAATCGCGCGCTTAGATCCAAACAAAAAGTCACGTCATAAGAGGTTTTGAACAATTCATACTTTTTTTTATGAGGTGTAAAATCTTCAAATTATTTCTTTTACCTAGGGAAGCGGAAAGAACTCTCAGATTCTTACTGGGTCAAAAACACACTGTTCTATTGCGCATCATGTATAGACAGTCCCACTTCCACGTCAGCCGCTCTGTAGTAGTTTGTTAATGTTAGATTACTTTCTACATATTATGTAAAGACGCCAGCATATTCAGCCACCTGAATCTGTCAATTTTTTGTTTTTGTTTTACGATAAAGTTGAAAATCTATTACAGATATTTGACAGATTATGGTAACTTGATGTGCTGGCGGTTGTAAAAAAGCATTTATGTACAGACGCCAGCAGGTCAACCTACCCGAATCTGTCAAATTTTACCAATAAAATATTAATTTTCCACTACCGTGATAATGTTGAAAATATATTGAAGAAATTTGACAGATTGAGGTGAGGTAATGCGCTGGCGTCTATAGAAATGCGGATATTTTTTCCTGTGGTCCTATTTCAGTAATAGATCAAATTTCCACAGATCACTTTTTAATTTCTTTTCATGCATAATCCTCAAATGCATCCTCCCGCAATTTTCGTTAAGCAATAACATTCAAAAATATCCGCTGTTGTTTTTATTTAATTTCTCGATGTGTTTAAGAGGATCAACCAACCATTCCTGAAATAACCAAGACGACCGCAGCACAGCCTATTTAGAGTTCAACAGCGTGAATTACTATTGTTATGAACTAATATCAACAGAGAGTAGGAAACCATGTACTACGTACTACATATGTGCTCCCAAAATTCTTGTATTGAAACAGAGCGACCACAAAACTTGTGTGTTCGAAGCTGGAGGCCTAAAAGTTTGCTACTCCGTTATCTAGTTGGGATGTTTACCGGCAAAGCATTCCTCTATAACTATGTATTAAGCCTTTGTCAAACAGACAGGCGTAGCGAAGGCGAAGAGAGGCGTTTTTATTTGTAATGTATGGAATTGTTTGAAGCCAGTCACGTAGAAAAGCGAAAGCGATTTGATAGCGTGACAGAACTATCGGACTGACGGCTCGTATCGGTTTGGTATTGATTTAATTTATTGTATTGTTTTAAATACTACCTATATTTAATTACTTTCTACCTCTCTGCAGGTTAAATAATTTTAAAGTAGTTAGTTTATCTTGACAATTGGCACTATGCCAGAACCAGCATGGCTCACACGTTTTTCTTACGGCCATATTAATACGGCTTGGCCACACTCAAAATATTTTCATAACATTACATGTTATTGCTAGGAATATTTCCGGTAATTGTATTGCAGTAAAAATATAATCCGCATAGCTTTTACTTTTTTTTAACGTGGTAATATCATCTTATGAGTCCTCCCACCCAGGGCAGAGCGGGAGGGACTGTCAGACTCGTACTGACTAAAATCCACGGTGTCCTTCAATAGCCCTTTACGAACCGGAGTCACGGTATTTCGTGAGTCCCGCGATCCCGGCTTTGGCTCTAGAGGGGGCCCCGTCACTATGCTGACACACCTTGAGGCGCGCGTGGAACACAACGCGCCGTCGATCCGGGCATGGTCCATGGTCGGACAGCGAGTCGCCCATTACTCGCCCTCGCATTCCCGCGCCTACGGTGGCCGGAGATCGTCTGCCGACGTCCGTCGCCGTGGGCGTCTACCACTGTGGCTGGGGTGGAGGGAGGACGCTGTCTTCTCCCTCACGCGGCCCGTCTCCTCCTTCGCGAGCATGACTGCTTCGCAGAAGGAAGCGATCGCTTCCCACACCGTCACCAAGCTTTTACTAAAACATATTCTAGATTATAAAGTTGCCATGTACATTAGAATTGTCTATTAAAGTTAATGTACTGGTTATTTAGCTTATCATTCGGAAATGTTATTATAATTTTGGGCTTTTTGGTATATCTGGAAAAGGTAGGTCTATTTAAAGTAGTCTAATCTCCGTTATCTGTTTTGTTTTGAATTGGAATCTGCTTTTGTCGGCTACATTGCTAGCGTAGATGTTGAAAATTAGCCCACGGGGACGTGATATAGAAGGTATCTTATATATTAGTCCAGGTTATAAACTTTTGTTGCGGGATTTTAGCTGCCGTGGAACCCAAAGAGCATCATAAATAGGAGAGTGGTTTTTAGTTATTCAAGTTTGATTATTCCTTCTCTTCAGTTAGAGTAGGATGACTTGAATTTACAATTCTAAAAAAGAATAGACCTTTTTTAGAATTGTATATTCAAATCATCACGGATAGTTTTAGATCAGGTTAAAAACCTGGTCTGAAACTATCCGTTTGTCTCTTTTGTCCATATTCTTTCAGTTGAATGTTCAGCATGGAAGAATTACAAACAAACAAACATTCATCCATCTATGCATCAGCCTTTTATCCGCATGAACTTTAAATTTAGAAACATAGCACTAAGCGTTTCCAAACGTCTTTTATAATGAGAGCAGCGAAGGAGTGGAACTCTCTGCCTGCGACTGTGTTTTCGAACGCATACAACCCTAGTCTCTTTAAAGTTACAGTGAACAGGCTTCTTCTGAATAAGCTCGCTCCATTATCGACCTTGTCTTTATCACCCCTGACCTAGACTAAGGTCGAGAGCAAATCCATAGTACACAAAAATCTATACTATATATAATATTATAAAGCTGCAGAGTTTGTTTGTTTGTTTGAACGCGCTAATCTCTGGAAGTACTGGTCCGATTTGAATGATTCTTTCAGTGTTGGGTAGTCCATTTATCGAGGAAGGCTATAGGTTATGTTTTTTTTTTATTTCAAAATTAGGAATCCGTAATAAAATTGCTTTTTGTAACACAAGGTGTAAAATCGTAAACCTATTTTTGCGTGCGCTGCAAAAACTATTGACAATAGAACAAAATGATGTACTACGGATTTGTAGATCCCATTAAGACCTACAAAAAAGTCCGCGAGAACATATATCTAGCTATCATGGTTTAATAACAATAACCGATTTTGTGTTCAAAATAATTATTAAATCGTCTGATGAAAAAAAATTACGTTAAATATGCATCTTAATATTGATCTTTATCGAAATTAAGCATTATGTTATCAAGGGTATTTATGTAGAAGTAAAATACTTTTTGTTTCATCTCAATCGGATATTTCGTTTAAAAGTTATCACGTTTGTAAGATGTTAAGAGTTGGTACCTATTAGTGAGTTATGGGCCATAGAGTTTTTTATAAACATAAAATCCTGTAATAATCTTTTTCGAAATATATTTGTTGATGATTGTAAGTATAAGATCTTAAAGTTTACCCAGATATCGTCGAAATAGAAAATAAAGATTATCAATGGATGTGTCAACGAGCAATATTGGCGGCGAGAAACAGTAGTTTTGGCAAAATTAACGATTTAATTTTAACTAAACTCCCAGGGGTTATAGTCACCTACACTATTGATAACGTAATGGATCAAGAAGATGCAGTCCATTTTCCACAGGAATTACTTAAGTTCGTAATTTCTTAATTTCTTAAGAGTGGCCTCCCGCCACATTCTCTCAAGTTAAAAATTGGTGCCCCAGTTATTTTACTTAGAAATCTTAAGCCACCAAATTTAGTTTCGGGAGGTACCTATGTCTGATAAGGGGGGAAGAAACGCCTGGGTGTCACTACTGCGAGGATCGTCCGGAGGACACGGTGGAGCATACGGTGCAGGACTGCCCCGCTTGGGTAGAGCACCGCCGTGTCCTCACGACGGCGATAGGCGGAGACCTCTCGCGCCCGGCATTGGTCGAGGCGATGCTGCGGGGCGAGACGGAGTGGGAAGCGGTCGCCTCCTTCTGCGAAGCAGTCTTGCTCTCGAAGGAGGAGGCGGGCCGCGTGAGGGAGAGGACAGCGTCCTCCCTCCACCCCAGCCGCAGTGGTAGACGCCCACGGCGACGGACGTCGCAAGACGATCTCCGGCCACCGTAGGCGCGGGCATGCGGGCGGCGAGTAATGGGCGACTCGCTGTCCGACCATGGACCATGTCCGGGTCGACGGCGCGTTGTGTTCCACGCGCGCACAAGGAGTGTCAGCATAGTGACGGGGCCTGTATAGGGCCAAAGCCTGCCGGGGTCGCGGGACTCACAAATTACCGTAACCCCGGTACGTCAAGGGCTACTGAAGGACACCGTGGATTGTAGTCAGTACAAGTCTGACAGCCCCTCCCGCCCTGCCCTGGGTGGGAGGACTCAGTTGATGATTTTACCACGATAAAAAAAAAGACACCAAATTTATGTAACGGGACTCGACTTCAGGTTAAATTTCTTCGCAATAACGTGATCGTTGCAACAGTTTTGACAGGTCTAGCGGTTGGTCAAACAGTACTTATACCTCGGATCCCAATGATTCCAAATGATTTGCCTTTTCATTTTAAAAGAGTCCAATTCCCAATTAAATTATCTTCTGCCGTAACGATAAATAAATCACAGGGGCAAACATTTAAATATGTAGGATTAGATTTACGGCAAGACTGTTTTTCGCACGGCCAACTATATGTCGCGTTGTCAAGATCAGGTTGCGGAAACAATCAATATATTCTTCTGCCACAAGAAAATAAAACGAGAAATATAATTTACTCAGAAGTACTTTAAAATAATATTTTAACCCGGTTTAAAGTGGACGGTCACTCCCGCCTATAGTCTTATGTGTCTGGCTGAATGTCGAACAGATAGACAGCTATTGCCTGCGGCTTATACAATTTAACTTAATCTATATTTTTCTTAATACTTATTACAAAGCTGAAAAGTTTGGTTGTTTGTTATGAACGCGATAATCTCGGGAAATACTGATGTGATATGAAAACTGTTTAAATAATCAATAGTCCATTTATTGAGGAAGGCTATAATATAGGCAATATTTTATCTCGGTATTTCCACGGAAACGAGAAAAACGCGGGCGAAACCGCGGGGCACAGCTAGTAGTAAGATAAGTAATTATGTGATTATTCCTTACAAATAATCTACTGTTTTTTTAACGTTGTAAATTCATGAAATGAGTCCTCCCACCCAGGGCAGAGCGGGAGGGACTGTCAGACTCGTAATGACTAAAATCCACGGTGTCCTTCAATAGCCCTTTACGTACCGGGGTCACGGTAATTCGTGAATCCCGCGACAAAATAATCTACTGATAGCAGATAAACGAGTTGAAATTTCTTCTCGACAAAGTCGCAAGCAAATGTAATAAAGGGGCTGTATAAACAGTGATCTTCGTAGCGAGTCAGCATAGCTGCCGTAGACATCGGCTACGGCGTAGCACTGGCTACTACGGCTTCTTTCTTTATTTGAAAACTACATATGAACGCTCAAATACTCGATATTTGATATAGAATATACATTATTGTGCACAAAAATTGTTACAAAATTATTACACAATATTGCTAATTCTATGGGTACAACAGCGATCTTATCGTTTATCACGAAATTTTGCAGACAACCTGACGGCACTGTTGGTGCTGTGGCTAAGAGATCGAATGCTGCGCAGCGTGTAGCGGGTTCGATCCCCGCACGGAACAAATATTTGTGCGATCTACAAGTGGTTTTTACGGGTCTGGGTATTTGTGTATGTAAGTTTCTATGTTTGTAAACGCAGCCACGACACAGGAGAAATTCCTAGTGTGAGAAAGGAGAAAACCTTTAGATGAACTGTATCAATTGAGATAAGACTTGTATGTGTAAATTGCGATGACATATTTCAATAAATTTATTGAATAGTTGATAACATTCATGTATTATCATGATTTCAGTATCTAAAGGATTTTGTTTTTGGCCAAGAACAAAATATACTCGTAAAATACCCCTTGGCCATAGATTCTAATTACTTCAGCTATTTTCGGTTCTCCCGACCCTATATACGAACTATTTGTTTCGGACCTTTTATCCCGTTTCATGAAGGTTTTATTTATAATTTGATGCCAGAGGTTTTGATACGAGTAATTTAATACATAGGTCCGAATCTCCCTTGGAAGCCGGAAGCTTAGCCGAATGGACCCGGAGAGAAGTTTTACGATTTCATGGATTAGTGATCCTAGCTAGTTGGGATAAAGTATGGGTAAAGATTTGGCATTAAATGAGGGTAGGCTTAGATTTTGTAGATTTGGAAGAGTAAATATATTGATATAAGAATTTTGGGAAGATACGAGTGTAAGTACTTTTTCACATACACGAGCACTTTTTCAGTCTGATTAGACCAACATAGTGGGGATTTATATTGGGGATTCTTCATATGGAACAATCCATTTTCTTAGATAAAGAAGTTTAAATACCACTAATGGCAGGTTTAAATGGTGATTATTACTAATAGTCGCGGTAATTGACTCGAGAATGTGTGAAAATAGTGGTGAAAATTCACTTTAGTGATGCTATTTTTTTTATGGTCGCGGGTCTCACGATTTACCGTGACGGTTCTCGGGACTATCGGGTAACCGTGGCCGCGGTACGTAAAGGGCTATTGAAGGACAACGTGGATTTTAGTCAGTCAAGTCTGACAGTCCCTCCCGCCCTGCCCTGGGTGGGAGGACTCACTTGATGATTTTACCACGCTAAAAAAAAGTGATGCCATTTTGTTTAGTTTATGAAACAGGGTGTACCTAGGAAATGAGAGGTTATTGACTGATTAGAAAATCAACCTCAAAATTACGGGGATTACTATCTTACGTACGCAAGTTCAATGTTCTTCATAATATTTTGGACTCTAATTATCAATTTTATCAAACAGCCAGACAACTCATAAGATACGCAATCTAAATCATATCAGAAACAAAAAATAACTAACATGTAACAATACCTATAAATTATTTTGTTAGAACGTAGTATAATTTATTCTCATAACTTTACCTCATACGGCAAAACATTCAACTGCACAACTTTAATGACAATGGGCTAATGTTGGCAACACTGCGCTAGGCAAACTTGTCAGTTCCGCCAACACTCGGAGTCCAACCGGAACAGGAAGCTCGTCGCCACACAAGTATGTCCATGTAGATTGTATACCCAACTGCAAACCGCCATCATAGTCCTTGTACAAAAACCAACCTTACCACTATCAGATCAAGATGATTTTAACAGTGTAATAAAGGATTAAAGTCCGGTTGGTAATATAGGAAGCTGAGTAAATATTAGGTGGAAGTCTCGAGTTGAGAACAATGTCACAAATTATTTGAGTTGTGGAGATAAAGTGCTAATATAGTGACCGTCTGTGATGATGTCTTATTTTCTAAACCACTTTTGAATCAGTTCGTCAGTATGAACCAGATTTATGTTAGAGTTTCACGTAGTCTGGGTACTTATTGTTAACTTTTTATAACTATCTGTATATTCTGTATGTATAATGTCTATCTATATTATAATTATGTTTATGTCTATCTGTTAGAAATAGAGAAGGTGATTTCATACATTTGCTCGTGCGTGCGAGCACAATATAGGTACCATTTTTTTTAACGTTGTAAAATCATCAAATGGGTCCTCCCACCCAGGGCAGAGCGGGAGGGATTGTCAGACTCGTACTGACTAAAATCCACGGTGTTCTTCAATAGCCCTTTACGTTTCGGGGTCATGGTAATTCGTGACTCCCGCGACCGGCAGGCTTTGGCCTTCTACAGGGGCCCCGTCACTATGCTGACATTCCTTGAGGCGCGCGTGGAACACAACGCCCCGTCGACAGGTCCATGTTCTGACAGCGAGTCGCCCAAGAATACAGGTACCATAGCATTCATAACATTCAAAAAATAATTTGATAACACTACATATTCTGCCCAGTTTTCTCACTATTACAACCTATAGTTACAGGCTTTCAGGCACACAATAGTTGCAACAATAGGCCACAGAAGTAGATAGCAATTGCGAACACTCATTATGAACTGAATGGAAACAATGGCGTGTAGTTCAGTGGCTTAATGTTAGCGTTTAACCAGTTGCAACAAAGGCGTTGCAAGTGTCAAGCGGGGAAGATATTCAGCGGAGATTTCTAGCATTGCACGGAATCTTGTTTGAACACTATTCTAAGAAAAACAGCCAATCAACGTTTACCGTCTTATCTATACTTATAATAAATCTGTAGAGAGGCCAATTCTGTACATGAAATATATTTAAAAAATAACTATCAAGGGGTGATTAGGGATCGCTACTGATGCCAAAAATGCAATCAGTAAAATTTTTGTCTGTCTGTCTGTATGTTCTCCTTAAAATTATATAAAAGTATTCCTTAACTGCTTAAGTCTATCTTTTATGGTTGACTCACAATAACACGTGAAACTCCACGCGGGCGAAGCCGCTGGCAAAAGCTAGTTACAAATAAAGTTAAACAACTGTTGAACACTTGTCAATTAACATAACACTTTTGTGTAACTGCAAAACGTCCCTTATGTCAACGTCAAATGCCTTTTTGCAGTATATATTATATATTTTGCAGTTGACAGTTTTTTTTAGACAAGTGTTGAACAAATGTTTAACTTTTTTGTAGTGTGTCGGTTATTATTTACTGTTCAATCTTTGAACAGTTGCATATATATTTTCTGCATTTGTTGTTCTGGAAATATTGCCATTCGGAAAACGCTGGCGTATTTTGACGTATAAGCAGTTGTAACTGAAAATGTGACGTTGTGTTAGAAAGAGCAGGTTTAAGCTGCAGTTTGATAAACTTTGAAGCAAGTCATACAGTGGAATCCGTTTATAATGGCATTGTAAGGCAATAACAAACAAACAAAATGTAGTGAGAGTTTATCTCACACTACATTTTGTACAAAATAAACAATTACGTTTCGCGTTATTGTCAGTATGTATTTATTTTAATAGAGAGAGAGAAAA
Organism: Agrotis puta; assembly: GCA_943136025.2. Lineage (NCBI taxonomy): Eukaryota > Metazoa > Arthropoda > Insecta > Lepidoptera > Noctuidae > Agrotis > Agrotis puta. Next base: position 8,205,792 of record OW964186.2, on the reverse strand, counting down.
TTAAGTCAATAATAATAATTCAACTTGCTTTGAAATACCAACTTGAGGATTCTGAGTTGCCGTATTACAAGTATGTGCCCGACCCAGTTCTCGAAAAAAACCACGTCACGCTGTACTGGGATCTGCCTATCATTACTGACAGGACTTTGACTTTGAGGATTGTCGCCAATAAGCCTGACTTAGTAGTGATGGACAGATTAGCGCGCCACGTAATGATAGTCGATGTTACCATGCCACATGACGAAAATCTCGTAATGCCTGAGAAAGATAAACAAAACAAATAGACTTAGCGCGCGAAAAAAGACCTTTAGTCGAGCTTTAGCGGAGAGCGATTCACCAATCACATGGCTTGGAATCCACATCTCTTCTCCACTCAAGTCATGTGATTGGTGAATCGCTCTTCGCTCTGCTCCGATCCGCCTCAGTGGTACCGCAGCCTTATAGAAGAGAAAACAACAAGAAATTGAATGAACACTACTTTAAAAGCAATATTATGTTGTTACAGCCCTTGGTTACATCACACAATTCCTAGGGTTCCGTACCCAAAGGCTAAAACGGCACCCAATTAGCCACTTCGTACACAAAGCGTCGCAAGTCACCGATACCTTATGACTTTAGCATCCATTGACGCGTGCCTGTGTACGAACTTCTATGGATTTGTATTGCAATAGTCGCCTGGATACCGAAGTGTAAAGGAATCGGAGACTTGTGTTTCGTACGATGGGGTTTTATTTTTATCGTGGTAAAATCATCAAATGAGTCCTCCCACACAGGGCAGTGCAAGAGGGACTGTCAGACTTGAATGACTAAAATCCACGGTGTCCTTCAATAGCCCTTTACGTACTGGGGTCACGGTAATTCGTGAGTCCCGCGACCGCGTACGAAGGGGCTTAGTAAGACTCCATTATCCGTTCTTCTGTCCGTCTGACACGCGGCTGTATCTCATGAACCGTGATGTACAGTTGTAGTTTTCACGGATGATGTATTTCTATTGCCGCTACGAGTATAACAACAAATACTAAAATACAGAGTAAAATAAATATTTAAGGGGGCTCTTATACCACAAAAATGATTTATTTTCGTTTTTATGTATCAGCCGGTTTTTAATACGACCACGTATTTTGGATGCACTATGTATAATCCACTTTATGAACGCAATCCTTTGAAAACCTCGTCCAATCAACGTCATCCGCTTAGAACCAAAATACTTTTTACTTGCACACTGGTACTAAAAGTTGCAAACCAATATTGGTTTACGTGTTCTATCCAGCGCTTTTAACAAACAAAGCTTCCTTTTAAAACATAACATAACCATATTAAAGCTAAGCTAAAAACTCTGAAATGTCGAATAAAAAGCGCGCCGGTACATAACGGCATTTTCAATACGTGCGGGTAGTGACAACAGTGGCGTGCGCCATTCGAATTTGCTTTTAACTGGATGACTTGTTAAACTGTGGACATTTTGAAGAAGGGGAATTCAATTATTCTTTGTCGCTGTCGAATATATAAAAAAGGTCAATACAATTTAGAAAACATGGTTAAGACTTATTGAAGCCTTACCAAAAATCAAGTCGCATAATCGAATTGCAATACTTTTTTTCAAGAAATCATACCAATCGAATGCCAAGTTTAGATGCACTTTATAATTTTCTGTTTTTCCACCAAATGGACCGTTGACTGCGCGGGCATGCGGGCAGCGAGTAATGGGCAACTCGCTGTCCGACAATGGACCATGCCCGAGTCGATCGCGCGTTGTGTTCCACGCGTGCCTCAAAGAGCGTCAGCAAAAATGACGAGCCTGCCGGGGTCACGGGACTTAGAATTACCGTGACCCCGGAACGTAAAAGGTCATTGAAGGACGTACGAGTCTGACAGTCCCTCCTGCTCTGCCCGGGTGGGAGGACTCATTTGATGATATTATCACGATAAAAAAAAAAATTGCTTCCAAATTAGATCATGTTTTAAGTTCAGCTCCTATGAATTATTTAGACCATATTTGCAGTGTTTTCCCTTCCAACGAAGGTTATAAATAGCCCTGTTTTGAGCCGAGAACAATTACGTTATTACTGCCCGTGTAATTATTTAAATACGCACCTGAATTAAATATGTATTTACTACTTGGTTGTGTAAATATTAGGTTCGTGTTAATTAAATTCTGAACTGTTTTTGTGGTAAACAGAAGCCTTTATTGTACTCGTTTTCTTTAAGAAAAAGGTGGGTAAGTTTTGTTTCTGAGAGATGGATTGAAGTCTGAACTAAATTAAGTTTAGGAATTCATTAAAGATAATTTAAAAATTCAAGCCACGCTCAGTGGAAACTACAATTATAGTTTTTCAACAACGACTTTTAAAAAATTTAAAATTGTTGAAAAATGATTAATCTAATCAAAAAACTACTCAAACTGTTTTGAGTAGTTTGTCCATAATTTCATAAATATTTTTCGTTTTATTATTTCGTGAGCTTAGTTTACAATTTACCTAGTTGAAATATATACAAGATATGATTTATTAACACACTTCCCCTCACTAAAAAGTAGTGGCAGTGTGCGTACAAAAATGCGCAATTTGTGGTATTGTCAGATGACAAAAAGCCGTCGTTTGTCCTCGCAAGTCCTCCATTTGGCGGGTAGAACCCCTCCGAGGTCGTAACACTTTTTTATTCGTAAGATTACGATGGCAGTAAAATGTAAATTGATTCCGTTTTTCTGAACACGACAGCGGTGTTGTTAACATTGTTATGAAATGTATTAACTATTACAAAGGTCGTGCGAGATTAAAGAGATGGTTCAAGTGGAAGCTCATTTATGTTAATGTTCTAAACAGATTGTGGTGTGAAAATTGTGGAGAGTTTAGCAAGTTTTTCGTGTTAATTTTTAGGTACGTGGGAGCAGTTTTAATATTTTATGATGAAGTGAATTCATTGTTCATTTTTTTAGCATTTAAGTAGCAAATCCAAGCTTGTCAACAAAAAAAATGGTGGACATAAAATTATTGGGAATCCAAGAGTAAAAGCGCACTGCTTCTTTTATTTTGAGTATTTCAGTTTACCAATTACGATTATTATTTGTTGCTTAGGTTATACCGACACTGCTGGGTACAGTCTTCCCCGAAATAAAAGCAAATCAGACCTATTAGTTAAGTTAATCGTATTTACTTTTTAATTCGCACATTTTAAACACCTTTAAATAAACACAACATTTATCAAAAACACATTTCACTCCCATTCATCTCAATCTTCCATAGGTTTATAACATCAAAGCGAGAGCCGAGACTCCTTTCAAAAGACAATGGCGGCTGTACGCTCGAGAATTCGTGGCCAACACTCATCGGACAAAAGACAACTTAGCCGTCTTGTGCGCTCAACATAGCGGATTGGTGGCAAAAACTACTAGTACTCTAACTAAACTAATTTGGATTTGTGCCTGTAAGGCTGCATAATGTTGACGCAGGTCGTATTTCATTATGCGGGTTCGAAGTAGACTGTGTAAAAAATATGGGTACCAAAATGATGACAGACAGTTTTAGTGAATGACCTCTTCAGTTTACAAACTTATTTCTTTGTTCGTAGCTAACAAATAAAACTGTCTCATCCAGTTAGTCGGACGAAGCAACTTTTATTAAATTAAACCCGGCAGATCCTGGAAACCAATAATTGGAATGAGACCTAATTTTTCTTCGCTGGTCTTGGTCTGGTCTAATTTTATAGTAAAAAAGTGTTTGATGCAGGTTTTTTACTTCTAACCTTAATATAAGGAAATTATGTTTTGTTTGTAACTTTTAAGTGGTTGTTCCATCAACTATTTGTTAGTTTTTTATCGTTCTTGCGGCAGCTATGGGAATATAAATTTTGTGTGATCAAAACTTAGCCATTTGTGTGCGATTAATTACGCATCTTGTTCGTGATCGCAAAACTCGTTTTTAATCAACAAAGCCTGAATTTGCTCAAATAACACTTTAACGCATCCAACAGCAGCTGCACAAACTAGGATTTTCAGTAGTATTGTCAGTAACGAAAAGCATCAAGGTTCGAGAACTGTCGATTGGTCAAGTGTTTTCCAAAACAAAGCGAAAATACCTAGTATCTTATTTATCATAAGCGGGGGCTCAGGCAGTTATCTCAAGGTTATCTGTTAGTATTAATGAAACATGTGTACCTACGCAAGATGAGTTTGTAACTAACTGAAACTTTCATGACGTCTTCGTAAGTTTATGCCCCTGTGGCTTAAAATTCGGCTTATCCGGATAGTCCTTTCCGGTACCAAAAAAGGCTTTCCGGATAGGCAGTTTTTTTTTTAACTTTACCCTACTTCAGAAATGTCTCCTGCATCGTGGGTAACTTTACAAAGAACTCTTGAAAAACACGTTTAAAGCGCTCAGTTTTTTTTTACGTAAATAAACCCTTTTTGTATTTTCCTGTCATAAACGTATTTTGTTGCTTGTTAATGATTGCGTTTCGTTATTGATATAACTAAAACGAAAACTAAAGATCGAATATCAAAGGAATGGAGCCCTGAGACAGCTAGGCGGGGTCGCGGCATTCCTGGGAGAAGATGGTGGGACGTTTTGGATGGCTTCCTTGTGAATTGGTGTGAGAGGCACACCATCGAGAAACCTGGGAGGAATGGCGGGAGGCTTATGCTCAGGAGTGGGACAGAGTAGACTAGTAAAAAAAATGCTAGAAGTAGATTTTTTTTTCGTGGTACAGACATCAAATGAGTCCTCCCACCCAGGGCAGAGCGGGAGGGACTGTCAAAAGTAGGTACTTAACAAATCATTCTTCCTCTATCATTGTTAAATGGTCGCGGGACCAAGGGATTACCGTGACCCCGGTACGTAAAGGGCTAGTGAAGGACACCGTGGATTTTAGTCAGTACAAGTCTGACAGCCCCTCCCGCCCTGCCCTGGGTGGGAGGACTCATTTGATGATTTTACCACGATAAAGAAAAAAAAAACATTTTTAAACGCTTGACAGAAATACGTACCTAAATTGAGGGATTTAAGATAGTTTCGAGCAATTTTGTATGGTGTCAAAAGGCCCTAAGTTCTTTTTCATTAACGTTACACTCAGCATCAAGTTTTTCTTTTCTTAAATATGTTTTGCTATTATTTATTTTGGAACTTGAGTGTCAGTCCCACACCTAGGTCTGTTTAATGATAAATGTTTAGGTTTTGAAAAGCGCCTCTCGTGTACGAACGAGGAAATAATTTTATTCATCAAATTAACGTCAAAGTCTCCGTTTACGGCAAAAAAACGTGAAAACTCGTGATAAGGCCTCGGAATTGCGTGACAAGCACACCTAATACTTTACTACTTTTCAACTGGTTTACTGACTATGACAGTTGACCACGAAGTGATAATATTGTTATTATTATATTTAACCATGCATATTTGTTTATAATGAAATGTATTTATATCATGCAATAGTTAAAATGGGCGCTATCTATATTTCTATGAATTGAAAGAAGTTGTCATAATACTCGTATATGAGAAATGTTCTCCTTGAATAGATCTAAACATAATATAAGTAAAAAAAAAATAGCGATTTTGACGATTCGATTGATGCAGTGGACTGTTGCGATGCGTGTAGCGGGTTCGATCCCCGTTTGGAGCAAATATTTGTATGATCTACAAGTATTTGTTCCGGGTCTGGGTGTTTTTAAACGCACGCATGAGACAAGAGAAATTTCTAGTATGGACAACGGTATTAAATAAAAAAAAAACAGTCGTAACTAAAACTCCGTTATGAACTAACTTTCTGATCAATAAATAACATCGTAAAATTAAGGGTGAATTCTTTAATCAGGTGTTACACTAACTTTTATTTTGTTTATTACTACATTTTAACAATATAATTCAATAAAATTACGGGATTTTAAAAATAGTTAGTTTAACTACTGATAAAACAACTGGTCCTTAACCTCTCGGGCGCGTTACGTACACCCGGGTGTACATAAGCGAAAACGCCCCAGCGCTTTACGTACACACGTCTGTACATAACAGACAGTCGCTCATTGGACGTTGCTTTTTATCATTTTCAATTATAAATCGCCCGAGAGGTTAAGTGTGTCTCGAATAACTAAACTAACAAGACTTAAACAAACTATTGATCTTTATAGTTCTGACTGAACTTAACTTCCTTCCTTCCTATAGCCACAAACGGAGTATCAGTCAACAAAGGCAATGAACTAACATCCTTGGTAAATATTTTGCGAAGCACCTACTCATGCAGATATAGCATAGTGTAATACAATAGTATGTGCACAAATGAAGCGATTTAGGTATCACATACTAGACAAATATATAAAATTAATAAAAGTTAAAACGGAATATTTGTCATGTTCCGGGGATATAAAAAAGCTACTTTAGCAATGTTGAAGAATTGCGATAAAATTGTCCTTATTATCTATAGAATACTAGCTGGCCCGGCAAACTTCGTACCGGCTATAACTGACGTCACTCAATTGTTTTACGAATCTTTTATATGATTTTGACCGGTATGTATGTTTGTATGTATGTTTGTTTCTTCCCTCATAACTTCTAAACTCCTTATCATTATTATGAAAAATGATTTGTTGTTAGAAACGTCTCAGTTGTCCGCTGATTATAGGCTAATCATTATTTTCTATTTTTTAGCTATTTTTATTCTGCGACACCGTAATTCAAGAGTGTCATAATTTATAACTTTGCCTCACCAAATTAAATCTTAAATTCACAACTCAAAAACTATACATATAACATAACCTTTGTGAATGTAATTTTAAGTTTGGTTTTCTTTTTAAATTTTATGCACAATAAAGAATATATATAATTTAATATATATGACGGATTTTCGAGCGGCTGAGACACCACGTGTCGCTGTTTATCCGTCATCTGTTGGTCCTCCATTATGGGCGTGTAGGTGCAGGTAGTTGAAAAATAATAATCACAAAATATCTCACTTGATTTAACTTTTAATATTTTAACAAAACTTCACCAAAATAACTAATGATTACAATAATAATTACTGATTAAATAACGGAAGAAAATAATTAAACTTTACTTTAGAGCCAATGGGTTTGTGCATGTGCCTCGGCTGACGGTCGCGTCAAAAGTGACCGTCACCACCGCCATGACACTCACAACTCCATTCGGTGTTACCCGCTCTAAATTAAAATTACCAATAAAGAAGTAATGCTTACACCACAGAGTAAAAATAATCGATTACAACTTATAAAAATTGTTAAAATAAATCAATTAAATTATGGCGCGCCGTTACGGCCGTCCTGCATCATCACACGTCCTCGTGTGTACTTTCTTCAACATCTGTGAACAAATGAACAACCAGGTAGTCACTTACTTTAAAACTCGGTCATTCTGACCACAACAAAGTTTTCAAGAATGTTTGTCAAACCTTAACACGTCTAATCGAAATAAATCCAGGCTTAATCGTCACTAAGACCGAATACATTACTAAAACTGAAAGGGTACTAAGATAGTACTACGCAAATGCGCGACGTAGTATAACTGACTTCACGTACCACACAGGCTAATGCTAACAGGTGCCACACAGGCTCATGGGTGCCACACAGGCTCACGGGTGCCACACAGACTCACGGGTGCCACACAGGCTAGTCGTTGCCACACAGGCTAGTCATTGCCACACAGGCTAGTCGTTGCCACACAGGCTAGTCGTTGCCACACAGGCTAGTCGTTGCCACACAGGCTAGTCGTTGCCACACAGGCTAGTCGTTGCCACACAGGCTAGTCGTTGCCACACAGGCTAGTTAATGTCACATAGATCAACAATACAATTGAAAGGAAATGTAACTCACCAGCAACAGCGCCGTTAACGGAACATTCTGACTCTACACTATTTACACTATTACTTGGCGTTTTCAGCCCAACATTCAACTAAAGGAACGCATACTTATACGCTCGATTAATGCCTTTAATTTAATTCTCATGCCTTTAGCAAATGTCTGTCACCATCAAGCAGATCAGCCACTTGATAAGGTCCTTTATATTTTGGCTCTAACTGTGTTTTATTGCACTCATGATTTTCTAGTAGTACATAATCTCCTACTTTGAATTTATTTACTTTGGCTTTGTTTTTGTCAAACCTAGCTTTCTCTGTAGAAGCACTTGCCTCTATTGCCCGAGCTGCTTGCTCTCTGATCTCGTCTAATTCAACGTGTGTTTCGTCTGTATCAAGTGTCATTAACTGAAGAGTCTAGCAACCTTTACTATCAATAGTTCAAGGGGGCTTGCCTTAGTTGTACGGTTAAATGTGCAATTGATAGCAAGTTGGACATCAGGCAAGGCTGCCTGCCACGATTTAAAGTTCCCGGTTTCCACTGTGGTTAAGATGTTCTTTAAAGTGATAACTGGCTCTACTTGCCCGTTAGCACGACTAGAACCTGTATCTATCAAATGTAAACTAATGTTGTGAGTTGTACAAAAGTCCCTAAACTCTTTGCCAGCAAAACATCTACCCTGGTCCGCTATTACACGCGTAGGTGCACCAAAGAGAGACACACTCAATTGCAAAGCATTTATAGCTACGTTCAATTTTTCGATGTAACACGCCTCTCCCTATTTCATAAGTCTTAACTGCCTCATCTGTAAGTTCACTAGACTCGAGTTTCACAATAATAGAATTAACCACCTCATCTTTTCGTTGCTCTGCTCGTAACCATTCATCAGATATTTCTGCTAAATAAACTCGTTTTTGCTCTATTTTTGTACAGGCTAACTGGGAAATTGCTGGTAGAGGGTTTCGCGATAATTTATTTTCTTAGTGTTTCAAAAGCTGGGGTCCACTGTATTTTGCCTTTACCTGAAGGTAATCTATAAAGACGCGGTCTTTTGAGAGAAACATGGTACAAATTGTCGAAAGTGCGAAGCTAAGGCTATAAATTGACGTGGTTGAGTAACTGTTTGGGGAGGTGTTAGTTCTGTCAATGCTCTAATTGTGATTTGGTCGTATTTCGCCAGCGGCTACGTGGTACTCTAAGAACTCTACTTCAGTTTTGATAAAAGCACATTTCTTTATGTTGAAAGAAAAACCAGCTTCTCATAATGCTTTCAAGACCTGACGCAAGCGATCATACATTATAATACCCTCATTTACACTACAAGATGGGATTATGACGTTATCTAAAAAGACTACAGCAAATTAATCCGTCAAAACTCCTAGAGCTTTATTTATCGCACGTTGGTACACCGATGGAGCATTCCGAAGACCAAAAGCCATTGCTAAATATTTAAATTGCCCATGAATGACACCAGCATTGAGAAGTTCTTTTATCTTAGAGCGTACTACTTGTCTTACATCACAACTAAACCGGTATGGACGGCGTTGTACAGTGCGATTGGGATCAATCAATCTTATTTCTAATTTTGTTGTACTAACCCTACTTGTAGGAGTGCCTTCTACAAAAAAACTCTTGGTAATTTTCAAGTAAAGAAGTTAATTGTCCTTTATTTTCATTGGGAATATCACTATCAATACCACCAAAATTTACTTCAGAGCCTACGTCACAAACAGCGACCATTTTAATTTTCTTCAATAACACAGATGTTTCAGAAATTTCAACTGAAAATCCCAATGAAAGTAAGTCTCGTCCTATCATAATGGCAGTAGAAATAAAATAGTCAGGTAGGACATGAAATAATAACTGTAACGAGTAACCCTGTATCATAACTGTGGGTAGTATTGAAAAATGCATTGTAAACTATTGGGATTGGGCTATGCCTAACAACGTAATCGTATTTTGCTGTCGTTTACCAGGGAATCTACTAGCTAAACTTTCCCGGATCAAAGAGCACTCAGCACCGGAATCAAAACAAAATGAAAACGACTCACCAGATTCGATAGAGAGTAGATCTGTAGCTGGCTTAATGGTGCCGATATCCACTCCCTTGTTGACTCGGCTGTTCCCGGATTCAGTTTCCTTCTTTGGACAGCGTGTAGCGATGTGACCAGGTTCACCATACAAGAAACAGGTCACTGACGTCGACGCTTTCTTTGAGACATCATCTTTAGCTGGTTGCGATCCACTATTTCCTGAAAACTAAGATTAAGGGTTAGCAGAAGGATCGCGAGAACTTTTAGTCAAGCATTCATTTGCCATATGACCCGATTTTCCACAGCTGTAGCATCTTCTTGATTGGTCGAACTTTGGCTTCTTAACGACGGCAGGTGCATTTAATTTGTCCTGCATTGGAGTTCGTCTTTTTCGGTACGTAAAAGCCATCAGTTCTTGTTGTAGTTTAACTCTAGTATCAATCTCCACAATAAAAGCCAACCGTTGAAGCCGTGGCCCTATTTTAGCTGCATGCGCCATAGTTACAGCGATTGCTTTCTTTTCAGTTGAATAGTTGTTCCATTGACTAAGTAAAGTGCTCAGAAATCGGTTTGCATAAGCTGACAAGCATTCTCCTTCCTTAGCGCTTTCATTAAATAGCCTGTATAACATTGCAGCAGGAGTTTCAACACTATCGTATCGAGCGAGAAATATGAAGCTGCCGAGCCCTTGAGGGCTTTACTCATTGTAATAATCTGCCTACTGTTGGAAATTTGTTTTTCTTGCAAACATAATTGTACGGTATTGCACCATGCTTGGGCATCACTATCTCGAGACTCGGGATTAAATTCAGGTAGTGCCAGCATAAAATCTTCTAAACTGGGTTCTTTAATCGAGCGAATCAATTCTCTCATTTTGGCTTTGCTGCATTTCAAATAAAAATTTCCAACAGTTATTTTCACTAGCACTTGAAAAAGAATCAATATTCTGACCTGTGGACTGTTCCTGCGACGTTCCATCGTATCCCACTTCTGATGACGGATTTTCGAGCGGCTGAGACACCACGTGTCGCTGTTTATCCGTCATCTGTTGGTCCTCCATTATGGGCGTGTAGGTGCAGGTAGTTGAAAAATAATAATCACAAAATATCTCACTTGATTTAACTTTTAATATTTTAACAAAACTTCACCAAAATAACTAATGATTACAATAATAATTACTGATTAAATAACGGAAGAAAATAATTAAACTTTACTTTAGAGCCAATGGGTTTGTGCATGTGCCTCGGCTGACGGTCGCGTCAAAAGTGACCGTCACCACCGCCATGACACTCACAACTCCATTCGGTGTTACCCGCTCTAAATTAAAATTACCAATAAAGAAGTAATGCTTACACCACAGAGTAAAAATAATCGATTACAACTTATAAAAATTGTTAAAATAAATCAATTAAATTATGGCGCGCCGTTATATATATATAAATTACTTACTTCAAATAATATAACCCCAAAATAGTGTAAATAAAAATTAGTTATAAATAAAATACTTTCCAGCGCGTGATTTTTTCGTATTAGGGTTTAGTTATTTTTAACTCATTTTTAGATTTCGCAGGCAACTTTTTTCAAATTATGAGCTTAGCAACACATTTAGCGATAAATTTTTATTATATAGATTATCTAATAGAATATTCTATTTTACGAATTTTATCGGATGCATAGTGTAATTTTGCTTAAATGGCGTTTTATGCGTTTAGTTTAACTGTAATCATGGCGCTTGCAAAACTGCTGAAATATTGGAAACTCCAAATAAATAACAAACTTAGAAATAAATTCAGCTTTAATTATAGTGTCAGTGGGCATTTTTGTTTTTGGGGTTGAAGTCATCAAATGTCTCCTCTCGCCTTGAGTGTTGCGAAAGGGTCAGTTAGACTCGTAATGACTTAGACCCACCGAGTTCTTTCTATTGCCCTTTGCATCCCAGAGTCGTGGTAATCTTCTAATACATCCATGCAACCCTGTGCGTTAGCGACCACGTCAATTCAAAAACGTAGTCAAATCTATACTTATGTTATGAAAATTAAGTATGATGTCCAATCAAATACCTAATCGTTCAATTTACATCTTATGTATCTTTCACATTCATCCACTCGACGGCAGAGAACAATTCACCGCTGTCCTTTTTGAAGGACATCCAGAATAAGGTCAGCGACGACTTACAAATGTCCTTCTAGATCACCCTCTACACTACAACCTGTGCTGTCAACCTCTTTTGTGTTTTCGATCTAATTGTAATTAAAAGATTAAAACGAAGGTATCATTTCGATTTTATTCTTGTAATAATATTGCCACAATTAAAATAATCTTTGTTCTTAAATAAACCTGAGCTTTAATCTTGCATCAAATATTATTAATCAATTAAAATCATACTTTAATTAAACCCTTCTTTGATAATTTTAAACGACATTTACTTCAAAGCAATTTGCTCTAAACGAGACTTCCTATAATGAATTAACTTTTGATTTAAAAAAGTAAAGGATTAAAAGATTCAGTAATATTTTTCGACTTCGCTATAATTTTTAATTTCCTAGCGGCCATCTTGGGCTTGGGATAATTATTTTCCGTGCGACTTGGCTGAGTAATTGCCAGTCGTCGTTTTTGTAAACGGTACATTAAACTAATGTGACAGAAACATTTGTCTCTTGTGCAGACCTAGCTAATTTAGGAAATGAAGCCTTTCGACATTATTTCTTTCGGTATTTCACTTTATTTAGATGTTACTATGTGTTTATTACTTTTTTTTTACGTGTTAAAATCATCAAATGAGTCCTCCCACCTAGGGCAGGGCGGGAGGGACTGTCAGACTTGTACTGACTAAAATCCACGGTGTCCTTCAATAGCCCTTTACGTACCGGGGTCACGGTAATTCGTTAGTCCCGCGACCCCGGCAGGCTTTGGCCCTCTATAGGCCCCGTCACTATGCTGACACTCCTTGAGCCGCGCGTGGAACACAACGCGCCGTCGACCCGGAATATAATTAAAAATACATATTGGTATACAACACAGGAAAAAATCTTAGGTTTTTTTGTCAATAAAATCTTTTGGAATCAACAAATATTTATTACTTTAATTTTGAAGCGACTGACTGCTACTACACATCAGATATTATTGTAGGAGTCACACATAATAAGCGGAGGTGGTGGATGCGTGACGGAGAGGCAATCCTCCACGTCACGTCCCAAGCGCCGCAGGAGACGCTCAGAGATCGTCAGGGATAACGAAGCGATTTTTTAGCCACCGTTAGCGAACTAAGCGCGCATCCACAGCGCGTCATGTTCCACGCGCGCCTCAAGGAGCTGTCAGCATATTAACAACGGGACCAAACGCCTGCCGAGGTCACAGGACTGTTTAAAAGGGTACTGAAGCCCCGGAACACAAAGGGCAAATGAAGAAACACATTTTGAATTTTGCCCTGATAAGTCTGTCAGTCCCTTCCGCTCCTACCAAGGCGAGAGTACTCATTTGATGATTTCCTTACCCAAAAACGGGGTCACGTAATATTTGATGGGATAACTATTACCCCAAATACTATGACGAATTAAATGATACCTCCTTCCTGGCTAAAGTGGCTCCAACGGTTTCAAAATTCCAATTAAATATCTCATAAACCCATCTACAATTTAACCCGTAATAGCTCTTAATTTTAAACTTCATAATGGTAGAACGATTATTACGAAATGGTGTTACTATGTATAACACTGTCTGGGAATTGAAACTTATGAAGGACTAGTGTTGTAAAATTGCATCATACTCGTAGCCTGACGCATTGTAGGGAGAGTGTTTTTTAAACTCAAAAGCATGTTTAAATCAATATAATTTGTGTTTTTTAAATAAGTAACAAATTTTCCTGAAAAATAGTGTGGTAGTATTTGTATGATTCATGCTCATTCTTGTTCAGGATTGCTCACAGATTATTAATTTAAAAAATTGCATTCAGTAAGTTAATAAAATACTGCCTATGAGACTCAGGCTCATATTGTAACTTTTTATAGGTAAAATAATAAAAAAAAATACAGATGAAGTAGTTTTTTGAGTTTATACATCATAAACAAACATAAACAAATAAATGGTTTCTTTTATTTATTTAGTTGACCAACAGCGATACGTAGTATTGTTTTACAAAACAAATACTTAATACAGTGTTCATGATCAATTATAGTTTTCCCTGTGTAACTATGTTTTATGTTTACATGCAAACGAAAGATAATACGTATTTATTACATAGGTGTGTAGTATTTTGATTCGTGTAAATAAATTAATCTGTATATATAAAAGGAGAACTGACTGACTGACATATCAACGTACAGCCGAAACTACTGGGGCTAGGAATGTGAAATTTTGCACACGGCTTCCTATTATAATGTAGGGGAGCACTAAGAAGGGGTTTTTGGAAATTTATCCTTTAAGGGGGTGAAAAGGGGGAATAAGGAAAGTACGAAACCCACGCGGACGAAGTCGCGGGCAAAGTGCTAGTTCATTTATAAGTAAGACAATAACACTATCGCATCCACTTGAGATATTTTTTAAACTGATCCCATTTGTAAGCGAAAAGCGACCAGCGGACCGTGAATGTATTGTCCAGGGACAGGCAGATATCGTGCGCATCGCATATCAGATTGCATATCATCAATATGTTCATGAATTGAATTAAGATATGGACGTCTGCTTGCCACGAAACAAAGGAATAAAGTGATGGAACTGAATTAATTTTGCTTATTGTGTATTGTCTCGTTGCGAGTTTTAAGAGGACAGCGTTTTTATTTGCTGGTTCTTCTCCATGAAAACGACCAACTTGAACCGAGTGCCTGTTTACTTCAACGTTTTATAAGAACCCTCATAGGCTTATGTGAAATATTAATAATAGCGTAATGGCCGAGTGACTGCTGCGTTGCATGACGCGGATTCCGCACGGAACAAGTACATATTTATTTGATCTACAAACAATTGTTCCGGTCCTGGCTATTATTGAGTTCAAATGTTCGTATACGTATCCTCGACAAAGGAGTAATTACAATTGTGGGGTAAAGATTTTTTCTTTAAAAAACAAATGCTTTAGCCAAGTCATAAATCCTGCCGAAATTATAAGGTTGCTAGATTTTCGGTTCCTATACCAAGTGTGGGACAACGTCCTTTCATAATAAAAGTAAGAATATAAAAGAATCGTAACCCAGATCATGATCTAGGTCTTTGTTTTTCGAATAACTAGATCCATCAGTCGTAAAGTCGTACAAACGTTACGGCCAGTTAGATAAGATTAACCTTCACATTTGCGATGTAGATTATTTAGACCTTATGTTTTATATTCGACCTATGTTTTGTTTGTACTAAGTTATAGACTTGTTTGTCTATAACCTTAGATTTAAAAATGTCCAGATTGATAGCAGGCCACTGAGAATTGAAGCCAAAAAGACGGTCCATTCTTACGTAAACCAAGTGAATATCTCCAAGGAAAACATTTAAATGTGTGCTTGGCGCTCACTCACACATTTGTAAAAAAGTGGCTTAACTTAAAACGTTTCGTTTTGTTACGAACACGGAATCTGGACATTTTTTTAATCTAAGTCTATAACTTAATAGCCTAGAACAACGTAATCAATCATCGTTAATTAAACCAATATTATAATTAATTTAAACATCTACAGAATCATGTCGGGTAGGCGATAGTTAGATTAATTAATTATTGATTTAAGCGCTTAGATTAGAGAAACATTAAGTATTGGTAAGCTTTTTTAACTGAACAAATATAAAAATCGACTGTACGTATAACAAATTCAGTGGAGAAACGCATGGTCAGCCTATAATAATAATCATTTATTTCAAGTTACCAAGACTCATATACACATTATTAATTATTACAACCAGTCACATTGATAAAATAAGAATAATTGAGCAATAAAAAATTAAATTATTGGACAACACAAACATGAATTACCCGCATCCAATGTGCAACCTGCAGCAATGATTTATGTAGGCGCAGTCGAGCCTTTCTGAGCCTATGGTCTTCGCACCGCTAGAACTCTAGCCATTTTAAATATTACGAGTAGGTAATAATTTTCTTCAGTAGGAGGTATTGGATTGTAACCCAATACGCGTTCTTATTGCAGGCTAGCAGATGTGACATGTCTGTAAAGCTTCTTTTCTTTTACGTGGCAAAATCATCACATGAGTCCTCCCACCCAGGGCAGAGCTCCCGCTCTGCCCTGGGTGGGAGGACTGGGAGGACTGTCAGACTCGTACTGACTAAAATCCACGGTGTCCTTTATTAGCCCTTTACGTTCCGGGGTCACGGTAATTCGTACAGTCTCGCGACCAAAGTAATACGCTAGTCCAGATCATGTGCTACGACGTACGACTCGTGATCGTCCGTTCTGGGTCACCAGTCCTAGAAGTTTCTTGCCCGTTCTTCTCCATAGTGATTTATGATACAGAATGGGCACCTCAACTTTCACAGTTATAATGTCTTGTAACTGGGACGTCTTGTAACCGGGACACCATGTTTTTATTTTTTCTCTTTAATTCTAGATTCAAAAGTGTTTGTAACTGGCCTAGTTGAAATCAAATGATTATATTTTTGACTGCTCGCTAAAAATTTTAAATGAACACCGTAATTACTGACTTTGATTCAGCAATCATTCACCGATGACCGATACTTAAAAAGGTTGTACGAAATTATCGCTTCGCGTAATATATTTACATGGTTCTCTTATCTGTCACTGTGAAATCTACTCCGTTCATTGATGTGGTCACATAAAACAAAAAAATCATATTATTTTGACCAAAAAGCTGACATTCACGCTTAACCAAACAAACAATTGGCAAACACAACATGTCTATCAAACATACGGACGTTTTACCCGCAGCGTTTCAGATACTGACACATTTTGTGATGCAAATCAGAATAGAGTTGCATAAGCCGCGTCAGAACACGGGCTAATCCCCCCATTGATTTGATTCTCGCGCGAATGCCGCATTCAGCCAGTTATATCATCAGCAGACATTTGATGATTGGCTGCCTTTTGTGTTGTTTGACCGCGGGGTAATCAGTTCGTGTTATGAGAACCAAACTTTGAACTTATAAAAATTGTGAAACGTATTGGGGGCTACTCTCTTAGTCTGTCGGGCCCGTACGGGCCCGTACGAAAATAACTCGAATCTTTTGAGAGAACTTTACCCGGTTTTGACACATTTGTAGTCGGGACAACTGTACAATCATGCTGTCAGCAATATGGAGTTAGTACCGTTCAATTCTTATGACTGTGAATGATAAAGAGTAAGAAATGCACGAAACTTAGGCAGTTTCTACGGGTTTCGTGTTTGGATAGTAGTACTCCTGTTTCGCTGATAAATAACGACCCATCTTGATGTTCATCTGTGCTTATGACGTACACTGTCTTTAATAAATAGAGTTATATTTTTACTAACCTTCGCAAATTAAGATTAATGTCAATCGCCAGACAAAACAACAAACCAAAATAAGGTCAAAAAACCCACAACAAAATATACAGAAAAAAATAGCCAGAACAACTTTAAGGCTATTTTAGGACAAAGTTGATGACCTGAAAACTGATTGAGGCTGGCTTTTATTATAGGAAAGAACAAACAAAGTATTAAAGTACAATGTCAACCACTGGAAAAATACCAAATAACCAGCAGAACTTTCAGACTATTTTAGGACACATGTCGACGACCCCATAGCAGAATCAGGTACCACACTCATTCTTCAAAGAGTGTCGACGTCGCTCTATTTCTTAGTTATTGGTTTATGAAAAAGTTGCCCAACATTAGGATTTTCAGCCGGGGTCGCGTGGCTGTATAAACAGGGTGGTTTTGAATCAGTGTCTGACAGGTATTTTTTGCACTATCCAGAGCGGGATTTCATTGTCTCATTTGATTATTTTAACTTCCAAAAAGAAATAGATCGGAGTCTCTACCCGAGCAGATTTTCTTTGCTTTGTTACATCAACCGATTTACTAGAATATTCCAGAAGAATCTAGATAGTTCTGGAATGTTCTAGTATAAAAGACCAAGGCTGTTTCTGGAATTTTCTAGATTATTTCGACCATGTTTTAGAACCTTCTAATGTAACCGATCGAGGCATCGCTGATCGGCATAGTACCGGGTCTGGCAGTCTTAAGCCTTTTTCAAACTAACAGGCGATAGCGAACCTGACCGAGTCCGAAGCGATACGAGACGTCAAACTGGATGCAGCGAACCCAGGCGTGACAGTTGTATTAGCTGAAACGTCAAACAGACAGAATACGCCTTCGCCACGTCTTCGCATCAGATTGGTCACGCTATCGGATCGCTTTCGCTTTTCTATGTGACTGGATTCAAACAATTCCATACATTACAAATAAAATCGCCTCGCTTCGTATTCGCCACGCTTGTCTGTTTGACAAAGGCTTTAAAGTTGATTACCATCGGAGTGACAAGAAGCAAACTAAAAATAATTTGTAAGTAAGATAAAGTACTGAATACTGTTCAATTGTTATAAGACTTTTATTAATTAAAGATATTTGGTTAATTATTTAGCGTATACCCAACTCACACCATAATTATAAAGGAAATAAGTACAAACAAAAAGCTATGCTATATGATACTCACACGAAGCGTTGGCTACATCTTATAATGTGTATCTTTTATCACAGAACAAAAGGGGTTGCTCACGTACCGAGCACAAAGAAGTCTAAAACAGATACCTTATGCTACCTTTATAAATATCTTTACGTATAATCAACAAAAGAGATATCTATGGAGGAATTTGTAAAGGTTTTGTATTCATTTTTGACAGAACATATTAGAAAAAATGTAATGTGCCTCCATACATCGACATTGTTTTTGTTAACTGTATGTAACAGTATAGTCAAATGGCCAAGAGGTGATTGTTCCGGGTTTGGTTTTTCGTATGAAACTACGTTTGTGTACCTAAATGTTCGTCATACAAGAGAAATTTCAGAAGTGGGGCGACGTTAAAAAAAAAAGATAGGCAGTAAGATTTAGATCACAACCTTTTAAAACATGAATCTAACAACTATCAAGGACTTAAATACTAAAGATTCTCGATCAAACAAGCCTAACTTAAAGTAAAACTAAAACTTAGCCGTCACTACTTAATACCTCAGTTGTTAAGTACACTAAGGACGCGCCGATTACTTATTTTACTTAATTAGTTCTTTGAGACGAGTACCGAGCTTGTTCGACGGCCCGGAGAAAGTTTAGAAAGCTCCAAATACTTCAGGCCTAAGTACAAACAGGTAGAGAGATATGTACTTTTTTATCTAGGTAAATAATCAAATAAGTCCTCCCACCCAGGGCAGAGCGTGAGGGATTGTCAGACTCGTACTGACTAAAATCTACGGTGTCCTTCAATAGCCCTTTATGTTCCGGGGTCATGCATGACCCCGGAACATAAAAGTCCCGCGACCCCGGCTGGCTTTGGCCCTCTAGAGCCCCCGTCATTTTGCTGATACTCTTTGAGGCGCGCGTGGAACACAACGCGCCGTCGCCGTCGACCCGGGCATGGTCCATGGTCGAACAACGAGTCACCTATTACTCGCTGCCCACATGCCCGCGCCTACGGTGGCCGGAGATCGTCTGTCGCCGTGAGCGTCTACCACTGCGACTGGGATGGAGGGAAGACGCTGTCCGGAGAGGACAGCGTCTAGCGTTAGAGGGAGACTCTTCCTTCGCTAGCATGACTGCTTCGTGGAAGGAGGCGACCGCTTCCCATTTCGTCTCGCCCCGCAGCAAGGACTTGACCAATGCCGGGCGCGAGCGGTTGCCGTGTATCGATAAGATACCCCTTAGTATAAAGGATTGGCAGACTCTCGGGCTACCTGTCAAAGAACTACGAGTAC
The DNA here is from genome assembly GCA_943136025.2 of Agrotis puta. Classification (NCBI taxonomy): domain Eukaryota; kingdom Metazoa; phylum Arthropoda; class Insecta; order Lepidoptera; family Noctuidae; genus Agrotis; species Agrotis puta. Next base: position 8,186,093 of record OW964186.2, on the reverse strand, counting down.
AAATGTACACAATGCTCTATACATAATGGATGGTCCTCTATCTATGGACTGACCTAGGCAAGCCTTGAAGATCGACCTGTGCAGCTTGTTTTATTTAGTCATGAGCTCCTCCCAAATAATCAGTAAAAAATACAGATAAATTCCAATCCGGTTGTAGACGTCAGACGCAGATACTTTACCGGATACTTCTGTAGTGTATCTGTCAGTTCACGGTGTCCGGAGCGTACCCGTTATTTGCTAGAACCGGATTTACTGAACTTTTATTCGATCAAATCACGACGTATAAACACCGACGGTAATTCCCAGTAACACATTTTTCTTTGCACGACTTTGGCCCACTTAAATATCAGCTCAGCTCTGCGCTCACATTTCAAGTGCTGGCGATTTTCATCTTATTGATGATGGAGAACAGCTGCTGAGTTTGTACTTAAAACGGCTTCTTTATATAAAAAAAATAATCTCTTAAGCCTTTGTCAAAATGACAGGCGAGTCCGAAGCGATAACGAACCGATACGAGACGTCAGTCCGATAGTTTGGTCACGCTATCGGATCGCTTTCGCTTTAGTCAACTGCAAATAAAATGAGCCTTAAATGGATGTTTTCGGAAAGCAATAAATGCTCGGAAAACTCATAAGTCCTAACAAAATACCCATTGTATATGCATTCATTGCTAGTAGTGTTGTGTAATAAAACTTTGTGCGACTGCACTTTACGTTTCTGCTAAGAATAGGATAACATTGACGCCATTTTGTGACAATAATAACGTTAAAAAAATTCTTGGTTATCTTTTTATTATTTTATTTTATCTTTTTATTTTCGTAACCACTCTTAAATAAAACGTCGTAAAAAAAAATTGAAAAGCATCCACAAAATCACAATGAGGCGTGAACGTCATTATATTTTTTGTTGACACGGATTGCACTTAATACTTACTTATCTTATTACTAATATTATAAATGCGAAAGTTTGTGAGTATGTATACTTGTGTGTTTGTCACACATCACACAATATGTACAGAACGGATTTGAATAAAAAAAATTGTACAGATTGTTTATAACCTGGACTAACATATAATTTTTTAATCCCGGTTTTATGTGCCCGTGGGATAACTTCCAAGATACATGCGGGCGAAGCCACTGGCAATAGTAGTATCCTATAGATGTATTATTTACAGTAGTTGACCGAAGCGAACCTTCTGTTCGTTTACTTGGGTATCCAATCGGCGTCTATAACTTTAAATAGATTATACAAGCGTTGAAAATCGCCGGAGGCTCGACCGCTTCCCAACCAGATTATGATTAATAGAATTTGCTTGTTAAATTAATCAGGAAAACAATGTCGTTTTCACCGCTTTTGGTGATTAAGATTAAGCTTCGTTATCGTTTGGTGATATTAAAATAATGGTGATTATGATTTTATTGTTGTTAGCCAAAGTAGAGGATAGTTGCGGGACTAACGAATACCGTGACCCCAGAACGTAACGGGCTATTGAAGGACACCGTGGATTTTGGTCAGTAGAAGTCTGACAGTCCTTCCTACCAAAAAAATCTGCCCTGATTGGAGGACTCATTTGATGATTTTACCATGTTAAAAAAAGGTCAGAGTTCAATAAATTTCCACCTGAACAGATTTTCCTTGCTTCTACCTACCTGGGTACTGGTAAACCAGCTTACAAAAAAATTATATGTGTTTTAAATACGTTCAGTAATTTTTGCGACAGATTAACAAACATCCATCCATCCACACAAACTTTCACATTTATAATAAAGAAGATTAAAACCCTTCTGCACAAAACTGTGAGGAAATAATACATTTTATGAGTGTCGCATTTATTCATTCGTAGAAATTAGTTTAACGATGTTCGTAGCAAGCGTAGACACGGATTTAGCTACGACGTAGGCCTGGCTACGACGTAGCTCCTTTTATGATATAAGTGGTTTATGATCTCGTACAAATGATGAACAAAGGGGTGTGCAACTTTGGCATCAATTTTTTGTTTTCTTTCGCCAGTAATGAAATATTGGTCATTAGTAGATCGCAACCTAAGAACTTCGCAAAAAATAATAAAACAATCTAAACCGTAACCAACCAGAGATATAACGGATTTTATTTTGTTCTAATCGGGAGTAAATCACTCCTGATTAGAACAAAATTAAAACCGCCATATCTCTGGTTGGTTACGGTTTAGAAACTTATTTAATTTTTCTTTGGACTTCTTAGGTAGTAGTCCAATTGTGCCCAAAATTTAATCACTGGCGCAAAAAGAAAAAAAAATGATGCCAAGGTCCATACTAAAAGTTGCATACCCTTTTGTATACAGTTTATACAGTTAATTTTATGAAACAAACAGGAAACTATGTAGATAAAACAACAGCAAAACGATACATTTGAAACTATAGTTTTATTCGTTGCTATACTGTCCAATTAGGTATTTTAATCACAAACGAATTGTTATACTCTTTATGAGCTGTCAAAATGCGATTCTCCCATAGACTTTGTATGGTAATACCAAATTGTGATGTCACTAGTGAACGTGATATATCACTATTTATAAATAACAGAGCTACTAAAAATCTAATTTTTATTTTAAAAAGTGAGCATTTTGTTTGAATACCGCTATATGTATTATGGATGACAGTGACGTCACAATATAGTACACGACGTACAAGATATTCAACCAAAAAAGTAAAGAAAAGATCCACTTTCTGAAGAATTCAACTTAACTCCGTTGGGATGTTCACACAAGAACTCGTATACATCTTAGGGCTCGATCACATAGAGCATCTGTTTTCCTTTTTTAACGGATCCGCCGCAGTGATGTACATACCGCATTAACACTACCCTTTTTACCCATCCATTTTTTTTTTTCGTGGTAATATCATCAAATGTGACCTCCCACCTATGGCGGGACAGGAGGGACTGTCAGACTTGTACTGACTAAAATCCACGGTGATTCTTCAGTAGCGCTTTACGTTCCGGTGTCACGGTTATCTGATGAGAGAGTACCGGGATCTCGGCCGGTGTATGGCTCAGAGTAGTTAAGTTGTAAAGTTGGTGAGTTGACGAAAACCACAGACTTCACGATTTCAAGTAGTTTAATAATAAGTAGTTTAAAAAAAAAAAATTACAAAGTAAAGTACAAAGTACAAAGTTATATTGGATGCTTATCCGTGGTCGTATCGCTAAGGTAGCTAATGGTCGGGCACGCCGCAATCGCGGCGGTAAGACCCCTCTTTGAGGAGTGGCTGGATAGGCGTCACGGCGTCCTGACCTACCGCATGACGCAGGTCCTCACCGGACACGGAAGTTTCGGGAGGTTCCTGTGTCTGATAAGGAGGGAAGAAACGCCTGGGTGTCACCACTGCGAGGATCGTCCGGAGGACACGGTGGAGCATACGGTGCAGGACTGCCCCGCTTGGGCAGAGCACCGCCGTGTTCTCACGACGGCGATAGGCGGAGACCTCTCGCGCCCGGCATTGGTCGAGGCCATGCTGCGGGGCGAGATGGAGTGGGAAGCGGTCGCCTCCTTCTGCGAAGCAGTCATGCTCGCGAAGGAGGAGGCGGGCCGCGTGAGGGAGAGGACAGCGTCCTCCCTCCACCCCAGCCGCAGTGGCAGACGCCCACGGCGACGGACGTCGCAAGACGATCTCCGGCCACCGTAGGCGCGGGCATGCGGGCAGCGAGTAATGGGCGACTCGCTGTCCGACCATGGACCATGCCCGGGTCGACGGCGCGTTGTGTTCCACGCGCGCCTCAAGGAGTGTCAGCATAGTGACGGGGCCTGTAGAGGGCCAAAGCCTGCCGGGGTCGCGGGACTCACAGATTACCGTGACCCCGGTACGTAAAGGGCTACTGAAGGACACCGTGGATTTTAGTCAGTACAAGTCTGACAGTCCCTCCCGCCCTGCCCTGGGTGGGAGGACTCATTTGATGATTTTACCACGATAAAAAAAAAAAAAAAAAAAAAAAAAGGTAGCTAATGGTCAACTAACGTTTAGTATGATAAAGTATATATAATGAATTAACGAAAGTAGGTCGCGGCGTCAGCAACTTACTAGCCTGTACGTAAACCGTACAGCCGGCTTTGGCCCTCTAGTAACACACCTATCAAAAAAGTATTTTCAAACGGATCTGTATTTTAACACTGTTTTGTGTGAGCTCGATTATACCGTTATAAACGCTACTATTGAACGAAAAAATATACGATAAAGCAGACCTGTTAAACGGACTTCAGTGTGAACAAACACTTACTTGTAAAGGTGGGAAAAATCTCTGAGAGCGACGACACAAATGGATAAAAAAAAATCTCAAAGCTTTAGCAAGAAAGAGGTTTTCTCTTGATGGAACAAATGTAATATAGTCGTTTCATCCATCTTAAAATTGCTGGCTGGTTTTCGACACACTGTGATGAGTTGTAAGAAGAATAGTGTAAAAAAAAGAACGCTGTATTCTACTCACTAATTCATTATGCCGGCGGTTTTTACGGTTTGGGATATGCTGTTTATGAAATTGAAAATTATAAAGCCTTTGTCCAACAGACAGGCGATAGCGAAGCGGACCGAGTCCGAAGCGATAACGGACCGATATGAGACGTTAAACTGGGTGCAGAGAACCGAGGTGTGGCAGTTGTATTGGCTGACTTTTTATGAACGACGTCAAACAGAGCAAATACGCCGTTGCCACATCTTCGCATCGGTTCGGTCAAGCGATCCGATAGCGTGACCAAACTATCGGACTGACGTCCCTTATTGGTTCGTTATCGCTTCGGACTCGCCTGTCTGTTTGACAAAGGCCTAAATGTGTCCTCTCGCTTTGGAAGGAGGGAAACGGCAAAGGGTACATGATATGCAGGTCTGCGTATCATGTACCCTTGCGGACGGCGAGTAATAGGTGAACCCGATCATGGACCATGCCCGAGTCGACGCCTGAAAGAGCTGTCAACAATATGATGGGGGCCGTTCAGGTAACCGTGAATCTGGAAAGTAAAGGGCTATTATAGGAACACAGTCAAGTTGTTATACTAAAGGACCAATTAAACTGACTCTAACTCTAAATGAACTGGCTCTAGTTCAAGTTTGACTTGACTTACTAAACATCATCGTATTCTTTCAGTTGTCCTTTGCGTTCCGGAGTCACGGTAACTTCTTTAGACATCCCGCGAAGACAGGCATAAGTACACATTTCGTCCTCATTCATCCACTATGTTACACAACATACAATGTTTATCTCAATATTCAATCCTAAAATACAGAAAATAAGACGCATAATTGGATAAATTAATGTCTGTTATCAGCATCATGCTTCTGCCCTCTTCCGTCCTTCTCTAATACTCATCATCTTTGTTATCTCCTTTCTAGCCATATATTTATATGTAGGTATCTAGTTATATTATATGGCTGATAAATCATTAATCTATCAAAGCCGCCTGCGCCGGTTGACGTGAAATCTGGCGAATTAATAAACCTTTCACAAATGTAACGTGGCGTGCAATAAATCCAGGAGTTACGACACCTCCCCCAGTCCCCTCACCCCGCACAGTTGAGGAATTTAGTTTAAATTAATTTGGATATAGGTCTGTAATGCTTCATAAAGTGCGGATTTCAAAGATCCCCTTTGATTGGTCTGCTTAACTTCCAAGAAATACAAATGAAAGTGGAAAAATACTGGTTTTAAATAGGTTCAATTATTATTTATTTGTCTGTCTGGGAGTTTGTTTGTCTTTCTTCAATTACTCCATTGAGTAAAACTAAGAAGTCCCTTTTAATTAAGAGGGACTTCTTAGTTTATGTACTCGTATTTACTTTTATTTATCATTTATTTTCTTGCTGATAATTTTTTGTTTTTTGTTTTTTTTTTGCTTTGGAAAATTATTAAATAAGCCTCTCGGTGTAGCGAAAAGGACTGTCGGACTTGAATGATTAAAAAAACAAATCTACGATTTATATTACCTAAACGCAAGTTTTTCCTAGGATCCACGTTCTGTTTAACCCTTAACCACCTGCCAGCGGTCATGGTGACCGCAACAATTTTTTGACTTTGAATTTCGTCGAAATCCGTTATCGCATGTTAGTGTGCGTCTGTGTACCTTTTCTGATGGTGCTTTAGCGTCGTGTGTGCGCTAGGCAAGGATCTACGTGCGCGCGTTTGGCTTCGGTGAGTAAAAATATTTTGCCAGCGGTCATGGTGACCGCGTGCAGGTAGTTATGTGATATTTGTGTATTACATTCATAACTATTGTTTTTGCGTAAACAACGAAAATGTTGTGAAATGGTTAGAGATGTGGTTGATGAGAGTTGCAGTAATGTAGAACCTGAGAATTTGGAAGTTTCTGAAATTTTAGAAGACTATGAATCTGATGACTACCTACAAGTGTCGTCTTCTAGACGAGACGAATTGCCTACTGTTTCTGGACTCTTGAAACACGTAAAACGTGTTTAACTTGTGTTCCCAAGAAGAAATGAAAAACATTTCATGTATGTTTTATCTGTAAAAAAAACAATCTTTGTGGAATGTTCTATCAAAATGTGCAAAAATTGTCAGACTTTAGCCTCTGCAATTTTATCGAAGTTTTGATTCTTTTTTAAACTTTATTTTTTTATCTCATTCAAATGTTATTAGATTCTTTAAAGAAAGTTAAAATTTGATATAATATTTTGTCCCTATGTTGATACATCTCATTATGTAATCATAGTTATATTTTTTCTTAAAATGTGCCACCAATTTAATTGTTCCCATTTATGAGAAGAACATGTTTTATTATTGTTTCTTTTTCCACTTAAATAAATAATTTAATATATATTACAGAATATTATTAATTTATTCTTATAATAAAACCTTAATATCCTGAGATAACTCATGTGTATTCGATGCGGTCACTGTGACCGCGCGCAGGTGGTTAAGTTACTGATATAGGGGTCAGGTGGTTAAGGGTTAAGTGATCAAAAAAAAAAACCTCAGAAACATGCGTATAATTATTACGTGTTTGTGAGGATTTCTTTTCGTGCTGGAAGTGTCCCACCTTCGGCACCTTCAGCACGGTAATTCGTTAGTCCCGCGACCCAGCAGGCTGGGGCCCCGTCATTGTGCTGACTGCGGCCGCCTCCTCCTTTGTATACAGATAGCTTATAATACACTTCATACATTTTACCAGTGTTAAAGGTGCTGATCGTATTGAGCATTCACTTGTAGCTGTTGTTCCAGAACACTCCGTTTTTAAATTTGTCAAGGTCAACAACGAACAGAACCAAGCATAGAGCCAAACATCGCTACGAACAATTTCATGATCTTTTAGCGAACACTGTGGTCGATACTCGTCAAAAAAGATTCTTCATAAAGATGTCTGACTTGACGGTCCGCTTGGTAAAAAGCTCGAAGCTAATTTATTGTAAATTAGCTAGAATGCTCGTCAATGCAATGCTCAATGGCCTCTTTTATTGCGTAATGCTCATTATCAGAACCTTTAAATGCGCGCTAAGCCGCTGGCATAAACTAGTCGTTCTAAAACTCTATTGACAGAAAACCAATCTGATGGATAGACGACAGTTATTAAAAAAACCCCTATTTTCGTTGACCCAATCCTGTTTTTATACCGTCATATTTCATCCAATATATTATTTGGACCTTCGCAGATTTCCGCTTCAGGGTATTTTCATACAAACGCCCCGATGAATGGTCAACACAAAAGTAGTGTTATTTGTTTATTTAATAAATGCTGGCTGGCTGCCAATATTGCCCAGTAAAGTACTAACATAAAAATACTAAGGGCGGTCAGTGGTCAATAAGAATTCTGAAGGCAAATCTCAGAAGTGTCTGCGATAAAGCAACCATACAAATGTAAATGACTTTGTCCTTGTGATGTAATAAAGTAAATAGGGCAATTTAATCGGCTTATTGTGATTGGGTGAAATGTTTGAGCGATTATTTAAATATAGGGCTTATATACTGGATGACTAGTCTGAGAATCTTATGCTCGTTTCACACGGGACGTAATATGACGCGCCCCGTGCTGTGTAAAGGCCAAGGCTCGTCAAGGCGCGGTCTGGCGCGTCCTAATTAATTCCGCTGGATGCAGGTAGGCGCGTGAGTTCAGTGCAGAAGCTAGCATTCCTCCTTTTATATCAAGTATCAATGTGATAAAGCGATCTTATTCCCAACAAATAAGTTTAAGTTTCGCCTAAACCGCTAAAGCATTTTTTACGAATATTTGAACAGAACTATCTTCAGAGCCCCCTTTCAAGAAGGGTCAACTACTACAACTCCTTCTTTTTTGCCTAAAACTTGAAGGAGGAAATCGGAGTAAATAAGGAAGGAGGCAAATGAAGTCATGAACAAAAACTTGTATAAAGTAATAAGGACGATTGGAAAGGTAAAGAGGAAACATTTGCCCAACATTGCTAAATATAAAAATAGCTAATACGATTATGGCCAAAAAATTGCGAAAGTATAAATAAGTCAATGGGCACGATGAACTGTGTTGACTTTATAGCCCACTCAAATACTAAAGAAAAATACAAAGTTTCCTTCTAAAAAAACAGTCTCAAAGTTTATTTATGAGATTGAAAAACTTTTTAAGTATCAAAAGAGACATCTATAAGTTGATTTGTTTACTACTTTTAAAGTATAACTATTGAGTGCCTAAATAAATTAAGTGTAATATAGGTTAAGCTAAACAAATCCGAATTAAAGCTGTAAGTAGGTAAGTGTCGCGACAACAAGGCGATGACGGTGTTAACCATATCACATCTCTATGTCTGTCTCTCTCTATGTGTTAGGTGCTTGGTCGCGGGACTGAACGAATTACCGTGACCCCGGAACGTAAAGGGCTATTGAAGAACACCGTGGATTTTAGTCAGTACGAGTCTGACAGTCCCTCCCTCTCTGCCCCGGGTGGGAGGACTCATTTGATTATTTTACCACGATAAAAAAAAAATGTGTTAGGTGCGGTTTATACAGAAGAGATGCGGCGAGGGCGTGTACTCGTAGCGGTAACAGATAATCCTTTTGATAAGGTTTCTTACCTAAAACAAGCCTAATAGTTACGGCCGCGTCGCATAGCATCGCTTTTGCCGGTCACAGAGCGTGCTAGCGCGGGTGGTGACGTCATTTGGATGGGCGGACGCAATTTTCTTCGGTACAATGAATATGTTGCTACTCGTTTGACTGTCAAGTATGTCAGTTCAATTGATTGTAAACCCACCCACGACATGGTCACGGGACTTACGAATTACCGTGACCCCGGAACGTGAAGGACTATTGAAGGACACCGTGGATTTTAGTCAGTACGAATCTGACAGTCCCTCCCGCTCTGCCCTGGGTGGGAGGACTCATTTGATGATTTTACCACGATAACAAAAAAAAACCACCCACGACATAGAAGTAATTAGCAAAAAAGAAGTTAGTGAAGAAGCTCTCGGAACTTCTTCATACACTTCTTTGTGGGGCGACTCTTTTTTTTCAAAGTTATATCAAAACTGTAACACAGCACATAAAAAATCCACCTTATACCATCATCATCATCACTGGCAGCCCTGTTCCACCTACAGCTGTGTAGGACCCCATTTTGTGCCTATACAAAGTGTATATGTAATGAGCAACACCTACACAAAATGGATTAAACATTATCTTTTAGAGTTTATCTAGGGCTTTGTTATTTCCTCGTTAAATGTTGTTTTGTCCCCGTTAAGATACAACAAACAGCGGGTTTCTTGTTTATCTAAAGCGACAAAAGTTGCCGATACTAGATAAATCCTTGTTTAACTTCCGATCCCGCAAAACCCATGTTTAGCGTCGTTCAAATCTAAACACGAAACTGTGTTTTAGGTGTGCGCTGAAAGTTTTAAATCGGTTTTTTGTAGGTTTTGATCAAATGTTTTATTTTGTTTATGTTTGTTTGTTGTTTAAAACATAATGTAGGATTGAGCAGAGGTGGTCGCGGGACTCACGAATTACCATGACCCCGGTACGTAAAGGGCTATTGAAGGACTCCGTGGATTTTAGTCAGTACGAGTCTGACAGTCCCTCCCGCTCTGACCTGGGTGGGAGGACTCATGTGATGGTTTTACCACGTAAAAAAAAGGATTAAGCAGAGTTGTATATTTCACCAGTTATGTCATTACCTTCAAAATTAAACTCAAATGGTGTAATAACAAGGTTGCTTTCTGTTTTTAAAGAGTTTTAACTTTGGCTGTCAAAGTCGAAACCACGTTTATGAGCTATGAAGTTATGGCTGTCAGATGATATCTGTCAAATCGTCAGGCTTTTTGACAGATATCGAGTTTATTTTTGTTTTCAGTAAAGTAAATGTAAAAAGTTATGCGATACTTACATTTATCACTATTTATAGCCGTATTGAAGATTTTTAACCCTGGGCGTAGTGTGATTAGATGGAAACCTAAATGGGCAATAACGGTAACACATTAAAAAAATAATATACTTAAAACGAAAATGTATGTCAGAAGTTTTCATGATCTGCTTTTTATTCCAATAATTTTTGCAAGCGGTTTCAGCATTAACTCCAGAGTAGCCATTAGCTGGCGAGAGAAAAGTTTTATTTTATTAGGCTTGTAACACACAACGCCTCGTTGATGGAAACTCGTTGAAAAGTCGCGTTCGAGTTATAAAGTTGTTTTTTTTTTGGGTCGCAGATTGGATTCGTGAGGAAAGAAGAATAAATAACACTCATTTTTATTAGAACATATAAAAACGTATGAAACGTATAATTACTTAAGTATGTTGGTATTCCCGTCGAGTTTAACTGGATATATATAAAAATAAATATAAAAGAATAATGTTATGAATAGTTCTCCTTATTATACGTAGAAACTGGTCGCGGGACTGCCTTACAAAGGTACCTCGGCACAGAAACGCAAATACCAATTGAAAGAACAAGTTATTTTTTTGGTCAGTCAAGTCTGACAGTTCTTTGCGCTCCACTGAACAGCTTATATTCATTTTAGCCATATTAGGTTTGTTCCCATACTAAAATTTATTTGTTATAATGAGTACAATGAACCCTTTAGAGGATTAAAGCGACTTATATTTAACGTTGTATTGCCAGGCAGTTGTCAGCTTCAGCTGAAACGCTGGAAAGTTTATGAAAGGCTGTTTCAGAGTATTGTCTTTTATACTTATTAATTTTGTAGTCAAAACCTGTTGAATTTTTTTGTGTTTGCCCTCTTTCTTGTGAATTCCATCAAATGAGTCCCCGCCCTGACTGGAGTAAAGGAATTTCAGGCTTTTATTGACTAAATATCTACCTTGTTCCTTGAAATTCCAAGTCACAGTTACCTATACAGATGGCCTGGCAGCTAATTCTCATTCTTGTTTGCATTGAGTTTTTTAACACATCAACCAAAATTGAATGTTTCTCTCATTTTTATTAACTGTGTTACTAACACAAACAAACTCTGTTTACGAAGATAACACGACGACAACACAATAAACTAATCTTACCAGCAATAACATTATCATCATAACAAAACTTTTTAAATTTCACCGCACAGAAATAGGTCGTTGTTCAAACGTAAACTCAATAGAGGGTTCAAAGTAAACTTTGTAAACACAAGAGACGGTTGCAAGGGGGTGAAATAATCGACAACGTTTTGTTAGTGCTCTGTCGTGTCATATTTCCAAGCTCCTTTTAGTTAGTAAAATCAAATCAGGGTGGGTATAGCGAAAGGGACTGTCAGACTTGTACTGATTAAAATCCACCGTGTTCTTTCTCTTTACGTTTCAAGCTCGCGGTAATCTGCTCAGACTGTCTTTTTTTCATCAAATGAGTCCCTGGGTGGGAACCCAGGGCAGAGCGGGAGGGACTGTCAGACTCGTACTGACTAAAATCCACGGTGTCCTTCAATAGCTCTTTACGTTCCGGGGTCACGGTAATGGAAAAGTCCCGCGACCCCGGCGGGGATATTGTGTGACATAGACACAAGTTCACAACTTTATTAGTTCATCTTTCGTTTACGCTCTTTACGTTCCTTTACGTTCCGGGGTCACGGTAATTCGTACAGTCCCGCGACCGCTCAAACAGTCCTGCGAAGGATTTGGTTCTCGAGTTGTGTGTTTGGAATAGTGTGTTTTTTTTGTGATAAAATCATCCAATGAGTCCTTCCACCTAGGGCAGGACGGGAGCGCCTGTCAGACTTGTACTGAGTAAAAACCACGGTGTTCTTCAACAGCCCTTTATGTTCCGGGGCCACGGTTACCTAATAAGATGACCCGCGACTCCGGAGACTGTCCCGCGATCCCAGGGAATTTTGTGCTGTGTTATAATTCTGTATGATGTTGTGTTCAAATATGAGCAATGGTGGTTACAATTTGTACATTTAGTAAGTTAAATCTGCATCATAATTTTGAATGAACACATTGTACACTAAATTCTGTTTTCGTGTTTTTCCGTGTCAGGTTATGGGCAACCTCTGATGTCAGAATTAATTACGCCGTCTCTGGGAACGTAATTTATTAATGTTCTAAAATGATGGTATAAACAATAAGTGTTAAAAAAGTCTTAAAGCTTTGAGAAATTTATGGGCACTGCATTGGATTAGACAAATATTTATGAAAATATGAGTATAATAGATATTTAGGTTAATTTTACTTTATTGTTAGAACTAAAGCTTTAGTATTAGTAGTATTTATTTAACTCGTGGCTAAATAAATACAGCCGCAGGCCGATCTACCGGGTTAAGCCGCGCTTGCCGAGGTTGGTCTGTGGATGGGTGACCATGTCATAGCGAGTTTAATCCGCGCCTCGGAAAGCACGTAAAGCTGTTGGTCCCGGTTGTCATTTGTAGATCTTTGACAGTCGTTACTGTTAGTCAGGAGCTCTAAACTCTGACAACCAGTCTTACCATGGGGTATCGTATTACCCAGTTACTGGGTTGTGGAGGTCCGACAGGCAGTCATCATCAACTTCCTGCCCTTATCCCATTTTACTTAGGGTCGGCGCAACACGTTTTTTCCTTCCATTCTCCTCTATCAAACGTTACCGTATCATTCACTCCTCTTTCTTTCTCCAGGTCCGACAGGCAGTCGCTCCATGTAAAATACTGATATCCAGCTGCATCTGGTTTGACTGGAAGCCGACCCCAATATAGTTGGGAAAAGGCTAGGCAGATGATGTTAGAACTAAAGAAAAACAAACCTTTTACTCCCTTATGGAGATAACAATAAATTGTTTTCCAATTAAGTAAGTAGTCATTACTTGTAATCTAGATAACACACTTACTACAGACCTGTAACACTATCCAACATATGGAAAGAAAGCTAATATCAATTTTAAACCATACTCTGCTAATTTTAAAGTATTCTTTTCTAAAACACAATAGTCGGTTACAACATGCCTCGTTTGAACACACTATATGTTATGGTATCGAGTGCGTTCCCCTTGCTACTGGCTGCCAGTGACTGGCGCTAGTAACTGGGTCAGTAGTACACTGTCAACCTGCTAATGGGTTCATTTCGCGTCTAATCAGTTACACTAATTTATTCGCTTTTATGTTTAGCTTTTAACTATGATTTGTGCATGTGAGATTATGGGACGTTAATGTTTATGAAGTTGTTTTGATTAACATAATCAGCCCTTAATGTTCCCACTGTTGGGACACAGGCCTCCTCTCTATGAGAGATAATATGAAAGAGATAGCAGGACGAACTGGTTGTAAGGAATGGAGGAAGACCTTTTAAAGCCTTTGTCAAACAGACAGGCGATAGCGAACCGGACCGAGTCCGAAGAGATAACGAACCGATATGAGACGTCAAACTGGGTGCAGCGAACCTAGGCGTGGCAGTTGTATTAGATGGCTTTTTATGAACGACGTTAAACAGAGCAAATACGCCTTCGCTACGTCTTCGCATCGGTTCGGCCACGCTATCGGATCGCTTTCGCTTTTCTATGTGACTGGATTCAAACAATTCCATACATTACAAATAAAAACGCCTCGCTTCGTATTCGCCACGCCTGTCTAATTGACAATGGTAATAATGTTTACTATAAAAAAACCGTTGACGTTGTAATGTTGGTCATTAGAAATTCCTGTTGTATTGTAGGTGCGTTAAAAAACATTTAAACTCACTCACACAAACACCCAGACCCAGAAGAACTACTTGTAGATTATACTTTTTTTTTAAATTGAATAGTGGCATTACGCTAGTAGTTTCTCCTGAGTCATGATATGGAAACGCATGCAGCACAACAGCCACTGCGCTAATTGAGCCGCACTTTTTTATATTAATGTCCTATTTATCTGTGAGTTGATGCAACCGAAAAAAGAATGGTTATTAATATTTTTTAGGGTTCCGTACGTCTGAATATAAAAACGGAACCCTTATAGGATCACTCGTGTGTCTGTCCGTCCGTCGCTTACAGTCAATTATCTCCGAATCTATTAGACCGATTAAGTTGAAATTTGGTACACATATCAATTCCTGTGACCCAAACACAGAGGTGTGACGTGAGCAGATGAAATCTGTATATGGGGGGTCATTTTTGGGGGGGAAGGGGAAAATTAAAAAAAAAAATCTGAAAACTGCATCGTGTGGCATATCAAATGAAAGGTCTTGTTGAGAAGATCTAAAATGTATTTTTTTGTAATTTTAAAATAAATAGTTTCCAAGTTATTCAAGAAAATAGACGAAAATTGACCATTCCCCCCCCCCTTATCTCCGAAACTACTGAACCTAAAATTTTGAAAAAAATACAGAAATTAGTTTTCTCCTTATAGATTATAGGAAAACCTATAAGAAGTCCATGATATTAAAATAACATGGTAAATCACTCAATATTGTGCGTACCAACTTACATTTGCAGGTGGAATGTGTGGGAGAACATATTTTTTTTAATACGTCATAAATCGTAAACCGCAATTTACCTTTCAAAGATATAACCAACTATAAGAACTTTTATATTATGTTACTTGCTGCTACGGAACCCTTTATGGGCGAGTCCGACTCGCACTTGGCCGGTTTTTTCTACCCCTCTCTTCTAAATCACCCAATTCCCATCACTCACATAATTTTTCCTCCCGAACACTCCAATATAAAACCAATTCATTTTGCTTACACATATCAACTGCGACAAAAAGTCGTCAGTGCGAATGATTTAACGGGGTCTCATCCATATCGTAATCAGGGGCGCATGATATATCGCGCCATTGTTATTCTGTGCACGAAGAGACACTGGGTGTGATCCCGGTGAATCTCACGTAATTGACACTGCGCGCTGTGCTGTCATTTTAACTGTACATGGATTATAGAGGTGCGCTTCTAGCGGAGTTTAGATCTTTGTTATGGTATGGCAATGTTTCTATAGCTTGGTTTCGTAAAAAATTGTGTAGGAATTGAACTTATACATAATGGAACGTTCCTCTTAAAGTTTGCGGGCTGTCGTCAACTTGTGTTATGCACGAGTATAACTTACGTAGGGCATCTAAATGTATTTTTGTGACTGACGAAGTAATTGACAACATATTTTTATGTATAATACTAGCCTGTAAATATTTTAATTGATACATTCTTTCAGTTTCACTTTTAGTTTTGTATTGACTAGCTCAGTACGAATACCTAACCAAAATAGCTACCTAGACCTACTTAGACCTACAGAATAGCAAATGATTCTAAAATAGGAATGTTAATAAAACAGTGGACTTATCAAAATACACACATCAAAAGTGTCTAGGGATCAACATATATTTTTGCAATAACTTTTCTCCTGATTGATATTAATTAATTTTTTTTTAAGGATTCATCAAATAAAGTGTTTTCGTTTGTCACAGTAACGATAAACCAAGTCACCTTTGCATTAATAAAGAAATTTGCCATTTTCCTAATAAAGGGATTTTTGACATTTGAACCACTAACACAAAAGTTCGAAAAAAAGACAGAAATAACAGTTTTCTTTAAAATTTTATTGGGTAACATAAACAATTAATAATCCGTGTTTCTACCGCGAACACTAACAGCACAAGAATATCGGTTTGGCATACTCAAAATGAGTTCATCCAAATCACGCTGTGGAATGGCCGCCCATGTTCGTTGCAACAACAAAAAAAGGTCTTCTTGCGACTGGATACCCTCCATATTCGGCAGAGCTCTTCTCTGTAGCATATCCCATGCATGCTCAATCGGATTCAAGTCTGGCGACTGAGCAGGCCAGGGCAGGACATTGATGTTAGCTGCGGCGAGAGTCTGTCTTACAACTCTTGCGGTGTGCGGTCGTGCATTATCATGCATTAACTGAAATAAGGGACCGATTTGCACTTGTAGAGGAACGATGACGTCTGATACAATCGTCTCAGCATAAATTTGAGCGTTGAGGTTGCCTCTGATCCAAATCAACTCAGTTCTTCCGCCGATCCAAATACCTGCCCATACCATGATGGTTCCACCACTATAAGGATGGACTCTGATGAGTCTCGTTTTGGTATGAGACCGGATACAAGACGTATACGACACTGGAGAAGCCCTGGACGCCAACAGCGATTAAAATCCTGCCAGGAAGTCCTGCCAAGAAGGAAAAAAAGACAGAAAGTCTTTTTTTCGAACTTTTGTGTTAGTGGTTCAAATGTCAAAAATCCCTTTATTAGGAAAATGGCAAATTTCTTTATTAATGCAAAGGTGACTTGGTTTATCGTTACTGTGACAAACGAAAACACTTTATTTGATGAATCCTTAAAAAAAAAATTAATTAATATCAATCAGGAGAAAAGTTATTGCAAAAATATATGTTGATCCCTAGACACTTTTGATGTGTGTACTTAACCTTGATAAAAATACTTGTAGTTGCAAATACGCTACCACTGTTACTATTCCTATAAAAATGGAGACACGATAGCGACAGTTTAACTATTTTACTAGCTCGAAACAGTAAGGAAAAGCATGCAATAAAGTGAAGTGTGTAACAGATTTGTTTACGTCCTCATAAACCTTATCATATAAGAGACACAAAATGCAAAATTCCATTGTGCTTATAGTCTTGCATTCTTGTCGTATTTTATATCGTATTTTGGTGGTACAAAAATGATACATTTACAAAAGGTGGACTGGCAAGGAGTATTATACTTCTGTGCTTTAGTTATATGTCGTTGTCTAACAGGGAGTATTTTTCTGTGGTAAACCACAGAAAAATACTCCATAATTCACCAAAGCATTGCTTGCATTACAAGGTTAAAAAGGCAGTCGCTCTATGTAAAATACTGGTATTCAGCTCTACCCGATTGTACTCGAAAATGACCCTAACGTAGTTGGGCAATGATGGAACAGATGATGATGGCTAAGAAGATTTGAAGCCATAAACATTCAGTAGAGAAATTTTATAAGAAAGTAACAATATTATGCACTCAAAAAGTTGCCCTAGCGTAACTACACAAAACTATAATACAGAAAGTTCCCTCCACATCGTAGAGCATGGTTTTATGTTTTATATCCCTAACTCCCAGGAACAGGCTTAATGAAGCATACGAGCGGGTTCTCTGAAACTACACCGTTGAGCCACTGTGTACTGTTAACAACCTTTGTCGTGAAATGTTGCCACAGCTTAAATTAAAACTGGTCAAGTGTGAGTTGAACTTTGAACTTGCACCTCTGTTCCTGACTAAATTTTAAAACCTTTTACGCTGGCGATGGCGATTAAAAAGGAGATGATTTTTGTTGCGAACTTTTTGATGCTGTAACACGGTGCTTATTAAATGTAGAACTCATTTTGGCTCTATAGATAAAGTTAAATAAATGAATGAATGAGTTAAAAGAAATATTCACAAATAGAGGGAGTGTCCATAATCTATTATATAAATTATTTTAACAGTCCCTCTGTTTGTGAGTAGTTAATCTTTTGTTTTTAAATTTAGTATCAAGTTATAAAATTAAAAAATAATCAGCCAAACAACCGAATCTCAAAAAATACTTCTAGTGGTTCGTATTACTCCAACCGTTTCCCATTACGTTGTTCTTTAAAAATAAAACCAACAGCCAGTTATTTCCTTTACAGCCATTTCGAATTTCACAAAGAACGGTGATCATAGAGTAGAATTTCCCGACTCTGCAAACGTCGGCTCCATTTATTATTGGCCGTTTCTCGGACACGAAGTATTATACCTAAGCAATATTAATTGACCTCTTGTCTATGGAATAGGTGAGTATTATATATCATAGTCTATGTATGGTTGAATTATTTTTTAAAAACAGAATTTAGTTAGTTGGTTATACTTAGTTAGTTGGTTTTAACAACACAAAATCTTTATACATAAAATTTTATGTTGGTTTGTGTACGCTTCAAAAACTCAAAAAGTTCTGCACCCATTGAGCTGAAACTTTAGCATGATATATAATCCGCATCAAGGATTGTTTATATCTATTTTTTGCATCAGTCACATATCCGAGACCGCGAAAAACAGTTTTTTGTGCCACAGCGAAGCGTGGCAGGGAACAGCTAGTACACAAGAAAAATGTAGCTACAAAAATAATCGAGGGTCTGTCAGATCTTGAAACCGTGACCCTAGCACGTATAAGGCTGTTGAAGGATCACCGTGGATTTATGTCAGGACAAGTCTGACAGTCCCTCCTGCCCCGTCCGGGTAGGAGGATTAGTTTGACGAATTTACCATGATAAAAAAAGCTATAAAATCAACGATGCTTTTTAGATATTATTACCGAATTCAATACAATTCAGTGTTGTGCGTGTCAAAAAATCTTAAAGAAATATTAGGTACCGATCCTAAAAGAATCTGAGACCGGCCATTGAAAACCAACCATGTTTAGAGGAGCATTTTAAGATATTTTTTCTTCTCATTACTTTCAAGTCATAAGCTACTTTTATCGCTTTATTTTTTCGCTAACTTTGTCCTGTTTTCAAAGAATGTTGAAACTTGAAAGTCAAAATTAATAAATCAACAACGTAAAATTCTTTTAAAAATGTTTCTAAGAGAATCCGTCAGTTTGAAGTGGCTATAAAACTGAGTGGTCAATAAAAACTTGAGACATGAAAAGTTATCTTTAAAATTTTTAGTGAAATGCTTCATTTTCAACATCACTGTGAAAATATGTCACTATGTTGCTACTAGTCTAGTCCAGGGCTTTTCTCTGTAACCTTGCACTAAACCCGTTATGAAATAATTTCGTCCAAGCGTTATTAATCACGATTTAGACATGACAGTTGAATGCCATTATTTGTAGCCTAACTTGATTATGATTCAGTAACAAATGATCACAGAACAATTGTTATAATCTAGGTGAATTGACGTGTCTCCTATATTATTGTTTATTTCATCGTATCTTTATATAAACTTTATATCAAATAGAATAAAGGTTACAAATGTAATGATAAAAAGAGGACACAACAAATGGCACTTTGGAACTAAGAGAGAGTTTGTTTTACTTTGAATAGCGTTATTTCTGTTATGTTTTTTTTTTGAGTGGTATTCTATTCTAAAGTCAAGGTGATATATTTAAGTTCAGGTATAGAGGGTTTACATACCTTCTAAAATCTCTGCTCCAACACGCGTAGATGACGGGGTTCATGCTGGAGTTGACCCAGCCCAGCCACGTCACCACCACGTTCACAATTTCCTCGTGCGCGATGCACGCCGAGCAGATCCCCGACAGCAGGTTCACCACAAAGAACGGCAACCAACACACTATGAACACACCCATCACTATACCTAAAGTCTTTGCTGCCTTTTTTTCTTTTGCAAACTTCGCTAGCTTTCGAGACAGCGAAAAGTTTTTCGGCAAATGTTTGCCGTGCGTTACGTTGGTCAGACGCGTCGACGAACGCGACAGACCATTGTTTTGTAACGCGGTCAGAGGCTCGTGATCCTGATCCTCAGGTGTACACACCCCGTGACACGCGTCACTCCGCTGCCGCACTGTCCCGCCCCTATGTATTCGCAACGTCAACTCTAACTCACCACTAGGTCTCATCACTTGCTTAGTGCCTATTTTAAGAGACCGCGTCTGAATAGTCGCTGCACGATATATTCGATAATAAGTAAACACCATCACAAACAGAGGCAAATAAAACGATATTGTCGATGAAAATATTATATACTCTAAGTTTTCCGTGAAGGGACACTTGTAGTCTGGCACTTCCTCTACACGCACGGCGCGCCACCACGCGATTGCGGGGAACGATATCGCGCCCGAACAAACCCACACTGCCGCGATAAGGAACGCGGCCTTCCGTCCACTCATACGCATCGGATATGTAATGGGGTCCGTAATGGCCCAGTACCGGTCTAACGAGATCACGCACAGGTTCAATATGGAGGCCGTACTGAACAACACGTCTAGAGAGCGCCACACGTCACACCAATCCACTCCGAAGAACCACGTGTGTTCTAACACTTCATACAGCGCAGAGAACGGCATCACCACGAGACCGACCAGGCAGTCGGCGACAGCAAGTGACGTCACGAAGTAGTTGGTTGATGTGTGCAGGTAGCGCTCGCGCACCACGGCGAGGATGACGAGCATGTTGCCGAACACTGTCGTCAGCGAGAACAGCAGAAGGAAAGTGACGAGGAGTGCTCTGTCTTGGAGGAGTTTGATGTAGTCATTCCAGGGCTCTTCGGAGTCACCGGTGGCGTTGTAGGCGGAAGTGTTGTCGAAGGAGATGTTGAAGTCGATGCCGCTGATTCCGCTGATAGCGTCAACGGCGGCGCGGCCGGTGTCCAGGGTGTACTCCACGCCGCGGTACAGGACGTCCAGTTGGCCTTTTGCCACTAGTACATCCGGGTCCGTCGCG
This sequence comes from Agrotis puta, assembly GCA_943136025.2. NCBI lineage: Eukaryota > Metazoa > Arthropoda > Insecta > Lepidoptera > Noctuidae > Agrotis > Agrotis puta. The sequence goes on along the minus strand of OW964186.2, from coordinate 8,165,356 downwards.
TTCATATTTTTCCGATAGTCACTTGCTCACTAGCGCCATGGTGAGTGTTTATGTTTCCCTTGTTTTGCCCGCAGCCATTTCGAAATTACGTTCTTGGCAGGCATTGTATTCCAGCATTCCAATTTCTGGCACATGTTTCGTTGGCATAATTTTTGTAGCCCGCAGATATGCTTAGCCACGTTCTGAAACAACAGAGAGAGTGAAATTAGAATCTACACAGACTTTTAGTTAGAATAACCTTATAATAAAAATGAGATTAAAATGGGCTGTGTCAAACATAACAAGAGAAAATTAAATTGGACACTGTTAATTATATGACTTGTAAAGTTTTGAGAAGTTTAATGATATCAAAAGTTGAAGGTTCTGTGTGTTAGCTGTGTCATTGCCACGAGGGTGATCGTCACTTGTATAGCGTCATCATCGACAGGTGGCCTTGCGGGCCATAAATAGCGCTCAGAGCAACTGGCGAGATCAAACGAATTGTGTGCCGTGGGCCGTGACAGGTCCGTCCACATGAGGGCGCCTGAACCGCTCCCCGCCCGACCCTCGACCCGCCCCCCTCGTCCCCCAAACTTTACGTTAACTCGTGGCTCGAGTCATCCTACGTGTAATGTAAATAAACAGGTGGGTTTCAGTTACGCAATTAAGGCTTCGGGACACTTGTGAGCGCTGAAAGAGGCTGGATTGATTACCGTCTGATCGGTTTCAGTACTTTGATGAGTTTACTTTGTACAGTGCTTAAAAATAAGGTACCTATACTATAAATGGGCTCTTAGAATTAATATTTTTAACGTAATAATTATTAGAAGCTATAGTAAATGTGTAGGTATCTAGAAAAAATATTTGTAACAATAATACTACCAGTAGTTCCACAAATAACGTGAAAGTGATTAAATAGGAATTTTAATTCACTTTCACTGTTAAAATGACTGGAATTTTTCACCTGAGATAAAATTTAAATCAACATTATCTAGGCCTGTTGAAGAATCTCGTAAATATTCATATTCTACTGTAAGTTCTTCGACTTCGCACAAAGTTATGAAATAAAACAAGCACTGACCTAAACTTCTAATTGAAACTTACGAGAGAGTGGAAAATTACTATTAAATCCTAAACTCAACATTTTTACAAGGAAAATGCAGGCTTTCTTTTTAATGAGAAGTTTCAATCAAGTGATGATTTTAGTTTTACCACCGCTTTTGTGTCATTTATAAGTTGTAAATGTTGCCGTGGTCCCTGATACGGGAGAATAGACGAAGACGTCTGGTGTCTACCCAAAGTAGAGTGAGATATGGGCAAGAAGAATCATCTTCTAGCCCATAGCGCATTCTACTCTATCTGTTATACTCGTAACTAGTTAGTTTTGTGATTAGATAATTTCTATCCATAGTTATAAAAAAACTGCCAAAAAAATGGCATAAAATGAGGATAAAGTTTTAGTGTCAATTTTTTTTTTTACCTGGTAAAATCATCATATCAGTCCTCCCACGGATTCATATGATGATTTCATTCGATCCAGGGCAGAGCGGAAAAGACTGTCAGACTCGTATTGACTTAAATCCACGGTGTTCTTCAATAGCCCTTTACGTTCCGGAGTCACGGTAATTCGTGAGTCCCGCGAGGGCAGGGAGTGACAATCTCATAGTCTAAGTTTTAGCAAAAGCTTCTGTGCTCAACTTCACTTGCGCGTAGGATTAAAAATATCCCAAGAGAACGTAGTAAACCTTGGTTATATCCTTTCCATATGCCAAACATTCAAATTCATTGACCTGTTAAGAAGCGAAGACGGGACAAACAAAGTCGTTATAGTTAGGCTTCATAGAATTAAGATATTCAATTTAATATTTAAATAATCAATTTAAATGAAACGAAAATTAATTTTCTTAAACACTTAAATTCAAAGTGATAATCAAGTTATCTCCTGAATAAGTAATAAACTATTTACTTAATTTGTAAATGGAGTTAAAATTGAATCAAAAAATAATATCATGCATCCATTATTCAAAAGCAATTAAAGTTCACTTATTAAAGGCTCATGCAACTTTTAGTATGGACCATGGCATCATTTTTTTTTTCTTTTGGCCAGTGATTATATTTTGACCACAATTAGACTAACCTAAGAAGTGCATAAAAAAAAGTTTCTAAACCGTTACCAACCAGAGATATGACGGTTTTAATTTTGTTCTATCAGGAGTGATTTACTCCCGATTAGAACAAAATAAAATCCGTTATATCTCTGGTTGGTTGCGGTTTAGATTTTTTAAAATATTTTTACGACCTTCTTAGGTTGCGGTCTACTTATGACCAACATTTCATTACTGGCGAAAGAAAAAAAAAATTGATGCCAATAAGTTGCATACCCCTTGAACGCAAAAGTTTTTATTTATTAATCTTGTTTATGATATGTCTGAAATAGTAAACATAAATATTTTAGATGAGGCGTAACTTGTAATATAAGAGATGTAAATAAATTAATAAAGTTCCGAAACGAAATCTGACATAATTTTTACAGTACACGCTACGAGACTGCTACAATCGCGTAGCTGTTTGCTACGCCGCGCTACGACATTGCTACGCGGATTGTAAAGTTGAGACATTTTTGAAGTTCATATTTATTACATTCATTTTACATATTTTTTCTCCTTACTCGTCCACGTTAATACATCTGGTCATTCAAGCATTTCTATTGTGAATACAATAAATAACAAACAATACTCGTATTTATTTCTGTTGATTGTTTCCAAAATACATTTTTATTTAAGACTAGACGAGTTCAACGTGTTTGACACAGTATCTTTCATTACTGTTCATACTCAAATATCAGGAGACGCGGCGCTAGTGTCTATGTAATTTCATCAAACTGCATTATGAAAAGGCGCGTTCTGCTATCTGTCAAATTGCGGGGCGTAGAAAACATTCATAACTAAGGCCGTGACGGGTTTCATGTTTTTGAAGTGAAAAGGCGTTGTGTGATAGTTGTGGAATATTTATTTATTTACTATTGAAGTTTTCACTTCTGCCGGCACTCCCAGAGTGCAACCCGTCGTTTTATTTTTTTAGCGTGATAAAATCATCAATTGAGTCCTTCCACCCAGAATACAGCCGGAGGGACTGTCAGACTTGTACTGACTAAAATCCACGTTGTCCTTCAATAGCCCTTTACGTTCCGGGGTCACGGTAATTCGTTAGTCCCGTGAGCCCGGCTGGCCTTGGCCCTCTAAGAGGAGGGGGCCGTCATTGTGCTAACACTTTTTGAGGCGCGTGTGGTACACAACGCGCCGTCGACAAGGGCATGGTCCATGATCGGACAGCAAGTCACCCACTACTCGACGCCCGCATGCCCGCGCCTACGGTGGCCGGAGATCGTCTGCCGAGGTCCGTCATCGTGGGCGTCTACCATTGCGGCTGGGTCGTGAAGTTCGTGAAGTAAACAGAGTTCAAATATTGTAACCGTTAAATACAGTCCTAAGTCCCGTAACATACGGAAGTCCTGTTTGACTAACCCGCACTAACTACAGCCTGCTGTTAAATGGGTGCTAGTTTCCGTTAGATTAGTTTCGACTTTCGAGGACACAAGTATAGCTAACTTCCTCCCGAAGTAATAGCTTTTGTAACTTGATCGTTCACAGGTTGATAGTACCTTGAGTGGTACGTGAATTTATGTTGGACTAGGTTTTCAACGCGGCTTCGCTCGCGTTGTATTAGAATAGGGTAGTTTATTGCATAAATAAATTGAAAAACTGTTAAGTCTGTCAGTTAGAGTATTGAAAATAATGGACACATTTTTTTTTAATCATTGAATATTGACAAAGAGGAAACGCTTCGAAATTCGGGAGAACACAAGCCGATTATATTATTATATTATTGTGCAGGAGACAGAAAAAGAAGGATAAATCCGGCTTTTAAAGAGTACATTAGTAACGAGTTATCCGAGATCAGTTGTTTTTGTAATCCCCTTTTCAGCCGTTTTGTTACGAAAAAAAATGTTGGCCCACATTAGGAATGTCTTTTGTATCGAGGTTACATTTAAATAAACAATTCTTTCACAAAACAAGTTGACCTAACCGTTTTCCTTTCTGCATAACTGACCTAACTTTACAATTAAAATGTTTCTGTCAAATTGTTTTTATTGTAATGCTTTCATTTTAAATTTATTCATTTTTTGTCGTTTTATTTGATAATGAAAATTGTTTCCATTGAATCATCTCGCAATTGGTGCAAGAAGATGGGCGTTAAGCCTAGAAAAACCACTCTCTCGCCTGATGGAAAGCGAAGAAGTGGTCGATGATTGAAGCACGCATTGAAATTACACGCATTTATTCTGGCTGGAGAAAACTGTACTGAGGGAAGAGTGGAAGGTTATGCGAAGACCTTTGCCCAGAAGCGGGACAATATAGGTAAGAATAAATCATGTGGCTTCTAACATTTAAGGAGGCTCTTGTTAGGCAGTTGGATCAAGGGTCTGATTCAAAAAGCAGTTCTTTTGGACACGGTGCGCATTGTTAGGAGGTTCCTTTCTCTGGAGCCCTGACTGCCGGTAGCTTGGACCCTGTTCCCGAAACCGGTGGGCCACTATTATTTATATTATTAAATGTTTCTTTTCTTGTTTTTGTAAAATTAAAAGTGTGTATAATAAGTAAAAAAAATTCTAAAAAAAATCATATTATAATCCTAATACGATGGTTTTAGTTTTAGTTTTGGATTAGTGAATAGTGGTTATTTAGACTTCCAAAACATGCCAGTTTTGATTCCCGGATAAGAGTATTACCCGCCCTAAACACACATACATAGTTTACTAAGACAATAACGCACATTGTGTCCAGCATCAATTATACACGCGATCAAATTAGCTAAGCAATCGAGACAATCGAGTTGTCTCAATTCAACACCAACTTCAATCGACTTGATACAAAATTCATGTGGGACAATAAGCATAATTGCTTTGTCCTAAACGAAGCTGTCAGTGTGTTAACGGCTTATTGTTAAGCATCTGAAGTTAGGGCGTATACAGACGGTATATATTATGTCGGCAACCCGCGTTCTTGGTGCTATAAAAGCAGATTTTTGAGATTGTTTCGATTGAAATAATTCGACCCAGCCTGACCCTTGCTGCCCCAATGACGCCTAGGTCCGAACCCCACAGGGGTGCCCTTAGTGACGGTCATTTAATTGACCCTAGTTTGTAAGGCCTTAAAGTAATTTTCGGCCACCACAGGATTATCCGGTTAAGTAGCTTCAACCTTATAGAGTTGTTGTGCTAAGAGAGGCCATACATATAAAAAAAAATTGTTTCGATTGAAATACGCGTACGAAGCGATGCACGTATGGTCACTTGGTCAGTGGCCATTTTGTTAGTAACTCACTTTTCCTTATTCTGCTGCTTATGATATGTCATATAATGATGGGCTGACTGTACATACAGTGTATTATTTTATACGAACAGATGCAAATGAAATTCTGAACGTGTTCGAAGCTCTACTAGCTGCGACTAAATCTCGTTTGAAGCGCGTTGGACGCGTGAAATCTGTGCTCATAGAATGCGCTGCATGTATATTGTATAGGCTCTTAGTGTACTGGTCAGTAGTTGCAATTTTGTGATAGTTTCAAGACTTGATGGAGATGATTTTTTTTATCTTGGTTGAGGCTTTACTGTATTTTAGTATTCATCGTATCTGCCAGTTATGGCTACCTAAGACTGATATGCTTACTCGTTTACTATTTACGTATTGGTATTTAACTTAATTTTGATTGATTTTGCAATGCTTAGTTTAACTTAATTTTTTGAAACATCTAAACGTAGCTCTGGAAAATCTGGTCTGGCACATCGTTGACTCAAAACAAAACCAGATCATTCTACAAACATTAAAACACTACATTACACAAAAGTGAACATCAAAATTCACTTTGACCAAGAATTGCAAGGAAGCGTCTGGACCATTAATTCAGCCCTGTCTCGGGCACCCGACCTCAACCGACGTTACCCGACATTACCCGAGGATTCCCGACAATAAACGAAGTTCCCCGAAATCGCCCGACTGTAGCCCGATTTGAGACGACACGCGAACATGCTATCAATCATGGAATACCCAACTACGATTTGTTTTATACGTTTCTTATTCTGTTCTTCGAAGTTTAATGTGATTCCGGAGTTTTTGGATTCGGGTTCAATCAAATTTTAATGCAGCGTTTTCTTTTATGTTTTAAGTAATAGTTTTCGTGGCTCCATTGTTGAGGTAATAAGTCATTTATTTAAGATTATAAAATTGTCACACAAAGTAAAATTATCATAAATTAATTGTACTGTCTCACTAAATTAAATTTGTCACTAATTTCTAATTTGTATTTGCAGTGCCAAACGCTGCCAAATAAATAATTTTCACGCATTAAAATGACATTTACCAACCCCGATTCTTCTTAATGCAAAGGTACTCGTATTTATGGGACACTTGAACGAAATTGACAGTTTGTTGAACATAATAAACTTTAAACGTTTGCCTTAAGGCCGATTGTTCACCTACGAGTTAAGATACTATACATACTTTTTATTACCATTATTTTGTTAAAAAATTGATAATAATCTCCTGTAGATTGAAGAACTTAAAGAATATATAAAAACTCACGACACAAAAATCTACATGTGAGACTGTACCGAGGTTTCCACCCGTGGTAGGTGCCCCAAATGATTGATAGTCCTACATTCCTGGTGTGGTGGAAGACAATGTGGTCGACACCGATAGGCGCGAGGCGCTGCCGACGTCCTAATTTCAAAGAGGGTGGGTATGCGTGCCATTCATTAATGTCAGTGGGCTACGTGGGTAGGATGCAACATCGTGATTAGGTTTAAGCGTTCTATTTTTTTATTATTATTGTCTGTGGTTACAGCAGCGTTGAGATACTGCGAGGCTTATGACATTAATGGATTATGAACGAATCTTTTAATTCTAGTATCATTTAACGTTGTTCACAGATGAGAATTACACCTAATTATGACGAGTATATTACCTGTTTTTTTAACGTGACAGATATGAAAAGAGTCTGTAAGGATTGTAGCACGTGACGGCTCTTGGATTCTGCCTAATTAAATAAAAAAGTTTGAGTTGATATAATGTATATATGTAGGTAATGTAATTTGCCATCTTCGCAGTTGAGTTTGGTGTCTGTTAGGAATTTGCAGATGAACGATACAAGATGATGATGAAGACGCTTGGCAGAAAATAAGGAAATTTCACGCTTTACATTTTGCTTTAGATTTCATACTTTTATTTCTAAAACCGGTGATGTTTGTGCTTAATACATTTGGTTTATACTTCGCAATTGTAAATTTATAAAAAAAAAACATTTACCTTCATAAGACAAACAGCTTGATAGAAATGTTTATGAAATGCGCAGTAAGAATAGAGATATAACGTTTCAAGCATATACTCGTACGTTTCACTTATTTAATTGCTCAACTGCTCCAGCCAAGAGGACTTGCAATAAAAGGCGAGTTAAAAACTCAGAAAGTCGGAATGTGAGTTGCATTCATGAGCGTTCTACTAACGTGAAGTAAATACTGAGTTATGATTGTTAGCAAAGAATACGAGATTTATATTAAACTAGCGACTCGTCTCGGTTTCGCACGGTTGGACATGATATATAGCCTATGTTACTAAGGGTGAATATATGTAGCTAATATATGTAGCTAATATTATCCGATCTAGTTAGTGGATGTAATAAGTATGGCTCATTTTACTAAACAGGTTTCATGACAAAATAATGTAATACAATGGAGTTAGTCGTTTATTTGGAAACATGGGTGCATAGGTTCAGCCATATCTTACTAACAGGTATGCAAAAGTTTAGTTACATACTAACAGTTTGACGCTAAAACAGCAAACGCAATTTTATAATAATTTATTACAGATTTTTTAAACGCTTTTAACGGCTTCGTCACGAGTCGCAAAAATACGAGTAGTATAAAATTAGTAGCAGTAGAAAATAAGGAATATTGCAAAATATACCCAATAACAATTCTTGAAAGAAATTGCCAAGCATCCTTATCCGTATTGGAGGCACCGTACCTATTCCATCGGAGCGTGTATCAACGGAGGGTAGTATTTAGCGCTAATTCGTGTGCACTTCACTCGATCTTGAGTGTCCATTCACTCTGAGAGGGAAGTCGAAGCCAGCAATGATTGAGTTGACAGATCACACATACTCATCATAGCTGCCAGTGCAGAATAAATCTTCAGGCAATTATAGAGCTAAATTTGTAAGAGAGCTGAAGATTAACGTTCCATATTTGAAGGAGACTTAATGTGTAGTAGGATTTAAAATAGTCTTTAAGTTAAACCGTAATATATAGTCGCTGGACTGAAGGTCGCGCGACTGTATTGTATTGTATTGTATTGTATAACGGGCTGGTATCCGCAACTCCACGTCAAATGCGCGTATTTTGCGTGCGGGTGTGAAAGAAATTATTCGATCCACCCCAGCTCCCCGAGGAAAGCCAGCAGCGCCTTCGTGTTGCCGACCATCTCGCGGAGAGTACCTGGGTTACCGAAGTACTTTGCCCTGTATGAAGCAATTTCAGGGCAGTGTAGGAGCACATGATCTGCTGTCTTGTCCGCCGCCATACAGGCTCTGCACAGGGGGCTGTCTGTGATACCTAGGATAAAGAGGTGTTTATTAAAGGAGCCGTGTCCTGTCAGGGCGGCTGTGATTGTTCGTAACTGCTGTTTGGTTAACCTGAGCACGAGTTTAGTGAAGCGGCTGTTGATGGCGGGTAGCGCCTCTTTGGCCTGTCTGCACTCCTCCTGATCCTGCCACAGGCAGCGATGTAAGTTACCTGTGCGTTCCCTGACCAGAGTACGTATGTAACCGAAGGGGAGTGGCACTATTGGTTCAGGTTCCACCGCCGTTAAGCTAGATCCCCTTCGAGCGAGTTCATCCGCTGCATCGTCGCGCGACTGTACGAATTACCGTGACCCCGGAACGTAAAGGGCTATTGAAGGACACCGTGGATTTTATTCAGTACAAGTCTGACAGGCCCGCCCTCTCTGCCCTGGGTGGGAGGACTCATTTGATGAATTATCATCAAATGAGTAGAGTAAAAAAATATCATTCCACAGGGTCATGCAAAAGTTGTTTGAATATAAATCTTCGACAACTTTAATTGGTAGAAGTAGGATTTACATTTCATAGTTTGTTTCTGAGTTGTGTAATTATCAAGGGTATAAATTGTGTATGTGAGTTTCCATGTTTGTAAACGCACCCACGATATAGGAAGAAATTCCTAGTGTGGGGAAAGGTATAAAAAAAGGTGCTCTTTTTTAAAAATTATGTTGGATTCAACGACTTTTAAAAGTACAAACAAAAAGGGAAACAGCATGATTTTAGTCACAATACGAGTATGATATACATAATTAAAGTATTTATACCACTGAAATTCAGGTATGCCTATGGAATATTTAATTTCTCCAAAACTATTATCTCATGTCGTACATCTGATCAGCCGTCTTTGCAAGAAAGAATACGTTCTGCACTCTTTCTCCATATAAATTTAATTATGGCAAACAACCACCTCTGTCCTCTTAATTTTCGTAAAAAGACGGACAAACTTCAGGCCGTATACAGAAAGAAAGCTGGAAACTTATAAGCGCTTACTGGCGCTTGACAGCGCTGGTCCGTTTTACACAAAGGAAGCAGATTGAAGCAAGTTGTTTATTAATTTTAAATGGCATCGCCCAGCGCTGACCAGCGCGTGTTGAAGCTTGTCGGAACCGATCAGTGCTTATCGGCGCGTGTTCATATATTTTTTCCTGCGCGGGTTAACAGCGCTGTCAAGCGCCGGTAAGCGCTTATAAGTTTCCAGCTTTTTTTCTGTATACGGCTTCAGGTAATAGTATAGAGATTAACACTTAATCTATCATTAACTATTGGTGCGACAACCAACAACTGCCTTGACAACAAAAAATCAAACAATATTGGACCTAATAACATCAATAACAGCAGCACCCCGTTATTTACTTCATTAAATCCCAACAATAACCAGTTCAAATACAAATAGTTTGTCGTGAATTATAGTGAACATTTCTTTCCTCCTTCAGCCGCTCTTTTATCCGGGTCCACTCATTTCGGGTGCGACAGTAAAAAATCTGTCAGTTTTGGCAAGGCGAGGCCCCGCTGTGATTTATATAGGATATCGTAGGAACAAGGACTAACAAGGCAAACTACATCAAAGCTGTCATTTTGCTTAAAATGAGAGTGTTGTTTTTCATTGAGTTTCTGGTTACAGTTTTTTTTGACCTTGTGTGTTTAGGATTTTTTGTGAATGAAAAGGTTCATTATATATTTTTGAACGTTGCCGCGTACAGCCAGTATCTAATGTTAATTAATACAGCAGATTTTTTCATATTTCGTAGTAGATGGCTTCCTACAATTTTGTATTTTAAGTCGCCGGTGTTTCTATGTTACTGTTTTAAGCTATACTGAACAAAAAAACCATGATAGGATTTCCAGAAATCAAATGATGAAAGGCTAGTTTGTTACGATCCTTACATACTCCTTTCGTCTCATCTACGTTCATACATCTGATCATACAAGCACGCGAGTTGCGATTATTACGCGCAAGTGTCAGATATGTTTCTGCAAATTGGCGCTTTTATTTATGTCTATATTTTTCAAATATCCCTAATCCATCATGACCATATGGCTACATATCATTGACTATATAAAGGTTAAACGTCATACAAGACATGGTTTTTCTCTCTTTTCTTTATAAAAGTTCCAGGAAGGTAACCTCATTTTCTTACCCGCAATCCTTCAATGAAAATGTAACACAAAGGCCAGAACAGAACCTTTGTGTATAGTATAGTTGGAACTACCATCGAATATTATGATTAATGACCCTTGCCCCTACCCCTTGCCAATCCGTGACCGCACCTGTTCGGGTAACCTACTTCTCAGAAACCGGTCTAATTACGGCTGAGCTAATCATCCGCTTTGAATACCGGCTTTTTTGTAGTCTCGGGATTTGGGGAAGCCGAGATTGGAGAAGGATTAATTAGGAACGGGGCGATGGTAGATAAGTAGTACTATTATTGGATATGTTAATGATGGCGATAGGGAATTCGTTTGAGTGTTTTGGAAAGGAAACTTGAAGGGGTATAATAAGCCCCGCGCCCACGGCGGCTTTGTGTCACTTATTTTGTAGACGCGCTTCTTCATCGCCACTATCGCGCGTTTGTGCGTTTGCATTGTCTGAAACTAAAGTTGCAGACGCGCGGCTGTCTGGATACACATGCGCGACAGCATCTGTACAAAAGACCGCCGTTGGCGAGGCTTCTAAGTCAAATGGTGGTTTCCTATAACTACATCTCATTGTGTAATTTTCCCGATTTTACAACTAAATAACTTATGTAGGGCGATTACTCCATAATTTGTTTATGACAGTTAAATATTCTAGGATTGAAAGTCAATTTACAATGTCACATTGTAAAGATAAATCATTTTAAGATTAATTTACCTCTGCAAAATTGTTTAATTAATTGAAAATAAGTAGAAACGGTTTGTTTAAATTTTCGATTCTTGAAATGCCACTAATAAATACAATGGTACATTATGCCCACAGCTTCGTTCGCGTTGAGTGCGGTACTTGTAAAATAAAAGTAGGCTAAATTACTCTTGGTCGCGGGACTGTACGAATTACCGTGACCCCGAAACGTAAAGGGCTATTGAAGGACACCGTGGATTTTAGTCAGTACGAGTCTGACAGTCCCTCCCGCTCTGCCCTGGGTGGGAGTCATTTGATGATTTCACCACGATAAAAAAAAGGCTAAATTACTCTTTACAATATCAGCTATCTCCCAGTAAAAGTTCTGTCAGCAAAATAATCTCGCGGTTTTGGAGCTTAACTACCACAAACAGGCAGAGAGACCAAAAAATAAAATTTAAGACTTTCACGTGTTATTTTAGAATTAAATCATCTATTTTATAGAATATTTTTCGACAGTAAAAAAAAAACAAATTACAATCATTAAAACAATGACAAAAACTGACGAGCAAAACTGAACAGTTGTTAAAGTAATGCTAGCTTCACACGGCATGTAATATTACGGGTCTCGTCAAACCACGCGCCGTATGGTGATGGCGCGTCCGATCCGTAGATGTCGGATCACGGTCGTAGAGGCGTTGTGATACTCGTATCAATAGCCGTGAGAAGCCACCTTAAAAAATATTTAACACTAGCTTTTGCCCGCGACTTCGTTCGCGTGGAATAGTGAAAACTATCCTATGTCCTTTCTCAAGTTCCAAACTATGTCTGTACCAAATTTCCCACAAATCGGTTCAGTAGTTAAGGCGTGAAGAAAAGACAGAGTTACTTTCGCATTTATAATATTAGTTTGGATGAAATCTGATAGTAATCTCGGAGCTTCATACACCCGAATCCTATTTTTATAAGCAAGTCACGTTTTGTGAAGATAGTTTCTTAATTGACAGGTTTTCTAATATAACCTAAATAACAAACATGTTTGAGAGCAAATATCTATCGATATTAAGTTTCTAAACCTATTTAGGTAACATAAATTATGTTTGGTTTCTAGTCACGTGTTGTCTAGGTCTATAAGAAACACAACTTCGTGTTTATAACACAGTAAAGGTTAACCAATCGATTTAATTTGGTATTTGGAGCAGAGGAACCGTCAATAAATTGCGTCTAATGCCACTTCGGTTTGTGTGCGTTACCCAGGCAAAATGTTTTGCTTTAGAGAGATGAGACTTAAACAAATAATTAGTGTATCATGAGGAGCAATTTGTTTACTAATAGCAAAATTTGTTTGAATTGTAGTTTTTAAGTTATTTAAGAAAAACAAATTTTGCTGGAGTAACGTTTGAAACGTTACCCAGGCAAAATCGTCTTTCAAAAATTAGTTTCAGCACGGAACCAAATACATGAATAGATAGCTTTTGTTGAGTAGTAAATGTTTATAAATAGCAAAATTTGTGTGTGGTATAGTTCTTTAGTTATTTAAGATTTTGCTGCGGTAACGTTTTGGGATTTCCCAGATCTCGAAAACGGCTCAACGCAGAAGTTTGAAAAAAATACCAATAAAAGACCTCAATTTGTTTAAATTTGTTTAATCATTAGTTTTTGATTTGGTTGACGTAAACCAATGTAATTAAATGGTTTCAAAAATCAGAAGAAACGGGTTTGCAAGTAAACCAATACACTTATAACCAAATAAACAGCTGTAAAAAATACCCGTGGTTCGACGCTTGTTTACATCAGAAATATTAGATTTCATACTTTACACATTAAGAAGATAAAAACAAATTTGATTTATTTTAGACTGGTCGTACTTTAGCGATCAAATACGCAGTTCCCATAACATTAAGAAACATGGCATACTTTAAACAAATTAAAATGATTCCTGAGAATTCCTTCCTGTTAATTGCAGCTTTGAATTACGGCTCTAATGAAAGTTATCTCAAAAACAAGATTATGTCAGCAATTCTCTAATGAGCCGACCAAATTGAAAAGGTCACATAAAAGCGACCGCACCATACATAGCGCAACCATCTGAAATGAACAGGATAATATAGATGTTTTGTTAGTACAGTTGAATACAAAAGTTTTCTGGTCAGGTTAGTTAAAATAATAAAATGGTTAAGATTCATTATTTTTATTTAAAAAATCAGTCTCATACAAATTATATGTATTGCTTTGCCTTAGCATCAACATTTTTAGAGAAAAATCACAGATAAGTTATAACCTACTTACTTAATTTTAATATTTGGATACATTAATAGTTTGTACAATTTTCCTTAGGAGGTACTAATAACGTAGGTTGATAGGTGGACTCCATTTCACCTCGACTCACAGTATGGCATTTTAATATGAGTTTTGTTACGTGTTACTTAGAGTGAATATTTTAACATTACATGTGACTGCCACAGGTGGATAGCCATTGAAATGATAAAAAAAAACTATATACTATATTTTCCTAATTGTAATGAAGAAAATGGCAAAGTTTTTTTTTGTGCCGGGGCTAATTGTGTTTTGGGTCACATTTGACGAGTTTTCTTTATTCTGATTCACACCAAAAAGCGTACATTAATATATGCTGAATGACTATTTTATACTGAAACACAACTGTACTGTAAAATAAAAACATTTAATACTCACATCGTTCAAAGACGTCGTCGTACACACACACATAAACCACAAGCACTTCTCTCCAAAACACTTGGTTCACGACTGATTGTTTCATTGGTTCGGTCGGAGCTAGCGTACCCATAGATAGAGCGTACTCAACTACTCACAGCTAAAGAGTAAGTAAGACAAGGCATATAGCTGTTGCGTTGCATTGCACACAGCGATGCGCGCTGCTCTGACTAGCATCAAGAACGTTAAAACGTTTTTAGCGTGGCTTTGCGTTGTGGTATCAAAATAAAACATTTGGTTTAACAGAAACAACAAATTAAGTACTAAAAATATAGCTACATGTATATATGTTTGTATTGTTTTAAATCACACTATAAATTATACACTATGATATTACACTTTTATTAACTAGTAAAAATTGTGTAATATGGTACTGCACTTAAAAAATATTAAAAAATCGGCTTCACGAATAACGTTTTTCTGCTTAACTGTACAAAACATCGGTTACCAAGCTGCTAATTTGCGAAGATTACCCGTACGTACGGTGCAGTCGCTTTTACGTGACCTTTTCAATTTGGTCGGCTTATTAGAGAATTGCTGACATATTCTTGTTTTTGAGATAACTTTCATTAGAGCCGTAATTCAAGGCTGAAATTAACAGGAAAGAATTTTCATGAATCATTTTAATTTGTTTAAAGTACGCCATGTTTCTTAATGTTATGGGAACTGCGTATTAGATCGCTAAAGTACGACCAGTCTAAAATAAATCAAATTTGTTTTTATCTTCTTAACGTGTAAAGTATGAAATCTAAAATGTCTGCTGTAAACAAGCGTCGAACCACGGGTATTTTTTACAGCTGTTTATTTGGTTATAAGTGTATTGGTTTACATGTAAACCCGCTTCTTCTGATTTTTGAAACCATTTAATTACATTGGTTTACGTCAACCAAATCAAAAACTAATGATTAAACAAATTTAAACAAATTAAGGTCTTTTATTGGTATTTTTTTCAAACTTCTGCGTTGAGCCGTTTTCGAGATCTGGGAAATCCCAAAACGTTACCGCAGCAAAATCTTAAATAACTAAAGAACTATACCACACACAAATTTTGCTATTTATAAACATTTACTACTCAACAAAAGCTATCTATTCATGTATTTGGTTCCGTGCTGAAACTAATTTTTGAAAGACGATTTTGCCTGGGTAACGTTTCAAACGTTACTCCAGCAAAATTTGTTTTTCTTAAATAACTTAAAAACTACAATTCAAACAAATTTTGCTATTAGTAAACAAATTGCTCCTCATGATACACTAATTATTTGTTAAGTCTCATCTCTCTAAAGCAAAACATTTTGCCTGGGTAACGCACACCTTCGGTTTGTCTGTTGAAGTTCAACAATAGTTGAACTTCTATTTTGGTGCGTCTACCCTATCTATTTGGTCAATTTAATAATTTATTTTTTCGGTTTATCACGCACAATGGAAAACAATCTTAATATTAAATTAAAATCAAGTGATAGTATAGACGCCAGCAGGTCACCCTACCCGAATCTGTTAAATTTTACCAATCGACAGTTAACCTTCCCCTATTGTTACAAGGTTAAAAATTTATTAAAGAATTTTGACAGATTGAGGTAGGTTGATGTGCTGGCGTCTGTACAATAGCGCAATCGACTGAATCATGATCCACTTTGACGATGAATCATTTGAAACCGTCAAAATAACAAAGATCAAGGTGTATTTTTATGCGAATATCAATCTAATTGTAATTGATTGTTTGTCATAAAATCAGCTTATGGTGGGTAGCAAATCAAAGTCGATTGTACAATTTGTACATGCTTATCAAAACGACTCGACCAATCTCAATGAAATTTGAAAGATTTTGGACGGATATGCAGTGCTTTTGCCAACTTCCAAACGCGACCTTTGCACAGGAATGGAAAAACTGGCATTGTGAGAGTAGGACTCGCCCAAAAATCACGTTTGTTATATGGAACTCTCCTTAAATATTTATTTTGTTTGCTGTTACTGCGGCAACAGAAATGCATCATTTGTGAAAATTGAGTTATTATCAGGGTTCATAAGATACAGCCTGGTGACAGACAGACGGACAGGCAGACGAACAGCGTCTCGTCACGTCTTAGTAATAGGGGGGTTTCGTTCTTCCTTTTTTACGGAACCCTAAACAACAGACGTTCATTGTTATAATTAGCCAGTATAAAGTTCCTAGAAAAGTAACCTTTTTGATAGAAATAATAAAGTCTAAACAGTGATGTCGTAATTTCCTTATGTTTTTATGTCTGTTATTGTTTTACTAACATAGTTTGTAATCTAACACTATGATTCTTGTTACTTGTAATTAAATGATTATTTTGTTAAACCTACATTGATATAGTTATTCAATAACCCACACGTTCATAATTAATTTTCTTAATGTTATGTGTTGCCTTTATAATCAAATAACAACGGTGTAGTCGTGTGATATAAGCTCTAATTATTTCTGTAGGATTAACCCCAGTAATTCAGTATTTACCACGAAGAAATATATTGGCCAGTCTGAAAATGAAGTTTGTCTACAAATTTTATTTCTTTCGTGAATTATTTTTCATAGAAAGGTAAATGACAAGGACAAGGGACTCTCTTAAAAGGGCTTCGCGGCCGTGGAACACAAAAGGCAATTGAAGGAACATTAATTGTGTTTTTGTATGTAATGAATAAATTCAAATTGCACCTCTACGAACCCAGGCCACGTCGCTAGTCTTATATATTTTTTGAAAATTACCTTTTTTTTATTCGAAGTTTACTTTCTTCAATTAAGAGAAAGGCACCAATAGTGCATTGCGTTGTCGCAGCGCTGACAGCGGTGTGACAATGGACAGTTTTTCACAGTTTTTCAGCACAGACTTCAATCACGGCGCGGTCTCTAAGTTTGGTCTGTCCCCAAAGATTTTGACGTTAGTTATGATCGAACATCCGTATCCGTAGCCGTATCTTCGTTAACGGACTTAGAAAGTAGACTTGGGACGGTTATATTCCCGTTTAATCTCAGTTATTCCCGATGGGTCCCATTTTCTATTTCCGTTGAATCCCATTTTATGAAAAGATGGCTTCGCTGCGACTGCGACGGCCTACGTACCCTTTTGTATTGCGTCGACGCAACGCATTTGTGGCATAAAATACGTTGATCCGTTGCTACGACGCAAAGCAAAGCACTAATTGGTTCTCGCTCTTAAGCCTTTGTCAAACCGACAGGCGTGGCGAATGCGAAGCGTGACGTTTTTATTTGTAATGTCACATAAAAAAGCGAAAGCGATCCGATAGCGTGACCGTACTATCGGACTGACGTCTCGTATCGGTTCGTTATTGCTTCGGACTCGCCTGTCTGTTTGGCAAAGGCACTACAGATTCAGAAAACACTGAACTTCCCTCCTAGACTATCTAGTATTCTAGTACCACCTGTAGGACCCATATAAAGTAGAGTCCAGACACAATACATCCTCTTCAATAGCCTAATAAATACGGGCGCTCTCTGGTAATGGCGTCGTAATAGACCGGTCCCTATTATTACGAGGGCGTTAGTTTCGCGGGTAATTACTGATATTAGTCTGATCTATTGTCAAAGTTATAGATCATTTACATGATAGTTTAATATCTCTTAAAGTCCAATGGACGATTATTGATGATTAATGATATTTTCTCTGTAAGAAGATTTATTAAAACACTTTCATATGCGTAAACGCAACTTTTCGTCTCCCCTTCTTGTAAAACTGTAATCATTTTCATTTAAATCTATACCAAATATAATTGAAATCGGTTTAACAAACTTGCTTTTGTATTTTTCGGTTTCGTAATTATGATATTAATTAGGATTAGTTCGTCTGATGATGCCCATACAGCTAACGTGCTATGCACATTTTTATCGCACTCACTATCTAAAGATACTGTTGACTGTACGATTTTGGCTGATTTTGAAAGACTGCGTACATCAAATCAGGCTGTTTGAATATGGCGAATATTACTTTGAAACCTTATAATAAATTTATAATGGGTACCCTCTTAATTGCTTCTGTTGATTAAAAGCTAGGCTTCATGAAGTTTAGTGAAACCAGAATAATTATAAATCTGAAACTCGATTAACTATTAAATGTAATGACGGATCCCTTGGAGGGCCAAAGCCTGCTGGAGTTGTGGTATTAACGAGCTATCGTGATCCCGGAACATAAAGGGCTATTGAAGGACACCGTGGATTTTAGTCAGTACAAGTCTGACAGTCCCTCCTGCCCTGCCCTGGGTGACACGTGATAGAAAAAAGCCGTAGAACACACGTAGAAACGGTAAATTGCGTTCGAACACCCGTGTGTGGCTTTGAAGATACGTATTATTATTATAACTAAGATAATTATCATTACGAACCCAGCTTAGGGGTTAAGAAACTCATATACGGGCCTTTGTTATAAATAACGCAAACGCAAATAAGAAGTTCTTTGAAAATTCTAACACATTTTTCTTAGCGAAATGTTTAATAAAAGATATCAAATTCCCGCGCTAATTTCGCGGTAAGTGGCGTCGCGGCTGCGAAATGAATAGCCCTCATTATAATGAAAAAAAAACTCAACTCAAATAGCGTTACTCTGTATAGAATCTGAGTCACAACCGCCATAAAACGGCCGTAAAATGTTGGTTTTCTCGTGAATGAAATAAAACCGCAATAAACGACACGCAGCTATGTACTGAAGGCACCTACCCCGTTACGAGAGGGTAGCAAACATTATGCAAAGTAGAAAATCCCATTTACCACGTGTTCCACCGTGTCGCCTCACGCCAAAGGTCTGAAACAACGTAATAGACTTGTTTATAAAACGGAAAGTGAATTCGCTCCCCTCGATACAATGATTTTCTTTTTACACCCATTTTTTTCCTGAAATCTCTGAGAAATTTCACTCTCGTTTCCGTGTAACATACTGCTACTGTGACTTTATTGCTTTTCTTTTAAGTGAAAATAATAGACGCTTGGAGCAAAGAAACACTATAAAAAGATTAGTGATCGTTCCTTGCCAAATTGTGCTGAGTGTTCGCAAAAGTTGTGGCATAAAACATTGGTTTATCGAGGTCGAGCAAAGCATTAAGTCATTTAAAATAAACTCCACCCTTTACTTACTTTTAGACTATTACCTCTTTGATTTAATTTTAGAGTTACTGGCTGATAAAACTGCCAGTGTTGCCGAAGGAGCTTGTTCCAATTTTAAAATCTTTCTTCGTTACTGTTTAATTGAAATCCGATTTTACCGAGTCATTGAGTGGACCTGTCAAAATTAATGGAACGCCATTCCTTCGCGTTCGTTGGCTACCTTAATCGATATTCAAAAAATGCCTTCAGAATATCGGATTATTTTTATTTTCCTTGAGGAAATATTATATTGAGTGTTGAATATTCTCCATCCTATCATAGAACTACGTCGATACGTCTTCGAGTGGAATTGTGGAAGTTCTGTGATTTATTGTTACGTAGACAGAAAATATTGCCCGTTGTTGTTTTGTATGCTTCAAATAAGGACGAATCTTTACGATTGTGGACAAACAAAATAAAGGTCCTTTATTTCAAGGAAGTTACCAGTCCATTTATAAATATAAAACATTTTTTTTGCTAATAATTTAGGTATACAGATACCTAAGTTTTACCTAAAGGCATGTAAAATTATTCGGATATTAAAAACGATATAAAACTATTATTACACAAATCACGCAATAGCACTGTGGCACTTTTACAAACGGCTCTTTTAATAGAATATCATGATGGAGGATTCAAGTAAAATGAAGTCGTTACATTACCAATGCTGAGCTGACTAGATTAATTTAAAATTCTATTAGGAATTTTCGAAATGTTGGGGTTATGATAATCGGGCAAAGGCGTGCCTGCTATCGAGTTCGCTAAATAAATCCATAACTTAAACGAGTTCCTCCACTAACTTTAACTTACTTTTTTCTGCGATGACTACCAGTTTAGTGTCAGGAACACCACTGGTGAATAAATTACGACTTTTAATTGGCAATACTGAATTATGAGGTGAGGAACTCGTAGCTAATTATTGGCAGCACTGCGGGTCTAAAGCGGCCAATTAAAGCAATATTCCTAATGATTCACTTCGTATATTTCCAGCATGGTCGTTGACTGTTCTTTAATGAAGTGAATCATTCGGAATATTACTGAAAGAAACCGTTTTAGACCCGCAGGTCGATCTTCAAAGTTAGGTGACGCTTGCTGAGGTTTGGTCTGTGGATGGGTGGCCGTCGTATAGAGACTTTCCTCTGTGTCTCGTAAAAGCTGAAAATTGTTTGTCCCGGCTGTTATTATGAGACGATTTTTATTTTAAGTAAGAAGTCCGAAAGTCTGACAAACATGTCTTTCCAAGTAATATTGTGTAATCGAATACTAACAGGTAGTGGAGGTCAGATAGGCAGTCGCTTCAGGTAAAATACTGGTATTCAGCTGCATCCAGTTGGCTGCTAGCTGGCTAACTCATTATAACTGGGGTCTATTATAAACATTTATTTACTTCGGCATCTCTTACCTAGAGCCGGCTAAGTGTTTGTCTCCCCAAGTTATCATTTTCAAAGTTAATTGCATATTAATTAAGTTTGAGTTTAAATATTTAAAATTGACTGTAGAATAATTTGAATAATGTTTTGCCGCGTAGAATGCTAAAATTTTGAGGGCAATGACAAGCTTTTCAGAAATAAAAAGTGTTTTTGGAATGAGAGTAAGTAATTAAGATGCAAATTTCTAGGGAATTACAGCGCAGACCAAATTAGTTTCGTGTTAATGAAATACAGAGTTCTTTGTGGGACAAGCATGCATAAATTGAGAACAGGATTGTGTTCTAAAAATGTACAGTTTCATTAATTAGTTTCGACTTTTAGTTCTATCTCCAGTTACGAATGCGAATTTATATATTTCCTTCACAAATAAATAATAAATATTTTATTATAATTTGCCTCGCGTTTTCTCAAGTATGTTGAAGTGTGTATCCTCCGTAACCACTATGAAACATGAACACTATGTAAAATGAATGTTGCTGAATGTGAGTATGAAGTGACAGCCAATTTGATATGCTATTTTCTTTATCATGAAAGGAGTCCTTGCACTCTGGGTGGAGAGGAAAAAATCCACCATGTTCCTTCAATTGCTGTTTTTGTTCCAGAGTTACGGTTACCCGTTAAGATTGCTCCGCTACCGAGAATAGCACCCCCACCTACATAATTCAGTTAATCACTACATAGTATAAAACAAAGTCGCTGCC
The DNA here is from genome assembly GCA_943136025.2 of Agrotis puta. Lineage (NCBI taxonomy): Eukaryota > Metazoa > Arthropoda > Insecta > Lepidoptera > Noctuidae > Agrotis > Agrotis puta. The sequence goes on along the minus strand of OW964186.2, from coordinate 8,143,912 downwards.
CGCTGTCTGTCCCTATGTATGATTAGATCTTTAAAACTTCGCAACGAATTTTGATGCCGTTTCTTTAAACAGATAGAATGATTCAAGAGGAAGGTTTATATGTATATAACATGCTAGTGTAGTAGAGATTGCAACCGTGCGGAGCCGGGGTGGGTCGCTTGTATAAATTGCCCAGTTCTACTCCTTAGTTTAACAGCTCTCAGGCTTAAACTACCCGGTAACTCCACGTGACGACAGTGAAAGGTGTACAAATGATAACTAACGTACTTTCGTCACAAACCCATCGATAGACTAAACTTTTTGTTTTCGAGGGGAAACTTTCAAAAGGCGCTCGGACTTTGGGGAAATCGACAGACTAACCTAGATATGCGCGATACAGTGGAAATTAATAAACCATCTCTTAAATCAAATTAATATCGATCTTTATCTGTAAATAATCATACGCCCGGATTTGCTCTTAAAGACATCCAATCAAAAGAAACGTGAAATCTGAATCTCATTCTTTTTATGCACCTGCCATGTTATTTCTCCACTGCCTTTGGTTGACTGGTAGCTATAATGCCACAGGCATTAAGTCCGCCTAAGTACCTTTGGTGTTGCATGAAGTTTTAAATAAATAAATAAAGCAAAAACCAAAATGAAACAAACAGGATTTCGATTGAGATAGAATATTAATTTCAGGTATTAACCGTAAAGATCGGCTTGTCATTTAGCCACTAGCTCCTAAACATATTCCCTATTTTATCGATATTTGTGGCAGACATATTTCTCAGTTGAATATATTAGAGTGATGCAAGTCTGTGTGAAGACTTCAGAATGGACCATTAGCCCACAATGCACGAGATATGGTAGAATGCATTAGTGAAATGCATTCATACATATGGAAATATGAAAACTTGATCGAACGAAGAATTATACTTTATACTTCCTCTTCATACATCTATATTTCATTTTATGTAAATAAATTGCCGTATGTAAGCGCATAACTACAGAACAGCTTCTTTTATTTGACTAATTTCCTTTTTTGTTTGTGTCTTAATTGTCAGGAGGTTCGTGTGACAGATACTGTTTATAAGTTTTTCGGAAAAAAAAAGTGGGTAGTAATAATTCCATACAAAAAAATGAGTGAGGCAGAAGAAAATAGAGATTCCTGCTGTCTTCCGTCAGCACTTCAGAAATATTGCCAAAATTAAGAGATTGACTAGATCACACTACATTATTTCTTTATTAGTTTAAATCCGAGAAAAAAAGGAATGAAATGGTCTTTTTTGTCAGTGACAGCACGGTTAGCGATTGGACTGCTGCGCTGCGTGTCGTGGATTCGATTCCCGCACCGAGCAAATATATATTGAATGATCTAAAAGTAGTTGTTCCGGGTCTAGGCTAATGTGTATGTGAGTTTATACGTTAGTAAACGCACAAGACTCAAGAGAAATTCCTAGTGTGAGGAAAAGTTATAATAAAAAAAATACGAAAGAAAAATGGTTGAGAATGCATGCCAAGTCATTAGTAGACAGCAGAGTGAACTAGTCTACCAGTCATAGTACTCTACCACTAATGAAACCATGTTCCAACACTCCAGACATGATTGATCTACTCGCTTATCAAACAGTGGAATATTGACGAGCTAAACGAAAGCGTCCAGTAAGAATATGCATTTGTCACAACAACACCTTCACTTTAATCGCCTTGTTTATTTGAAACTTTATCGACGTCACAGGTTAATGAAATCAACTACATAGGCATAAATAATACGTATTTTAAGGACCCGTTTTCAATGTTAAGGGTTGGTAGTCATGTTTTTAAGACGTGTCTTCCACGTTTATGAGTTGTCGTCACATTGAGGGAATCTAACGGTATCTTGAGGAAACTATCGTGAGGAAATCGGTTAATCCTAGAACTAAACGAAGACATGTGACATCTATCAATTCGTCTCAGGTCCGCGTGGGGATTACAGCTCACTATCTCACAGAGAGGAGGCTTGTGCCCCAGCAGTAAACAGCTATAAACAGGGTTTATGCTATGTTATGCTAGTATTTAAAAATGGTGAAATGGTAATGCGAAGCGATATATCTGTAGCATATATATCCGTTCAAATAAAAGGTTAAAAATCTTTTTTTTATATTAGTAAACATCATATTAATAGGAAACTTGTACCGATACATTTTATCTATTATACTATATTTATATATTTTTAATATTTTTTTATCTATTATACTATATTTATATATAAACTATATTTATTTTATCTTCTTTAGGACAGAAGTCAGTTACAATGTCAGCTATAAGGTGTAAGTACTTGTTACAAGGATATAAACTGACATTTAACTAGACCGCACCGTATTTCACTTCCCGGCGGTAAGGACAAAGAGTAAAATAATCGTAAAACAGGAGCGTTTAAAACGTAAATTCTGTTTTGCACAACACTATTTATTCGTGGAGCGACGACCTTCGATAGGCAGCTTGCAGAGACTGGATAGGAAAACTCAAGACCGGGCTCAGTGGCGCACATTGGGAGAGGCTTATGTCCAGCAGTGGACGAATACAGGCTGATGATGATGATGATGATGATGATGAATTGGAATGCTTCTATTTCTTCCACGATCATACGCTACTTGTTTTTTTTGTTCATTTTTTAAAGTTAACCTACTCGTATAACAACGGGCACGCCGCAATCGCGGCGGTAAGACCCCTCTTTGAGGAGTAGCTGGATAGGCGTCACGGCGTCCTGACCTACCGCATGACGCAGGTCCTCACCGGACACGGAAGTTTCGGGAGGTTCCTGTGTCTGATAGGGAGGGGAGAAACGCCTGGGTGTCACCACTGCGAGGATCGTCCGGAGGACACGGTGGAGCATACGATGCAGGACTGCCCCGCTTGGGCAGAGCACCGCCGTGTCCTTACGACGGCGATAGGTGGAGACCTCTCGCGCCCGGCATTGGTCGAGGCCATGCTGCGGGGCGAGACGGAGTGGGAGGCGGTCGCCTCCTTCTGCGAAGCAGTCATGCTCGTGAAGGAGGAGGCGGGCCGCCTGAGGGAGAGAACAGCGTCCTCCCTCCACCCCAGCCGCAGCGGTAGACGCCCACGGCGTCGGACGTCGCAAGACGATCTCCGGCCACCGTAGGCGCGGGCATGCGGGCAACGAGTAATGGGCGACTCGCTGTCCGACCATGGACCATGCCCGGGTCGACGGCGCGTTGTGTTCCACGCGCGCCTCAAAGAGTGTCAGCATAGTGACGGGGCCTGTAGAGGGCCAAAGCCTGCCGGGGTCGCGGGACCAAGGGATTACCGTGACCCCGGTACGTAAAGGGCTATTGAAGGACACCGTGGATTTTAGTCAGTACAAGTCTGACAGTCCCTCCCGCCCTGCCCTGGGTGGGAGGACTCATTTGATGATTTTACCACGATAAAAAAAAAAAAAAACTCGTATAACAAAGAAAGTAAATAAGTTTTATCAAGAGTGAATAGGTTTCTTCTAGGGAAGCGTGCTTGGTCGCGGGACTAACGAATTACCGTGACCCCGGTACGTAAAGGGCTATTGAAGGACACCGTGGATTTTAGTCAGTAAAAGTCTGACAGTCCCTCCCACCCTGCCCTGGGTGGGAGGACTCATTTTATGATTTTACAACGCAAAAAAAAAAAGAGCGAAGCGTGCTTCACAGTCAACTTCATCTTCGCTTACAGGTGAGATAGTGGTAAAATGCGAGCCAGCTTTCGCAAGAGACAGTAAATAATATAAGTTTGGAAATGATCGCATGAAAAATTATTAGATGACATAGATGACCTTTTTTATCCAGGTAAAATCATGAAATGAGTCCTCCCACCCAGGGCGGGACTGTCTTTACCTATATTTTGGTCCATCTGAGTACCAAATATTTTCGAAATCTATTCAGTCGTCTGTCCCAGGTAGAAAAACGTAGACACAATTTTTTTAAGTTTATTTATTCAACTCATTTTTAGGGACAATGTGACCAAAAAAATAACAGTATCACAAAGAGTAATATGAAAGGTTTTCCGTAACTCTTTGGATTCCGATTTTAGTTGGGCAACTTTAAAACACTCTATTGATACTCTATTGCAGGGGTGGCCAACTTGATTAGACATAAGATCTACTGTTTACCAACGAAACCCTGTGCGATCTACCAACCGTGACGGAACAGCGATTGAAAAGTGATACAAGATGATGCTGCAGTAGTTGGTAATTACGTTGCGCAGTCTGATCTACTTATTTATATTTTTTGCTTTGCCACGATCGACTGGAGTAATCGACTGGAGTAAGTCGCGATCGACCGGTCGATCGCGATCGACCGGTCGATCGCGATCGACCGGTTGGCCACCCCTGCTCTATTGTGTAGCTACATAAACACAAATAGATATTTAGGATTAGGGGGTATTATATTAAATCAATAAGTCCTATTACGATCTTAATTGAAACCTATTTCCCTTACTTTGAGACATATTGTAAGTCTTTACTTTCTTCAAGTAGTTTTTTTTTGTTTAGTGGTAAAATCATCAAATGAGTCTTGCGAAAGCTGGCTCGCATTTTACCACTATCTCACTTATAAGCGAAGATGAAGTTGACTGTGAAGCACGCTTCGCTTTTTTTCTTTTTGCGTTGTAAAATCATCAAATGAGTCCTCCTTCCCAGGGCAGGGTGGGAGGGACTGTCAGACTCGTACTGACTAAAATCCACAGTGTCCTTTCATAGCCCTTTACGTTCCGGGGTCACGGTAATTCGTACAGTCCCGCGGCTTTTATTCAAGTAGTTAAGTTAGGTTTTAACAAAAAACCAGAGAAAAAAACCCTCTAAAAGCGAGTCACCTAAAGAACATAAAGATGGTTTAAGGATTACCGGCGAAACGCAGTACCTTTTATGTGTTACGCCTTTGATACCCCAGGGGAAGTAACTAATGACTTGATCGTATCGTTATTTATTATCAAAGCTACGTTGGCAGCTATAAAACATTATTTTTAGTATATGCGAAACCTGAATATAGTTTGTTCAGAATCAGTAACTGAATCGATTCCAATTTTTTTACAGTCTGTTGTGTTTTGTTTCAGACAGACGCCCACACGATAGCCCCTTTATTTATTTTTTCGGTGAAACAGAACACCGGGACAAAGATTTTATATACTCTTTTTTTATCGTAGTAAAATTATCAAATGAGTCCTCCCATCCAGGGTAGAGCGGGAGGGACTGTCTGACTTGTATTGACTAAAATCCACGATGTCCTTCAATAGCCCTTTACGTTCAGGGGTCACGGTAATTCGTAAGTCCCGCGATCCCGTCAGGCTTTGCCCTCTGAAGGGGGACCCCGCTATAATGCTGACACTCTTTGAAGCGCACGTGGAACACATCGCGCCGTCGACCCGGGCATGGTCCATGGTCGGACAGCGAGCCGCTCATAACTCGCCGCCCGCATGTTCGATTTTACATACACTTTAATTGTCTTAAATAAAGCGTACCTACGTAAAATCTATAAAAACAACTGTCACTTAATACATCAACAACAATATCAATTAATACATCCCAACTTAGCAAAAAGGTGGAAACAAAAGACTTGCACAGAGGACACAAGTTCTGTGTTGGACAAACACAAAGTTAGGGGATATAGTTGACAGCAACTTGTTCCAAGGAACTGGGTCGCTCAACTGTTCCCACTTGCAAACTATGGCAACTCCTTCAGTTTCGTCAAATGTAAAATGGTATAAGTTACCGCGGTCCACTGGTTATGGGTCTCTTGTTGAAATAAGTTTAACTTTAGATAGCTGAAGAGGTAAAGTAAAGACAATTATGAGAGTTTTATAGTTTAAGATATGCTAATTTCTCTGGCAAACATTCGGGCAACAACAATTTATATGAGCATTATGAATAGATGTGCACTACATGAAATTCGAAAATCCCAAATAAACATAATGAAAAAAGTTGTATCCATTTATTTATATTGCACAACACAACAAGGCAAAAGCTTAATTAATATGTTACTTAGTCTTTAATTTTCCGGGTTAGCAAACCTCATTTATGAAACCACAATCATATAAACAATGTAACAGTATGACAATAATTCTGAATGTGACAACTAATTATGTTCCATTTCCAAGGTTCGGTGTCGTACGCAGGCAACGAAATTTTCTCAGTGGCTACCCTATAATTCACGTTGTAACTGCATATAATCACGCGTTGAACAACCAAGATTAACCATTATTAAGAAAACATTAAGATACAGATTCTTTAGATTATAAAATGCTTGACATCCCTCAAAATAAGTTAGATGAACATCGCAAAAGAGGCACAATATTTAAAACCAGGGGGTTCTATTTCAGATATAGACAAAAATTATACTCTCTGTAATTTTCATAATAAGCAATATTCCATTAATTAAACCACATAAATCTTAATATCAATGCAATAATAATTACATCAGAATGTGCCGACTAATTATGTCCCATTTCCACGGCGCGGTGTAGTACGCAGGCAATTAATTTTCTCAGTAGCAACACCGGCGAACATGTAATGTGTCAGTGCATGACGCCGCCGTCGCTCGTTAGGCAAGGAACTTCATTAGAAGCAGGCTATATTGATTGCTGCTTGCTGAATCATTGTTTTCTCATTAAATATTGTATAACGATGCCATCATGTGTTCCGTGATCGTTTATTATCTGTTTAGGTGCAAGGAAATTAGTCAGAGGACAGTGAGGTGCTCACATAATTCTCCTCCGTCCTCTCCGCTTTAGGTGGAGCGAAAGAGAGACTGTCTGACTGACTTGACTGTCTAAAAACCACCCTGTTCAATTGCCCTTTGCGTTCAAGGACCGCAGCAATCTCTTAAGACATTTATGCGACCTGACATACCCAACTCAAGTTCAGGTTAGTAGAACTGTGGGGCGCGAGAAAAACTGGCGGAAACTAGTTTTTATTTCCATTAGTTTTTCGTCGTTAATAAAGTAGGTACCAGAAAAACTCGAAAGCTTATACAACTTGGGGTTGTTATTCGACGATAACATTGCTTTTTCTTCGAATTACCTATCTTGGGTAAGAAAGAAACATAACTATGTTTGTTTATGTATTTATAGATAGTTTCAGGTACCAATATTCATACATCTGTTCAAATTTTCGCATTTATAAAATTAGTTAAATATCATTTTTAACTGGGGCTAACGTCAAAAAAAAAAAAAATTTTTAAAGGGCTACAAGTAAAAAAAAAAAATTTTTAAGCAAAAATCGTACCAGTTAAGACAGAATTGATGCGATGTTTGCTTGTAAATCGACTTGTGGCTCTTTTGTGTTTAAGCAGCGGTGTGTTCCCCGATTCTTTGATGACGCTAGGACCGATATGGACAGTTGAAATGTTTTCATTTACGACGGCAGAATTGTTCTTTTGTTTAAAAGGATATTCACAGATGGATCTGATGACGGGACCTTGGAAAAATCGAGGGAACTCTTCAATAAATTACAGAAAATCAACGGCGATTGCTGCTGTCACATATTACGTAATCACACAACAAAAATGAGCCAAATTCTAAAAAATCACACACATTTTTTTTTAATAACTTTTAAATGAAAAGTTATTATATTATTGGATGTCAGTGGCAAAAAAGTCAAGAAACAAAGTCACCTAACCTGATAAACACAATCTGTGTAATTGAATTCTTTTTCTGGAGCAACGTCGCCGATTAAAGTCAATTACAGCAAAGGTTTGATCAGATCTTAATTAAAATTGCATCTGACGGAAAACCGGGTGACTCGATCAGGTAAGATATTTTTCATTAAAATTTTTATTGGACAGTGAACATAGCTTCAAAATTACCTATTAAGATTATATTATTTTGCTTCAAGCTGCCATGATGCCTCGAATTATGAAAAGTGGACGTGCTTGATGTGTTATTTGTAATTTAATTTCTTCTTCATTAAATTGTTATTTACTGCGTTGGTCCTACTTTATCTTTTGTGCCTTCTACTCACGGTTGGGATGTAATTTCGGATTGCTGTATAATGTGAATGTTCTATTAAATTGTATACAATCTTGGTTCCCGTGACCGTACAGACAGATGTGTTGCTGGGGAGTTTGTTCCGCCACTTCTTCTTCCCAGCCAAAACACTAGGAAGTGTCGAAGGGGGGGCGCTTTGGGGGACCGTTTTATGTAAAAATTGACCTTCAAAAAGTGCTGATAAATCAGCCTTCAAAAAGTGCTGATAATCATAAATGACTTTTGATTTTGACAAAAAAAGATAAACATGTATCTATTGAATTGAAATAAGCTACTGTCAGTGCTAGCAAACATTGGACGCTTGGGGTTGCCCCACACAGTGCTATTCTCTAACGTTCACGAGCTCACTTGCACGCTTGTGTGTCTATTATGATACACATCGAAATATTCTTACTTCTTGTAAAATATATATCATTTCCGTTAAAAGTTGTTAAATACGGAACTATTGCTACCATACTCGTGTAGGTCCTCTGATCCCATAAATTTATAATCATAAATCCCATTAATTATATTAATAACTACGATTTTATCGCACGGGCGCTATATTTATCCAATATAAATACCTCCTTAATCACAAAGTTTGAGTTGACTCTCAAAACTTGCATCAAGCTGACAAGCAGTTAAAAACTTTGTTTTATTAATGAACGTCGTAAAATAGAATTAATTACTTTCAAAATACCGTTTATTATTGATTGTCATAATTTTATAACGTGCCGAAGTACTTTCGAATGTAATAAATATTTTGTGATAAAATATTGTTTTGATTGTCACAGTTCAATTTGTTTGCGCGTTGAACAATTATACTTTCACAATTGTATTAATCGTGTGTGATTGTAAACAAATGACCATTCATACATAATTAATAATATAATAATATTAATAATATATGTGAGCTCGGCTATCATTGTGCCGATTGTTGTAACGGCGACTGGCCTGATAGCCAAGAGCCTCGACGAGCATCTCTCGAGGCTCTCGTTAGGTAGTTGGATCAAGAGCTAGATTCAGAAGGCAGTACTCCTTGATACGGCTCGAATTGTGAGAAGGTTCCTTTCTCTGGAACCCTAACCACCGGTAGCTTGGACCCTGCTCCCACGCCGGCGAACTACTATTTTTATATTTTTAAATGTTTTTTTATTTCTTTTTTGTAAAAATATTTAAAAATGTAACAAATAAGTTTATAAAGATGAATAAAGGAAATAATAATAATAATGACAAAATAACGACACATAGACAGGCCTGTTGGTGTAGTGGTTAGTGACCCTGACTGCTATGCCGGAGGTCGTGGGTTCGATTCCCACCCAGGACAAATGTTTGTGTGATGAGCACGATCATTTGTTCTGTGTCTGGGTGTAATTTATCTATAATATGTATGTATTTAGAAATATATAAGTATGTTTATCAGTTGTCTAGTACCCATAACACAAGTTCTGCTTAGCTTGGGATTAGATGGCGTTGTGTGATAGTTGTGGAATATTTATTTATTTATTATTTATTTATAGGAAATGTGTGGCAGAGACAACGTTCTAAGAAGCCGAAACTACCCTATCTTTCCAACAGTCGCTTCTTTTCTACGACTTAAGAAAGAGTTTGACTTGATGTACGATCGAACTGAAGAGACTAGAGTGGCGACCAGTTCACGGGAATACTACTTGTTTGTAAAAAAAAAATCCAAAAATGACTCTACTTTTTGAAACAATTACAATCTGCAAGGAGATATTACATGAATATTTGTGTAGAAAATGCCTTAAAAATACTATACTGCATAAATAAATTGAAAATCTGTTTACTCCGTGAGTTATAGCTATCTTTCTTGATCTTTCTAAAGCATTTGACACTGTCTCTGTCCCCCTTCTTCTCAGTAAACTAGAGAGAATTGGAATAAGAGGCCTGCCGCTTGGTTTATTTGAGAGTTACCTTAGAGGTCGGTCACAAATTGTCAGTATAAACAACCACGTCAGTAAGGAAGCATTCCTCACCTACGGAGTCCCGCAAGGTAGTGTCTTAGGACCTACCCTTTTCCTAGTTTATATAAACGAGCTCTGTAAACTTAATCTGAGATACTCCAAAATAATTGCTTACGCTGATGACACTGTTGTCGTTGTTCGTGGTGGTGACTGGAACGAGGCTCGGCTTCGAGCAGAGTCAGCCTTGAGAGTTACAATGGGGTGGCTAACACAGAATTTGCTCACCCTCAACTTGGATAAAACCAGGTTTATCACTTTTAGTCCAAGGAAAGCATCACAACCAGCCCCACCCTTCCGTCTGACAGCTCATGCGTGCCATACAGTAATGTCTGCCACCTGTGTTTGTCCTGAGGTTGTTCGTACGGAATCAATAAAATATCTTGGTGTTTGGGTTGATGACACACTGACATGGAGTGAGCAAATCAATTCACTGGTCTCTAGGGTAAGAAAATTAATTTTTGTTTTTAAAAATCTAAGGACCTCTGCCAATTTCACTACCCTGAGAACTTACTACCCTGTGTACTTTGCTCTTGCCCATTCCATTGTGACTTACTGCATCTCGGCCTGGGGTGGTGCTGGTAAATGTCTTCTGCTGCGTCTGGAGAGAGCGCAGAGGGCTGTCCTTAAGGTGATGGCCTTCAAACCCTACCGTTTCCCTACTAACGAACTGTACACGCTATGGAAGCTACCTAGAATAAGGCACTCTTTTGTACTAAGTACAGTGTTGAGGAAGCACTCAAACTTGTCTTATGACCCTGGGTTTAGTACGCGAAAACGTAGAATTGACAGAGTTTGTCCGACACCATGTACTAAATTGGAAATTGTCCGCCGCCAGTTCATTTTCTGCAGTTCCGTGCTTTATAATAGAGTGAATAAAGTGCTCACCATTTACCCATGTACACTCCGGGATTGCAAAAGGAATACTAATAACTGGCTCCAAACCCTTACATACGAAGAGTTGGAGATTCTAGTCAAACCGTAAAGATCATACTTCCGTACACATACACACCAAACACACATAGCGCAGAGTGCGCTCGTGAGCAGGTTCCGCGAGCACACTCTGCACTTGCCCCCACAGACACGCACAACACTTACATAAAACACTCCCACAACCATTACACACCTACCTATTTTATTATTCTTGTATTTTGCTGTTTTAAGCTGTTTATATTTTAATTGTTCACCAACTCTTTTTTTTTTCTATTTTTAATTTAATTTTTGTTCACATCTCTGGATATTGGAACGCCGCTGTCTACCAACTGGAGGTGGGCGTTAATAGCTGCGACACAGTTTTGTAACTAATGTAGCTATTTACGTACACAATATTAGTTTGTAAAATGTCATTTTGTTCCAATAAAGATTATTATTATATTATTATTATAGTTAGTGTACTGAAAAATAATGGACACGTATTTTTTCTTTTTTTTATCAAATTATGTTGACAAAGATAAAACGCTTTGATGAACGCTTTGCTTTGTTTGTGCCGTCATAACATCTGTGAAATTATACCGACCCAGTGACGTTTTGTGATTTTTAAGATGCGTTGTATCTTCGTCAATTTTGGTTTGAGTAACAAAAGAAAAAATACAGGTGAAATATTTTTCGATAATCTATCGAAACTTCGGTAACTAATGTCTTATTCGCGCCGCCCGTCGCTCACCGCTTAGAAGCTAAGGGCCCTTTTCCTGTCACGCGTATTTTAGTCCGCACGCGGGTCTCGTCCGCATGCGGGTGATAGCACGCTCCGGGCCACACGCAGGACAAAGATTTCGTTTGCTGCTGCAGTGTTGTGCATGTCGCCAGTGGGTAAACTCGTGCATAAACATGAACGTTAAAAAAATAATTATTCCTTATATCATTTTCAAAAATAGAAGATATCATATCTTGAAACTAGATCACTCACTGGAATGTTTAATGTTTTTCACAACAAAGGGTGAAGGTGCACTTCAAAAATAAGTCGTTCTGTATCAATTTTCATTTTTGTTTGCGATTATATGCGGACTATGAGCGTGCAACCCGCTTCACAGTAAAAACAACACTGAAGGCAGAAGATCACCGCCCGCATTCGGATAGCGCACACGCGGGCTGCGCGCTCGCAGTCAATCCGCGTTCCGCACGCGTTCTACCCGCTTGTTAGGAAAAACATGTATCAAATGATAGGATGCGGGCAGTCCGCATGCAGACGAGACCCGCGTGCGGTCTAAAGGGCCTTTAGACCAAAGTGGCGAACGGGCTGTCAGAGTTGACATAACAAGTTTTCGATCCAGTCTAAACGGTATGACCGTACTATGGCAGAGTGTCGTTTGTTTCATTCAATTATTACTGTGTGACAGTCTCCTTCCAATAAAACTTTATGTGCTGTAAAAATACGCCCGGATGTAATGGTACCTAACCTACTACGTAAAATAAATTAAGGTTTCGATATAAGAGCGATATCAGTGACACCGTTTTTATTGTCTTTGTTATCTAAATGACATCGCGGTCATAAAGATGGCGGCCAAAGTATTTGGATGTTATTTAGAAATACCTTGACTCAATAAATCTGAGTTCAGGGAATAGGTTTCTAATAAAATATTGTTTTTACGTGACTACATTTATCTAGTCGGTCTTCAAGAAATAGGTAGAGCGCAAAGAGTGAAAAACTTAGTACATTTTTTAGCAATTCATGATCGATATCTAAACACTGGCGGTTAGCTATCAATCAAACTTTTTCAAATCGAACGTGTTTGTTTTTCGAATACATGACTGTTTTAAAACAATTCTTGATTTTTCCGGAACAATAACGTATCATAAGTTCTGATTTAGGTCAGATTATTTTGATATCTGTCAGTTTGATTTAGAAATTCAAATCGAAATTGAATATCTTTTTAGAATACAGGCCAAAAACAAATGAATTCATGTTATTGCGTCACAATTTTTCTTTTGCATTCTTCGTGCTGGAGAAAAACCAGTCCTATAGATTCTCGCTGGTAAAGTTATTTGTTGCTGTTCGAATATTTAACGGGTTAGGGCCTATGCACACCACGTTTTGAAACGCGCCGTCGAGGGCGTGCTTTTATCAAATAGAGCAGTTTGTTGTCGTTTGTATCGCGTCAAACGCGCGGCACCGGGGCTTCTCTATCGATAGACACGCGCGTTAGCATCGCGTCAAACGTGCAGCTTCGGCGCGTTTGTATCGATTCAAACGTGCGACACCGACACTTGTAAATGGGTGTACACAAAAACGTCGGTAACTTTTATTCTTCCTTTTGAACAAAATAATGACAAAGCGCATGCAATCAATGCTGTCTCAACCGACACCATCTTGCTATTGTTGTGAGGTTCCGCCTGTGTTGCTACACACGCGCGTCTGTATCGATTCAAACGCGTATTTGAATTTATACAGGTGTGCAAAGGTCTGCTTCTGCCTTGCGTGCGTATCGCTAAAAAACTTGGTGTGCAAGGCCCTTAAGGGACTGCTTGTTTAGTATTTTACGTACCCTGTTGGAGGCTGTTCAATCTAATCAGTATTTTACTTGCTTGTATGACAACCCAGGTACTGCGTTATACTATACATCTAAGTAAAACCGGTTCTCAGACTTTTAGGCCACTACCCATAACGACTGTCAAAGATCTACAAAGTAAGGCTTAAAACGTTAAGCCTTGGTTAACGAACCAATTTAGTCGAAGGTTGTCTAACCTTAAAGATCTTGTGGTTGTTTTTATTTAGTTAAAAGCCCGTCCGAAGTAAGTATAGAGTCTAAATCATAAGTACTCTCATTTGCAATATTGTGCCGACGATGGCTCCCCCAATGTGCCACAAATAAGCTTTTAATCCGAGTGAGCGTCGGTTAACCGCGATAATTAGCCAATGTGATCAGTAAATACGCTGTGTTTCGGGGCGATCTATAAATAATTTGGGTTGCCTACGGTGTTTAGTGCCTACTCAGTAGGTTTGAAGTAATTCGGTGTTCTATTTGAACATAAGACAATGCCTGTATTCATCAAAGGACCAGATAGCTCTCCCATATAATATTGTAAATCAGTTCTCCTTTTTTATTTTTGTATGTATTACTTTCGTCCACATTTTTGCTATTGTAGACTTCGGTCTTTCCTATCGGCGTGAAAACACAACCGTTCTGGTGTAATTATGTAACAAATATCTATCCAAAATTTTAGTAAGATGATGAAGATTTATAATATTAGTATGTAATATGTACGGAAATACATCCAAGAAAGTATCTAGTTAATTTTTAAATTAAAAACTCAAACACTTAACCATTGTTCTCAATTACCTACTTGTTAAAAGAACAAGTAAAATAAATATAATCAGGAGAGAGAACGAAGGGAACTTCTGTAGCAATCGGATTAAGTACTTTAACTGGCCGCTAGCGCGAGTTGCGATGGTATTTTAAAGTTACGCGGTACAAGAAAAAACAAAGCTTTTGTTTCGATCCTGTTTCCCTTTTGCAAGAGTGCTCCTTGAGCCTTTTCGGTCTAAAAATATAAGAGAAGAATATACACAATTTGATTTCGTCCCTTATCCATCAACGTACTACAAGACGCACGACAATACGCCGGTACGGACATCCCACTCTTACGTAGGAAGCGTTTTGCCAACACTTCTATTGTACGTTCAGCTAAGAAGTGTAATTTTGTTGTATTCCTGGTAGCTACAACCTATCTGAAAAATGGTGATTGGAACAGGTTGATGTGCTGGCGTCTGTATATGTATCTCCGACCTATACATAAACATTACTGGAGGATAACTCCTTCAACAGGTTTATGCCCTAGAATATGATTTTTTTTACAGAGAAAGTGCATGCCATAAAAAAAAACAACAAGGCAAGCTTCGTGCTATATTTAGTACACATTTATGTGACATGGATAGTACATCATTACTGCATCCAATGCAAAGCACACAAGCATACTACCTGTCCAAATTTTAATGGTCTACCTTTGACAGTAAAGCTCGCTCGCCCGTCGCTCTTGTGGCCGGATTGTCAAAGTTCTCATGAAATGACATGCCATGTACTTTGATTTCACAAGATCCTTCGGCAAACGAAAAGAGAATATGAAACACATTGTTTTGGTGTAAACTGAACCGCACCTGATTTGTTTATAGTAGACTAGTAGTTTTACAGATCTTTAAATACATAGGGACAGACACCTTAAGTGAATTGGCCAACTGGAAAGTTTACTATGTAATAAAGTGTACATACAAATGATTTTACTTCCGAGAATAGTACACGTTTATGGTTCTCACTTTTACCTGAACAGGTAACTTGCAAGTTCATCGTCTGCCTAACCTACTTATATTTAAAAAAACATAAACGTTTCAACGCCTGGTTCGTGTGTCGTATTGTTATATGAAGAACTAGCACTTTTCCCGCGACTTCGCCCGCGTGGTTTACGTACTTTCCTAAATCCCCCTTTTCACCCCCTTAAAGGTTAAATTTCAAAAAACCCCTTCTTAGTGCTCCCCTACATTATAATAGGAAGCTGTGTGCAAAATTTCACATTCCTAGCCCCAGTAGTTTCGGCTGTACGTGTACGTTGATATGTCAGTCAGTCAGTTCTCCTTTTATATATACAGGCTGTTTCAAAAACCCTGTTGTTCCTTTTAGGGACGTATACATATACCTATAAGCACAACATTTATGAAATTAGAATTTTAAAAAAATCAATATTTACTAGTCCGTTTCTCAAAATCAAATAACTATTAAAATCGACATATTCAAAAAAATGTTTACAGTATCTGACTTTACAAGTACATCTTTAATACTACATGTCCAACGAACTCAGCGGCTGTCTTTGACTTTGACAAAAAATGCCGACAATGGTACCGCGGGCGGCGCACGTGCCAAACTAACCCTTTCCCCCCGCCCTCCGCCCCGCGAACCACTTCCTAGTTCCTTCTTCCGTAGTCTCCCGCGCAACTTCCTATCGAACGGATGTGATCGTTGACCCGCGTAGTGAGTGACTTGTGTTTTGTTTACGTAAACATGTCTTTTTCTAACGCAGAATTTGTTGATGTGTCTAGGGAAATGTGATTGCAATTATGCAGCAGCACGCAGACTCTACCAAGAACGTTTTGCGAGTTTACCATTACCGTCGGCGATGGCATTCTAACGTTTGCACATGCGTCAGTACAATACCGACAGTGTCCAAAGACGAGACCAACATCGAGCTGACGCAGGCAGACCAGGACTCGATATTGAAGAGCAAGTCTTGGACTTGTTTGAGCACGATCCAACGCGAAGTACGCGATCAGTGGCACGTGAACTCGCAGTAAACCATATGCGCGTGTGGAGAGTCCTCAAAGAAGATGGCCAGCACACATTCCACTATCTTCGCGTCCAATCATTACTTCCCTCCGATTATGAGCCAAGATTACAATACAGTAGATGGGTACTAGACAAGTTTGCAGAAGATAATGATTTTCTGAACTCTGTACTGTTCACCGACGAGTGCTCATTTGTTCGAACAGGTGTGTTCAATTCACACAATGAACATGTATGGTCGATCACAAACCCGCATGCTATTAAACCCAGTCATTTTCAACATCGGTGGCGGATTAATATTTGGGCTGGAATTATTGGTGACAAAATTATTGGACTTTGTTTTTTAGACCAATCAATGAGCGGTGCCAACTATCTTCGTTTCCTTCAAGAACAGCTGAGTGATGAACTGGACGAATTAGGGCTCCATATCGTGCGACGTATGTGGTTTCAACATGACGGCCCGCCGCCACACTTCTCCCGCGCTGTGACAAGCTGCTTGGATACATATTTGACGACATTTTTAGTGAAGTGTTAAATGTAATTTAAAAAAATAATCAATTGTGCATAAAAATACCTCTTACTAAACCAACATTTTAAAAGACTCGTTCGTAAAAGTGATAACAAACAACAACTTGTGTAGAAAAATAGTTGGATATTTGCGCCGGCGCGGGCGGGCGGCGCGCGGCGGCGGCGTCTTGGCGGCATCGATCAAAGAGTGGCGGTAGCGTTTTATTCCTTTGTGGTTTCGCGACGTCGCTTCATGCAGTATTGCAGCAGAGGTAACAAACCATTTTAATATTACAAACATTAATAATTAAATATTTATTTTAATTAATTTTATTAATAGTTTTTCATAAATGACTCACTTTATTACGTATGTATACCTATTCTTAAAACGTAGGTAGAAGGAACAACAGGGTTTTTGGTACATAGTGTATATAGTCAGTCAGTTCGATCGTATCGTGCAACCGAGTGACACACTGTGTCGATTGGTCCCGTTATTTTCGTTGTAAAAGTTTGTAAAAAGTGCAAGCTTTGTGCTTTTTGTGTTAAAACATAACTTATAATTAATAGTGCTTGCTAACTTTTGAGTTAAATAGTGACAATTATTATCATTTAGTGTAAATAACTTAATCAAAAACAAATTCGAATAAACATCTACCGACATAAACTTTATTGTGAGGTGCGAGTGCGCAGTGAATGACGGAACGCGTAAGCGCCCGTGATTTAGCAGGACTTACGACCTTTTTCTCGCGAGCGGCCGAAGCTAGCGGCGTTCGTCGGTGCGTTGGGCATTTATTAGTGTGCCCCACACGCATTTATTACTGTAAAGTGAGACGTCTTTACAACCCGCTGCAATATTGGTGCTATGTCGACTTCTGCCGATATTATTATGGTTTGGGGATGCTGCGATGGCGGGTTGAATGAGGGAAATTACGTCAACTGCCTCACGTGTAAAAAGGCGTTCCACAGGACTTGCCTAACAAATGGCGATGAAGTGCTTCTTTCTTCTGATGTTTGGAACTGCCCTCTTTGCTCAGCTAAAGCTCCCAGAGTACCCAGAGACGACGACACGCCGATCCGGTTCAACGCTAATGTTACGGTAAGAGGTGCTAAGAGACAAGCATTACATTCGCCCCCGAAAACTTGTGAAAGTAATTTGACTACTGATGAAGTGCGAGACGTTGTAAAGCTCGAATTAGAAGAACAACTAGGCAATATGCTTGCAAAAATTAATGAGACCATAAGCGCATTAATTAGCGAAGAACTTCGTTCGGTGAGGGAGGAACTGAAAAGTGTAAAAGATGTAATGCATGTGAAAATGATCCAAATCACGCAACTTATCACGGATCATGAAGTGGTCAAAGAAACCTTGGAGCAGTTGAAAATCCAAAATAACTCCATGCAACAAACCATCACCGAACTGGGATCAAGGCTGCATCGTGTCGAGCAAGGCTCACAGTCGAAAAACACCAAGACAAAAATATCTGCTGGTGCCACAGAACACCAGGAGTTTATTGAGGTCGCTCCAGAACCAGGCGTCCTAGGTGTACGCCCCTGCAAAGTTATCGCTGCAGAGGTCACAGCCGAAACGAATTCACAATCAGCTACACTCATCGATCGTTGCCCATCAGATTCCCAAGAATGGAACCAGGTAACTAAGAAGCGGAACCGTCGCCCCGTGTCAATCCATGGTTCGGCTGGTCCTAATGTGACAACACTAAAGGCTGTAGAATTTCGCAAACATTTGCATCTATGGAACATGGCGTCGACAGCTGACGAAATTCATCAATACCTCTGCAATTTGTGTAACACCGACACCTGCACCGTCGAGGAACTCACTCCGAAAGGAAATTATAGGTCGTTTAAAATCGGTGTACCAATAGCTTATTATGAGAAGTGCTATTCGGCAGATGTTTGGCCAGTCAATGCCAGAGTTAAGCCCTGGGTCTACTATAAGAAACCAGCACCTATAACTAACGAGCAGGAAAGGGCAAGTACAGCACCTGGCGAAAACAGGAACCCTCGGCAAACCTTTCGTGACAAAAGCACCGCAGGGAACCAGGAAACGCAAAAGCCTTAATTTGTTTTATCAAAATGTCCGAGGTCTTAAAACAAAACTAACGCAATGGCGCCACAACACAACAATAGCTGATCAAGATCTAATAGCAGCAACCGAGACGTTCCTTGATGCCTCGGTGGAAGACTCTGAGCTCATCAGCGGTGACTGGAGTATAGTACGTCGTGATAGATCTACACCTTGTGGAGGAGTACTGCTTATGGCACGTGCACCCATCGTAATGCGTCGCCATCCTGAGCTTGAGACAGGTTGTGGCGAGGATCTATGGGCAAGTTTCACGTGTTACGGGCGCCCCGTTTACGTATGTGTTATCTATATAAAACCGAGTGCTACAGACGATACTTATATGGAATGGTTTACCAAAGTTGAAAGTTTTATTAATGACCTAAAAGGAACAATTTTTATATTAGGTGACTTAAATCTAAACAGTGCCTCTGTAAATATAAATCATTATTATTGTTATTTTCTAACTTTCTGTAATTTGTGTGAAAAGAATGTTGTGAGGAATGTGCATGGCGGTATGCTAGACGTGGTTTTGGTTCAGGAGAGCGCAAGTTTGTGTGAGATTTCAGTTATATCTACGGAGGGTCTAGTGCCCATTGATGCATACCATCCACCGCTGGATGTCCAGGCAGAGTTGCAATCATCTGGTCATTCAGACAAAATCGAACCTAGTAACATTGACCGCACCAGGGATTGGAACTTTAAAAAATGTAATCATACACAACTTTTAGATTTACTGTCTAGGGTTTCTTGGGACACGGTTGTTTCTTCTAATGACGTTCGCACTAGTACTCATAACTTTTATAACGTAATTTACAACTTGTTCGATACCTGTGTACCTAAAAAACGTCGAAATAACAAATTAAGTCGGAGATACCCTACCTGGTTTACTTACGATATCATCAAAGATGTAGAAGCGAAAGTCAGGTTGCATTCAAAATGGAAACGTACTAAGTGTGAACATACGTACAAGTTATTTTCTGATCTTAGATCCAGTTTGAAGACACGTATATCGATCGAGCACAAGTTGTACATGAGACATGTTGAAAATAATATAAAGAAGAACCCAAACGAATTTTGGCAGCATATTACCAACCTGCGCTCAAAAGGGGGCTTTGAACCTAATGTTGTCCATAAAGGAAAAACTTGTGGTGGCGTTGCTGCCGCCGAAGCTTTTGCAGAATACTTTGCAAGTGTTTTTCATACTGAGGTACCGAACCTTAACACTGAAAACTTAACTGATACGTGCAATATCAAAACACACAACTATGTCAACATATTTAGTTTTTCGGATCATGATGTGGAGTCGGGAATCAACAAATTGAAACTTAAGAGTTCTATTGGGCCGGATAATATACCCCCTTGGTTTTTAAAACAAGGGAAAGAATTTGTCATCCAACCTCTTAATCATATTTTTAATTTAGCATTGAAAACCGGAGAGTACCCACCACAATGGAAGCTTTCGCGTGTTACTCCCATTCCAAAAACTAGTAATAAATCATCTGTCGATGGGTACCGCCCAATAGCTATACTGTCGTCTTTAGCAAAAGTTCTAGAGAATGTCTTGCACGAAAAAAATTATCGACAAGTAAAGCAATATCTTTGCGATGAACAACATGGCTTTCGCACCCAAAGATCGGTCAATACGAATCTGCTGACTCTTGTCGACTTTATCTCACGCATTCTCGACCGCGGTGGTCAAGTAGATGTCCTCTACTTCGACTTCCGCAAAGCATTCGACAGAGTAAATAATGAGATACTAATTTCAAAACTAAGCGCTATGGGTGTTACTCCAGGGCTTCTGCGTTTTCTCGCGGATTATTTACGCGATCGACAACAATTCGTGAGACTGGGTTTTTATGAGTCCCGTCCTTACCATACTCGTTCAGGAGTCAGCCAAGGTTCAGTACTTGGACCTCTTCTTTTTATCTTAATGATCAATGACCTGCCTGCAGTGATTCGAAAAGCCAAATGCCTTCTGTATGCTGACGACTTGAAACTCTTTTGTGAAATAAAATCTGAAGAAGATTGCACCGCTCTCCAATCAGATGTAGATGCAGTACATAGGTGGAGTGTCGAAAACAAAATGGAGTTTAATGTTGCTAAATGTTACGTTATGACTTTCGGTCGACTGCGACACCCAATTAACTTCTCGTATAAATTAGGCAACAATGTTGTTGTAAGAACTGACTCAATGAAAGACCTGGGAGTCGCATTTGATCGAAAGCTCACTTTTCATGAACATATCACATCTGTTTCCAAAGAGTCTTTTAAACGTCTTGGTTTTGTGTTAAGGAACTGCCGCGATTTTCAAAGTGCTCACGTTATCAAACTCCTTTTTGGAGCCTTGGTTCGAAGCAAGCTTGAGTCCAGTGCATGTGTGTGGAATCCCTACGAGAAAAAGTATGTGCTTATGTTGGAAAAGGTTCAAAAAGCGTTTCTAAGATATTTATATAAAAAACTGTATGGGTATTATCCCTACATGTATCCAACAGAATTTCTGTTGGGGACTTTAAGTTTTAACTCTCTGGAAGTGAGACGGTCGTTTGATCAGTGCATTGTAGCATGTAAAGTTTTAATGGGAAAGATTGATGCGTCGGATCTTCACGATGGAATCTGTAGGTTGTTTGTGCCAAACAACTATTGTCGTGGTAGACGGCACAGATTGCTGGCGGTTCCATCGTGCCGTACCGTTGCGCGATCAAACTCCCCTCTGCCAAGATCACTAAGAGATCTTAATGCTCTCCTGGACTCAAATCCAGATGTTGATTTATTTGCGGATGAATGGAAGTTGTTATTGTTGGAATGTTTGAGTTTTTGTGAGAAGAATGCATGAAAGTGATTGTGATTGTTTTATAATTGTGATTGTTTTATGTTTATTTGATTAAATAGTATAATTGGCTTCGGCCGTTCTATTTAATTTAATGTAATAAATTAATAGATGTATTGCCATCTTTAAATTAATAAAGTATGAACATTGCATATAATATTCTCAAAACAGCTTGTATCGACTCTCAGCCTTACGTGCTGGAGTCGCGGGACTGTCTCATCGGATAACCGTGACCCTGGAACGTATAGGGCTATTGAAGGAACGCCGTGGATTTTAGTCAGTACGAGTCTGACAGTCCCTCCTGTGTCGCCCTGGGTGTGTGGACTCATTTGATGAGAGTAAGACGAAAAAAAGATGTACATGCTCAAGTTACTCCCTCAGTACCCCAAGCTCGGTTGAGGCGCGACCACAAAACTCCGGAAGTAATCAATCAGATACAAAGAAGGTCGTAACACTAGTTTCGGTTCCTGTACAACGTGTGAGCGAGACATCCATCAAAGTCGAATCATTCATCAGCAGGGACTGGTCGGTGCTGCTGTCAGTATATACAAAAATGCTGGCCAGATTTGTTTGTAGCGGATCAGACGTCAGACGAGTAAATAAGCTCGGAGTACACTTACGAGCAAAAGTATGGAATCACATGCTCCGACTAGTTAAGAAAAATTAAAAAGATGCTATTTTAAAGGTTTAATTGTGAAATTTAAAATCACGAGATTATTTAATTGACCTATTCCCGGTCACAAGTAAGTGATCCCATACTTTTGCTGACTAGTGTATAAGTCATTACTTAAATAATTAGCTTTAAAGTAAATAAAATGACCTAGCTACAAGATTAACACTCCATGTGCTAATTTATATCGTAGGCTGACCGTTCGTAGATCACCGATCGTAATATACCTAAGCACATCGTGAAACGCAGGCACTTCATGCTGTACCCGGTAAAAAATAAGGCAGATCGACGAGAAGCAATGCAAAAAAGTTAAGGTTAAAAACGCATCATTTTTAACGAAAAATGTGTCCAGAACGCTGGCAGCATAGTCACGTTGGATAGCAATGATAACTTTTTTTTTTTACGTGGTAAAATCATCAAATGAGTCCTCCCACCCAGGGCAGAGCGGGAGGGACTGTCAGACTCGTACTGACTAAAATCGACAGTGTCTTTCAATAGCCCTTTACGTACCGGGGTCACGGTAATTCGTGAGTCTCGCGACCCCGGCAGGCTTTGGCCCTCTAGAGCGAAATCGCGCCTCAAATAGTGTCAGCAAAATGACGGGGCCCCCCATCAAATAGTGTCATTTTGCTGACACTATTTGAGGCGCGCGTGGAACACAACGCGCCGTCGACTCGAGCATGGTCCATGGTCGGACAGCGAGTTGCTCATTACTCGCTGCCCCGCGCCTACGGTGGCCGTAGATCGTCTGCCGACGTCCGTCGCCGTGGGCGTCTACCACTGCGGCTAGGGTGGAGGGAGGAAACTGTCCTCTCCCTAACCCGCCTCCTCCTTCGCAAGCATGACTGCTTCGCAGAAGAAGGCGAAGCAATGATGACTAAGAAAATTTCAATTTTGAATTAAGTCAGCACAAAATGAGTTTATAAGGATTCGCAGCAGATGCCGTTACATGGTTTCAGCTTACCTCCATTTAGAGAAGGCGTTAGTTAATATTTGTATATTACAGCACAAAATTCGTAGGTTAAATTACAAGGTCTCTGAAATTAAACCCGAAAGGGGTCATTGTACTTGTTATTACTAACAGTTATTACAATGGGACCAACCCTGACCAACTCAATGCTTTAATGTCCCCATAACTCGACAAAATGAAATGAACAGTTGCTTTTCGCAGAACATTGCCAGTATGTGTGGTATCACCTCCATTGACTTCGTTTTGCGGCGGGCTGGAATCCTCCTCCTATTAATTACCATTAATCCCAGACCCATTAATATTAGTAGTAATTTTTACCCGTCGCGCTAGGCAACTGAGCTTATCCCAGTTGTAATGTCCCTTTGTGTCTATTGAACTTATTTTGTTCTGTCTCCTGCATGACAAGGAGGGAAGTGAAAGACGTATTTTTCCTAATCCTCCACTATTCTTTTCTGATTAATTTCGTTGCGAATCCAAGACAGGTCACTCATTCTCCGGGACACATCGAGCTTCATAGTCTCGGCGCTTGTCTAATGGTCACCACTTTTTATTCTGGCTTTCAGGAGTTGCAGTGTTTTGGGAATAGTGTGGTGAGTTTGTGCCAAAAAGAAACGTGTGGCATCCATCTCCATCGACTTCGTTTTGTACCACAGGCTATCGGTAACCTGCAGTGATGGCTGAGCGGTTGGAGCCAGCCACTGGCAGTAGTAGGTAGCACAGCGCCGCCTGACTAGTCTACCATATTGTCGGAGTCCGGCACCAAGTTCCGTCGTTGATTTTTATGTATTTGTGTCGGTTCGCATGAGTTCCTTTTGGGTGAACTCGACCTATCTTTGGTCTCATCTTTGTTTTTGGACTAGATTGAGACCTTGAGCAAACCCACAGTAAATAAACAAATAAAAAAGTAATTAGATTAACTTTTTTGACCGCGGCTTCACTGGCGTCACCTGTCGTCCAGGACAATTATTAAATCAGTGAAAGTATTTCTGGAATCCGGCCGGTTTGGAAAATTGTTTCAACCCTACAAATGAAAAATCTAATTTATCTTATCTATCAAACTTCATAACTTATCTTACTACATCCAATATCCTACTTAATAATATTATAAACGTGATTTTTTTTTTGGATGAATGGATGTTTGTTGCTCTTTTACGCAAAAACCACTGAACGGATTTGGTTGAAATTCGGTACACAAATAGTTTATAACCTGGATTAACATAAGATAGCATAAATCAGATAGTAATCCAAATAATAAGAATCTTAAAAATTCCGCGTCGACTATTATAAAAATCTGGATCAGTGTCGCTTACAAACGTTGATGAATGAAAAGGAAAAACTCGGTACAAAATTCCTCAAAGCGGGATAATACCGTGAAAATATCAAACGTTAAATATGACTTATCTTTTGTCTATCTTAACCTGACTGCGCCAGAAAGAGGGTTATGTTAATGGTAATGGGTTAGACCATTAGTGTTTTAGGTAGTAAATCGGAAAAACATTAAGTTCATTCAGTGGGGAAAGCCGATTTTATGACATAGGTCATGGTTTTTTTTAGCTCGTTCGAGGGTTTTTAAAATAAAAAAACAAACTTCACAGTCAGACCTGTAGGTCATTTTTTTTTCTTCATGGTAACATCATCAAATGTGTCCTCCCACCCAGGGCAGGGCGGGAGGGACTGTCAGACTCGTACTGACTAAAATCCACGGTGTCCTTCAATAGGACTTTATTTACCGGGGTCACGGTAATTCGTTAGTCCCGCGACCCCGGGCCTGTAGGTCATATTAGAAATATATGCTACGTGGGTGAATCGATCCCGCGACACGCAGTGCAGCATTCAATCGCTCAACCGCTATGCCTACCGTGCATCATCATCACAATCATCATCATCATCTTATTAATATTACAAATGGAAAAGTTTGTCAAGACGAATGAAAGTTTGAAATTCTGTTCACAAATAGTTTATAACCTGGATAAAAACATAGGATGTTTTTTATCCCGATATAATATTCACGTAGGATAATTTACGAGTTGTAACTGGCGGTGTTACTGGCAACTTCTAGTATGACTAGCAGGTCGCGGGACTGTACGAATTACCGTGACCCCGGAACGTAAAGGGCTATTGAAGGACACCGTGGATTTTAGTCAGTACGAGACTGACAGTCAGAAAAAAAAAGCAAAAAAAAAGTATGACTAGCAAACTACGACTGTGAATACTGTGATAACATGGTCTTAGTCACTGTTTACACATCAATCTCATCATCTTAGTCATCATTACATCATCATGTCAGAGCCATTGTTTACACTTTAGTTACTGTTTTTTGGCTAGTTGTTGTCAAAACAAGAACTAGCCAAATAACAGTAACTAAAGTACCTTATATAGAGTAAAATGGCTTCCTCGGTAAATATAGTGAATTATGTATTCTGTTTTTCTCACTGATACTGAACTAACTACTGAACAGGCATTAGATACATAGAAGAACCAAGGAAACAATCATTTCGGTCAGACTAATCTAGTAGCTATGTAAAGATGGAACTCAATCTTAGAATTTACGAGATAATTATAAAAATAACTAAAACGTGACTACGAAAAAATCACGCAATGAAAAGTATAAAACAAGAACAATATTCATTTGGCCGAGTAATAGCCCTATATTATACTTTTCAGTGCGCGATTTCTTCTTAGTCGGGTTTTAGTTATTTTTAACTTATTTTTTATTTATTTACACTATTTTGGGGTTATATTATTTGCAGTAAGTAATTTACTCGTATGTTATATGTATAGTTTATGAGTTGTAAATTTAAGATTTATCATTTGATACCCATGTTGACACTGTTCGAAACAGCAAATTAGCTAGTAAAAGCTATACAATGTACTTATATTTCAAATGTGCTGATCAAGCCCTTTAATTTGATATCCATGTCGACACTGTGCATTTTTTTTTTTCAGTTATAACTCTACATCCACTAGAGGGTGCCATATTGGATTTACTCTATAACCAGCGGACAACTGAGACGCTTCTAACGAGGGTACTTTAGAAGTTATGAGGGAACAAACAAACATACATATATACCGATCAAAATCATAACCCTCACATGAGACATGAGATATACCATATACCAAAATGCCAAAAAAAACCCCGGTTTGTGGAATGCTGTACACTCGGGATATCACAGAGAGGAGGCCTGTTTCCCAGCATTAGGACCAGTATAGGCTGATTACTATATGTAGATAGATAGATAGATGGAATACACTCTATTATGCACACCATATAAATTATTGGTACAGAGTATAGCTTATACATAGGGTGACACAATGGGCGGTCTTATCGCTAAAAGCGATCTTTTCAAGACAACCTTTGGATGGTTTTATGAGAAAGGAGAAACAATACTGTTGGTAGTCTGAGGTGTACAATTTGCACATAAAATACCTACATACAAACATTATAAATATATACATATATACAAGACATAATACATATAAAAATAATAAACAAAGAAACATTTTAGCCACACGTTTAAGGAGAGAAATAGTGTTTTTTTACCAGATTTTATTATTGTAGAATTACCATACACAAATTCATGCACCTTTTTCTCATAGGAGAAAACAGAAACTATTAAACCCGACATGCTACGATCCTTACATACTCCTTTTGCCTCGTTCACATTCAAAAACGAATTTAGGTCATCAGTCCACCATGTAAGGATTGAAGTCAATTACAGAACTCAGATCTCAATTATAGATAACATAAACATTTACAACAAAGAAAGCTTTCAATTCCACGTTGGCTATAAAAAGTAGGTACCTAAATACATGGCTACTATAATGAGGGATATGCCAACCTGTCGGCTATATTTGCAGTCGGCAAGAAGATGTCAGCGGAATTCCCCGGGTGCTCCAACAATGGTAGTCATATGGAAAGTAGACTTATGGTCGGTTTCTGCCCGACATAAATCCCTGCTTGTGCCGGGTAACCATCGGAACGTTTGCACTTATGAATGGGGGTAATTTACATATTATTTATTTATAATCAATCTTTCTGATTACTGTAATGTATGAATCGGCTGCTTGTTATGTTATTCAATAATTTTTCAGTTCAAGATAATATAATTTAACTTAAAACAGAAAAATACATTTAGTTTGTGTCCGAAACAGCGGTTACGTTCGAGTATATTTTATAGTAAGACAACTAGTCGGTCTTGTCGCAGCCGACCACCCGACCAGTCGGCTTGTTATCGACCCATCCCTAGCTATTATATAGATTCTCAGTAAATAATTTTCAAGCTGTGTTTCTGTGAATCGTCGTGGTTGCCTGGTCGATAGCATGTGGAAGCCACATCACTACATTCATGAACAATTGAACATATGACGAAAATACCATGAACTATAATTTAATAGATTTTTGTTACGTTCGTTTTTATGAAACAAGTGACGTACAAGTCAAGAATAATGTAGATTTCAACTGGTGAAACAGTTTTCGAAATCGGTTTAGTGGTTGCAGGGATTACTTTCTACAAACAAACTTACAAACTTTATCTACATTAACTACTTTTTTATTGTTCGCAACCTGAGTGTGTAATGTAATAAATAACTTCGTGTATACTTACATAACTTAGGCATCCCCCGCACGGTATGGTTGGTTGGTACAATTTAGATCTTTAGTGCAGCATATCTTCTCCGACTATAAATGGTACCAGCTCAACTTTTTTTCTTCCTTCTTTGTATCTACACTATTCATCTATCATAATTTGGTCTTTCCAACTACAGTTTATCAATATTCATCATCGTCTCATCATCTTCCTGTCCTTGGTCAAAGCATCATTTACTCCTTTTACATTTATAATTATCATTTCTTACACAATCCATCTATATTTTCTTTGGCCTTCCTCTTCCTCTCCATCCATCAACATTCATATACATCACTCTCTTAGGTACATGAATGTCGTCCCTGCTTATCTATATTAATATATTATAAATTTATGTATTTCAGTTAAGTTATTTATTTTGAATAAAACTGAAATGCAATTTTATAATCTTCGAAGCAAATCTTAATAAGGACTAGATTTTTCATTACTACAATAAATTAAGATCATTAATTTATCTGTAGCCATTAAACAGACTTGTATAAGTCTGTAGAAATTACTTTCACATTAAATGGGGAGCCACAGAGGAACCAGAGCGTATATCCTATTTCACGCCAAATGCTTTCAGGGTGATGGTTATTCAGAAGTTTTTTTTGGACGACGAAAATGTATATTTTTTTTACGTGGTAAAATCATCGAATCAGTCCTCTCACCCATGGCAGAGCGGGAGGGACTGTCAGACTCTTACTGACTAAAATCCACGGTGTCCTACAATAGCCCTTAATATTCCGGGGACACGGTCATTCGTACAGTCCCGCGCCTAATGAAAATGTGATAAAAAAAATTAATTTCGTATCCGGAATTAGGAACTAACGTGTATAAATAATAAAAATATGTATTTATTTTTTGTTTAGCCCACACTGTCTCACTGCTGGGATAATGCCTCCAAGTTTTTCCACTTGTTCTTGTCCAACGCCACTTTGAACCAGCCCGCAAGGTATAGGTCCAAATTGTCTCACCACGTCTTTCTGGGTCGACCTCGGCGGCGACGACGTCTCGTATCTCCAGACACCCACTGTGTGGCGACTTTCGCCCAGCGGTCAATGTTCATGCGGCTGACGAAGAATATGTATGTAGGTTTTTTATTTAATTGAAAGGTTGGTATTCCATTTTTATAGCACGTGAATCGCTAGAAGGTTAATATGGTACAAAGTAATGTCGATTTAGAAGTTATAGAGGTTGTGTACTACGTTTTCAAGGATTTCGAAGAATCGGTGCTGTTAACGTGAAAGTCAAGAATTAATTGCGTTATTAAACTGTAACTTTTGGCGAACTTTTTCATATCGATTAGTGGAAAACAAAGTAAAAAGCATACGTGATCTATACATTGTATTGGCAATGGCAGTATAATAATACACACTTTTCTAGTTTAGTAACTGTTTCGAAAATAATTAACAAATTCTGCAGTCAATAATTTCAAAACACATAACGATCGAATACCTACCAATTATTCTAATTGGTATCTTCTAAGTTTGAATTCGAGTCCATCATTACGATACACAGACAAACTCCGAACAAACTCTACCCCACATGTAAAAGATCTCATTTGTTTCGGAGTTCGAAAACTTCGTAAAGTCGACAAACCACAGCAATGTAAGATATGCGAAGAGAGACGAGATTCCCCTGATAAACCTTGCTGAGTTAATCAGCCAGACTAACCAGTCAGAATTGTTCCTTTTTTTTTAGCGTGGTAAAATCTGGAAAGGTGAGGACCTGCGTCAGCGTCATAGGTCAGGACGCCGTGACGCCTATCCAGCCACTCCTTAAAGAAGGGTCTTACTTCCGAGATTGCGGCGTGCCCGGACCTCGGTCAAAATTGTTCCTTAGTAATTTTATCTATTAAGATTAAGATTATTGTACAGACGCCAGCATCCCCAACCTACCTCAATCTGTCAAA
Organism: Agrotis puta; assembly: GCA_943136025.2. Lineage (NCBI taxonomy): Eukaryota > Metazoa > Arthropoda > Insecta > Lepidoptera > Noctuidae > Agrotis > Agrotis puta. The sequence goes on along the minus strand of OW964186.2, from coordinate 8,114,105 downwards.
TTTTTTCAACCTTATCACAATACTGAAAGGTAATTATTCGATTGCTAAAATTTGACAAATTCGGTTAGCCTGGCAACGGTACAATGCTATTAAGCAGTACCTACATTTTAAGCACGCTACTTGTCAGTGTTAAACCTCTTAACTTTTCTTTCGTATAATTTAATCCTAGTCTTATTACCATAAACCATGGGCACAAATCCAAGCTACTGGGTAAAACCGAAAAATATGTAAAATAAAATCTAATAAAACTTTTCCTGACCAGGTAATTGAAACCATTGCTTGAAGACACTAGGAAACGCGTACCCATTTTAATGTAAAACGATGCTAACTAATTTATAATAGTTTAGCTTTGGCCTACTGTGGTATAAAACCTTATTGAGAGTAGACCTGTGACGGTAATATTAAGTAAAGTTGATTCGTTACATCGTTCAGCTTGCCCTCGGGATATATCGGTGTTCTTATACATTTACTAGACGATACGGTTAGTTAGGATAACGGAAGTGTTTATTACTTCCTTATACTGATCTTAATCTTACTGTTTTTATACGTTGTCGTTTCGAATGAAGAACATCTGGAGACTGAGATGTATTTGGCTGAGTTAAATTGGTATAAATACTATTCTTGGCACGGTAGGCACTGGTTCCCGCATCACCTACAGGTAGTTTGTCCAGGTATGTTTGTGTATGTGAGTTTATATGTTTATGACCGCACCTTTGGTATATTTTTTTTTTACGTGGTAAAATCATCTTATGTGTCCTCCCACCCAGGGTAAAGCGGGAGGAACTGTCAGACTCGTACTGACTAAAATCCAGGTGTCCTTCAATAGCCCTTTACGTACCGGGGTCACAGTAATTCGTGAGTCTCGTGACCACCTTTGGTATATGAGAAATTCATGACGTGGGTTAACGTTTAAAAAAACATGTGTTGTTTGCGAAGCAATAGGGTATTTTATAAATTTAAAAAAAATTAAAATCTGTTTAGTCCGTTAGTTAGAATATTCAAAAATAATGGATACGTATTTTTTTTTTAATCAATGAATATTAACAAAGATAAAACGCTTCCAAATTCGGGAGTGGGGGCTTGTGACGTCATAACATTTGTAAAATTATGCCGACCGAGTGACGTTTTGTGATTTTTAAAAGCGATGTATATTTTTTATCTATTTTAGTTTACGTTACAAAAGAAAAAATACGAGTCTATTTTTTCTATAATCCATATTTCGGACTAATAAATTTTTTAGAGTTAAAATTTCTGGCTATAACCATAACTTTATAATTATACTGAATGCACCAGCTAAATTAACGTTGTAGTAATAAGCTTAAACCTAGTAGCGCGACGACCGAAGCAAGAAATTCCGTAACGAAAATAAACCTAGCACTGTCACATCTGTCATGTCAACGTGAATGAATAAATTGAATGAATGAATTTTTCTTGACGTTTCACTTGATTGACGTGGCTCACCAAAGCTTAATTAGTAGGGTAACTTCCCATGGAGCAACGATGGGATAATATTCTCGTTAAACATTCGAGGTAGGCGATATAGTTTTCTTTTTTTCATAAATAAAATAAAAATAATTATAATTGCATGAGTTGATGAAAAATGCTATGCAATAGCTTTACCGCGGCAGTCCCCAAGTGCCACACGTATTTTTGTATTGTTCCAACAGTCCGTCAGAGAGGTAAGATCATAATATCTTAGGTTTAAAATATTCAAGCATTCAAATTACCTACGGTAAGTACAATAATATCTTACTGTTGCTCATACATCCCAAAAATAAAAAGCCGGGAACGATATAATCCGTTATAGCAAGCTTATTTAAGTTGTGACATCTCATCACAGAATAACAAATAGGAATGTTCAGTCTCCGTACGTTTTTAGATTACTTTTTGAACGCCTACATGCGTATTGGGATGTCCCTTCTGTGTTTTTGTGTACATATTTGTGCTAGTTTTACAACTAGTGGAAGTAATCATTGCGCAACAAACAATACGTTTGATTGCCTTTTGTTTTCATGGGAATTGCGTAAAAAAGTAATATGAGGCTGTTCAATAGCGGAAGTTTTAAGCTATTGAATAGCTTTTATCGCGGGCTTGGAGCGCGGCGACCGAATCAAGAAATTCCCTAACGAAAATAAACCTAACAAAAATAACCTAACACCCTGCATCGTCTAAAGTCGTTTCAGTTCGGCAGACTTCGGCAGAGAGCGGAAGGGACTGTCAGACTCGTACTGACTAAAATCCACGGTGTCGTCCAATAGCCCTTTACGATCCGGGGTCACGGTAATTCGTTAGTCCCGCGACCAGAAGGATATTTTTCTATCCCTGCTTTACATTACCTGGTTCGCTTAAAACACTTTTTTATAATATTTATTACCATTAAAGAAATATGCGTAACATATCAAAGATTTTGTCGGAACAATAAAACGAAAAATACGACTACATTGTAAGCAGTCGAATAAAAGTCTGTCTGTTAGTAAAGCATCTGGAGTACTTATCCAGAAGAGCGCAGGTTCGAGTCTCAGTCAAATTTTTCTAACCAAAAAGTCTTTATTCCAACTGTTATTGATACCTGATACCTCCTAGATTTATAGAATGTCTATTTGTAAACATCGTCTTCTATTCGAAGTCTAGGCAAGGCTAATATTATCGGCGCAGATGTTTTGTCCAATTCCAATATATGTACATATTGAATCCTTTACCATATTGAAAAGCTACGCCTAAATGACGTACTTAAGTAGAACCCGAGAGCTAGAACTGTGCCTAATGTAGGACCGACCAACTGTTTTTAGATCGTGCAATCAATCTCCTTGGCATCTGTCAGTAGCAGGATTTTTGAACTTAAATTAATTGTGTTAGAAAACGATGAGGATTTAGTATTTGAATAAGATTCACATTAAAGTTCGTCATGAAATTATAGGGTTGGAAATCAAACATAATATAATAAATAAATTCTAGCAACTTGCGTTCAAAATATTTTATTGAAGTAAATAAATATGTGTCCGTTGCTTCACGACTTTTCTTTACCCTTCGACGGCTTTTGTAAGGAGAGACGAGAAAAGTTTTGTGATTGCAAAATCTTGCATTTCAAACTCACATGCCGTTATAACAAGATATTTTTTTTTTTGTTGGTATTATCATCACCGTTGGTATATATAAAATTAGCGGAAGGGATTCTTACAGGACTAAAAATCCGGACTGGGGATCACTTTAGTTATTTTGCTAATAGAATTACGATAAAATTCATTTATTTATCAATAATTTATCTATTCTACTGCTTGTTTAACCTAGCTTTGACCCCGGAACGTAAAAGGCTATTGAAGAACACCATGGATTTTAGTCAGAACGAGTCTGACAGTCCCTCTGCCCTGGGTGGGAGGACTAATTTGATGATTTTACCACGCTAAAAAAAGGGGCGACGATAATATCAAGTAAAAATATTTTAAGCAGAATCTTCCTTTTAAAATATTTTTTTTTGATATTGAACGATCTCATCTCTGTGTTTGTTGAAAACTGTGAAAGAACAATATTCTATTTTATAACAAAGCATTATCACTATGTAATCACCCCATTCTGACATCATAATAATCATCATTAAACCCTGATTTACGACACTCACAGAATTACTCAACACGATCCAACATGACCGAATCTTGGCGACCAGCCATAATCACCAACATTGACAACCAGATTCACCAAGTAATACACTGGGATTTATAGAAAGTGCACTGTTTGCCTATAGTGATTGAGCTTAAATTGCTAGCGTATCGATCTATTGGTTCGGAGTGCCTGTTCTATAGTCTTCGGTTGGTAGGTCAAGATCATGCCTTGATTCACACGTTCTATTGTTTGTTGATGCTTTTATGTGGATATGAATTTGATAATTAAGCTATTTAATGCTAGATTGGTAACAAAACAAAGACTTATTTTAATTATAAACAAACTAAGTGGTTTAAAACTTTATACGCATTAGGGACTGTGTCTTGAATCGTAAACATTTTACACCGAAAGACGATTAGCAATGGACTTAAAAATTTAGATTTCTGGTGCATAGTACTCGCAATCGGCGTGCTTGTATGACCAGATGTATAAATGTGGCAAAAGAAGTATGCAAGGATCGTAGCAGGTGGCGCTCTGTAATTTCTGTCTAACCCCATGAGAAAAAGGGCAAGAGTTATGTATGTACGTATGTATTAAACTTTCGACCTCGCTGGCGGGGCTACGATAGCTTACTTGGTTAGGTATTTGGATTACTAATCCAGAAAGACACCGGTTCAATTCCTGCTTGTAGTAAAATTTTTCTTTTAGAAAGAATGTTTAAGTTGTTTTTATTTTAGATAGTAAAAAGAAAATTGACTGAAAATGTTTCCCTACCCTCCTCATACCCGGCGTATATCAGACTAGCTGAAGCCAGCGACTTCGCCCGTGTGTAATTCCGGAATAATCGGTATTATGTATATTATAACCTATTCGAAATTTAATCGAGATCCTTCAAGCCATTCTGACGTCATTCATACATCTATCTATCTAACCAAATATTGAAACTTTACAAAATAAATAAGATTCTTACGTTTTTCTTGTCATTTTTTGACGTAAAGTTTGTATAAGATCTTTTATCTTCGGTTAAATTGAAACGTTGTCTGCTATACAGAAAACGGTTCGGAAACGACAATAAATTGCAAAAAGGGACCTATTGCGAGACGAAATACTGTCTTTTGTACCTTTTCAAGGGTCCAGTTACGTAAGTATTGGGTAGAATGGGTAAAAGTAGTATATTTTAAGAACATTACCTACATAAATATGTAAAAAACATATGGGGTTTACTGGATATATCGTATTCTGTGGCGGTGACGCGAAGGTAAAAAAAAACGACGGGTTGCACTCTGGGAGTGCCGGCAGAAGTGAAAACTTGAATAGTAATAAACACATACGAACATTCGCGCAAGCGCTATGCGCCGTCTTACGAATTTTCGATCAGAACACGTGTCCTGACGCGAGTTTAACATTTTTTACCCATTCCAAAAAAAGTAAACAACGCCGCTAAAGAAGTCTTCACTTCAAAATATCTCCTACCAACATTTTTTCGGGGTTTGAAATCTATGAAGGAACGTGAAGCATTAGCGCAAGCATCGGGATAAACCTTTTCTAAAACCTATAAAACAAAAACGCGTCACCAGTACCAACTCACACTGGGTCCACGAGGTGGATTAGAGAGAAGCAGAAGTTTCATTGTCGAGAGTAGTATTCCTCTCATAGAAAAGAGGCCTACATCCCAGCAGTTGAGACATGAGCTGGTGGCCTAACGTCTTAAGGCGTGAGTAGTGCAGCTGTGGGAACGAGATGGCGCTAGACGACTTGTATAGCTCTGTCACTTTCCATCAGCGGAACCACTCACGCTTTAAGAAGTTTTGATAGGCCACCAGATTATACTTACCAGCCCACAAACGAGGAGTCCCTTAATAACGTGTCTTGCATGCCATGTCGATTTTTAATTACAGAAACTTATGATCGTTTTTGGGGCACTTTTTTGGCCCAGTTTTGGGCTGACTCAATAACGCTAATACATCGAAAAATACTAAATAAAAAATCTAGCCAATGTTTTTTTCAATTTCCTGGTTTTATTCTATTTAAAGACACAAAAAACATTTACAAACAAAAACGGATTAAAATAAATATAATGAGAAAGTTAAGAAGTTACAGGGTGTCCAAACATTCATCCACATCACTGTCAATGGCAAAAAGCTCACAAGCATTGCCACGTTGGATGGCAATGCTAAAAATAACTTGGTCATCTATAAATATCCCGAAGCCGAGTTTTCGATAATTGAAATGTCAATTGAGCTTTAAAGCTGAAATAAGCGCATCTGTGTCAACAGATAAGATTGGTAGACATCTGTTCTTCATAGATATCTGTTATTATTTATCGGTAGACGATTGTTATTTATCGATATTGGGGTTGGGTGTGTGTAGAAACATTTGGAAGAGGATAGGATAAAACCTTAAATTCTTCAAATACAGCCAACATGCCTTGTCAAAAGTTACCTTTTCACTTATTCAAGTTGTATGATGACGCCTTAGTTCATAGACTTTTAGATATATAATTTCACTAAATATAATTACAGTTTCATATTGGTTGATAAGAGAAAATAAACATGGTTATCATAACTGCAATCATTATCTACCTAGCCCTTTTTCCAACTATATTATTGGGGTCGGCTCGGAGAAGCTCACGGCTAAATAATTACAGCCGCACTGGCCGATTTTCCGGGTTAAGCCGCTCTTGCTGAGGTTGGTCTATGGATGGGTGATCATCTGTCATAGCGAGCTTCCTCCGTGCTTCGGAAAGCACATAAAGCCGTTGGTCCCAGCTGTCATTTGAAGATCTTTAACAGTCGTTACTAATGGTCAGACGCTCTAAAAGTCTGACAACCAAATATAGAAAAATATTTATATTTAACATAGAGCGACTGACTATCTGAACTCCACAACCAAGTAATTGAGTAATACGATACCCCATGGTACGACTAGTTGTCAGACTTTAGAACTTCTGACCAACAGTACCGACTGTCAAAGATCTACAAGACAGAAGGGACCAACGGATTGACGTGTTTTCCCTAGACACGGAAGAAACTCGCTATGATAAATGTTCACTCATCCACAGACCAAATTTGACAAGCACAGCTTAACCTTAAAGATCGAGCTCTTCCCTCAAAAGCAGTCTTCCCTCAAAAGCAGCACGAGTACTATAATAGGTTCATAGGTGGATGAATACCACATATAGTTAATACCAATTTTACGACTAATAACACATTCCATGTATTTTCAGTTGAAATAATACAAAATACCAGTAGGTACAGTCGAGGTAGGAGGATGTCACCAAAATATTCACGTAGACACACATAAATTACTTCGAAAAAGCAATAAATGGACAATAAATTTCATATTCAGGATTGGTGTCATCGGAATATTTTAAGGGCAACTCATTTGTATTAAAATTGTGACTTTTGAAGCAAGTCATATATGCAGCAGATACTGTATGAACTTTCAGCATACTTATTAACTGTTAATTCACTTGATTTTAAAATAACAAAGATTAATTTCAAAGAGTAAAAAAGCGTATATTATTTCGATTATTTTTCAATGTATCAAGTAAATAAAAATATGTAAAATTGCAGGAATAAAATGCAATTATGTTCATTAACTTCAGCACCTTTACTAGAAACTTTTCTAAGTTTTCAGCAGCTTTATTATGAAGCGTCTCTATTAATTTAGATTATTTTAATATGGAATTACTTATTATGCTTTCCCTAGAACTTGTCTTAAAATGGAAAATAATTATGAATCCTGGGAAGACTGCAGCTTCTGGAATGTAATCAACTCAAGGTCTCTCGCGTTTTGAAGCGAGCTAGGCAGACGTGTTTCTTCGAAATATAAGATCCAAGATGGAATTATGAACTTGAGTTGCCAACATCGCTTGCAGAATTAGCAAACATAAATGGCAGTAGGTTGGTCACGTTTTTTTGTAGACCAAGGGCTGATAAAGATATGAAGGAAACGAGAACTGGGTTATCGACCGCGAAACCCTTATAAGCCGATGCTAATCTTATGTGGGGGCTTCCAGTCTAACCAGTTGTGGCTGAAGCGGATACAAAGATAGCACGGAGCATTAGCATGCCTGACTTCCACGATTCAGTTAGTTCTGGGTAATTCTAGCAAGGCTGATTTTCATATTCAGAGTCAAAGATATACAAATGACAGTTAATCTACCTATCAGGTACAAAAGACATTAATGACTGAGTCAGACGGAGTGAGGATGTTAGAGGACAAGGTGTTTGATGGAAACATAATCATAGAATATTGAGCAGATGGAGTATTCATGCGATTGTTTTATTTTACCCATAAAACAATCAGGACACAAACAGGGCTGAGATAGAATGAAATGATAGAACCAAAGTCAAAAATTAAATAACATAACTGCAAACGCGTGAAAACTGCTTTGTCATATAAAAAGTCATATCTTAATCAACGTCAAAAAAAGTTCTAAGCTCTCCATTTCTGTGGAAAACCGTTGCCGATAGCCAACGGAGTGTGCGTAGTCATCTGTGACGTCTAACAAAAGCTGGTGTGACAATGGCGCTTCGGATCGTAAAAATTGACATATTTCTGTCCGTTCCGTACTGATGTGCGAGCTCTACGGTTTTTAGGATGTAGGTAGATATGTGTTGGAGTTTATGAATAAAATATATCATTATATATTTGATCTTTACCTGGTATTAGTGGTATTTAGTAAGAACACACTCGGTTTGATTACGATTCGATTCTCAAACGACACCCCGCGGTAAAAGGTTGAAAAGGAATCCTCATTACATCACATCTTATTTTATGAAAATGTGAACACCATGTCCCTTTTACTTATATAATTATTGTTTTTTTTTTAATTCTTTTTAGTCTTTTTAATTGTTCCCAATACATAGTATTCGGGCACGCCGCAATCGCGGCGGTAAGACCCCTCTTTGAGGAGTGGCTGGATAGGCGTCACGGCGTCCTTACCTTCCGCATGACGCAGGTCCTCACCGGACACGGAAGTTTCGGGAGGTTCCTGTGTCTGATAAGGAGGGAGGAAACGCCTGGGTGTCACCACTGCGAGGACCGTCCTGAGGACACGGTGGAGCATACGGTGCAGGACTGCCCCGCTTGGGCAGAGCACCGCCGTGTCCTCACGACGGCGATAGGCGGAGACCTCTCGCGCCCGGCATTGGTCGAGGCCATGCTGCGGGGCGAGACGGAGTGGGAAGCGGTCGCCTCCTTCTGCGAAGCAGTCATGCTCGCGAAGGAGGAGGCGTGCCGCGTGAGGGAGAGAACAGGGTCCTCCCTCCGACCCACCCGCAGTGGTAGACGCCCACGGCGACGGACGTCGCCAGACGATCTCCGGCCACCGTAGGCGCGGGCATGCGGGCAGCGAGTAATGGGCGACTCGCTGCCCGACCATGGACCATGCCCGGGTCGACGGCGCGTTGTGTTCCACGCGCGCCTCAAGGAGTGTCAGCAAACTGACGGGGCCTGTAGAGGGCCAGAGCCTGCCGGGGTCGCGGGTCTTACCCATCACCGTAACCCCGGTACGTAAAGGGCTCGTGAAGGACACCGTGGATTTTAGTCAGTACAAGTCTGACAGTCCCTCCCGCCCTGCCCTGGGTGGGAGGACTCATTTGATGATTTTACCAGGTAAAAAAATACATAGTATTGATTTAGACTTTCTGTGTACATCGCTTTCACATTTATTTAAAATTCGTGTAATCAATATTTTGTAAAAAAGTAACTAAGGAGTTTTTTGCCCATTATTCTCCAAACGAACCTTTCCTTGCGAATGGGTGTAGAACCAATCCCATCCCATCCTATTTCCTTTAATTTTAATATTCGATGTTCAAAAGTGCCTCTTCGATGGCCTAATTGAAATAAATGATTTAACTTTGACTTATATTGTTTATGATACACAAGCATCACACGGTACACTGCCACATAGTCCTATGCGCCGGCTCCGCTTCGGTCCAACGCGCTTCGGCTAAAAGACTCAGACAGCGGATACTGCGGTTGCTTCAGTGTGCCATTAGCAAAATCCAACTAGTACCGAGCTAAGTTTTCAATTTTATCAAACCTTTAAGGACGTCACAGAACTCATAAGTATTCCATTACTTTAGTTTTGATCGTAAAAGAAAAAAGCACAAGCCAATTTGCCCCTTAAGCGCTACAACTTAATAAACAAAACGACAACAGCTAGGCTGTCACTACCGTCCTACAAAGACTCACTCCGTACATATCTAAATGCCTCATCGTCTCATCGACTTTGTAAAATTCTTGAGACAAAATGGACAGACAGCGACAAATAAGAATTTTCATTACAAAATTCCTAGACTTTGAGACTTGACTCCGTTGTTTGGAAACGGTGTTACCTTCAAATATTTTCTCAAGTCAACTCAAAAATAAGTACACTGTATGATATTGTCATCGAGTTATTGAATATCTACCTTATTACTTTTATGTTAAGCAACTTATTTGCTTCACACAGGGTATAGGTTACAAAAGAGACATCGATGCGTAATATATTACCATGAATTTAATATTATGATTCAAAGTTCAAAAACGTTAAATATATTAAAAAAAATAGTTTCTCGTATTGGATATAAATGAAACCGCTGGATAGTTTTATACTTGTATTTCAAACGAAATAGGTTTATTACAAATTTTATTATTGAGTGGAACGATCAACGTCCTGCAAGAGCATGTATGAATGTAATAAAAAGTTATTGTGGGGTATATTGTTAAAAACAAAATGTTTCAACCCAAATCTTGTTATATAGAAAATTATCTTACAAGTGCACTAGAATTTTGTAATCCACAGTAACGACTAGGATGACGTTATTAAAAGTCATCCAAGTAAAGAATGGGTGAAAAATGCTCCTAAAATAAAAACTACTAAGCTAAACTGAATGAAATTTGTATGGGACCAAATAGCTGTTAGCCAAAAAGCTTGAATCCTTGGAGTAATCGGTGTACATACATAAAAAACCAACCGACCGAATTGAGTCAACCCTCCCTTGTAAAGTAGGCTAAAAAGTGTATTTTTTTGTATTTTGAGTGAACCGTGTTCTACCGAATCCTTACGATAAATTAAATAGGTAGTCCATTCGATTCAGTAGCAGATTTTCAACTAAACTTCATACTGTAGAAACTAGTTAAAATTAAATTGCTGAACTAGGCCTTAAGAACATCGACTAGTTTTTACACGATCACTTAAACTTGCTACCTGCTAAAAGTTTTTATCTTATTGCGAAGGTAAGCTTTTGCTAAGACCTAAATGTTTTTGGTCCGAGGCGATTTACTAAATCCTCCTACCTCAGCTGATCAGTAATTTTGCTGTGCGAGAGATTTTTAACGAAATTATATGACCAGCGGCCGTACAGAAAGAGACAGAGCTATACAAGTCGTCTAGCGCCACCTCGTTCACTCACTGGAACAAGCCTGGTTTTAAGACGTCATAATACGGCCCCTGTGTTATTACAATTTCTACGAAATAAAAAAATAAATGACTAGCGTTTACCAAAGGTTTCACACGCATGTTAGTCTAATATTGTTTTTCATCTAGATCGTTCTGCAGTGAACGAGTAACTTACATCCATCTATCCACTTTCGAATTTAAAATGTTAAGAAGTAAGATGAATATAGGAAGGAATATAGGAAAATACGCAAATAGAACGATTCGCATTGATAACAGTTAACGACAGTATCAGTCAACGACATCTTTTTACAACTCGAAAGCGCAATATGTTACGCTTTATTTACTACGGGTGATAAATTTATTTTTATGACTGTCTTATTTTCACAAGACAACTTAGGAGAAACTCCAACAGTGTCGGAATTTTCCCGGTATTTTTTTTTCATTCGTCGCCGTCAATAAACAGTTTTATTGGTATTTTGTGAGGACGACGTGAACGCTTTCGCCCATGAAAAATCTCCATTGGGTGAATGTACTCGTAGTTTTAAATTTAAAGTAACGATTTTAACTTCTGGTACACGGATTTCCACTTTTGTCTGTTAAAATAAAAAGGATTTGCCATTTTGTCAACCGACTTTTTTTGGCATTAAATAGCACGTGTCAGGTTGTTATGGCCAGTGGATGAGTTATTCGTTCTTTTATCCACAGGGTGAATTTTTCAACAGCGCGTGGATGGCAATATCCGAAACTATGAGGAATATCGAAAAACGTTGAAAGGTGTCTCGAGACCGGTTTTGGTGAAACCTGAAACGGTATCATTCGATTTTAGAAAAATCAATAATCCTGACCAGGAATGTATTATTACCCCATTTGATAGTGTTGCTAATAAGTATCAATTTCTGGGAAGTAATCATATACGGCAAACTCAAGGAAAATTCACCCTGTATAACTGTTCAAGTGTCTTAGACACTCATGTGACTAAGAGAGTGATAAGTAAGAATGTTGATGGATGGAGAGGAAGAGGAAAGCCAAAAAAAAGTTTGAGGGATTGTCTAAGGAATGATATGGAAGAAAAAGGAGTAAATGATACTGTGACGTCTGATAGAGGAGAATGGAAGAAAAACACGTGTTGCGCCGACCCCAAGTAAAATGGGATAAGGGCAGGAAGATGATGATAAATGTTAGGTGAAGAATCATCAAATCGACTGTGACTACGAACAGTATCGAAACTGCAAATCACGTACTTTACAGGAGAGCAATTTAAAGTTTTATTTTGCCATAGAACGCAGTTGCAGTTTCGATTTTGTTTGATGCAAAACTTGATGAAATATTTTTTTTTTCAAAAAATCTCTTTGCTTATCTGATAGTATTTTATTAGGACATTCAATTTCTGTAATAAAACAAATATGGCGATTTTGCAGTTTCGATAGTGTTCGTAGTTACAGTCGAAATGAGTCTTGAGCTCTGGGTGGCGAGGAAGGAACTGTCAGATTTGAATGAAGAAATAGAAAGAAAGAAAATACTACTCTGTTTCTTCAGTTTCCCTTGCAATCGAGTTCAGCGGTAACGTCATAAGACATAACCGCAACCCATACATTCGGAACCTGAGATGTTTGTTGCATCTCACCACTCATGCACCCTGCATGCATTCTATCGTACGTCTTTTATATTTTTTTTTTTACAGTAATTTGAAAACCGCAAAAACTAAATCAAAATAATCAAACGAAACCATACAAAAAATATTGTTAGAATATCAAGTCGACAAACAAAACCAGCCAATCAGAGGCCTTAATAACATCACAAAACATTTGCATTTTATTGAAATACACTGACATTTGCGTCACAAAAGAAATCGATAGCCAATTATACTAACATAAGCGAAATGAAACCGCCACAGTGTTTTCATATATTCTTAGAACAAAATAAATAATTGTATCTTTCTTTAATGTTATATGTATGGACTTCACTTGTATGGTCGAAATGCCAACTGCATGGCGATAAAGATTTTTAATAAGTTTCCATTACATATTAGACAGTTGCTTCTAAATTTTATATATGTAACATTTTCTTGGCTTCTGGACATGTCAGATTTAATAATTTTCCACTAATAATATAAATTGTTAAAAAATATAATAGTCTTGTAAATGTATAATTATTATTGTCTAATTTAAATTAATTATAGTCTATTAAGCCTTATGATTGTACAATTGTAATATCTCTTCACCGGCAAATGTAGTATATGTGCACTAATATATGTTATAACATCTTTGTGTAGCTACCATATACTCAGAAATAAATGATATTCTATTGTATTCTAATAAAATATTCTAGAGTAAAGATTTACCTCAAGATCTTGGAATTACATTAGCCAAATGATAAAGAAAATCTGGCATGTAATACTATTAGTAAATTTAAATAAAGGAGATATTTACGAATAACAGAACCCTGAATTGGGTTTACTCCTTAATTTTATGTATGGGTTCATAAATGTTTTTCGTAGGCTCGTAGCGAAGTTGCGTAGGCCTGCGTAGGCGTGCTACGAAGCCGCTACGACGTCAGGCATGGTAAGTAGTTGAATGAATTGGTTTTGCGTGGGCGCAATCATACTAAGTTATTTTAAAGTATTACTTTGTTTAACAAACTGAGCCCATAATAGATCATGAATGAAACTCATTCACAGACCTTTAAATGTCAGATGTTCGAATTGTTAGAAAAAGTAAAGTTTCAAAGTTCGGTTTTCTATACCTACTATATAATAAATCTGTAGAAGGGTCAATTCTGTACATTGAAAATATTGAAAAACTAAATAGCGGGGGGTGTTGCTGGATCGATACCAAATCCAAATATATGATTAAAAAAATTTTTGTCTGTCTGTCTGTCTGTCTGTCTGTTTGTGCAGGCATCACGTGAAAACTAACGGTTCGATTTCGATGAAACTTGGTATAATTATTCCTTATTATCCTGGGCATAACATAGGATACTTTTTAACCGACTTCAAAATAAGGAGGTTATCAATTCGACTGTATTTTTTTAATTTTGTTACCGCGTAACGACCGACTGGGTGAACCGATTTTCATGATTCTTTTTTTGTTTGAAAGCTGGTGCTTTCCGTGTCGTCCCATTGTCACCAAATCAGGATCTGATGATTGGATCTTGGAGAGATCGAGGGCAACCCTCAAATTTTATATGCTCACCCATCGTTTTTCGTAAATCTTATGAAGTAATTTAAGTACTTGCGTATGGTAATCATGATATTATGTAGCTGAGCTGATGATGGAAGGTACAACTTCTTAACAGTAGTTTGTTACCGCATAACGACCGACTTCGTGAACCGATTTTCATGATTCTTTTTTTGTTTGAAAGCTGGTGCTTCCCGTGTGGTCCCATTGTCACCAAATCAGGATCTGATGATTGGATCTTGGAGAAATCGAGGGCAACCCTCAAATTTTATAGGCCCACGCATCGTTTTTCGTAAATCTTATGAAGTAATTCAAGTACTTGCGTATGGTAATCATCATCTTATGTAGCTGAGCTGATGATGGAAGGTACAACTCCTTAACAGTAAGGATTAGGCATCGACTGATTCATTGTTCGCATATCTCCGGAACTACACATCCGTTTTAAATAATTCTTTTTTTTGTGTTAAGTATCGTTCCACTTAGGGAATACTCAAAGTTTCATCAAAATCGGCTCAGTAGTTTTTGAGATAGGGAATTTTATTAGCTTATTGTGTACATGAGGGATGTTATTACCAGTGCTACGGATTATATTATATGTATTTGGCAAGAATTTGGGTTGAATATTTAAACTAAAAAGAGAAAAATAAAAAACTTTTTCAAAAAAAAAAAATGTAACCGCCTTCAAAAAGAACCACAAAAAAGGGTAAAATAATGTTATCCTGGAAAAATACGTAGAAAAAAAATCTTATTATTCAGTTTTATTCATAGACGTTGTTCTGTAGAACCGCGAACACACGTTGCATTACCCGCAGTGGATTCAGCGCCGTAATATTTATAAGATTTCATTGTCAGAGTTACTCAAAATGGAGAAATAAACCATCCACGCGAAGACCGACATCCGCGCGGACGGAGTCGCGGGCGGAAGCTAGTAGTAGAATATAAATTGAATTGTAGAAATCTGATGATACGAAAATAGCTCGTTGTTTCTGAACAAAATAGTATGATACTAGTAACTAGTTTAAGGTTTACTGAAGGAAAGACACGATACTCGTATAAATGAATATCTGAAAAAGTAACTTTAAAGAAGCTAACATTTAAAGAAGCCATTTTGTCCTACTGCAGGCAAAGGTCTCCCATCGTTCCCAATTATCCAAAACTATTATTAGAATCTCTTAATTAGATTTAAACTAAAGCCAGTACATTAATCACGCTAGAAAACCTGCTTCGAAATAATAAAAAACGCATTCAAATCGGTTCATCCGTTTAAGAGCTACAGTACCATAAACAGATAAACAGACACACATATAGCTCTCAAACGTATTGCACACTTATTTTTGTGCGGGGAGTTATAAAATCGAGTAAGTCCCGCCACCTCGGTCGACTACATCACCTAACGTTGAATAAAAACTCCTTCACAAATAAAACAACATTTATGTTAAAACAACACCGCAACAACTATGCATATAGAGAAGATGCGTAGTCCTGAAGTAGCACACCGTAATCATATAAAGGTAGTGCCCATAAAAAGGGCAAACAACATTTGCGAGGGACCACAGTATACTCGTAAACGCGGTTCTTGTCAAAGGTTTGTGTTACGGTTTCATTGACCGCTAAATCGTAGGAGCTCTTGTAATTACAACTATGTATCAGCAGCATCAGCTACGCAGACTACATGGTGCTGCTGAGATGAGAGCGTCTGTGGCCTCAGAAACCTTTAAGCCATTTAATTATAAGTTAATTTAATCTATCTACACATATAATAAATCTGTAGAAGGGTCAATTCTGTACATTGAAAATATTGAAAAAATAAATAGCGGGGTGTGTTGCTGGATCGATACCAAACCCAAATATGTGATTAAAAATTTTTTTGTCTGTCTGTCTGTCTGTCTGTCTGTATATGCAGGCATCACGTGAAAACTAACGGTTCGATTTCGATGAAACTTGGTATAATTATTCCTTATTATCCTGGGCATAACATAGGATACTTTTTATCCTGGAAAAATACGTAGAAAAAAAATCTTATTTTTCAATTTTATTCTTAGACGTTGTTCTGTAGGACCGCGAACACACGTTGCATTACCCGCAGTGGATTCAGCGCCGTAATATTTATAAGATGTCATTGTCAGAGTTACTCAAAATGGGGAAATAAACCATCCACGCGAAGACCGACATCCGCGCGGACGGAGTCGCGGGCGGAAGCTAGTACTACATAAAATGGTGGAAATGTGTTTCTGTGGAGAAAGGACCACCCCCTTTCTCCACAGAAACGCTGGCGCCTGTTTTCTGATGATGAAATGATGAAAGCAATGATTTTTTAAATGATAATAAATATTAATTTCTTCTTTGTCCCTATGTTTTCTTTTTGTGATGTGAAAAAATGCTCAAAATTGCTAAAAACTGCGAAGCCGCCTGCCTGTAAAGTCCGCTGTCAACATATGTAGGTGGAGATGTGCTTTGACAACTTTTAATAAAAAAAGAAAAACATAGGGACATATTATATATCCTACTTACATTATAAAACATTTTATAAATCAGTCCAATAGTGAAGGAGGACATAGGCGAGTCAAACCTCAAAAGATGACTTTTAATGAAGCTATTTAAACAGATTTGCTTTTGTCGTTATCACGCCAATTTGCTGACAAGCGCTTGCAGAACCGACAGCGATAGTTTCCTCAATTGCCTAATCAAAAGTATCTCCACCTGCATTTTCTCTTTTCGCCTACTAATTTGGTTCAGAGATAGAGAAAGATAATATACTCGTTCATATCATTAGTCAGGAATATCACATAGAAGACCTTATATTGCCTTGTATTTCGCTGCTGGCTCATAAATGTCTCAAGTACTATGTTGTCTCAGTTAGTGCAATGTCGATGCCCTATGAATGAAGATAGAAAAATGCACTTTGCATTTATTTAGATATTAATATTGTGGGTGGATGCACTGTTCAGTATTCTGTTATTGTTGTGAACTCAATTGTAGCTCGAGGACCTAACTTAACGAGTTTTTCAATTCTAAGCAGCTCTTTTTTGTGTAGAAAGAAATCTGATCAGAAATCTGATACAATTATGTGAAGAATCTTAGAAAATAAATAATAAAAGGATTTTAGTAAGTGACGTTCTATTGTTTTTGTCTACCCACCGAAAAGAGGCGTGAGTTTATGTATGTAGGAAGGAAAACATAGTTTACATAATTTCTTAGTAAAAACATACTTTGGTTATAAGCTTGCTTTTCAAACACACTATTCAATATCATATTATTAGGAGTTAAAATGGGATATTCACCGTTGTTATTCATGAATTAAAAACCTTTAAACCTTAAAATTTCGGCATCGTCATAATGAAACTAGCAGAAACAGCGTAGTTAGTCTATTTGGCATTGAACTCACATAAATACATACAAAACAAATGTATGCGCATATCGAACCGTCGCGTAACAGAGCGGGATACAGAAGCAAATCAACGCTTCACATTACAAATTGTAAAAAATACAAACAACAACCGTAAACAAGGTTATAAACATTCTAGAACGTGCTGGAAATAACTGACAACCGAGATGAACATGCAAATACTGCATTCATTGTTATAGTATAAGTAAGATTCACACGCAAATTCCGTACAATATTTGACACTACTTGTTTTTAATTTAGTAGTTTTTGTAAATATTTTACTTTTAATTTCAGTTTTTAAATGTAGTAAACATATATAGGTATTTTTTGTCTGTATTTAAAGAAATCTTTTTGCTCACTTGTTTAGTTTATTCATTTAACATTCATTGATTATTATTACATTTTAAATATTAAAAAAAAAAAAACAATATAAAACATTTATTAATATTAAAATAGAGGTCCAGGCGTATGGGTTCGCTCACTTGTTATTATTACGATCAAAGAAAAACGCCGAAATAACATGTTTCTTGTATTTTTTTCTGACTAGGACACTAAACCGTGTATTTTAGTCAGTACGAGTCTGACAGACTCATTTGGTGATTTTACCATGTTAAAAAAAAAACTACGACACAAAAAATTAAGTAACAACCCATTTTAATACACATCGATTATTTCAAAAGATGTGCAAAAGATACAACCCGGGTTAGGTTGCGACGTGTAGGGTTCGTTAGGCACCTCTCAGATCATCATCTGTATATAATTTTAATTGGAAACAACTCAATACCAATTTAACAGCAACCATCCTCTAGCGCAAGAGGACAATCGTTTTTGGATATTGAGCCTTAAAAAACAAACAAATAAACAACACAATTCAAATGCAAATTCGAGTACAATAACCCGAATATTCATATTACTGAATAATCGCTATTTCTATATTGAACCCTTTACATTCGCTATGATTTGACGGCAGCCATCGCACGTATATCAAAACTGTGTGCGATAACCGAGAAATAGAAAAGAAAATCTTATTACGTCGTGATAATAATATTATATTGATGGAGCCTGTATTATTATGTTTCATTGTACGTTTAGATTAATGGAGAAATAAGTTGAGCAAATAATAATATTACATAGAGAATTTTAGGATGGTTGACCGGGACTATACCTATGTCTAGTACCCATAACACAAGCTCTGCTTAGCTTGGGACTAAATGGCGTTGTGTGATAGTTGTGGAATATTTATTTCTTTATTATTATTTATTATTTATCTATAATAATCTTATAAAGCTGCAGAGTTTGTCTGTTTGTTTGGTTGAACGCGCTCTCATCTCAGAAGTACTGGTTCAAATAGATTTTTTGATGTTACAGAAAAGAGTGGAATTCTCTGGCGTGATCTGTGTTTTCTGTCAGCTATAACCTTAGCGTCTTCAAGTCAAGAGTGAATAGGTTACTTCTAGGCAAGCGTGCTTCACCGTCGACGACATCATCGCTTACCATCAGACGATATAATAGTAAACGTATCGTTAATTAAAAGCCACTGCGTCAAACATGCCGTCAAGACTGTCTTAACGGGAAGGAACAGGGTTATAGTTTTTAATCAGTACGAGTCCAACAGTCTCTTCCGATGATCGAACGATGACCCACCCTCTAAAAAGTAAAACTAAAATCGATTATTGTCAAATGCTGGAGTGTTGTGAGCACAGCACAAGTCTTAAGCACATCACTAGTTCTTAGGTACTCGTACATCACTGTCAAGCTGGCGTCATTGAACTGCTCTATGTCTTAAACGTCTAACTCTGCATATATATCAATAAATCTGTTCAACAGTGCTCCACGTGTTTTATTCAAAATACTCATAAACTCAAGATCAATACATGGAGTACTCTGTATATAATACGAGATGAATTCATTCAGTACAGTTACATTCAAGAGGATCTGTAGTGAATTAATTGCGAGACTGTTTCGCAACCAGCCTTCCGATATATGTGAGTGATTGAAAGAATACATATTTTTTGTACCGTAGCGACCACTTACAATGACTCCGACTCGAAAACTTGCTGTCATTGTGTTCTGATGAAAAGATCACGATTGTTATGAAAAAAGTCCATTTGTTTTTTTTTTTAGTGGGATTTCGCTGGTAAACCTAAAGGAGGTTGTGTGCTGCGTAACCAGGCTATTCTGTGGTGCCTTGAATGTAAGGTCTCCAGGCAGGGACAATAAAAGTCAGTCTACTGACTTATCATATCGAATAGCAGTTAAGGACAGGTGGTATATGTTTCTAATTGAATTCTTTCACCAGTTATGTTATAAGACAATAATTGTCTTCAACCTAGACGCGGCCCTTTTATTCTTCAATTATTCTTCAACCGGATACAGATCCAGATTTTGTAGCTACTACTGTGAATTTCCTAGTGGTAAAACTCAATGACATTTTGATCTAACCTGGAAATTGAACACGGGACATCATATTCAGCAGTCGTGCTTGCAACTACGAGACCAAATGACGACATTAAACATATGCCCCTTAAACATTAAAAAACAAGCCCATAATATGGGCACTCACTGCTGGACTGGCTTGAACATAAACTCTATAACTTACTAAAGAAAAGCCAACGTTTTCGACAAAACTAAGTCGATACCAATACAAAAGAATGTAACAAACCACTATCTTGCCAAAATAATTTCGGAAACCACTTTCTTATTCAGAATGTCACGCCATTTGTCCAAATAGGTTTAGACCTTTTGTAACTAAATGGTAAATCCAAACAAACCTTTCGTACAGAAAGATAAAAAAAAATGATTGTTTGGCACGCCTGACTTGAATGTTTAATTTAAATATAAACTCAGTCACTATTAACCATGTTCAAAGTTCATTTTCTGATTTTTGCGAAGTTATCATGAGTTTTTTTCATCCGATTTGTATCAACTTGAACTTTGAAATTGTGCCTACTTCATGACACTATTGCTCACCAAATGCTACAATGGACGGGATAAGTCGCATCCCGCAGACTTTACGGCACAATTCTCCACAAAATGGGTGCCGGAGGATGAATGACGGGGCTAGGACCGGCCCAGAAAGTGAGGCCGAAGTGCAGAACAGAGCTCTTAGAAGGAATTGGAAGAAGCCTTCGCCTAGAAGTAGATAAGTAACAGCTAAATTAAAAGAAAGAATGAAGGCATACAGGGTCCTCCGGGACTTTGACCTCCCGAAAAATTACTCTCCCACATTTTAAATTAAGACAAGAGACAAGACAAGACAAGACATTTATTTCTAGAAACATGAGTATTCATACAAGGCATCATGTTCGGCTTTTAAGGCATACAAAAATAAATAAATAAATATTCCACAACTATCACACAACGCCATCTAGTCCCAAGCTAAGCAGAGCTTGAATAAACATTTAAAAAATTAAGTAGGCAAAAACACTTAAATTAATTTTAATGTGTGCTTTCCAAATTAATTTTTAACTAACTAATAAACTTTTTAGCATTGACCTCTTCAATTATTTTGTCATTATATTGGAATTTAACATCAGATAAAGTTGGTAAGCTTTAATGTTATTGTAAAAATAAAACTGAACTCACGTTTTTGAATAATATAGGCAAGAAATTATTCTGTCTTAATATTTTCTTAAAACTTATTAGCCTAGAGAATACTTAACCCTCTCATTAAGAGAGTAATGACTAAAATAAATTCTCCGCGGCTCCCTAATATAGTATTTAACATTAATATTCTACAGGGACAAAGCCTTACGATAATACAAGTAATTTAGAACGTCGAACTTGCCTCATAAGTAATGGAAATTATCTCATTTGACATTGTCTCCATTTTACTGAAGATAGGCTCTATTATAAGTTATCTTGGCATTTGAAAACTCTTTTTAAGTCAGTACAAGTATCTTTAAATTGGAGGGGCCAATTTATATCTGATTTCAGAAAGAGGTGCCAAAATAATTTAGATGCCATTAAAGTGCAAGTCACGGGAATGTTAAGTAGTAACCGCGGCCCAGGAGGTCAAAGGACAACTGAAGGGTTATTTAAAACAGTCAAATCTGCCTGTCCTTTCCGCTCCACCCAAAGCGAGAGGATTTATTTGATGATTTTCCGAGCTATTCATCCCACCCGTAACGAAATAACATGAAAGAATACGAAATTATCGTTTTTCTCGATCATACTTCAAATGCCCTTTGCGTTTGAAGTGCGATCGAGATAATATAATATACATAGTTCACACCATTAACACCATTAAATTACAAAATATGCATATTTAACGGCATACTAATTAAAAAACATAACCCTCCTTCTGGCGCAGTCGGGTAATAAGTTATTAAGATCTGATTCGGTTTAAGCTTGTAATGTAAAAATATATTTTCAATTCTTTCAACTACAGAATTCTACATTTTGATTTTAAAATTGATACCACAAATGTGCAAAGCCATAGCAAGTATAAGCCGATATCGGATAATCCACGACTACCTAGTAACATAAATCAAATCAGACCATTCCCACATAACGTAAAAAAATAAAAGCATATTTGATTGTATTTAAAATTCGATTAAGAAACAACAGTTGTCGCGAAACGGCAATAAAACTACACATTCCAGAAACACATTCTTGATGACATTTGCCCATTAAATGAAATAAGTGGAAAAAGAGCAATTCCATGTACATACTAGCCGATTGAAGTGAACATGCTAGATGCCAATAACGATTGGTCATAGCTCTAAGTATAGTCCCGATGGAGAGAACTGAGCTATTAGCAAACACTATTGATTGTTGACCTGATCGCCACAATGCATCACGTTTTTATTCGATATTAGCTCATGTATGCTTGATGATACAAGAGAGGAGAGCAGCTCGTGGCTAAATAAATACAGCCGCACAGGCCGATCTTCCGCGTTACGCCGCGCTTGCCGAGGTTGGCCTGTGGATGGGTGACCATCTGTCATAGCGAGTTTTCACGTCATTTGTAGATCTTTGATAGTAGTTACTGTTAGTCAGAAGCTCTAAAGTCTGACAACCAGTCTTACCATGGGGTATCGTATTATCCAGTTACTAGGTTGTGGAGGGCCGACAGGCAGTCGCTCCATGTAAAATACTGATATCCAGCTGCATCTGGTTTGACTGGAAGCCGACCCCAATATAGTTGATGATGCTCGATGATGCAAGGTTAGTTTTCAGCATCAATAAATTGGAAATCTATTTAATACATTAGATTAGAGGAATGAAAAATATTGGACACATGTTTTTTTTATCAATTTGTGGAAATTTACTAAGTTCATACTCATTGAACACTCAGTGGGAGCGAATTGTGAATTTTAAAACCGTCGTGTCTTCGTCAATTTTTAATCACAAAAGAAAAAATACAGTTCTAATATTTTTTGATAATCAACCAAACTGACATATTATTATTTTTTTTTTAGTATACGAGCCTATTGTAGGGCGGACCCGTACTCCACCTAGTTTCTCCACCTAGGTGGAGCAAGGAGACTATCGATTTTGATTAGTTAAAGTTCCATTATTTTAAAACAAACTTTAACTTTTTATAATATTCCTAACAGATTTACGTAGCACGTTCGTGCGAGTCCGATGAATAAAGAATGCGTAGTTTCGTTATTATAGTCTTTCAGTTATTCCAAGTATTATGACGCATGCAATGATTTAATTATAAACGTTACTAAGTACATAATTTCTGTAATTATGAACTGAGTTAATAATAAGCTACAGGTGTGTTCTGACATTTAACAATATATCAAATGTAAACTAGATTTTGGACACGCAAAGAATGTTTAAACAAATGTATGTATATATTATTTGGTTATTCCAATTGTACTTTTTTTTTTTTTTTGCGTGGTAAAATCATCAAATGAGTCCTCCCACCCAGGGCAGGGCGGGAGGGACTGTCAGACTTGTACTGACTAAAATCCACGGTGTCCTTCACGAGCCCTTTACGTACCGGGGTTACGGTGATGGGTAAGACCCGCGACCCCGGCAGGCTCTGGCCCTCTACAGGCCCCGTCAGTTTGCTGACACTCCTTGAGGCGCGCGTGGAACACAACGCGCCGTCGACCCGGGCATGGTCCATGGTCGGGCAGCGAGTCGCCCATTACTCGCTGCCCGCATGCCCGCGCCTACGGTGGCCGGAGTCTACCACTGCGGGTGGGTCGGAGGGAGGACACTGTTCTCTCCCTCACGCGGCACGCCTCCTCCTTCGCGAGCATGACTGCTTCGCAGAAGGAGGCGACCGCTTCCCACTCCGTCTCGCCCCGCAGCATGGCCTCGACCAATGCCGGGAGCGAGAGGTCTCCGCCTATCGCCGTCGTGAGGACACGGCGGTGCTCTGCCCAAGCGGGGCAGTCCTGCACCGTATGCTCCACCGTGTGTTCAAATTGTACTAACCAAAAACTACGTGTTTGAGTTGTTGGGGGTTGAAACACTAGAGCCATGGTCCGAGTGCTCACAAAGTTTATAATCATATAAGCTAGGTGATTAGTCGACTCTTTATGTGACCAGAGGGCTGGCCTATTCCTAGGCCAAACAATCAGAATTGCCATACAACGTAGCAATGCTGCCAGCGTATTGGGCACGTATTCTTTGACGCCCTTTAAATGTTTTTATCCTTTTTTGGTCATATTCTTATCACTATTAAGTTGTACTTATGTTAAAAACAGTTGAAAATGATTTTTTAAGAGAAATCCATTAAATTTCTTAGAATTTTAGTAACATTTCTAGATTTATTTTAACAAAAAAGGGAGTGAGTGAGTAAGTGGCGAATTGTGAGTGTACTATTTAGGTACACCTCTGTGTTAACCCTTATATAATAATGGTGTGGTGATATATGTGGTGGAGATGAACATGTGGTGTCAGATATAATGAGTAGTCTGGTAATATATATCGTTATTAGCGATAAGACCGCACCGTCAAACTCTGAATATTATGGTTTCGTAAATGAGCTTCGTTAAAATGTTGCGGAAATCCGCGGCTTCCCTTGTAGTAATACCGTGGGATCGTTTTATATGTAGCACACTAGCATTATACCTTTTTCTATCTAAATCTAACTCCATGTACTCTTTCTTTAAATAAACTTTAAATATGCCTAGCTTTATTCATCTCCACCTGCGTAATTCTCAGTAAAAATGTATGGAAACTTTCTAAGTGTCAAAATTGCGACACTGGTTATTTCATTCACAGCTACAAATATAATGAACTTTAATCCTATAACATAAAGAACATAATACACTGTAAAACCTTTGAGAGGATTAAAGGCTTAGCAGCGCCCGCCCGTATTTGGCTGTCTCCGAAAAAGAAAGGGTTGTGTTGCTGTTTAACTTTTTTTTATTTTCTATTTTGGCAAATTTTAATCCTAATGACAGTTTTGCTGTCTCATGTCACTGTATTAGCGGCTTCCTGTTCCTTTTGATAAACAATTATCTATGCAAATACTTTTTCAATAAATAGATTATAAAGACTCATCATCATCAGCCCGAAAACGTCCACTGCTGAACATAGGCCTTCCCTTAGACCGCTACGCCTAATGAAATTAGCCACTTGCATCCATCGTTTTCCCGCGACTCTCACGATGTCTTTTGTCACTATTTCAAAGATTCATTGCTTCATACCTGTTTTTCTATTGACAAAAAGGGCTTGTACTGCACATGAAGTGTTTTGTGTGAAGTGTTCGATTCCTAGATCAAGAAAACTGTGTTTGAGCTCCTCCTTTAGTATTATTTCAATGCGGAGTCAGGACCTGGTAGCTTACCATGACTTCTTAAAGCGTGAGTGGTTCCGCTCAGGAAACGAGATAGAACTAGACGACTTGTATAACTCTGTTTCTTTCCCACAGCCTAACTACTCACGCTTGGTAGGCCACTAACTAAATAGTAATAGGCTCGCCCTCTATTATTAAGGACTTAAACATTACTGAACGTACACTAGGTTGTGAAGGTACCAAACTTTTCGAGATTAGCAGGCGTTTATATTTTATCTAATTTGAGAATGATAATATAATAGAAAATGTAACTGTGTCTAAAATGAACAATTCTATTATGTTATTCTGTGATATGATCATACATTTAAGTAATATATCTTCATCATCATCAGCCCAAAATGATTCCACTTTCGGGGTACAGGCGTCCTCTCTGAGAGAGGGAGTGGGCCACAATCCAACACTCGGGCCCAGTGTAGGTTGCTGGATGTCACATATCTTCGAATTTTTGGGTCTAGGTTCGGCCGGTTCCCTCACGATTTTTTCCTTCACCGTTTTGAAAGCAGTGGTGATGAAATAAATTACACAAAGAAACGCACTTGGTTGGTTTCAAACCAACGATCTACAACAAGTCAGGGCCGATATAACGGGGCCACCGCTTTATTTCAAATCGCTATTAAACTTTTAAAATACAGTCAACTTTAATAGGTCAATTTATTTAATAATCTCAAACTTTCAACTTACAAATTGTTAACGGAAAACGATCGATAATAAATCACAACTTTAACTGTTTAAAGTTACTTTAGAAATAATTAATATTGTATTATAAAACTAATTGCCTCGCTGGGCCTCGCATGTTTGTAGTAAAGGAAAAACACCAAGTTCTAAAACAAACTCAAAGAAAAGTAACTTTTCATTTGGAATTCGGTTGTTTTTTGTTTCATATGCTTGTTTACCACCAACTTTCAGGATTTTCTACTATATTTAAGATTTAAACTCACATACACAAACACCCAGACACACCACAATTACTTGTGGTCCAGGTAAGATACGATTAAAAATATACATTACAAACAATGGTAATGGACCAACCACTGTTTTTTTTAAATTCATTGAGGTTATATTCTATCATTTAATATGATAGCTCAATTTTCATAAATGACAGATGAGGAAAGTTGATCGAAAATATTTGAGATCATTTTTTGTAAATTAACATTATCGGTCCGCGATTTAGTTAGACAACCTACGAGTATCGTCAAAAATTAAGCCTTTGTCAAACAGACAGGCGTTGCGAATGCGAAGCGTGACTTTTTTATTTGTAATGTATGGAATTGTTTGAATCCAGTCACATAGAAAAGCCAAAGCGATCCGATAGCGTGACCGAACTATCGGATTGACGTCTCGTATCGGTTCGTTATCGCTTCGGAATCGCCTGTCTGTTTAACAAAAGCTTTAGCGTCTAGAGTATCTAGCGTATAATATGTACCATTATCAAATAACATATGAGGGTATAACATGTCTTCTACCGGATCTCGTAAAATTGTAGACCATAAAAATATTTTGTTCCGTTCGACGAACCCGCAACTCGCAGCTCAACAGTCAATCACTCAGCCACTGCACTAACCGTGCCGTCTAATCTATCTATCTTCTATACTATAATAAATCTGTAGAATGGTCAATTCTGTACATTGAAAATATTGAAAAAATAATTAGCGGGGGGTGTTGCTGGATCGATACCAAACCCAAATATTTGATTAAAAAAAATTTTGTCTGTCTGTCTGTCTGTCTGTCTGTCTGTCTGTCTGTTTGTGCAGGCATCACGTGAAAACTAACGGTTCGATTTCGATGAAACTTGGTATAATTATTCCTTATTATCCTGGGCATAACATAGGATACTATTTATCCTGGAAAAATACTTAGAAAAAAAAACTTATTTTTCAGTTTTATTCATAGACGTTGTTCTGTAGAACCGCGAACACACGTTGCATTACCCGCAGTGGATTCAGCGCCGTAATATTTATAAGATGTCATTGTCTGAGTTACTCAAAATGGGGAAATAAACCATCCACGCGAAGACCGACATCCGCGCGGACGGAGTCGCGGGCGGAAGCTAGTAAAGAATAAGTACAAAATAATATCTTCTTCACATAAAGATATCTTGCAACCGAGCCAATAAGTTGATAAAATTCAATTGTACGTAACTACTTCTGGTGTATCGCGGTGTGTCTGCGCCATTACTAAATAGCTACTAGTAGCCAGTGCTAGTGGTAAGTTGTTGCAGCCAGTACTAGTGGCAAGTTGTTGCAGCTCGCCTCCCAGGAGAGCTTCTCATTGCTGCTGGTTTATGGCCACGAGGGAGGCGGATAGTAAAGTGGCTTAGCTTATTTATTTATTTATTTTAGAATGGGGATGGAAAGTAAAATGTTGAAGATATTCTTTAAGTTTGCGAGCTGGTGCAGTTTTATTAAAAATTGAATAATGCGGATAAGTTCAAATAATTTGATGTTTTCTTTAGGAAACTTTTGACAAAAATAGTGGTAGCTTAAATGTTTGGTTGTATTTTTGTAAAGTTTTCTAAATAATGGTGAGGTTTATACATTTAGACGGCATCATATTTATAGATGTTGACTTGTCATCAAGACGTGTCTTAAACCTCACTGCGGCCGACTTTCGAAAGTAAAGTTTGTTTCCACTTAATAATGTTTTTTCCTGGAAATTAATGTTGTTGTCTAATATAAATTAACTTTGTATACAAATAATCTAATACAATTTTAAAAGGTAATGTTTATCTACATAGATCTACCCACATAAATAGGTACGGCTACTGAAAGAGGCGAGTTAAAGCCAGATCGTTACAAGTCAGCAAGGTACAAGTAAAATTAACCTATATTAAAGTAATTTCGACCTTTAAACTTTTGGGAGAAAGTACTTACATTATCATAACAGATTGGATACTGGCATATTAATTAGAACCCACGCCGACAACGGTTTAGCATCTCTTGATATTTTAACTTAATAATAACATTATTAGTTCGAAGTGGCCCAGGAAAAGAGTTCTTGGAAGGAATTGGGGGAGGCCTTTTCTCAGCAGTGGGACAGTGCAGGCTAATAAAAAAAAATAACATTATAAGAATATGAAATGATTGAACTTTTTTTGTAATTTCTGTTATGTGTCAGTTATGAAAAGTGACACGAGCGTGGCCATGGCTTTATTGTTTTTTGTTTTTAGAAAAAAGGTTTATGTTACTGGCTGGTTGGTTACTGGGTAGTTTTTTGATGCGAACAGTTTTAAAAATAGAAAACGGTTCAAAAATATAAGTAGTTCTTCTTTGTTAAGGCAAAGTTTCATCATTCTCCCAATAATTGGGCAAAATATCACCATTTCTACTATCTTTTTACACGCCAAACTACAGCATTCAACAACGCCAATGGCAATGCAGCTGCTACAATGTTATTTTCTAGCAAAAGAATTGAAATAAAAATCTTTTGAATTTGAAATACCGACGCCATTTTTAAAGCCGCACCTGTGAGGTAAGCAAAAGTCGTACGTGTGTTGCAAATAGGAGTGCGATGCAGTAAGAATTGCAATGACCCCGTGTATGTGCTCCTTTCAGCTTACCCTATTCTGTTGAGCAACATTGTGCTTCTAAGATACGGTAAGACTTTTTTATTAAACGCACTTTCTTTTCCAGTCAACAAGACTTTAGAATGTGAATAAGGAGGTTGTTATTTCTACTTTCTACAACAAGTTATAGACTTAGAATTTTTTTACGCATTTTTTTTTAAGTGGTAAAATCATCAAATGCGTCCTCCCACCCAGGGCAGGGCAGGTGGGACTGTCAAACTTGTACTGGCTAAAATCCACGGTGTCCTTCAATTGTCGAATTTCGTTTATTATTGTGACGTTCTGAAGCTGTCAATCTTAGATTTAAAATGTCCAGATTGATAGTAGGCCATTAAGAATTGAAGCCAAAAACACGGGGTAAAAATTTACCAAGTCGTTCGGTTCCTACGTAAAACAAGTGAACGTCTCCAAGGAAAACTTTTAAATGTGTGCGTTCACACATTTATAAAAAAGTAGCTTCACTAATGCCTTTGTCAAACAGACAGACAAAAGCGAAGCGTTTCCGAAGCGATACCGAACCGAAGCGAGACGTCAGTCCGATAGTTCTGTCACGCTATCGGATCGCTTTCGCTTTTCTATGTGACTGAATTCAAACAATTCCATACATTACAAATAAAAACGTCACGCTTCGCATTCGTCACGCCTGTCTGTTTGACAAAGGCTTTAAAACGTTTCGTTTTGTTTTGAACACGGAATCTGAACATTTTTTAATCTAAGCTGTCAAATAATAATTTCTTAACAATGATGAAATTAACTGCTCTTAATCGCAGTTTAAATGTGACATACATTTATTCAGTTTAGTTTTATTCAGTAAACTTGGATGAATTAAAAAACCTAAAATCATTTCCGCAGCCAAAGATCAGTCACAAAATAAACATTCCTAGGAGAATGTTTTAATTATACAGGTACAGATCCCATAATGATAATCATTTAGAAAATGAAGTACGCACCCAGACTAAAACAAAGTTAAACAAAACGCGGTCGACCACGACTTAATTACTGGTTAAATAAATTAGCTATTACAAAATGTAATTTAAAACAGAATTTAGAAGATAAAGTTTACTCCCCTGTGTTGTATTTAAATCAGTTTGTTTTATTTGTCATCGGACGGTTGAAATGTATGCGAAATATAACGAGAAATAAATATTAAAACTTAGTTTTTATGTAAATGTCGTGTAACAAGAGTTTTTTAATTAATATTATACAAAAATATTTAATTTTGTGAATATATTTTAATTTATTGCATACATCCAACACTCTTACCAACCGAGCCACCGAGGTCCTTACCTACAAACGTCGAATTCTTCAATCCATTACTAACGTCTGACGGTGACGTTCAATATTAAAAAAAGTAAATTCTAAGAATCTTAAAACCCTTTTAAATTTAATATTCTAAGATTCTTAAAATCCTTTTAAATTGTATTTATAAGGAGTAAGAAGATATACCACTTTTTTCCATCTCTACAAATACTGAACAAATCCCCAGAGAATTCTACATTCAAGTATAACACGTCACAAATCTATTTTACATCTACACAATTTTGACTAAAGTGCTTTTAACGTCGCGAAAACGTCTGCGTCGAAAAATGGGTGACACAAAGAACTATTCGAGATTTAGTATCTATTTCGAAATACGTCATTTTGTGAAATGGCGTACAATGTCTGGCTATGCAGTAAATAGTCTTAATTATTGCTTACTATTGATACTATCAAATGGTGTAATATTTTAGGATTAGATTTTAAACCATTGGATAGTGTATTTGATTGTTTTCTTAAAAATAATCGGATCTATTCCAAATTACGAATATTTTTAAAACATAATTATGTGTCAGATGTTATAATCACACCCTAGTTCGTTTAACCACTTTGTTCTACTGATAAAGTTTTGTTCGTGTTGTGTAAGAGGATTTTGGAATCAGAATGGACTCTACTTGCTATTTCGGATTATTTATCTTCTGGGATCTAAAATACCACGTCAGCAAAACCATAATAATTATAAATTACGAAAGAATACATAGTATGTAGTTTTAGAATAATTTTTTCGTAATTCACATAATTCGGCCAAAGTAGTCTTTCACGAGAACTACAGAAACCCCTATTCTTGTAGGTTCGTCACAAATAGCATAAAATGTCTCAAAACTTCACCTGAATTAAATATGCGTAAATTCTACGTAATCTACTTAGGTTACCCGCATAATACAGTCGGTTCCATAATTATAATTTGCATTCCAAATTCCATCTTGGCATTCCAATTTTTTCGCAATTTCGTAACACTGCATTAAACTTAAAAATCAAAACAATCACTTGAGTGATTCGCTTTCGACAATAAAATTCATCTCACGAGATAGAATATTTAAAAATGTCGCGACACAATAAAATACAGGGAGCGCACATTTCTTTGTTTATTACGTTGGTACAATGACGCTGTCGCGACTACATGCAAATAAAAGTACAATCTCTGTCATACGTCGCTTTTATGTTGGCAACATTGGCACAATAGATTTATATCTCCAGCTCTTTTGTGAACATGCTGATCCTGTGTGCACACCGCATGCGTGCCTAACTAGCTTTCAAGCTTTTATCGACGCAGTTGCATTTAAATTGATTCGAAAATGGCTAATGGCTGGCCAGCTAAATTGTAGCCACTCAGAGAATGCATTTGAATGGATTTTATAATGGCTGTTCTGCAAAAAAGTGGTGATAAAATTTTATGGAAACCACGCAAATATGAATTGGCTCGATTGGATCGTTATTTTTATTATTTTAGCACTTTGTGTTAAGTAGATTGAAATTGCAAGCAAAATGTTTTCTAAACCAATTACTGAATTCTAGAAGAATTGTTTTAAACGAAACGCCAAAAGAAAACGAAATTCCAAAAACAAAACATGACCCAGTTAATTTCAATTAGTTCCAAAGACAACAGTGTCATTTGTAATTATTTTTTTTACAATACGTCACGCAACAAAGAAGGGAGAAACAATAGAACGACAGAGATAGCCACAGGGAAAGGTATACCACGATTAATGTGCGCCTGTATAAATCACGAATGTTATCACAGACGGCGCGCGCTCAAATTAATTCATTAAAAAAAACTCGTTATTATATCCGATTGCCCCGTGTTTAGCTGTTCAGGAAGCTTTTAGGTTGAAACAGGATAATTATCTAATTTGGTTACAAATTACCAAAAACATGCTGGTTATTTTATTATTGGTGTTAAAAGAGAGAACACGATTTCGTTCCAAGATGGCGAGATTAGTATTATGACCGGTTTATAAATGACTGGGGTTAAGTTATAGATAGCTGTGTGAAGTGGACGTAGAGAAAGGAGGCATATGCCCAGCAATAGAACAATGGACTGATATAAATAATAGTTGAATGTGATGGAAACCTAACTTCAAGTTTTAAACGATTTTCTTGCATGCTATATGTGATCGTTGATTGCATGCTATATGCGGCCAAAGAGGTTGATAAACAGACTCATTAAAATTTATAGCCCAACGTTCGAAAACCGTTTAAAACTTGCTGACTCGATACATATCTCTTTTGTTAACTGTATAAACATACTTGTCCTTCAGGATTACTTGAACTTAAAGTTATAAAGCAATCTTTGAGACAGACTTTTCTCAGAAAAACTTTCTGAGAAAAAAACATTTTGTTTAATCATTATAATCCCAAAAATTAAGTCGATAAGTATTCCTTTGTTGGAAAGATTCAATTCAATCAACATTTAAGAACCGATAAACTGTTTGCAAATACTTTAATCCTAATGTTTTGTTCCCAAGTGATGTCAATGTCCTCTCCATCAAAGTTATCAAGTTCAAGTTAAGTAAGTAATTGACTTACCACTCCGCGCTACTCATTGATCAGACTTAAGTCTGAGTAAGCTAAGTTTCAACTTTACTCACTAAAGAGAAACAACAAAGCTTAGCAATAATGTGGTAAGTATGAGCGATTTAAGTTACTAATATACGTATATTACTTGGAGTAAGTGTGAATATGAAAATGATCATTATTGTTATAATTATGTAAATAACACTTTCACTTGTAATCTTTAAAGTGTGCCCTAAAATTACACCAACATTTTGTAATTTACAAATGTTATGTACAGACGCCAGCACATCAACCTACCTCAATCTGTCAAATTTCTTTAATAGATTTTCAAGCTTATCACAATAGTGGAAGGTTAATGTTCGTTACTTGACAAATTCGGGTAGGTTGACCTGCTGGCGTCTGTACCATGTATTAAAACGAGCGAGCCTTACAGTAGTTGCGTAACCATGTGTCACATCTGAAATCTCTTATTATTTTTGATAATAAGCAACGTAATTTTTTGACATATCCACAGACAGACCTTAGCAAGAGTTGCTATGATCATCATCCGAAAACTCTACCACCTCGTGCGCTCATTAGTCAAATCAATTAGCGTGCGGGGAAGCCCCGATCAACCCAGTTCCGCTTCATTTAAATCACTCCCTCAGAAGCATTAGGAGTCGAACTCAGGATCTTGTCCCTACCATTCGCGCTTCTAAACAATAGACAGCTTGCTAACTTTTTTAATAAATTATACAATGGATTTTGTTGTTTTGTCAAAATTAAAATGACTGCCATCCCGAAAACATGTGTGACACAATTAGGACACTGGTTAGGAGTATACATAAACTGCCGTCGTCGACAGACGTAAATGGTAATTTTGCGATATGGCAATCGACGATACGGGTCAGTGAATGAGGCGCTTAATTAATTGTCTGTCCTTTATATTGAAAACAACAGTGATGATATTGAAAAGGGGTAACAAGGGAACAGATATGAAGACTGCAAATGTGGCACGGCTGTTGAAACTGAATTCAATAAACAAATTTATAATCACAAAATTAACCTCCAAATCATCCCTTTATAAATAAATAAATATTCCACAACTATCACACAACGCCGTCTAGTCCCAAGCTAAGCAGAGCTTGTGTTATGGGTACTAGACAACTAATAAACATACTTATATATTTCTAAATACATATATATTATGGATAAATTACACCCAGACACAGAAGAAATGATCGTGCTCATCACACAAACATTTGTCCTGGGTGGGAATCGAACCCACGACCTCCGGCATAGCAGTCAGGGTCACTAACCACTAGACCAACAGGCCTGTCAAATTATTGTTATATTTGGTAAATGGCTTTGTTTTTTTTTATTTCATTGATTTTTTTGCCACAGACTTCCGAAAGAAAAGTTATTTGGTAGGTTATTTTACCCTTTTTCGTGGTTGTTTTTGAAGTCGGTTACATTAGAAAAATATATATATTTTATACCCTTTTTAGTTTAAATATTCAACTGAAATTCCTGTTAAATACATAATTTTCTTATATATGCACTAGAATTTTGTTATCCGTAGCACCGGTTATAACATCGCCCATGTCCACAATAAGTTAAAAAGGCTCATAAACTAAAAACTACTGAACGAAACTAAATGAAATTTTTATGGGACCAAATGGCAGGTATATTGCATCTAATAATAACCCATGTAGGTGTAAAGTTCTAATCAATACAAATTAATCAAGCTCAAACACAAGGTAGCTACTGTTAACCGTTGAGGAGTTCCCTGAACTGTCCTTCGTCTTCATCATCAGACCCCTAATGACAGTCACAAATCATCTAGGTGAAAAGTTCTTATCAGTATAAATGAATCAAGCTCAAACACAAGATAGCTGCTGTGAATCGTTGAGGTGTTCCCTTGACTGTCTCTCGTCTCCATCATCATATCTACTCCAGACCTTTATTAAATTGTAGTGGTTTAAAATACTTCATGAAAAAACTTACAAACGCACTAGTCACCCCTACGATTTTTAAAAGTTCCCCTCGATTTCTCTGGTCTGCCATCATCAAACCCTGACTTCCTTATCATGGGACCACCTTTGAAATCGGTTCATAAACGACGAAGTTAGGCGCGAACAAATCTAAAAAAGTATATGTACGGTCGAATTGAGTAACCTCCTTTTTTAGAAGTCGTTTAAAAATCGATCGAAGCTTTAAAGCCGTACTATATTTATGACTGTTAAAATTTCACTCCGGTTCGCGGGAATAAGGGACAAAGTAGATTCAATGACTCGCTATTGATTTGATTGGCAATCCCGTTTCAACTTTAGCTATGAAATATCATTTATAGCCAACCAAGAATTTATAAAGGAACGCTCGCATTTGAAAAGGGAATAAACTCTGGCTTTTTTTTTCTTTTAGTTATTTATTGCCTTTATTGGTTTTTCCTGGTTGAAAGGTCGTGAAGAGATAATCTTTTTATCGGTTACTGAGCTGTGTGCCAGTATTAATTGAATTGTGTTCTTAAATTAAATTGGTTTGAAAGGTTAATCGAACGTTAATTAGCAACTGAAGAATTCGGTTTGGCTTGGATATAATATCTACGTTTTCTGTAGCCCAGTTTTCTTGAGAGGTACTTGAGATTTCTGATCCATTACGGCTTTGAAGACACGCCAGGGTGTCACCACTGCGAGGATCGCCCGGAGGACACGGTGGAGCATACGGTGCAGGACTGCCCCGCTTGGGCAGAGCATCGCCGTGTCCTCACGACGTGGGAAGCGGTCATGCTCGCGAAGGAGGAGACGGGCCGCGTGAGGAAAAGGACACCGTCCTCCCTTACGAATTACCGTGACCCCGGAACGTAAAGGGCTTTGGAAGGACACCGTGGATTTTAGTCAGTACGAGTCTGGCAGTCGCTCCCGCTTTGCCATGGATGGGACGACTCATTTGATGATTTTACCACGCTATTAATAATATTTAACAGCCGGACTATATTATGGTTAATAGGATAGTTCGCCATTAAAGAAATGCAGCTTTCCTTTCATAAAACAAATGTAGTGGAAACATTTAGTTTACTGCAGCTATCATGTGGATCGCTTTGATCAATTTGTTTTGATTTGTTTACTGCAAAATATTAGGAGTGCAGAGAGGTTATGGTATTGCTTGCCATTACTTTATATGATAGCGCAGCGAATAGCGCTTTTGTACCAAAAATATTAGCGAAGAGGTCGGATAACAGGGAAACTGACTGGTTACGACTCTCACTCTAGCGAAACGTTGCATCATGATTGCCGTGACGGAATATGAAGCGATAGAAAATTGTTCATGGAATAGTTACCATTATCTTTACCACGGTCGAGCTACACCGATAATGGTGATGCCGGGGTTGCGAGGCTATGGCAGACAGTCTAACAGTCCCTCCCATCCTACCCTGGGTGGAAGGACTGATTTAATGATTTTACCACGATAAAAAAAACCAATACACGTGATTTACAAGTAGAAGCAGCGAGTCTACTAAACTTGTATCCAGTTTTGAGAAAGACCATATTGCAAACATCATCATCGTCAGATGTGGCTTTGCGTGTTGCTGGACATTCCTCACTATGTTTTCCTTCACCGTTTGTAGAGCAGTGGTGATGAAATAAATTACACAAAGTTATGCGTCTGGCTAGGTTCGAATCCATATATTGCAATTCATAAAAAATATTCAGTATATTTGAGAATCACTTCCAGGATGCCGGCCGATATACACAACGGTTTTTTATTTTAATTTAAAAAGAAAGACGTTCGTTATTCGAAATTTAAAAAGTATTCGTTTGGTATAGACAGCTGTTTATCATTCGATATTTGAAAAGAGTGCTGGAAAAATATGGCGTCCCGTGGGTGTTGACTCTCGTAGTCGAGGTAAAGTGATGTTATCAAAATATTATTCGAGTTACGTAGTTTAGCACTGTCGATGCGACTTTGGCGTTGGCGAATCATCCAGCGGCGAAGTGAAGTGGAATTCTTAAGTATATTTGAAAAGTCAGTACTAAACTACTCAGACAGGAATATCGAATGCCAGCAGTATACCTATTGAGAGTCTTCTTTTTATCTGTAAAATGTTTCAATAGATTTTCAACTTTATCACAGTAGCAAAAGGTACCCGATCGAAAGGGAAACATTTACAGATTAGGATAGGTTGACATGCTAACGTATAAACATCCCAGGCACAACATTACATATGCCTGTATCATCGAAGGGTAGGCCAAACCGTAAGTATCTTCATCCGCAATTCATCATATTGAAATGTGTATTTATTTTTAATTACTTGACTGTGCCGATCTTACGGATAAGTCCCGTGCTCCACCAAGTTGAAGAAAATAGTTGGAGCACGGGTTCGCACATGAGGCATGCTTTTTTTTATTTTTTATCGTAGTAAAATCATCAAATGAGTCCTCCCACCCAGGGCAGAGCGGGAGGGATTGTCAGACTCGTACTGACTGACTCCGGGTTCCACCTGAGGCATGCTAATAAATATATATAAATGCAAGATCTGGGAATCAAACCGAAGTCCTCGGAATTGTAAGTACCTATTATATTTTAGATACAAGTCGTTAGTTTCTCTTTCTTTAACATAAAATTAATAATGTTTTTTTAAGTCTCTTAGTAATTGGGCACGCCGCAATCGCGGCGGTAAGACCCCTCTTTGAGGAGTGGCTGGATAGGCGTCACGGCGTCCTTACCTTCCGCATGGAGGTTTTGAGGTCATATGAGGTCTTTCGGGAGGTTCCTGTGTCTGATAAGGAAGGAGGAAACGCCTGGGTGTCACCACTGCGAGGATCGTCCGGAGGACACGGTGGAGCATACGGTGCAGGACTGCCCCGCTTAGGCAGAGCACCGCCGAGTCCTCACGACGGCGATAGGCGGAGACCTCTCGCGCCCGGCTTTGGTCAAGGCCATGCTGCGGGGCGAGACAGAGTGGGAAGCGGTCGCCTCCTTCTGCGAAGCAGTCATGCTCGCGAAGGAGGAGGCGTGCCGCGTGAGGGAGAGAACAGTGTCCTCCCTCCGACCCAGCCGCAGTGGTAGACGCCCACGGCGACGGACGTCGCCAGACGTTCTCCGGCCACCGTAGGCGCGGGCATGCGGGCAGCGAGTAATGGGCGACTCGCAGCCCGACCATGGACCATGCCCGGGTCGACGGCGCGTTGTGTTCCACGCGCGCCTCAAGGAGTGTCAGCAAATTGACGGGGCCTGTAGAGGGCCAAAGCCTGCCGGAGTCGCGGGACTTACCCATCACCGTAACCCCGGTACGTAAAGGGCTCGTGAAGGACACCGTGGATTTTAGTCAGTACAAGTCTGACAGTCCCTCCCGCCCTGCCCTGGGTGGGAGGACTCATTTGATGATTTTACCACGCAAAAAAAAAAAAAAAGTCTCTTAGTAATTTGGACAAAGACAAGAATCAAAGACAATGAAGATGATAAGTCGGTATGTAATGATCAATGATCAAAGACAATCAGTTAAGGAGACCTCTTTTGTGCGGATTTAATTTATCATTTGAAATCTTACTCACTTTTCATTCGTGCATAATTTAATTAATAAACCAAATTTAATAATATTTATGTACAGACGCCAGCCAGTCAACAACAATTTGAACTTAATAAGTTGATTGTAAACTTTTAATTTAAATCAGGATGCAAAACCATGCATGAAGCTGGATGCTACATCCCGACTATAATGCCTAAAGAGTTAGGCAGAGGTGCAACTGAGATATAGTTGAAGTGACAGCATTTATTGACAGTATTTATTGTGGTTTATTCCCTTCCATTCCCATAAACTGGTGTCGTCCCATCCTAATTTGTAACAGTAAAGGAAAATGGGAAGATATCTCACCCAGTGACATGGGGGTTGTGAACTAATTGGGGGTGGAAATAAATAGCCCCATGAAGTGTTAGACATTTACTAATGATCATAATATTATATGAGCACACCCCCAATGGGTTGACATTCGAGTAGGGTTCCATATAACTAAGACTCCACTGTCCGATGTCCGTCCGTCTGACTGTACATCTGTCACCAGGAGAGATATAGTCCCATGAACCGTAATAGTTGACACCGTGACAGTTGGAACCGTGACAGTTGGAATTTTTACAGATATTTCTGTTGTAACAACTAAATACTAAAAACTGATTATAAAAGGGGGCTCAAATAACAACAGACATATCTTATCTATTTTTGTAGCTAATAATATTAGTACGGAACCGTTCGTACGCGATCTCGACTCGCAATTGATTTTTTACATTAATTTATGAGCTTAAAAAATGAGAACCTAAATAAATAAACGAAAATTAAAAATTACTCGCATTCGACTCCATACGTAGTAACAGTTAAATTTTTTTTAAAAAAACCATAACTTTACTCGCTGACGCTGCTGCTTTTTATATGCGAAATAGTAAAAAAAACGGTTACGTATATGTGATTTTTGAAATTATAAAAAAATCAAACTTTTTTTAATATTACTTAAGATTTAGATTGTACACCATTAAAATAACATTAATTAATCTCTTTTATATCATTACTAATTCTATGTACACAAAGGCAATATACGAAGTTACTCTACTCGGTATATCATTTTTAATTAAATCCCGCAATACGTTCAGTACGAGTACCACGTCTAATTTCCACAAACCACCTTTAACTATTTAGCACAGAACTTTTAATTCGCAATACACACATAATATACTGCATTAAATTCTCGTGAAACTTTCAGAATCCGCCGCGATACTATTTCAAATTCGCTTCATCATGAAAGAGGAACTTCAGTTAATGAGTTTAATGTTTCTGCTGTTACTGTTACAGTTAAATGGGTTGTTAAAATGATATGTGGTTGCTGATAATGTGAATCTATGTGTAAGCTATTCTCTCGGACAGTTTAGGCCAGATTTAGAGGTACCCTGGGGTTGGAAATAGTGGGAGGATAAATCGGTAATTGAAGATTTATAATCGTTTCAGTGTTTGTTGATTCGAGCTCTATAAAAATAAGATACCTAATGGAAGAAGCGATTTTGCTTAATCGCCATCTGACTAACCTATTTCCAGGTAAGTTAGTATCGGGTTTCAATTTAACCAGATGCAGTTGAATATCAGTATTCACCTCGGAGTGACTGTGTTTCAAAACTACTTACTAAAAAAATGGAAAAAATGTAATTAACCGTCTTCAAAAAAGCAAGAGTATTTTATGTATGTTCGGATATACTTTACGACTCCTTCATCTAAAGACGTGTATCCTAAAGACTTGTTTTGTGCAAGAGGTTTATTCCGAAATGGTCCCATTTAAGTTTTATAAATGAGTAAACGGAACTATTCATTACATC
Source organism: Agrotis puta (assembly GCA_943136025.2). Lineage (NCBI taxonomy): Eukaryota > Metazoa > Arthropoda > Insecta > Lepidoptera > Noctuidae > Agrotis > Agrotis puta. Next base: position 8,074,058 of record OW964186.2, on the reverse strand, counting down.
TAGCAAATCAATCACGATTGCTGCTTACGAGTTTATCCAATGAAAATACTACATTTCCTAGAAGTCGGATATATATATAACGGCGCGCCATAATTTAATTGATTTATTTTAACAATTTTTATAAGTTGTAATCGATTATTTTTACTCTGTGGTGTAAGCATTACTTCTTTATTGGTAATTTTAATTTAGAGCGGGTAACACCGAATGGAGTTGTGAGTGTCATGGCGGTGGTGACGGTCACTTTTGACGCGACCGTCAGCCGAGGCACATGCACAAACCCATTGGCTCTAAAGTAAAGTTTAATTATTTTCTTCCGTTATTTAATCAGTAATTATTATTGTAATCATTAGTTATTTTGGTGAAGTTTTGTTAAAATATTAAAAGTTAAATCAAGTGAGATATTTTGTGATTATTATTTTTCAACTACCTGCACCTACACGCCCATAATGGAGGACCAACAGATGACGGATAAACAGCGACACGTGGTGTCTCAGCCGCTCGAAAATCCGTCATCAGAAGTGGGATACGATGGAACGTCGCAGGAACAGTCCACAGGTCAGAATATTGATTCTTTTTCAAGTGCTAGTGAAAATAACTGTTGGAAATTTTTATTTGAAATGCAGCAAAGCCAAAATGAGAGAATTGATTCGCGCGATTAAAGAACCCAGTTTAGAAGATTTTATGCTGGCTCTACCTGAATTTAATCCCGAGTCTCGAGATAGTGATGCCCAAGCATGGTGCAATACCGTAGAATTATGTTTGCAAGAAAAACAAATTTCCAACAGTAGGCAGATTATTACAATGAGTAAAGCCCTCAAGGGCTCGGCAGCTTCATATTTCTCGCTCGATACGATAGTGTTGAAACTCCTGCTGCAATGTTATACAGGCTATTTAATGAAAGCGCTAAGGAAGGAGAATGCTTGTCAGCTTATGCAAACCGATTTCTGAGCACTTTACTTAGTCAATGGAACAACTATTCAACAGAAAAGAAAGCAATCGCTGTAACTATGGCGCATGCAGCTAAAATAGGGCCACGGCTTCAACGGTTGGCTTTTATTGTGGAGATTGATACTAGAGTTAAACTACAACAAGAACTGATGGCTTTACGTACCGAAAAAGACGAACTCCAATGAAGGACAAATTAAATGCACCTGCCGTCGTTAAGAAGCCAAAGTTCGACCAATCAAGAAGATGCTACAGCTGTGGAAAATCGGGTCATATGGCAAATGAATGCTTGACTAAAAGCTCTCACGATCCTTCTGCTAACCCTCAATCTTAGTTTTCAGGAAATAGTGGATCGCAACCAGCCAAAGATGATGTCCCAAAGAAAGCGTCGACGTCAGTGACCTGTTTCTTCTGTGGTGAACCTGGTCATATCGCTACACGCTGTCCAAAGAAGGAGACTGACTCCGGAAACAGCCGAGTCAAGAAGGGAGTAGATATCGGCACCATTAAGCCAGCTACAGATCTACTCTCTATCGAATCTGGTGAGTCGTTTTCATTTTGTTTTGATTCCGGTGCTGAGTGCTCTTTGATCCGGGAAAGTTTAGCTAGTAGATTCCCTGGTAAACGACAGCAAAATACGATTACGTTGTTAGGCATAGCCCAATCTAGTTTACAATGCATTTTTCAAATACTACCCACAGTTATGATACAGGGTTACTCGTTACAGTTATTATTTCATGTCGTACCTGACTATTTTATTTCTACTGCCATTATGATAGGACGAGACTTACTTTCATTGGGATTTTCAGTTGAAATTTCTGAAACATCTGTGTTATTGAAGAAAATTAAAATGGTCGCTGTTTGTGACGTAGGCTCTGAAGTAAATGATTTTGGTGGTATTGATAGTGATATTCCCAATGAAAATAGAGGACAATTAACTTCTTTACTTGAAAATTACCAAGAGTTTTTTTTGTAGAAGGCACTCCTACAAGTAGGGTTAGTACAACAAAATTAGAAATAAGATTGATTGATCCCAATCGCACTGTACAACGCCGTCCATACCGGTTTAGTTGTGATGTAAGACAAGTAGTACGCTCTAAGATAAAAGAACTTCTCAATGCTGGTGTCATTCATGGGCAATTTAAATATTTAGCAATGACTTTTGGTCTTCGGAATGCTCCATCGGTGTACCAACGTGCGATAAATAAAGCTCTAGGAGTTTTGACGGATTAATTTACTGTAGTCTTTTTAGATAACGTCATAATCACATCTTGTAGTGTAAATGAGGGTATTATAATGTATGATCGCTTGCGTCAGGTCTTGAAAGCATTAAGAGACGCTGGTTTTTCTTTCAACATAAAGAAATGTGCTTTTATCAAAACTAAAGTAGAGTTCTTAGAGTACCACGTAGCCGCTGGCTAAATACGACCAAATCAAAATTAGAGCATTGACAGAACTAACACCTCCCCAAACAGTTACTCAACCACGTCAATTTATAGCCTTAGCTTCGCACTTTCGACAATTTGTACCATGTTTCTCTCAAAAGACCGCGTCTTTATAGATTACCTTCAGGTAAAGGCAAAATACAGTGGACCCCAGCTTTTGAAACAATAAGAAAATAAATTATCGCGAAACCCTCTACCAGCAATCTCCCAGTTAGCCTGTACAAAAATAGAGCAAAAACGAGTTTATTTAGCAGAAATATCAGATGAATGCAAGCAACAAGCAGAGCAACGAAAAGATGAGGTGGTTAATTCCATTATTGTGAAACTCGGGTCTAGTGAACTTACAGATGAGGCGGTTAAGACTTATGAAATGAGGAAAGACGTGTTACATCGAAAAATAGAACGTAATAAACGAAGTGTGTGGTTACCAGTGGTGCCAAGGGCTTTTCAATGGGCTGTTATTAACCATGTTCACGAGAGTGTAATGAACCTAAGTTGGGATAAAACTCTAGAAAAGGCTTTTTGCCATTACTAGTTCCCTAATACGAATAAATACGTCCGATACGTTGTTGATAATTGCATCACATTTAAGGTCCCAAAGTCTCATTTGGGCAAGGTTCATGCCGAGCTCTATCCAATTCCAAAAGTTACAACCCCATGGCACACCATTCATATGGATGCCACGGGAAAACTAAGTGGCAAGCGAGATAACAAAGAGTATGTGTTTGTTTCTATCGATGCTTTTACAGAATTTGTACTGTTGCATCATACTATGAATATTGACGCTAAGAACGCTATAAATGCTTTGCAATCGAGTGTGTCTCTCTTTGGTGCACCTACGCGTATAATAGCGGACCAGGGTAGATGTTTTGCTGGCAAAGAGTTTAGTGACTTTTGTACAACTCGCAACATTAGTTTACATTTGATAGATACAGGTTCTAGTCGTGCTAACGGGCAAGTAGAGCCAGTTAACACTTTAAAGAACATCTTAACCACACTGGGAACCGGGAACTTTAAATCGTGGCAGGCAGCCTTGCCTGATATCCAACTTGCTACCAATTGCACATTTAACCGTACAACTAAGGCAAGCCCCCTTGAACTATTGATAGGAAAGGTTGCTAGACTCTTCAGTTAATGACACTTGATACAGACTAAACACACGTTGAATTAGACGAGATCAGAGAGCAAGCAGCTCAGGCAATAGAGGCAAGCTTCTACAGAAAAAGCTAGGTTTGACAAAAACAAAGCCAAAGTAAATAAATTCAAAGTAGGAGATTATGTACTACTAGAAAATCATGAGCGCAATAAAACACAGTTAGAGCCAAAATATAAAGGACCTTATCAAGTGGCTGATCTGCTTTATGGTGACAGATATTTGCTAAAGGCATTAGACTCTAATCGAGCGTATAAGTATGCGTTCCTTTAGTTGAATTTTGGGCTGAAAACGCAAAGTAAGAGTGTAAATAGTGTAGAGTCAGAATGTTCCGTTAACGGCGCTGTTGCTGGTGAGTAATTACATTTCTTTTAAATTGTATTGTTGATCTATGTGACATTAACTAGCCTGTGTGGCAACGACTAGCCTGTGTGGCAACGACTAGCCTGTGTGGCAACGACTAGCCTGTGTGGCAACGACTAGCCTGTGTGGCAACGACTAGCCTGTGTGGCAACGACTAGCCTGTGTGGCAACGACTAGCCTGTGTGGCAACGACTAGCCTGTGTGGCAACGACTAGCCTGTGTGGCAATGACTAGCCTGTGTGGCAACGACTAGCCTGTGTGGCACCTGTGAGCTTGTGTGGTACCCGTGAGCCTGTGTGGCACCCATGAGCCTGTGTGGCACCCATGAGCCTGTGTGGAACCCGTGAGCCTGTGTGGCACCTGTTAGCATTAGCCTGTGTGGTACGTGAAGTCAGTTATACTACGTCGCGCATTTGCGTAGTACTATCTTAGTACCCTTTCAGTTTTAGTAATGTATTCGGTCTTAGTGACGATTAAGCCTGGATTTATTTCGATTAGACGTGTTAAGGTTTGACAAACATTCTTGAAAACTTTGTTGTGGTCAGAATGACCGAGTTTTGAAGTAAGTGACTACCTGGTTGTTCATTTGTTCACAGATGTTGAAGAAAGTACACACGAGGACGTGTGATGATGCAGGACGGCCGTAACGGCGCGCCATAATTTAATTGATTTATTTTAACAATTTTTATAAGTTGTAATCGATTATTTTTACTCTGTGGTGTAAGCATTACTTCTTTATTGGTAATTTTAATTTAGAGCGGGTAACACCGAATGGAGTTGTGAGTGTCATGGCGGTGGTGACGGTCACTTTTGACGCGACCGTCAGCCGAGGCACATGCACAAACCCATTGGCTCTAAAGTAAAGTTTAATTATTTTCTTCCGTTATTTAATCAGTAATTATTATTGTAATCATTAGTTATTTTGGTGAAGTTTTGTTAAAATATTAAAAGTTAAATCAAGTGAGATATTTTGTGATTATTATTTTTCAACTACCTGCACCTACACGCCCATAATGGAGGACCAACAGATGACGGATAAACAGCGACACGTGGTGTCTCAGCCGCTCGAAAATCCGTCATATATATGTGTATATATTATGTTCTTGTTACTTATCGTCTTTGAAAACTTATAGATAAATGTTCTGAAAATTATAGTAGGGGCAAGGTTAAGGCACTGGGTTTTGAATATGTACTCCCTTATCACGTATTTCACAAATATGCCAAACTAACAAACATGACAACTTCTCGTATAATTATCATAATCGTTTCCAACACTTTAAATCTTTAGCCTACTATTAGTACATAAATATGTCTCATACGGCCCCGTCAACACAACTCAGCTAACCAGACAGACGATTAAATTTTAAGTATGTACTTACTTACGTAACAATATCACTAAGTTTCAGAACAGCCACTTGAACTTGAACCCGAGGCAATTTTATGATCCTAATTTAAGGACGTTTATCGATGTTCAAGCTATACGAAAGGTATAAGTATACGTTTGGAGACGTTTATCGATATTAAGACTGTATGTTAAGTAAACATGCCACTAGAAATAAGGCTGTTGTCAGAGTAACGCTTAAGCCTTTGTCAAACAGACAGGCGTGGCGAATACGAATCGAGGCGTTTTTATTTGTAATGTATGGAATTGTTTGAATCCAGTCACATAGAAATGCGAAAGCGATCCGATAGCGTGACCAAACCGATACGAAGACGTGGCGAAGGCGTATTTCCTCTGTTATCTCAGCTAATACGACTGCCATGCCTCGGTTCGCTGTACCCAGTTTGACGTCTCGTATCGGTTCGTCATTTAATTAATTTAATTTAATAAAGCTTATTCATTCATCGGTTCGTTATCTCTTCGGACTCGGTCCGGTTCGCTATCGCCTGTCTGTTTGACAAAGAATTTAACAAAGCTACTACAGACTATTTTCAGAGAGTATATGATAGTAAGCTATGCGTTTTTACTAACAGCATATGACACTGTGGCGCCTTATTGTACCTCTATACACGCTTTTCTAACACTTGTACGGTCTTAAATTAACAAAAAAATATATGAAAATAACACAAACAAGAGAATATCGATATTAAATATTATTGAAAATTTATTTGCATCAAGAATTGATTTTTAACCGCAAAATTGTTGTCACAATGGCGTCAAAGGCATAACTATTTCAAGTTGTAAACACATAGTATATGGAAGCGCATGTAGCTGCAAATAGGCGCGCATTAGACACCATTGACGCAATTATACGTATAAACGAGTCACAAATAAATCGCTGTACCATAGACTTAATATGACACATCAAGTAACCGTCTTACAGGGTTGTATAATTGGTAGAAATAAAGCTTACAAAGCCAACGTTTGGTCATATTTCTGACTAAATAATAATTTCGTTTTCAGTGAATTTTAGTTTCTTTGTTTTATTGTTTTTATTTAAATTTTAATTTTTATGTCAAAAATTTGTAGGCCTACACGGCAAAACATAGCGGCCAAATATTGTTTACCCAACACCAATGTAATACCTATGTTTTACAAATAAATCTATTCTATTATATTCTAAATACAAGTGTACTTCACACAAAAATAAAATATAACGTACAGTAATTCAATTTCCAATACAGATGTTTTAATTAAGAATGGGGCCTACGAATGGGGCTTACGGCCCCTTTTATAATAATTCCCATAATCATTTGCAAGTACCTTCAATCTTTTAGCGGTTCTAATATAAAATACAAAACCCTCCAAAATTCTATAGAAAAATGGGTAAAAAATTATGTGAGGGTACGGTGAGGGAAAACCGTTCTTTGTTATAACCTTCTAATACAATAAAAGCCTGTTCTATTTATATTTGATTTAATTATTCGTTTTTTACCTTAACATACTCTTATGTTAAGGTAAAAAACGACTTGACATACTCTTAATACGAGTCAATTTACTGCATTTTACTCGTACAATATTGATTATAAATGTAGGTAATATAAAAACCCGCCCTTGCTTAGCACAGTTTTTCAAAATTTTGTCATCAAGATTTATTTATTACGTACCTATATGTTATTTTTTATTTATTCCCCCAAATTAGGAATTTCTCCTGTAACGTGAGTGCCTTTACAAACATTTAAACTCACATACAGAAACGCCCAGACACGGAATAACTATTTGCAGATCATACAAATGTATGTGTTCCGTGCTGGAATCCGAACCCGCGCCACATAGTGCGGCAGACCCATCGCTCAGTCACTGCGCTAATCGTGCCGTCATGTATATGTTAGTTCAGCATTAATATATATACAAAACTAAAAGCCCGCATTAACATTTCTAAGTGAAAACCGCATCAAAGTCCAATGCATAGTTTAGAAAACAAAACAAAATCACATACATAGCTCAGATAGTCGTTCAATTTATTATGTTCACTACAAATTAAATGCATATAGAGTTTTATTCATGCATATAAATAATTAATATATCAAATATTCATATTTCAAAATAAAAGAAAATTGTTTTTCATTTCTTTTTGTCAAGGCAAAACCAAAATCGTCTAGATACTAATCTATGTAAGTTTGATAGACTCATTCAATAAATTCAAGAGTATATACGTAACTGAAATCTAACTGAAGAAAGCTGCCCAAGAAAATGGCGATATTATACAAACGATTGGAGAGTCATAAACCTTGGGCACGATATCATCATGACAGTCGAAAAGTAAGGCGCGGGTTCTATTTCTGTTATGCGAATTCGTGTCAAGACTTTGGTAGCAGACATCGAAATTGATGAATATACGAGTATGTGTATTTGTGTTACCCACTTTATACCTATTTTTGTTTCTTTGTCACTGTTTTAGTTAATTTAACATCCAGCTAGTTTTGTAACTTAATTTTATGAATAAATCACCAAACTAATGTATCAATTAAAGCTTGCGATGCTTCTAGCAAAGTTTACCAATCGTTCATACATTTTCGTAGTCAACCAACTTGCTACGCCGTAGCTAATATGACGTCACGGCTACGCGACTACGTTCAATAAAAAGTCGTGGCAGATCAGTGATTTGTTACGCTCTGCCTCATTTCCTCAAGTCCTACAAAATGTCAGAGACAGGAATTTATTTTTCTTTGAAAATCTAACCTTTGAACTGAAGAACGACTGAAGACAGATACGAGTAGCTTTTAAAAGAGAAAAATAATTGATTCAGTCAAATAATTTGCAATATCTCATTCGAATATCTATCTGTTTAATTTTATGGCAAAAATCAGAAAGCTAAATAGGAATTGTTATGCAAATACAATTCAATTTCGATGCTAAAATCTGCCTCGCTACAAAAATATTTGGCCCTCCATAATTTTGATCAAATCAAATACTTGACGACAAACTTTTTAACTTTATGATTTCAGAACAATATTACGGAAAAATAAAGCTATATTTTCGTGAGGAGGGCAAACTTTCTAGTATTAGAAAAATAAGAGTCAGTAAATCATAAGAAGCGTTTATTGACAATAATGCGGGTAGGACACATAAAAGTATAATTAAGTTTTAAATCAGTTTTATCCAATTAGTTGTAAGATAAATAATCACAGTTTACATTTAAATTATAATTGCAGAAACTAATATGCTGTAAATCTAATACACACTGTAAATCTAGCACACACTGTAAATGTAGCACGGGAAATTGAAAACAATAAAAATGTCTGGAAATAATGTTTTACCAACATTATTTCCGGCTGATACCTATTTACCACTAACACGAATAATCACAGTCTGGAAGAGGTGTTGCCTCGACGATGGTGCGCAGTTAAGTGACCGTCACTCGCGATCTCACAAAAAGCTGCCATCGCGCGCCCCTCCATACCTCCACTGGGTACGGCAAAAGCAAGTGCGACAACATCCGGCCGTCCTGCTCACGCGTTCGTCCTCGAACAGCGTTTTGGTCCGATGCAGAAGCTGGAAACACAATAATTACTTGATTTAAGCCTTATTTTAACTGAGTATACACAAACGTGGCCTGCTTTAACATCGGACTATAAGTAAAGGTGTTCGAACAGATTAGAGCATGCTATCTCGACATGGTCAACATGCTCTTTTCTGTCTGTGGTTTGAACTAGATTAATGTTCACTTCGTATCAATCTAGTCGTGTATCACCACTAATAATACAACAGCGTTCACTATGGATGCCCGTTGCTTATTAACACGACTCCAAACACCTTACAAACATCCGTAATGTTTAAAGCGAATGCATTGGACCACGTGAATAATAAAGGTTAATCGGCAAAAACAAGAAGAATCTAAAAAATAAATCTGTGAACACAAAGCAACTTTATAGATAAGATTGTTTAATTTACCTGATTGCCACTTTTCGGTACTTATGCATCTTTGACAACATCCGGTACTTCAGCAACGCGGATCCAGGGCTTCATATTCTCCACACAGGCAATACCATCGTACCTTTTGGAAGATCTTTCAGCACCCCTTAGATCTGCTATTTGATATCTATCGTGCCCCAAGATGTTCGTCACTTGAAAGGGCCCCTTGAACAAAGGCAAGAGTTTCTTGCTTTGGCCATCATTTGTGTTACTTGGGATTTTTAGTACCACCAAGTCCCCAACCTTGTAAATGGGAGCCTCTTTTCTTTTCGAGTCGAAGGATGCCTTTTGTCGTTCAGCATTACTCTTAATTTTTGCGTCGACCTTATTCCTCAACGCAGTGACGTCAATAGAATGCTCGTTATTATCATCAGTGATCGCATCATTATTCATACGAATTCTAAACCCAAAAAATACCTCACTCGGCACGGCAGACGTGGTTTTATTAATTGTGCTGTTAATACCTTGCTGTATGCTAGTTATGTGCTGATCCCACTTATTATTATCAGTATCAGCACTCATACTACGCAATGCTTCTAAAATTGTCTGATTATAGCGCTCAACTTGTCCATTTGAGCGTGGAACAGCAGTGGCAATTATATGAAGTCTAATGTTTTTTTTTTTACAATAATTGGTGAACAATTTGGATGTAAACGCACTACCAGCATCACAAATTAGGCGTTTTGAACTTCCGAATACTTTAAATATTTTATTTAATTCGTTAATTACCACTTTGCTTTTAGTGTTTTTTACAGCGGAAATAAAAACGAATTTGGTAAATGAGTCGACTATCACTAAGATGTAACAATTTTGCTGGGTAGTTTTAACAAATGGACCAAGGTGATCCACGTGAAGTGTGTGGAATGGTCTAGCGAATTTTGGGATTGGGTACAACTTGCCCGGTTTTTTACCGTGACAGTTCTTGTAGTAGATACAATTCAAGCAGTTCTTAATATATTTTGAAACGGTTTTCTTTAAATGAGGGAACCAATATTTTGACTTAATTCTTTCAATAGTTTTATCTACCGCGAAATGTCCTACATCATCATGGTTAGCACGAATTACATACCATATACATTTTTTTGGTACTAACCAACGCCTGCCAAATTCAGTTCTACGATAAACTTTGTTTCCTAACAATTCGTATTCGTTAAATATATTTTTATTCGAATCGGCCTCACCTGACTGTAATATGTTCCTAATACTACAGATACTGGGGTCTTGCAATTGAACTGCTAGTAACCAATCGCCTTCAGTAATCGTGTTAACATTTACCTCATCAAATACGTTGATAGTAGGGATAGGATTTCTACTTAAGGCGTCAACGTGTTGCATCTGTGAGCCGGCTCTGTGAACTACTTCGAACGTAAAATCCTGTGTATATAATACCCACCTACTTATTCGCGGAATTATCTCCTTTTTACTTAAGGCATGGCGTACTGCATTGCAGTCCGTTGTAATTTTGAAACTCGTCCCTAATAAATAATGTCTAAACTTTTGTAAACCGGAAACAATTGCCAAAAGCTCTAATTCGAAGGAATGGTATTTCTTCTCATCATTACTTGTTTGACGACTATAAAAATAAACAGGTTTTTCGCCATTATTAGTCAGCTGTGTCAGAATACATCCTATGCCATCACGACTGGCGTCCGTATACAAATTTATGGGAAGTTTGGGGTCAAATACGTTGAGTACGGCATTTTTAATCAATGCCTCTTTCACTAATGCAACAGCCCGATTTTGTTGAGACCCCCATTGCCAAAGTGCGCCCTTTTTTAGTAAACTAGTCAATGGTTTGCACAGAAGCGCACAATTCTTAATAAATTTTCTAAAATAATTAATTAACCCTAAAAATTGTCTTAGTTCATGAATTGACTTTGGGACGGGGTATTTTGAAATAGCTTCGAGCTTACGGGAACTCGGAGTGATGCCTTTCTCGGAAATATCATAGCCCAAGAACGTTATTTGATCTTTGAAAAAGAAACATTTTTCACAATTTATCGTTAAGCCATTTTTGACAAAAATATCTAATACTTTTTCTAAGCAAGCCATATTTTCTTCTATAGTTTTAGTGGCGATTAAAATGTCGTCCATGTAACATATTACCCTTTCAAAACGTAGATTTCCCAAAACTGTGTTCATTAGTCTTTGGAAAACAGCTGGCCCATTACATACTCCAAAGGGCATCCTCAAAAACTCAAAATGACCATCACTTGTTATGAATGCAGTTTTGTGGACATCTTCAGATTTGATGCTTATTTGATGATAGCCACTTTTAAGGTCTAAAGAAGTAAAGAATTTACATCCCTGCAATCTATCAATGAGGTCTTCAATCATTGGCATAGGGTATTTCTCCTTAACTGTTATTTTGTTTAGCTGTCTATAATCTACGCATAATCTTTTAGCCCCAGATGCTTTATCAACCAAAAGAGCTGGGCTAGCATAAGCAGATCTACTATTTTGTATAATACCATTCTTTAAAAGATCATCTACCAATTCCCGCATAATAGCCCTTTCCGACTCGGACATCCTATACGGTCGCTGATAAATAGGTTTACTAGATGTTAGTTGTATCTCTAATTCAACACAAGAGGTTTTTCCTAAATTTGATAAATCTTGAGCATAGGATTGAGGGTATTTTAATAATATTTTATTTAATGACATTTCGTATTCACACTTTACGTTATTAGTAACCTTAATACTGCACACATTCAATGCTGGGACCGATTTAAACGTTAAAATTTCTCCTACACGAACGTACATTATATTTTTATGTTCAGTAAAATTTCTTCCTATCAAAATATTACAACTATTTAAAGCATCAATAACGTACAAAGTAATCATTAATTCCACAGAGTCGACTTGCAGCTTAACTGAGACAGCCTTAGTTACTATAGCGGTTAAATCATTAGTAAACCCTACCAAATTAACAGGATTAGTCAAAGAGAACGGTTGCAACTTAAATTGGCTTACTAACGTAGATGTAATTAAGGAGCAGTCGCTGCCCATGTCAAAAAAAGCACTACATTCCAGGTTGTTTATTAAAACCGGTTTGTAAAACTTTTGTTTCATTTTGGGATCAGAAATCATTTTCACTTCAACATCCTTCTCGACCTTAGACTTAGACTTGGCATGACAGGCTGCCTCTAAATGCCCTAACTTTTTGCAGAAGGTACATCTCACATCGTCTTTGACAGTACAATTATTTCTTCTGTGACCTACCTCTCCACATCGGTAGCAGGTATGGTTTGGTACACTATTATTATTGGCAGAAGGTTCACTTTTGATGTCAGGTTTACTCGAATTATTTTGATGCCCGGATTGTAATGGCCGAGAAGAATGTTTGGGTGGAAATGCGTTTCTAGAAGGGATTTCATTAGCTGAAGGTAAATGGATTTTGCCATGTAAAAAGGATGCTAAGTCATCACAATATTTAAAATTGCCTGCCTCTGCAGCTACACTTATGTTTTTATCGCCTATTGAACCTACTATTATGGATATTATATCTCGATCTCGAAAACCTAACTGCAAGCGATCTATTTTCGATTTTTGTTTAAAAAAGAAATCGTACAAAGACTGATTTGCCGTAGGTTTCATATCAATTAGTTCTTTAAGAGATCTGTACATATCACTTCTTACTTGAAAGGTATCCGACAATGTTTCACGCCATTGTTTCCATTTCCACGTGGTCCACCTAGTTTCATTTTTTTGCAAGGCATCTAGCCAAGTTTTCGCGGTATTTCGTAATTTTTGAAGCGCCTGGTACTTAATCATGTTATCGGACCATCCAAACACTCGAGAATTAGCCTCTACAACATTAATCCACATATCTACACTGTCTACAAGCGGGTCGAATTCGGGAATCACTGACGATAATAAAACATTCTGACTCACGGTTTGCGAATTCTTACGGCGGCGTCGCTTCTTGTGCCTTCGTTTATTTTCACTACTGCTGCTGCTGTTACTCGAACTAGAGGTCGACGTACTTGAACTTGTCGACGGCTCCCTTCTTGATTTTCGTTTACGGCTGCGCGGCATGTTTGTGAGCGATGTAGGTACGGTTGTCACTTCTGATATTAGAAAAATAAGAGTCAGTAAATCATAAGAAGCGTTTATTGACAATAATGCGGGTAGGACACATAAAAGTATAATTAAGTTTTAAATCAGTTTTATCCAATTAGTTGTAAGATAAATAATCACAGTTTACATTTAAATTATAATTGCAGAAACTAATATGCTGTAAATCTAATACACACTGTAAATCTAGCACACACTGTAAATGTAGCACGGGAAATTGAAAACAATAAAAATGTCTGGAAATAATGTTTTACCAACATTATTTCCGGCTGATACCTATTTACCACTAACACGAATAATCACAGTCTGGAAGAGGTGTTGCCTCGACGATGGTGCGCAGTTAAGTGACCGTCACTCGCGATCTCACAAAAAGCTGCCATCGCGCGCCCCTCCATACCTCCACTGGGTACGGCAAAAGCAAGTGCGACAACACTAGGTGTTATAAAATATTATTAATCCGAAGATACCTTCAGCCTCAATAGTCTAGTGGTTGCGACTTCTGAGTCATGTTCAGCTTAAGTTCTAGGTTTGTTTCTCGTTTGATCAATAACTCGGTTGTGGGTAAGCGATGATTTGGTCAACGATGAAGAAAGCTTGTCTTTGAGCTGTGCTAGAAGTAAATTATTGTCTATTGACGTAAATAATTTGTCAGTGGTAGTCATGGAGTCAGGATTTATACCTAGTCGATGGCAATAGGGGCGGTCCCCATGACCTGGAACTTCATATAACTGGCGAATTAGGGTGAACCATTAGGTTTACCCTTCCGCGATAACCAACACTGTTATGATTCTTATCTGTGGATCTGTTTTTTTTTTTCTTCCGGAAATGGTTGGCTTTGTTTCTTTGCCACCGACTTCGGAAAGAAGTATTTTACACTTTTTTGTAGTTGTTTTTGAAGTCAGTTTATTAAAAAAAACGACGAGAATGCAGAGTTAAACCTCTATGCATGCGTCCCAGAATCGATACACTCTTATTTTATTGTCTGTTACTTTTTCACGCCTAAATCACTAAACCGATTTAGATGATCAGGTACCTACAGATATAGATGAGACGTTAGAGATGGTTATAGGCTACTTCTTTTTGCATAAAACTTAAAGAGGGGAGAAGTGGGGAGGGCCATGAAGCCGAGAAAAGCCATGAAGATGTGTTAAATTATCGTAGTGATATAAAAATCGATTATCGGATATTTTCCAGTACCGAGCCACTGCAACGATAAACATGTAGTTTAAAATTTAACGCAGCATTGTAGCTTGCATTTATAGCATTTCTGGAGTAAATTACTTCATGTAATTGACACTTACTGCTTTGCCGAGAAACCAACCCACGAGCAATACAAACTTACTGTTATGAGAAAATCTGTGGGTAATATTTGTTTTAAATTTTTAATAGTTAACTCTCGACTTTGCCTGTCTTGTGATAAAGTATAATTCGTTCTAAGTAAACTCATTCCGCCTTATTACAAAAAGGGGTTTTACTAAAAACCCAGGTTTAAATCTTGTAAAACTACGGTTTACACAAACGTTATTACAAATCGTGGTTTTGTGATAAACCATGGTCTAACAGTAGTAGCTGTCAAAGGTGTGTCAAAGTTTCTCATAGGATCTTTTTCATTGTGTTGTTGTTTTTGTGCTATTTACACCCAAAATGGATTGAAATAAGGTAGATTTAATTGTTCTTACTCATTCTGGAATTAATTGTTTAGACAATCGTTCAAATGGCGGTACTTAAGTCGACGTTTTATCTTAGTTTTGTAATACGGACAAATTTAAACCGTGGCTCTGCAGATAAGCCTGGACTTGATAGACCAGGTTTAAACCAAGGTTTATTAATTTTTCGTAATAAGGCCGATACTGATTTTTTTTAGGACATGATGGGCCGCGAAACTATCTAAGCAGCATACCGCGGCCTTGGAACGCAAATGCGCATGTAAAAGAACAGATTTTTTTTTGTCAGTACTAGTCTAATGGTTCCTTTCCCTCCACGCAGGGTGGGGTGAATCATTTGATTAATTTTAAACACTACAATTTATAGAAAGAAAAGTACATTGCTATGTAACATTAAATGATTAAGTGATATACATTACTAGCACTTTTCCCGCGACTTCGTCCGCGTGGGTTACGTACTTTCCTAATTCCCCCTTTTCACCCCCTTAAAGGTTAAATTTCCAAAAATCCCTTCTTAGTGCTCCCCTACATTATAATAGGAAGCCGTGTGCAAAATTTCACATTCCTAGCCCCAGTAGTTTCGGCTGTACGTTGATATGTCAGTCAGTCAGTTCTCCTTTTATATATATAGAAAAATATGTAAGATGTTATAACACTGGTATTAAATATATAACAGAACAAAACGTTTTTTATTTCACAAAAGAAACATCAGCAATTGTTTTTTTTTAGCGTAAGAGATATAATATAATCAACATTGTTTTAAAACCTAATTCATTAAAATATTGAATGAATACTTTAAGTAATCAAAATTCAAAATACAGAAACAGTTTATTTTAAACATCTTCAATAATTAAAACAATAATGAATTTGTATTAAAATGGACAGAAATCATAATAATCCATCGAATATGAATTACTGCTTACTGATTGTTTTACTGGCATAATTATCATTCATTTGCGTCTTGTTAATTAATACGCCTTTTATTAATATTGTCTCATTTCTATGTTATCTTATTCATTGAAATCTTTCTAAAATCGTTTCTAAACGCACCTAATGTACAATCGACAAAGTTGAACCATGACCCATTTTGCCAATAAATCGTTTGAATCCGTCAAAATAACAAAGATCAAGGTCGTTTCCATGGATATGTATGTTTACGCAAATGTGGACTTAATCGTATTTGAAAGTCTGTAAAAAATTAAGCGTATGGTGGGTCATGATTCAACTTTGTCGATTGTACATATAGGAGAAATTCCTAGACTGGCAGCAAGGTTGTTTTTGTTTAAAAAAAGTTATATATACGAAACATGAGCTTACTATAAACTTTTGCGACCCTACGGAGAAAACAAGACTAATGTTATGCCCTTGGCAAAGACGCATCGTAAATCACGATCAACCCTTACAATATAACGTCACAATTTTTACACAAGCCTGGCTTTATGAAACTCAAGCGAGAAAGGGTTAAACTTCTCAAATATCGTGGCTTTATAGACAAAGAGCTTTAATTACATTTGGCCTGATTTTAAACAGTGGTTTTTAATTAGTTAATCTACTTAAAATTTAAACGAAGAGTTGAATACCTACTCGTAAGTATTTTACTTTGAAACATTTGTAATTTTTTCACAAAGCATTTCTTTAAATGAGGCCTAAGGCTTGAACTTTTTACTTTCAAAGGTTAATTTTTTTACTTAATTTAACGCCCAAGTCAGTGTAGTTTTAGAATACTTTAACTCTGATTTCACGACTTAGGCTTACCGTTCCGCCTACGTCATGAAAGCGGCTATTAACAAATGGCGTCCTGTTGGCGCTTGCGCTACATAAGTATCGTCTAGTACCCATAACACAAGCTCTGCTTAGCTTGGGACTAGATGGCGTTGTGTGATAGTTGTAGAATATTTATTTATTTATTATTTTATTTATTGTGTTAAGTTTACCTTAAGTGTGTGATTTCCCATCATACCTCGCGTCCCCATCTTATACACTTTTTCCCTACTCTCAACTTATATTGCCACCCACAGTTTTTTTTATTTGAACTCGTGGCTGAAGATGTTCATTCTAGCTCTTCACGTTACGATTCTAGACGGTACAGTTGGCGCAATGGCTGAGCAACTGACTCAATAATTGTGAGACATAGTTGATTTGGGTCCGGCTTTTTTAAAATATGAATTTTAATATTTGTAGGTAAATGAGGAAATAATCCCAGTATGGACCAACGTTTAAATCATGAAAAGTCTTCGAAAATTAAATCTGTAAGTAATGTAGATATGTTTACATAATAATTATTGGATTTTCATTTAACGACACGACCTTCGATTTTTCTACAAAAAAAAAACGACGGGTTGCACTCGAGGAGTGCCGGCAGAAGTGAAAACTTGAATAGTAATTGTTGGAAATATCTTGTGAACAGATTTTAGTAAAACTCGCAAAAATGGTTGACTTTTTATTTCAATAATTTTCCAATGTGACGTACATCTTTTATAAACAATGTTACCTAGCAACGAATGTATCCAGCATACAAACTTCTTTAAAAGTAATAAAGTCACACGAACATTCACGCAAGCGCCCTGCGCCGTCCTACGCTTTTTCGGTCAGGGTCACGTGTCCTGACGCGAGTTTAAGATTTTATACCCATTACAGAAAAGTGCTCAACGCCGCTAAAGAAGTTTTCACTTCAATAATTACTTTTCCCCAATACTTTGAACCGATTGAAAGTTGAAAAATGTTGCCCTTTCGGCCCGATCCAGGTATTTATTACAATAATGTGAAGTAATATTTTATTCTCAAAGTGACATCAAAGAGTTTTCATTGCGCTGATTTTCTCTTTGTCTCATTTTGAGACAAAAACCAAAATAGACATTGGCAATTCCATCAATTTATTTTTGATAGAAATGACCCTAACTTTATTTTACTTTATATATTATTTATTCAGTACTACGCCAAAGCAATATACCTACAATATAACGTTCAGTCGACAATTTGTTGAAAAAAGTTACTGAATTGTACTTTGCTGGCAACATGTTACTCGATTTTAATAATAATGAGCTTTTTATTCTCAATTTTGGGTTCAATTATTATAGTGGAAACCAGTTATACAGTCTTTCTAATGTACAGCGATTCAGTGTGTCTCTTGACATTGGCATCCTCCAAGTCTGTCTACTTGATTCAGTCTTCTGCATCCCTAGTGCATTGTGGCCCAAAGTTAGACAGAAGTCATCCTTCCATGGTTTTGTGGTCATCATTCGGATACCATAGGTTAATCTGCTCTCCATCCAGTAATTAAGATAAAAATCCATATCGTAATTACCAAGAAAAATCTACCTTTTAATCATCAAATTAGCATGAATTGCACCTCAGTAAAAACTCAAGCAAACGATGAATGTCGAATACTCGAGACCTTAATTAGTTTTCCTTAATTAGTAATGCGATGAAATCTGCCTTTCGCATCAAATGCAGGAGGCACTCCACAGTTTTTTCTAGAGCCGAAGTTAAGCCTTAAAAAGGTTTTCATAAAGAGGAATGGATCATTTTAATGAAAATGTTGAGCTAGTTCCGGATAAACATGCATGAAAAAATTCACAGTACTCACTATGCAAACAGCCCACATTTGGACAGGTCCTCTGCATTCAATTAAAGTAAATATAGCAGTAATTTTCATTTTTATTACCTGAAAATAAAAACATAGGTTACTTTTTATAAAGAAGACACGTAATCTAATCAAATGAGCCTGGCTGTCTATTTTATCATCAGCTTTAACCTGGGAAACAAAAGGGGCTACACTTTTATATGGGCTATAATCATATAACATCCACACAATGCCTAAACCCCTTTTGTCTTTTTTACAAAAGCCTAACTCAAAAGTGCCATAAAATATGAGATGAAAACCTTATAATAGCGTACCCACATTGAGAACTTTAAAATTAAGTTTTACAACTAGAGAGGAACAGAGAGGCGGATTTCTTTACAAATGCAGTTTTCAGACTAGCTGCTATTTCACCATTCTTCTTTGTCCGTATTCAAACCGTCTAATTGAAATTTTCCATCCACTATTGTAGTTTTCTTTTTTCTAGATGTTTTTGTTTGATTTCTATTGAAATCCCTCTTGGCCAAATCTGAAAGTAACGACTGTTGCCACAATGGTTAATCAGTGTTAAAATTGAAAGTGGGTATTTGGTCGAATAACTCAGATTTGAAAAGTCATTTTCTTTTGTTGGGTCCGTTCTGATCTTTGTGATAAAGAGGGCTGTAATGTTCTGGCTATTTATAACACAATGACGTGAAAGTTTGTGATGAGTTTTAGATATACCAAAGTACTCTGTATTTAGAAATCGTATAAACAAATACTAAAATATAGAATTTTCTCTCCGCACAAAAGTTTTGCGAGTAACAAAATATTGATACGTAGGTACTTTCGTAGTAAACCTACGCACCTCTAAGAAATCTCACAAAATCTGAACAAAATGAACGATTATTTTCATAAGTTAATTGAACCGAGCTATAATTGATAGCCAACACTGTGTCAAGTTGGACTAATTATAATTATAGGTACCTACATTTATTAATTGATAGAAATTGGATTTAATATCTTTACTTGAGGATCGTCTTATTTTACTTGAGTCGACTGTTTTGAAATCCTAATTAACATTCAGGAGATTTGGAATTATAAATCATGGCGTATATCTGTAAATTTATATTTAGTAGGTATACTTTCCCTCGGGCACAACAGGCCATGTTTTTATTTAGTACAACCAAATTAAACTTAACCAACAAAATAACTTGACAGCGATGTTGACTGTGTCAACAACTATGAAGCCTAAGGAAGCTCGTTAGCCGACATAAGGCGCTCCGAACTACCAGTTTAAGGGGTGTTAACATTCAGCCTGTCATAAACTTTTCGCTTTTCTGAACATTATACGAAGGAAAAAGCTGCCCTCCTAGCGAAAACATCTCTCTTGTATTGTGTAGGATCGTTTCGACAGACATTAACTGAAATTTACGGCCAGCCAATTTTAGACGGATTTAAGTACTCGCCCTTAATGTCCTTAATGTAGATACTGTCGAAGTTGTGAAATTGAAACGAAATATTTTTATTGTCGCTCCATCGCGCCGTCGCGGCCGCTCTCGGAGATCGGTTTATATTCGAAATTCGAATATTTTGACAGCCTGATGGAGGGATTAAATGAAAAAAAAAAGAACATTGTTGTCGTTTATTTACGCTATTGACTTATTTTTTTTTAAGGAAAAGTAGTCAGAGAATTGTACGAGGTTTTTAAAAATATTTTATTGTTTAATCTGAGAGACTTCATGCCAAGTTAGATTTACGAAGAATGCTAATGATTGAGATTTCTATAGGTAACCTCAGTCTCGGCGGTTATTGTATTGGAGCCTTACAACTACTATGCAAGTTCTAATATTTACTATGTCTGAGTTTGTTTGACCAATGGCCAGTGGAGAAGACGAGTCCTGGAGACGAGACCACGATTTGGCAAACTTAGTGTGGGACACGTCCTATTTAAATAGACGGACGACCATAAGGTAGCTTGAACAAACTGAATGCGGATGGTAGAAGACAGAATGCTGCAGCTTGGCAGAGGCCTATATCTAGCCGTGGACTGCAAGAGGCTGAGTTGATTGATTGTGTCTTCTACGCCTACGCAAATTCAAATCAGGTTTTTCTTGAAACCTATTTCTGTTGTCCTATGTACTGGCATTTACTATGGGTGGGTAGGTACAATGCTCATTTAAATACATAGACTTCAGCTTAACCTTTTAAAGTTATAGGTTACACAGACCTTTAATAGCTCCGTAATACATTTAAGGATTCATATAACTTTTGTTCAGGTACTTGACTCCCGGTAGGCTGTGCCCTTTGCTGAAATTAGCTAGTAAATGATCCGTAGGAACCTCTTCAGTTTTAATATAGATAATTTTTTCATAAATATCATGAAGTCTAGAATGATATTATAATATCAGTTCCTAAGATAGGAAACTCTTTGACCTTTTGTTTTATTTTACAACAACAATATAAACAACAAAGCGGCAGAAAGTTCGGCGTGGCGTACTTGTATGACCAGATGTATGAATGTGGATGAGAGGAAAGGAGTATGTGAGGATCATAGCAGGTGGCGCTCTGTTTTACTTTAGGGTTCACTTAGGCCACTATCCCACTGGCGTTTTACGAGTGTTGGTGTCGCTCCAACGTCTGCGCAGCGTCAACGTTGACATGGCGTGGTGGCGTGGCAAACGTTAACGTTGGCTGAACACGACGTTAAGGTCGCACACATAATAAGGAGGAGGTAGCAAGCTGAACGCTTGCCACTAGACAATCGCGACGTCAACGTCGACGGACACGACAACAGACGACAGACGTTGGAACGTGAACGTTGCCAACGCTCGTAAAACGCCAGTGGGATAGCGGCCTTATTCAAATCATTTTTCCAAACCCCAGATGAACTGCCTAAACTTTTTACAAGTATTTTGAGACCGGTTTCCAATTTCACCGGATGCAGAATGCCAATATTCAACATAGAGCTACTGAATATAGGCGCAGGCATGCGGATGTCGGAGTCATTGGGTAGCTCGCCTTCCAATCAGGGACATGCGCGGGTCGAACAGCGTGACGCGTCGTTTTCCACGCGCTCCTAAAAGAACTATTAGCAAACTGACGGGGTCCGATAGAGAGCCAAGCGGATGCTGTGGTCGCGGGACTATCTATACGACTGACCTGGAGCGTAAGAGGCAATTGATGTAACTTGTTGGATTTTAAAGTACGAGTCTGACAGTCCCTTCCCACAACTACTAATTAATAAATGATACCCCTTGGTAAGATTGGCTGTCATACGTACTTTTGTGCCACAGATAAGCTATAAGGACCGTCAATACGGGCTTTTCGATGTTCATTATCTTACTTATAGTCACCCATCCACGGATCGACCTTGTAAACACGACTTACTATTACTATGCTATTACTACAGGAATACATTTCGTTTTAGTGTTTTCTCCATGGGGTAGACAAAGCTACAGTACGTCACCAGCTACGATCCTATTCATTTTAAATATATTCATCTATATATATAAAAGGAGAACTGACTGACTGACATATCAACGTACAGGCGAAACTACTGGGGCTAGGAATGTGAAATTTTGCACACGGCTTCCTACTATAATGTAGGGGAGCACTAAGAAGGGGTTTTTGGAAATTTAACCTTTAAGGGGGTGAAAAGGGGGAATTAGGAAAGTACGTAACCCACGCGGACGAAGTCGCGGGAAAAGTGCTAGTTTTAAATATAACATTTTTATTTTTACAAGATAAATGGTTTTAGATAAAGCTCCATGTCTCAGGAACTATTTCGGGTCCAATCTAGCTAAAGGCTGAAAGGTGAGCATACACAAATAAAGGGTGCCATATGGGTGGTATATACGGTGTCCCCGTGCGGTGAACACTTTTAGTAACATGAACTTTGCCATTCAAGTAAAATTCAGTGAAACATTGAAAATAATGAAACTTTAGTTATGTGAATACTTTTATTTTGTACATTGATAATTATAAAAATTTTGAGTCGAAAAAACAATAAAAATAAAAAAATTCAGAGTATTGAAATGAAATTTTATAATTTCGAATAGATTATGGCTCAGTAGGATTAAAGTAACATAAAAGAATAGCAATCTATTTATACTATAATAAATCTGTAGAAGGGTCAATTCTGTACATTGAAAATAATGAAAAGCGATAATAATATTGAAAAATAAATAGCGGGGGGTGTTGCTGGATCGATACCAAACCCAAATATATGATTTAAAAAAAAATTGTCTGTCTGTCTGTCTGTTTGTGCAGGCATCACGCGAAAACTAACGGTTCGATTTCGATGAAACTTGGTATAATTATTCCTTATTATCCTGGGCATAACATAGGATACTTTTTATCCTGGAAAAATACGTAGAAAAAAAATCTTATTTTTCAGGTTTAATTCATAGACGTTGTTCTGTAGAACCGCGAACACACGTTGCATTACACGCAGTGGATTCAGCGCCGTAATATTTATAAGATGTCATTGTCAGAGTTACTCAAAATGGAGAAATAAACCATCCACGCGAAGACCGACATCCGCGCGGACGGAGTCGCGGGCGGAAGCTAGTTTCATATAAATCTGCTATTTCCTTAAGTTTGCCGTATATGATTACTTCCCAGAATTTGATCCTTATTAGCAACACTATCGAATGGTGTAATAATACAGGGTGTGATTTTTTTCCAAAATCAGTGGGTTCGATTCCTGGACAGGATTGTTGATTTTTCTAAAATCCAATGATGCAATGATGAGGTTTTCACCAAAATCGGCCTCGAGACTCCTTTCAACGTTTTTCGGTTTTCTTTATAGTTTCGGATATAGCCATCCACGCCCGGTTGAAAAAACAGCCTGTATATTTAACCGGGATGGATAGATTCGCGAAGGACGAAAGGAGTATAGGGAGGCCTTTTCCCAAAAGTGGGACAAGTCAAGCAAGAACAAAATACATTAAAGGCGGTTACTAACCGGTGTTACGAGACGTAATGTAACGTGTAAGTACACAGCGAGCGTTCGTGCAGTCAGTACGGGGAGAAAAAGCGCTCGAGGTTAATGTTACATTACGGCCCGTAACACCGGTCACTGCCTTTATAATGCATTAAGTCTCTCCGGGCATTGTATTGAATCATAACATAGAAAACAAGTTAACCACGCTTAGCCGGCACGTGTATCATTTGCAAAGTTATTAATATTCTGAAGCGTAAGAAACTAGTTCTAACGCCCACAGTTTCATTTGCAATTTATTACAATGTCGTGTAGTTCAGGAAAACTTGCGTTCTTGGAAGGAAATTAAAGAATGAAGGGCGTAAGTTCTAGGAACCATAACTAACTAGCTTTATTTTTATAGATACCTAAATAGACATAAAAGTAATAAAATACTGAATTAATAAATAATAAAATAATATAACATAATTAATTATTAATTAATTACTTTCGAGGCTCTCCTTAGGGGGTTGGATCAAGGGCCTGATTCAGAAGGTAGTATACTTCTTGATACGGCTCGTATTGTGAGGAGGTTCCTGTCTCTGGAGCCCTAACCACCGGTAGCTTGGATCCTGCTCCCACACCGGTAAATATGTACAAAATATTTATAAATATGTAAAATATGTACAAAAGATAAATAAACGAACTACTGAATTAATGTATTATTATTTTTAGTGGTAAAACAATCTTGATTATTATATTACAATATTCGTAATGATTTTGAAAAAGCGACAATTTATCTATGAGTCCTCACACCGAAGCGGAAGAGATTATCAGACTCTTACTAAATCATCTCTGTCCTTGTCCCAAGTTTTTCTTCTTTTGTTCCTGTTCGACACACCGTCATTTAAGCGGGGAATTCACTAGACAGACAAGCCTGCGGGAAATTTTTACGGGCATGTCTGTCGCCACAATACACTACACATACTTATCAGTTTGTTGTCTCTAACTCAACCAGCTACATAGTTTATTTGTTATGATTATTATTTGCCGACAGCAACGGACAAGTCTGTCAGACTACTTGCGACGGTCCTGCATTAGCAAACATTGCATAGAGTTATAGTAGCGACTTCTAGCGGGCATGTCAGCAGACTTGCCCGCGGGCATGTCCAAGAAGTGAATTGTCCGCTTTACCTACTTCTTTTTCTTTCACACCATTACTCACACAGCCCTATCTCTTTCTTTGTTCTGCTCTTTTTGCCCATCAACATACTACACCAATAAATGATTAACATTTCTTGTGTCAACAGTAAACTGTTTAATAATCATAATTATTAATAAAATACGGTGTTTATGGGAGTTAGTTAGCATTCGCGCCACGTGTTAGCAAGTAGGGAAGGAATACTCGTATTATAGTAAGTGTTATATCGATGGTCATGCGGGTGGCGAGTAATGGGCGACTCGCTGTCCGATCATGGACCATGCCCGGGTTGACGGCGCGTCGTGTTCCACGCGCGCCTCAAAGAGCCTTCAGCAATCTCCCCCTTTGAGGGCCAAAGCCTGCCTGATCGCGGGACTGTCTCATCAGATAACTGTTATCCTGGAACGTAAAGGACTTTTGAAGGATCACCGTGGATAATACTCAGTACAAGTCTGACAGTCCCTCCCGTCCCGCTCTGAATGGGAGCACTCCTTTGAAGATTTTACCACGTTATAAAAAGCAAAACAAAACTTTACAAAATATTGCCGTAACAATTGGTTCCATTCTTGATACTTTAGCTCCAAATGTGAGATTTTTGGTCCTGATTTCAAAAAGATACAAATGTGATGTAGTTTGGATAAGACTTTGAAGATAACTTTGAAAGAAGAAAAAAGACATTCATTCTAACCTTTAAGAGATAAGAAACATAAAGTTGCTCAGGGTTTTTGGACAAAAAATAGTCGAGCTCTGAGCGGATCTAAAACAGATTTTAATCTTATACTCTGCTGCAATTTTAATTAATTAGTGAAGCACTCGTAAAAATATGATATAATCTATTTTTCCCAACACGAGTAAATAATGTATGCAGTAACATAAAATTATTATCAAAAGGTATTTAAAATATCTTTAACAAACATATTTTCGTTAAACAAATTGTACAAGCCTACAATATTTAACTCTTTGTCTGTTCCCTTCAATAAAATATAAAAATAATTACTTAATAAAATCGACAAATCGAAACCTATAAAGAGTTTCTACAAACCAGTAATTTTATCACGAGCCAACAATCCTGGAACTCCGGATACACCAATACAATAACAGTCAGACGCAACAATCATAACTCCAATATTTTCTGATATTAGATAGGGGCTCAAATTTTACAATCGTCTGCGGGCGACATTTGGCGGGGCCTTCGCCTCTGACACTTTATTGGCAACTAACCTTTTCCCGGGGCTACGCTCGTGTTTCGGTATTTTTTCCACGGGAACGTCGTAAATATGTTCTACCGGTTTATTCTCGTGTAGAGCTCAGTATCCCGTAGGGTAACCACATCGTAACTACGTTAATCCAGGTTATTAACTATCCGTGCCTTTTCAGTATGTGTTTTTGCCCATTTAATAAGTAGTTTTTTTTTTGTACGAAAAAACAATCTATTTCAAAAACTTCCGCATTTATAACGGTATTAAAATAAAATGTACATTTGCCATTCCATTAATTTGCACTAAAGCTTTTGCCAAACAGACAAGAGTGGCGAATGCGAAGCGAGGCGTATTTTATTTGTAATGTATGGAATTGTTTGAATCCAGTCACATAAAACACAAAAGCGAAAGCGATCCGATAGCGTGACAGAACTATCGGACTGACGTCTCGCTTCGTTTCGGTATCGCTTCGGACTCGCTTCGCTTTCGCCTGTCTGTTTAACAAAGGGATAAGTACTTTCAATCCTCCTTCACAATACGTACAGCAAAGAATGGAATTCACTACCTGTGTTCTCGAACGCTATAACTCAAATCACTTTAAAGTTAAAGTGAACGTACAGGCTTCTCCTGGGTAAGCTCGCTCCATCGTAGGCTTTATCTCAGTCACCTTTGACTTATACTTCAGTCAAGAGCAAACGCATTTAAATTTAAAAAAAATAATACACTCGAGAATCATACGTTACCCATTAAATCAGTGAAAGATTTTTTGGAAGCGAATCAAAAGTTCCGAAGATAACCTTCGCCAATCAAACTTACAAACATACAAACTTTACCTCTTTCTCATGCATATTTGTAGGATAGATTCATGGCAACCCGTGGGACAGGGGGCCGTGTGGGCTGTGGGCTGTGGGCCCGATGAAAAACTCACGCTCTCAGGGTACAACCGAAATCTGATAAATGAAATGCGCCATTTTGTTCGTTCGTCCGGCCACTGGAAAGGCAAAAACGTCTGCCATCATGTATGTTTTTTATTTCACTGTTTTTACCAATCTTCAGTCAGGTTTGGGGACTATGAAATTTGTGAATGTGATAAAATGGATAGTTCTCGTATTTTGAGAAGGTTTGCAGTTTAACTTTCGTCTCATTATGTCAAAATAATGTAAAGCCCAGCTACTCGAGCGGTTAGCAACGGCAAACAGTTGAATGAGACTCCAACTGTTTTTTTTTTTTTGTTACTCACCAACCTATTTCTAAATCACAGCAACTTCTGTAAGCCAGAATCAACGACCGCGAGAAAAGCGCCGAGACAATGAAGCTCGACGTATCACGGAGAATGAATTTAACTGTCTTGGATCCTGCAACGAAACTAATCAGAAAAGAATGCTCAAACAGTTAGTCGGTATCAACTGCTCCTGAAGTAGTTCGACTGCTCGAGCAATTCCGCGTATGCGACTGTAATTTGCTATGCAAATGCCCCTCGATGCAATCCATAATGACTGCTTCAACCAGTCAGTGTATGACCGGTCTAAGGTCTTTTTTTTTTTATCGTGGTAAAAACATCAAATGAGTCCTCCCACCCAGGGCAGGGCGGGAGGGACTGTCAGACTTGTACTGACTAAAATCCACGGTGTCCCTCAACAGCCCTTTACGCACCGGGGTCACGGTAATCCCTTGGTCCCGCGATCCCGGCAGGCTTTGGCCCTCTACAGGCCCCGTCAATATGCTGACACTCTTTGAGGCGCGCGTGGAACACAACGCGCCGTCGACCCGGGCATGGTCCATGGTCGGACAGCGAGTCGCCCATTACTCGCTGCCCGCATGCCCGCGCCTACGGTGGCCGGAGATCGTCTTGCGACGTCCGACGCCGTGGGCGTCTACCACTGCGGCTGGGGTGGAGGGAGGACGCTGTCCTCTCCCTCAGGCGGCCCGCCTCCTCCTTCACGAGCATGACTGCTTTGCAGAAGGAGGCGACCGCTTCCCACTCCGTCTCGCCCCGCAGCATGGCCTCAACCAATGCCGGGCGCGAGAGGTCTCCGCCTATCGCCGTCGTGAGGACACGGCCGTGCTCTGCCCAAGCGGGGCAGTCCTGCACCGTATGCTCCACCGTGTCCTCCGGACGATCCTCGCAGTGGTGACACCCAGACGTTTCTTCCCTCCCTATCAGACACAGGAACCTCCCGAAACTTCCGTGTCCGGTGAGGACCTGCGTCATGCGGTAGGTCAGGACGCCGTGACGCCTATCCAGCCACTCCTCAAAGAGGGGTCTTACCGCCGCGATTGCGGCGTGCCCGGACCGGTCTAAGGTCTAAGGTCTTGTCACCGAATATTTGTGACTACCCTGTGAACTTTTTTGAATATATGTTTAAACCTAGAAGTATCATCCCTTCATACAATATCTCTGTGTTGTTTCCAACTGAAGACTATAATCTATTTGTTATTAATAAACTTTTCGTTCTCTAGTCGATCTTACTCTTGTTTTAAAAGATTTGTAATAAATATTAAGTTTATACAACCATCGCTTCAACGGATTATTGTTATATACATGTAAAAATGTTTCATTTTCAATATGACATCTTTAAATTAACATCTTTATGAGGTCATGACATTATAAACCACAGCCCCATTTCACCCACTGCAGGGTCGTCTGTTGTGTTTTTGGTTCGTAGATCTTGAAATGAGTGCTCAAGGCGCCCAGTTGAAATGAACTCTGGAGCGAAAGGGACTCTCAGACTCGTGCTGACTAAACCCACCCTGTTATCTTTGCTTGCTCCGCATTCCCCTCCCAGCCTCCTTCAGAATATACCCGCAATGTCTACAATGTCGTCTGCCCATCTCGCCGTAATTAACGGTTAAGTTTAATAAATTAAGACGAAGGATTTTAACCGACACGCGTTAATTATTCATTTCGCAGAAAGATCCCTCACATCGCATGTAACATAATATAAAAGTACACTGACTAAACTCCTCAAATATTACTGAACCACGTAAACTCAGCGTTTACAAGGCATCTTTAAGACTATGAGAGGAAATTTTAATGGCCGCCAGGTGACTTCGCATTTATTCGACACGGAAATAATGGAGAAGCGCGATAAACGTGAGTAAGCCTTCGTCGAGCCGTTTTACACGTATGCCGTCAATTTAGAGCAGCGTTATGACTCATAATAGCCCATTAATGTCTTAGAAACGGAGAAGCCTAGCTATGAAAAACTATGTAGTAATAGGAGCGAAGCTTTGAGCAAACAGAGTGATGTATGTTAGGAGCAGACCCCTACGTTGTAAAGCTTTGGATACACAATCATTTATCTTGTATCATGTCTAAACGGTGACGGATACCCGATACGTTGTTTAGGAACTTGCATTTTTGGTCGTAATTTGAAAATAGTTTTCCCATTTTATCATGAAATCCGTTGGTGTAGGTGATGAATGTTTGAACTATAGGCGTTATCGGAATAACTGACGGAGTCCGATAGAGCCAATCTTTGCCAGAGTTTCGAGATTGTTCGAAAGAACAGGCACTGTGTTTTCTTTTTTTGGGGTTAATAATAATCCTCCTGACCAATTTCGGCCACGGCGGCCAATCTGAATGGAGATTAGCCAACTGCGCGGGACATATTATAGTGCACAAGTGTGTGCGCAAGCACAGGTGCGCTCTCTGTTCCTTTACGATGGGACGGCAATCCAACACGTCCGTAGAGAGATCAGGCGCAGGACCAACGGCTTAACGTGCTTTTCGAGCCAGGGGGTATTATGAAGCCAACTTCCAAACTCCGGGCAACTACTGAGAAATTATTTTTGTAGAAAAACCCAATAGTACTTTTTGCCCGACCCGGGAATCGAACCCTAGACCCCACGCTCAGCAGTCGCACTTGCAAATACGAGACCAACGGGGCAGTTTTGCGGTTCTACCCCAATTACGACCAAAAATCAGCCTGAGGGGAGCTGAAGGGGCTCTCCGATTCTTACTGACTAAGATTCCACCCTGTTCATTCGCCTGCGTTTTTTAGACCGCGTTACTATCTAAAGAGAATACCGGGGCCCTGGAACGCAAAGCGCAATTGAAGGAACACGGAGAGGTCTAGTTAGTAAGAGTCTGACACTTCCTTCTGCTCTCCCGGAAACCGTTAAAAATATAGCAGAGAAAAAGACATATTGGGTAGATTGATGTGAATTTAGGACGAAAAATAACGAGCATGAGATCTCCTCGTTATTTTATAAATAGATTACTTATTATTCAAATAAGTAGGTAGCGGTATTGTCTCCAGTATATCTACATCCTCATCTTATTCCCCAACCGTCCCGAATCTGTCCATTCGAGATTACGAAGCAATCTTCATTCACAACTTTATATGAAGTAACTCTAAATAGAATAATAATAAAAGTATCTCAACTTACATTTTCGCAATAACTATATAATATTATTATCTTACAAGGGATAGTCGAGATTCTCCCGAGGTAACTGTCCACTTTATTACATTCTTGATGTCCCTTCAGACAATTGTAAGTTTCAACTACCCGCGATACACTTTTTTCTTAAACGGCCACTTCGATTCTTTTAACTGCATTCTTAATTTGAATATCATTATTATGCTGAGATACTCGCCTTTTGGCCTCGTATAGGCAGAACTAATTAAAATGTTCTTTTTTCGATTCGTTTTATTTTTGTTTTATTTGTCCTTTGTGAGAAAATAAATATCTACTTTTTATTCAAACATCAGAAGCAGTATTCTGAAAAATATAAATAATGAAGACGTTCTTTCTATCTAACACCTCAAAAATACCACAAATCATTATGACAGGCACGTCAAAAGAAAAATTAAAAAGAAAAGTGCTTCTATTTTGAATACCAAAAGTTTTGTTCAGAAACATTTCATTTGATACGTAAGTAAAACCTGTTTTTGATAAACAGTGAGTGAGTACCTATTTTTTACCAAAGTACATTATTCTTTTTTGCCAGAAAAGTGAAAAACACTTGTATCCAGTGATAAATGGTTTCAACTAGACCCGGGGCTATATTTATTGGCTTAAAATGTTAGGACAGTCTGACCTTAGATGTGAAAGGACCGACTTTTAATTTACAACTTAGTACTTAGTACTGAACTCCCTAATTCTGGTTTTCATAAAGGCTTATTGTATAAACAGGCTTATTTTTGTTGTTCATATTTTTTAAATAATTTTGTTGTTTAAGAGAAAATTTGATATACTTCAAGCAAAGACGGAACGGTCGTACGGCGTACGATTCCCGCACGGAACAAATAAGTGTATGATCAAGAAGGAGGTGTTCAGGGATGGCCTGTTTGTGATGTCAGTGTAGATGTTTGTAAACGCACTCACGACACTGGAGAAACACCTTTTTTTTTATCGTGGTAAAATCATCAAATGAGTCCTCCCACCCAGGGCAGGGCGGGAGGGACTGTCAGACTTGTACTGACTAAAATCCACGGTGTCCTTCAATAGCCCTTTACGTTTCGGGGTCACGGTAATTTGTTAGTCCCGCGACCTGGAGAAACACCTAGAGCGGGACAACATCTTTAAAAAAAGATATGTACCATTAGAAATATCCATTTCGTAATACGAACACAGACTAAAATAAAAGCAAAACACGAACATAGCATATACAAGCATAGGAACATCTTCCAATTCAAAATATAAATATTTTTTTTTGTTCTTAAAACTCGACTTAATAGTTTAAGTCTGTTAGCACACGTCTGAAATATAATAAATTATAATTTAGGCGAATTCGAAGCATAACTCGCTTACTGGGGATCTCAAATCGGATTTCAACATAATTTTTGCAAATAATTTCGTTTCATATTTCTTTGGCATGTTTTAGTGATGCGACAGTGACAGAAATAAAACTTATCGTAACTCCGTATATGAATGTGAAAAGGATTGATGATATTTCATTTAGCGTTCTTACGTATATTTTAACAATTTATTCTCATTGACTTTTTTATGAATAAAAACGATAAAAATGGCAATACGTTCTTGACTCATATTGATCGGTCGCATTAGTCGGCACAGCCGGGCGGTAAACCCGATTATGATGAATTTTCGGCAATCACAAACCGCTCGGCCCTCGAACATAACCATGCGAACTGGCAACTGCCAACTCGTGTGGCTGGTCGGTTTTTTCATTTCATTAATACTACCGAATCGAATGATGCATCTACCCGAATGAACTACTTTTTGGTACAAGTCAATTGAAGCCGTACAAATGTAGGAAGTGCTTCGGGAAATGTTATTTCGAAAAACAAAGCCGACCCGAACCGTTAATGTCGGTCGGTTGTTTGTTGTGCACAAAAAGTATTATTATTTTAAATGTCTTTGTTATAAGACAAGATGTTCCAAAGTTAAACTACGTAAAGATGTTTATAACGCTATATTCGTTATTTATTATTAAACCAAAGAATTCAAAGTCAAATCACGCGAGTTCCCAGAACTCAAATCGTATGACGAACAACAAATTCTCCAAGACGTTACGTCACTAAAAATCGATATGGAAGTACTGTCACTCTCATATGTTGGATTAAAAGTTGGAGCGCGGTGTAACGGCGCTTCCCTAATCCCGACCACGACGCCTGCTCTCGAGGACTTACCATTATAAACTTCGCATACTACGTCATCATACAGATTACATCAATTATGAGGTGTCTTTAGAACTTATAGACGGGTGGAATGAGTCATCTAACTTACAGATTTTTGTAAATTTATTCTGGTTTGACATGGCATGCGTATTTCTCATGTAAAGTGAGTCTTACCCAGAAAATTTAACTTACCTTAAGACATGTTTATCATCGGAAAGGTCAATTTGTTTCATAAATAAATTCCAGCTGATGAAACCTTAGTGAACCGTGTAGTTTATGAAAAATTTGGCTCTAAGACAGATCTAATAACGTTCTCATTTTACGCCGAATTTAATAAAAATGTAATTAGGAGAATTCTTCGAGAATTTTCCATGATTAAAAATAAGTTTTGTTCGGGACGCATAACTACGTAAAACCTTCTCGGATGAACGAATCCAACTGGAATCCATTTCTCTGGATTAAGATCGGAATGCGTGAAATAATTATCTTTCCTTCGCACCATGATAGATGCCGGTGACGTTTTTAGGTAGCAAGTAATTCAACTAAGAAAAGAATGGCATTGGCGCCATATTGTGATTTCATGCTCGCTTTAATAATACTTACACGAACTTAATTTATCAATAGTCCTAGGAAAGTAACATTAGTAATTTAATGATGATAGTAAATGATTGATTGATTTTTCAATAATTTATTGTTATCAACATAATAGGGCACCAAAGTCGTCCTGTGTCCTGTTCATAGTTCAAACATGTATTATCTTAATTAATTGTTTCTCCTACTAATAACTACATTATAATTCTGCCAAATCTATTCAATACTATTTATAGCCATTCAAACACACTTATAAAAATTTATGTGCAAATATTTGACCATCTTTAAATATTTTATTCAATGTCGCAGCGGAACGTCTGGCAATATTATCTTTGATCGTTTTTCACCCATCTTCCTTAAGCAGATTGAGTGGAAAGTTTCTTTTTGATACTTTATCAATTTATCAAGTATTTTTATGCCGATGGGAAATTTCATTCTTGAGTTTAATATTGGTTCATCGGTAATTGGGACATGGGCCGTTGTTATAGGCCGGGGATTCTTTGGATTCGGGGATCAAAACCTTGCGGAAAATATGCAGAAACTAAACCAGCAGTTTAGACACTTCTGAATCTACCCTATCAGTAACCGTGTCAGACAAAAACAACGCAACTATACAAATAATGCGTTTTTGTCTATTATCAAATACATTTGGTCGATTGGACCCGTGGGTCCGATCTGAGCGGGAATAATCAACCAAAGGGCCATCCCATCAGAATAGTATTGTGTCATTTATTTTTAACTCTTTCAGTGGCTGATACCCAAAACTTTGTCGTCTTTTAGCCTCGTACAGGAACAATTTATTTTTATTTATGTGTTTTTTCTACTTTTCAATAAACAACTTTACCGGTTTCACATTATATCCTGTATTTTTTACCATTTGGTCATTAAAAGTCAAGTGGACTTCTCGTTCAACCTCAATCTAAAAAGAACAACGGCAAACAAACGATTGCAACTCACTCGCGCTCAGCTTCAATCATTGTTATGGCGTCGATCAGCACACAGTGGGCAATATTCCCAGCGGTGGGCTGCTGATAGAGTTGTATCCTCAACGTAACGAGGGTCGGATTTTCCCGTATTCATTCGGGGCTACTTTTGATATGTGATACAATAAAATTGGAAGATTGGTCCCTTGTTTTGTGTGGACATATGGCGTGAGTTTCTTTCCTGTCAATACCAATGGTCACATTTGATTTTATAAATCGTGTTCGAAAATACCTTGTTAGGATGTGTTACCGTCAAAATTGCTATCGTCAAACGTGAATGATAAAAAATGACCTTGTAATAGAGAAATGTGAAGAGAATGAAATTATGTTTACATAAATAATGTACATTTTCGTTCATTATGAACGCCACTGTATAGCGACGTCAGAATTACCATTCTTTTATTTCCCACAAAACCTAACTTTATGTGATTTAAACAATGCAGCGTTTTTTGATCTAATTAATGATCTAACTAATTCTTGTATTTTACATACATGTGCAACAAAACATTTACTAGCAAAATATTCCGTATAAAAAATTCAGCAACACAAATGTGTCGCCCATACAAACAGCACTAACAATAGATAGATAGCGACAGGTCGACAGCTAATAGCCCATACACACCATATTAATACGTTTCGCTTCATGAGCCTTGCCTACGATTTAAAGCCAATTCACACCGAGACGCGACGCTGTGCGCACATTGCAATAGAGCGAATTAAAATCAAACTTTATTTACTACCAGCTACTCCCCGTGGTTTCACCCACTGCTCGGATCTTATTCGTTGTAGCGTAATTTTATATAGCCTATAGCCTTCCTCGATACATGGACTATGCAACACAAAATAATTTATTCAATTCGAATCAGTAGTTCCTGAGTTTAGCGCGTTTAACCAAACAAACTATTTATAAGTTAAGTTTATAATATACGTAGATACGAAAAGAAACAAATTACACCGATGACGCCGCGCGGGCGTTTAAATAGCATTTTAAAACCTATGATTATTTACTACACGAAAAGTTACACATTTCCAGTATCGTCGCTTAAATTCGCGTCGCGTCGCGTATCGGTGTGAACTGACCCTTACTTAAACGTATTTTGCACATAAATATCCATGTAGATTCCACAAAGCATTGTCTAGAGGACGATACCTACCGCTAACGACTTTTGGTATCACGAGGAACTTGAATAGCGTTTCCAGTGTGGTTTATAGGGTTCCGTAACACAAAATAAAAAAGGGAAACCTTATAGGATCATTTTTTTGTCCGTCTGTCTATAATAGGCTACTCTACTCAAGCAAATATTGTCAGAAAGATAGGTTTTCAAAAAACATTTGACCCGTATTTTTGCTTATATTACGTAAACCGAAATTGATGAGGATACAACTCTTGTAAAAGTCACAAAACGTTACTCGGTCGGTATAATTACAAGCTTTCTGATGTCACAACCCCCCACTCTCGAATTTCGAAGCCTTTTATCTTTGTAAATATTCATTGATTTCAAAAAAATATAAAAAAATACAAGAGAATTATTTTTCAATACTCTAACTGACGGTCGAAACAGATTTTCAATTTATTTTTGCAGTTAACTACACTAACTATGGCTCGGGTCGCAAGACTTACCAAGAATCCTCTCAGTCTTACTGCAAAAAAGCTTTTGTAGTGAGGATCTCTATGTCTCAGAAAGGATCTAAAGAAGTTGATCCCGGCTGTCAATTGTAGATCTTACGGCCAGTTGTTTAATTAGTAAGCTAAAACGGGATCTCGGACAGTTGTATCGAGTAAAGACGAAAGACTGAAAGCTATCTAAATCCTCATTTAGACGATGCAAGAACTCGCATGCGAGTTGCGTTACATTACGGACTTTATAGGTACAACCAATTCAGTTGATCAAACAAATACCTATACCGCAATGTAGTGAAACTCGCATGCCAGTGCTTGCTCCGTCTAAACGAGGCTTTAGTCTTGTCGTGTATTCCAGACAATAACTCTAAACTTACTCTTGCAAGAAGTGCAATAAAACACAGCTGGTTTTCCATCAAAAATAAATACAACATAGCATTCTACGTGTGCACGTAACGTATGTTTTCCACAAGCAAAGTTTGCGCAAGTTGACATCTGCAACGGACTTGCGTTGCGGAAAAGTTTGTTACAAGATTCTAACTAAAGCTGTCAAAAAGTTTATTTGTGCAAAAAGACTTCTTTGTGAACATTCTGAAATATCCACATACTCCAATCAGCAATTCCTTTTACTATTTTTGGGGTTTTTGGCTAAGTACCGTCAGCGCTGCGAATCGTAGGTCTTTTTTGTCAATGAAAGATGTTAACAAGAGATTGAAAAGTTCGAGCTAGTAGGACATGACTACTAATTTGCACACCAGCCATGGTCAAACATGTTGAGACAAAGAATATTCTGTAACATCTATATAATGGATTTTACTATGTATATATTTTTTTATTTGTTAAAAACGTTGCCCCCTCATTAGGAATTTCTCCTGGGTCGTGGGTGCGTTTACAAACATGTAAACTCACACACAAACGCCCAGACCCAAAGCAACTACTTGTAGATCATACAAATATTTGCTCCGTGCGGGAATGAAACCCGCGACACGTAGCGCAGCAGTCCAATCGCTCAACCACTGCGCTAAACGTGTCGTCAAATATCATCTACACGTAGTTTTGCAAATAAATAAATTTGAATTTCACTGAAGTGGCTTAGTTGATGGTGTGCTGAATCGGAAGGTCGCAAGTTGAAATGATGTCCGCAATCTAGTTGTTCATACCACAAAAAAGCTTTATCTACCGTCATACATAAACTCACACCTTTTCCCTATGGTTAGGTACCCTTGGTCGCGGGACTTACGAATTACCGTGACCCCGATATGTAAAGGGCTATTGAAGGACACCGTGAATTTTAGTCAGTACGAGTCTGACAGTCCCTCCCACTCTGCCCTGGGTGGAAGGACTCATTTGATGATTTAACCACGCTGCTAGATCTTTCCATGCTGCTCCTTATCCACGCCACGTCAATAAATGTGGTCGAGGAACTTATCAAGTAAAACGTGACCCTGGAACATAAAGTGCTATTGCAGAACAGAATGGATTTTATTTCTTATTTTTTACCCTCCCGTCCCGCCGTGAGTCAGAGGACTCATTTGATGATTTTAACAAGTAAAAAAAAACATGTGGTCAGACAAGCACACCGATCTGCCATTGCGAGCACTGGATATTTTTAATCATTTCCCTCGAGTAAGATGCATGGAGTTATGCAGTCCAAAACTTGATCCTATAAATTCTGAAATAGGTCACCACTCAAGCTAGCCTTCTCCCAATTAAGTTCTGGTTGCAGCTGAATACCAGTATTTTGCAAGGAACGATTGCCTATCTGACCTCCACAACCCAGTAACTGAATAATACCATAACCCTAGGTAAGACTGGCTCCTGTAGAGAGCCAAAGCCTGTCGGGGTCGCGGGACTTACGAATTACCGTGACCCCGGTATGTAAAGGGATACTGAAGGACATCGTGGATTTTAGTCAGTCAAGTCTGACAGTCCCTCCCGCCCTGCCGCGGGTGGGAGGACTCGTTTGATGATTTTACCATAATTAAGAGCTTTGTAACGACTTTGAAATGTCTATTAATGTCAGCCGGGAACAACGACTATACGTGCCTTCCGAGCCACGGAGAAAACTCGCTATGTTAAATGGCCACCTATCCACAGAACAACCGCGGCAAGCGCAACTTAACCTTGAAGGTTCAAGGTCCTCAAAATCTAAAATAGAAACTAGGTATACATTTACACTTGGCGATCAGTAATTCGATTGCTATGTAGCCAAGCGTTTTGTTTATGGATAATATCTATAATAATTTATCTTGGCTAGGATTATGTTAGTGATAAATATCAGGCTGATATGATAATGTTTCCAATGTACGTAACAGATATTGATAATAATTATTATTTACCATCTATAACTACACGGTTTCTCTCTAATTTCTCTCTGTGTTCAACACAGAGAGAAATTATAGCAAATATAAACGTTTATAAAATGAACTAGGTGAATAAACAACGATACAGACTCTATTTCAACCGTGGGCTTGGCCTATTTGTGAGCCATAAATAGTACGATTAACTAAGATAAAGTGAAAATATCTTTCCCCTTCAAATATTATGAGCAAGCATCGGCTGAAACTTCCCCCACAAAAACGAATAAGTTTTTACCGAGGGCCATACCCAACAAAATAGGGGAATGGCTGACTAAATCGATTTCTGATGCGTTTTAACCCATACATATAAAAAGGGAACGGGATTCGCCAACCAGCTCAAAATGTCAACTTTTGACAACTTTCAACAAAAACTTTGTGACAAGATGAATATTGAATTTAAGATTCTTTGCTTAAATTCTATCAAGAAAGAAAGAAAGAAAGAAAGAAAGAAAGAAAATTGTGTTTATTGGCACAAACTTAAAACTAAACGATACAAATAAAGTTATAAAGAGAGAGAGTAGGTAGTAAAAAAGAGGAAATAAAAAACTTAACAATTGAATGCCAAAGGGCCTCAGCTCAGCATATGCCAGATGGCAACACAAAGTTTGCCACCTGACGCTGATTTTCAGCTGCAGCCCACGAGTGCCATACGCTCGAAATCAAATACGTAAATTAAATATAGGTACTGAGTCAGTGTGTAATCAAGATGTACTAATATTAAGTATAATAAAATATGTGCACAAAAATAAAAACAAATACGTAGTGAAAAAAAAAAAAAAAAAAATCAAGATTGAGTGCAACAAAAATAATTCAAGGAAATAAAACCAGACTAAATAAATAAAAAGTAAAACAAAAATAGACCCAATATTAATAATAATATAATATACGCATAAAAAAATAAAAATAAATACACATCGGGTTTCTCAGATAGCTGACATGTCGGCTCGAATGTCTTCAAATTCCTTTTGGTGAGTTAGTAAAAACTGCTTCAATTTTGACTTAAATGTCGAGGAACTTTTACTATATTTAATGGGAGGAGGGATATTGTTCCAACACTTACTAGCTGCGTACCGAAAACTGCCTCTAAAAGCCGCCGACTTATGCTGTGGGATGGAAAGCTGTTGCGAACATTTTCTGCCCTGACCAATTCTATGTCTACTAGTCCATGAAAGCCTATCGAACAAGTAAGCAGGAAATCTGGGTTCTGATAACTCCAAAGAGTAAGCTCGCCAAGTGTAGTTTACGTCTTGCTTTCATTTTTAAAATACTGTGCTCGTTGAAAAAAGGTGTGACATGTCCTCTAAAAGGAACTTTAAAACAAAAACGCGCACAGGCATTTTGAAGTCTTTGGATCAATTTCTCAGTTTTTGAAAGTAGTCGTTGACCGTACACTGTATCCGCATAGTTCAATTTAGATAAAACCAAAGACTCCACAAGCAGTACTCGCAATTCTTCACTGAGATACGGACGAGCTTTATATAAAATCTTAAGCCTATAAAAACAATTACGGATACACTGCGTCACGTGTTTGTGGAAACGAAGTTCCGCGTCCATCACAAGACCCAAATTACGTGCTTCATAGACTCGTTCGATAGGCTGACCCATAACGGTTACACAGGAGGCGCAGGGTTTAATTTTACTAAGCTGGTGTGCAGTACCGAAAAGCATATATTTGGTTTTAGTCGCATTCAATGCAAGCGTGTTGTCATTGGACCACTGTACTATGCCCTCAAGATCCGCATTTAAATCATGCAATGCTTGTTCGTAGTCTTCTGGCTTAAACGATATATAAACCTATCAATACTCGTGTAAATGATCACGACACGTGACATTAAAACTTAAATGAGTATACTTTGGAGTTTGTTGAGAACGCCTTTAACTTTGCCTTGCTATCTGCGTTCTATGCACAATTGCGTCCAAGATATTTTCTTTCCGTTCTCATTTACTCCACACAATGAGTTGCAGAATGGTTCTTTTTTAAATTAACCGAGTTTGCATAGCGGGGTGATTGAGATAAGCTGGCAATTGTAAGATCTTAATGTGGAGGAGAAACAAAGACTTGGGTACAAGGCTTTTGAGTATTCGTTACCACAGTAAACAAAAACCGTACAGTAAACTGATGCAGTCCATTATTCCAGAAGAAAATAAACCAGAAAATAAATGTTTCTGTAACAAACCATTAAAAAACTTTGCCGCTGTTCCTGAACGAAGAAACAACGCAAAAAAATTAACTTTTGAAGCGCATCGTAAAGCAACTGTTGAACATACGTATAATTTTGATCCGTCATTAATTTTCGTTCCGGTAGTAACTACGAAGTATCTTATTAAACCACACCTGACACATCCCAAATTGAAACAATTTCCTCGATCCACATAACCCTTTACTGACAATCGGTCCTTTAAGTAGTACGGTCTAGCAATTTTACTAAACATCGCCCTTTAACTTAACATCAAAAGTGGGAGCGATTCTTAATCCGCTCTCAGTGGATCGTATTTAGAGAGGATGTCCCTCGTCCCGACTATAAGGTGTTAGGTATGCATAGTGTGTTAAGGGTGCCTGGTTAAACGAAGGACAATTTGAAGTATGTATTTTCGTTTTTTTAACAATTTCCAAAACTAGCTTATGCCTGCGGTGTTTCCCGCATCAACTATCTGTGTCATAAACATCCAAATTGTGTAAAAGTGAAACAAATGTATGTCTGTCTGTTCATACATCTGAACAGATTTAGATGAACAAGGTAAACCATGACCAGGGTTTGGACTTAAGACACTATTTAAATAAAGGAAGAAAAGTTTGGTTTATATGTCATAGACGCGTGCTATAATAAAACGGAAATTAAACAAACTAAATCTATGTATAACTAGCTGTTCCCTGACACGCTTCGCTGTGGCACAAAAAAACTTAAATAAAAAAATAGATAAAAACAATCCTTGATGCGGATTATATATCATGCTAAAATTTCAGCTCAATCGGTGCAGAACTTTTTGAGTTTTTGAAGCATACACAAACCAACATAACATTTTTATAAATATAGATATCCAAAAAAAAACCCAATCGATAGCGGCACGTCATGACTTTGAGATAAAAAGCTATTTACCCCAGAAGTATGTTCTAATGGGCTACTTCCCATTTGGTAAACTTCCCATTTCGTAAGCCTCAAACTGTACCTACTAAAAAGTTGCGTTTGGTAAACATTATACATTTCATAAATTTAGTCCCATTTCGAAAACATTTCAATATTTTTTTGTGTTATATCCCATTTGGTAAACTTTCAGATGAAATGGGTACAGTCAAGTAAAAAAAGAAAAACGAAACTAATGATAACATTGTCATTTATTCTGTTAAA
Source organism: Agrotis puta (assembly GCA_943136025.2). NCBI lineage: Eukaryota > Metazoa > Arthropoda > Insecta > Lepidoptera > Noctuidae > Agrotis > Agrotis puta. The sequence continues at coordinate 8,032,686 of OW964186.2, read as the reverse complement.
TATTTTTAATCACAGGTACAATAGTCGGATTATGTGTACGTATGCCATTTACACATATTGATATTTAAAAACAGAAATAAAAAGTGGGGTGTACAAATAACTTTCAAAAAATTTAAGAAAAATCACAGTTCGATTTGACTATTTCGATGACAAGTTTTATTTTTTTAATAACATAAGTCAATCTAGATGCGAAATCAACTTATATAAAAAAACAATAATCTCAGATTTGGTACTATCTTTTTATGTTAATGTACATTGACATAAAAAAATACATACGAAATCAACTACTTATAAAATATAAAAATAAACAGTCACAGATTTGGTACAATAACAATTTTTACTTCTTCTTGATCAGCCATTCTTTTTGATGGTCGAGATACTATCTCAAGACTGAAGCATTTAAAAATATATACATCTCTAATTTAATACTAATTTGACACTGACTGTACCGTACAAAAATAACAATACTAACAAAGTTTACCAAATGGGATTAAATGTATGAAGTAACGAAATGTTTACCAAACGCAACTTTTTAGTAGGTACAGTTTGAGGTTTACGAAATGGGAAGTTTACCAAATGGGAAGTAGCCTTCTAATGGGATCCGAGCTCGCATTTTAACTGTAACTAAGCTCAAAAATCTTTATCAGAAACTAATCATTATGATCAGTTTTTTCATTTTCAAATTACACAACATGAAATTTTAATTTATAATTAAGTAAATCTTATTATCATTCTTAATTATTTTGAGCTAAGATCATAAATGTCCCTTGTTTAACCAATCGCCCTGTATACTACAATAGTAAAGTATAGGGTATAGGCTGTTGTGTCGCCCTCACTCGTCTCATCCAATTTATCGCGAGTATTTCTGAGGGACCATTCGTAAATCTCAAGTGATAACGCCCACTGTTAAATTGGGATCGAGGGCTTATAGATTTTGTATTGGATTGTGCTTATCTGTGTATTTGGTTTATTGAGAAATATTAACTTATTTAAAACATTGCTTTTTGTGTCCAGATTAATCTTGGTTGCTTTTATGTAATCTCCGTGTATTTTATTTTAAAAGAAAGAAAAAAAAATCAAACAATAGCGCTAAACTTCACTCTTTATTGCTCCCCTTGCCTTTGCAAAATATTTTAATACGTCCCCATAACAATAACTTTTAAAGCCTATCCGTTCTTAGCTCTTTAACCACAAGCTTTAAGCCCTTTCATTTTCACAAATAAAAGTCATTTGTTCGGAAAAGTTGGGACGCTGTAAAAACTTGGCGGCATCTAAAGGGCTCGCCCCGCCCGGGGGTCTAAGGGGGCCTAAAGACCAACCTGATCACCCACACAGCAACCACGAGGGGATCTTTTGTACTACTGTTTTTATAACCATCACTCCCTATTTATTAATAAGTAATTCATGGAAACTTCTCGAGAACTTCATCGAATTATGTAAGTAGTTTGTAAAACAAATCTAGTATTTACTTTAAATGTGTGCCCTTTTAAACTTATCAGATAACTTTAAAAGTTCATGGACAAGATAAAAATATCTATAAGTTTAAATGATATCATTTAATGATCATATTTTTTTTTCATTTATATTCTGTGAACTGGAACTTATAGTATAAAAACTTGCAACTGCAGTGTCTTCAGTCTTTATAAAGCTTTAAAATCCTTCGCAGCTACTAAAAATAATCTATATCTATACTATATAATAAATCTGTAGAAGGGTCAATTCTGTACATTGAAAATATTGAAAAAATAAATAGCGGGGGGTGTTGCTGGATCGATACCAAACCCAAATATATGATTAAAAAAATTTTTGTCTGTCTGTCTGTCTGTCTGTCTGTTTGTGCAGGCATCACGTGAAAACTAACGGTTCGATTTCGATGAAACTTGGTATAATTATTCCTTATTATCCTGGGCATAACATAGGATACTTTTTAACCGACTTCAAAAAAGGAGGAGGTTATCTTTTTTTTAATTTTGTTACAACATAACGACCGACTGGGTGAACCGATTTTCATGATTCTTTTTTTGTTTGAAAGCTGGTGCTTCCCGTGTGGTCCCATTGTCACCAAATCAGGATCTGATGATTGGATCTTGGAGAAATCGAGGGCAACCCTCAAATTTTATAGGCTCACCCATCGTTTTTCGTAAATCTTATGAAGTAATTTAAGTACTTGCGTATGGGAATCATGATCTTATGTAGCTGAGCTGATGATGGAAGGTACAACTCCTTAACAGTAGTTTGTTACCGCATAACAACCGACTTCGTGAACCGATTTTTATGATTCTTTTTTGTTTGAAAGCTGGTGCTTCCCGTGTGGTCCCATTGTCACCAAATCAGGATCTGATGATTGGTTCTTGGAGAAATCGAGGGCAACCCTCAAATTTTATAGGCCCACGCATCGTTTTTCGTAAATCTTATGAAGTAATTCAAGTACTTGCGTATGGTAATCATCACCCTTATGTAGCTGAGCTGATGATGGAAGGTACAACTCCTTAACAGTAAGGAGTAGGCATCGACTGATTCATTGTTCGCGAATCTCCGGAACTACACATCCGATTTAAATAATTCTTTTTTTTTGTGCTAGGTATCGTTCGACTTAGGGAATACTGAAAGTTTCATCAAAATCGGTTCAGTAGTTTTTGAGATAGGGAATTTTATTAGCTTATTGTGTACATGAGGGATGTTATTACCAGTGCTACGGATTATATTATATGTATTTGGCAAGAATTTGGGTTGAATATTTAAACTAAAAAGAGAAAAATAAAAAACTCTTTCAAAAAAAAATGTAACCGCCTTCAAAGTCGTCGGCAAAAAATAAACAATGAAATAAAAAATAACAAAGCCATCGACTTCCGAAATAAAAGTTATTTTGTAGATTATTTTACCCTTTTTTGTGGTTCTTTTTGAAGGCGGTTACATATTTTTTTGAAAAAGTTTTTTGTTATCCTGGAAAAATACGTAGAAAAAAAAATCTTATTTTTCAGTTTTATTCATAGACGTTGTTCTGTAGAACTGCGAACACACGTTGCATTACCCGCAGTGGATTCAGCGCCGTAATATTTATAAGATTTCATTGTCAGAGTTACTCAAAATGGAGAAATAAACCATCCACGCGAAGACCGACATCCGCGCGGACGGAGTCGCGGGCGGAAGCTAGTCCGTCATAATTTCTATAACGTGGTGAATCTAGTTTATTAAGTAATGGACCAAGTTCCCACTTTTTAAATATCTTTTTAAATCATCATTGGCTTGCTTTATATATATGAAAAAGGGAAACATAACAAAGAAGAGTTAAATAAGTATTATAATGGTCTTCCCGAAGGAAATTACTTTCAAACTGCCGCGAAAATGGATTGTTTAGATGTATTCACAACTAAATCTCCCCGGGGGCGACGTGAAAACAATTCATTTTTGTACGAGGACACTCGTTCTATTATACCCATTATAATTTACTGTCCCAAATTATATCCGCGATTAGTGAGAACCTTTGAATTAAACCGTAAAGGTCATGATCAAGCGTATTATTCTTGTGTTTTTGAGTAATTGTGAACGTTCCAACATTCACAGTTATAAATTTGATAAAAACGTTCAGGAAAAAACAAATATAGGCTCAAAATATTATACAACGGTAACTAAAAATATTCTCTTTTTGAAATACTAGTTTCAGTGACTAAATGTTTCTATTGTATTCAGCTCGAAGGACCAAACATTTTGGGTGATAAATGGATCTATTGTTTGTAGACGTTATAATACTATGCAATAAAAATGAGTATCTATTTATTTTCTTTCTTACGATCAAAAATGCTTTTATGTGGTCACATCTCAAGGACCAACTAGTCTTGTAGCCATAAAATGTAAGTAGTAAGAAGATTTACAGTTAAATATTTATCATATAAAGCCTTATCTTCTTAGGAAGAGGGCACAAAACATCTTAAGCTGGAACACGAGTGTGGGTTGCAAATCCTTAGAGTATTTGTCACAAGGTAAACTGCCATTATACTGAGACCCGTATTATTTTATAGAGTCATTTGTTACAGTAAAGAGGGGATGTTAAATTATTTATTGTAGTATTCTGAGTATTGTCCTTATTATCTAACTATCATAAATGCGAAATTTTCTGAGGATGGATGGATTGACAGGATGTTTGATACTCAAAAATATTCGGTAGCCAAATGGTTTATATCCTGAATTAACACATAGTATACATTCTATCCCGGGTATGAAGTTCTGGTTGGATAATTCCCAACTCGACGTGAGCAATGCCACGGGAATAAGCTACCATCATTAAACAAAAGTTTGGATGGATGTTTGTTACTTATTTACGCTCGAATGGCTGAACGAATCGAGATGAAAGGAACAGAAATAGATTATAGTCCATAATGCCATTAAGGATACTTTTTACCCCGGTATTAAGTACCTGTGGGATAACTTCCGACTAACGTGCGATCAAAGCCTTTGGCAAAGGCTAGTTTAAAATGATATCCGGACTATTTTGGCTATTATCTTTAGTGAGTTTTCTAGTAATATTACTGGTTGGTACTCGTAAAATGGCGAAAAATAAATGTTTACTTGCCCACATCGTAGTCGGCTGAGTCAAACGTAGACTGATTTATGTTATGACCTTAAATACCAGAACTTTTTCTTTGAACGTCTAGAGATGGTAAGAAAAAAAAATAAAGATTTGTAATCTTTTGTGTGTAAAGGCCAACGGCTGTCAGTCATCTGTCATTCGCGCTGTAAGGTTGGCAGTTTTCTTATCGGCTCTGTAACCTGCTAGATGGATGAATGACTGTTCCAGTATTTAATTTTCGTATCGTCCATCATCTCTTTGTTTTCTGTCCTGATAATGATTTAACGAGTTTATGCCAAAAGAAGAAAGTTAAAAATTAATTTCCGTTGTTTAACGCTGTAGATATTACGGACAATTATATTTATTCCTCTTAAGACCACACCGTAACCTAACTTTAACGATAGGTACTGAATAAAGAAGGGCAATTAATGACTTTATTATTTGACATAAAAGTACGTGTTATAAGTTTAATGTGTGGCTTTGATGTGTTGTGGCTTAGCGATTGGTTGCTGCGCCGCTTGTCGCGGGTTTGATACCTACACGGAACAAATGATTGTATGGCGTAAAGGTAATTGTTCCGGATTCAGCTCTTTTCAAGTGTAAGTTTGAATGTTTATAAATGCCCCCATGATTCCTTGTAAAGTATCGATTTTTTAAATAACAATGTTACTCCATAGGGGAACAGTGTATAAGACGGGGACGCGAGATACGATGGGAAATCACACACTTAAGGTCCATTAAGAATTTTGAAACAAATGCTCCTGATAAAAACTTCAAGGCAGATTACACAAAGAATCTTAGGAGTCAAGTCATGGGTCGCGGAACTTACGAGCTGCCGTGGCCCCGGAACGTAAAGGGTTATTGAGGTACATCGTGGATTTTAGTCAGTATATGTCTGACAGTCCCTCCTGCCCTGCCCTGGATGGTAAGACTCATTTGATAATTTTACCGCGTTAAAAAAAAAGTCATATCATAAACACTGGATGCTCTGAATTGGACCTACATGCACAGGAATAAAAACAAATTAGTATAACTTTCAGCCAGAGATAATCGGAGATTTGCTAAATTATTTAGCAGAACCTACATAAATACGGAACAAACTGGCATCATGAATAAACAAGATAACTGGTTGGTACTGAGTCTTGCGGAGAGAATACTTTAGGGTACTAATTATACTCTCCTTTGTACTACTTAGGAGAATGTACTTACCTAATTTCGTATCTATTTTTAAATTCTACGAGTACATTACGTAATCAGCATACTCACACAATAATTCTCTCTGTACGTGAGCACTCAACTCTCCTTTTTTTTTTTTATTCGTGGTAAAATCATCAAATGAGTCCTCCCACCCAGGGCAGGGCGGGAGGGACTGTCAGACTTGTACTGACTAAAATCCACGGTGTCCTTCAATAGCCCTTTACGTACCGGGGTCACGGTAATGGAAAAGTCCCGCGACCCCGCTCAACTCTCCTAGTAGGGGTTGGTGTATGTCCAAATTCTTGATTCTGGGACATACCCACTTTTTTCCTAACGGGAAATTCTTTCACTGTTTTTAGAAATTTAGGTAATGTAGGTAATGCGTGGATCGTATCATTAACACAAATATTATATTTAAAAATAAAATATATTCAGGACTTGGACGCGCACTTTTAACAACTCAAATATTTGTATGATCTACAAGTAGTTGTTCCGTGTCTGGGCGTTTGTGTATGTGAGTTTATATGTTTGTAAACGCACCCACGACACAGGTGAAAATCCTAGTGTGAGGCAACGTTTTTTTTTTAGAAAAAATCACAAGCAGTTTTTTCTCTAGACACTCGTAATTCTACGTTTTCTTCATTATTTCAAAAATCATTTGTCCGGCTTGATTCGGCCAGTGTTTACTAAAAAGGCTACAATCTATTTAAGGTTTGTTCATACAGTAAAACCTCTACAGTCCGCCTCATACCGACCTGTCGGAGATAGCAAATTGCTATTCGGCTGAGTTGATGAATATGAAATTATAACATTTCTTGTTTATATTTTTAGCTTACAATCCAGACTTATAGTTTATTATAAATATGTGCATCGGCTCTCAATAAATATGGTTCAAATTTATTGGCCTGCATATGGTTTGTGATCTAGAGTGTATTTTATACGTGTCTGCAATGTAAACGACTCAGCTGTACATGACATATTACTGACATTTTAGATAGCCCCGGATAGTTACCGACGAAAACGACTTGGCCGACTAGCCTGCCAGTCGGCCAAAGTCACAGTTAGCCCATCTGCAGTTAAAATGCAAAACATTCCTAAATGGATTATTAATCTGGTAAATATCAATCTGAATGCGACGGAAGAAATATTATTTACTCTAAGGACATTAGGGGACCCATGTCATGTTAGCCTTGTGTCAAATGTAGCACAAAATTGATCAGAAATCCCATGGAATCACAATTTTCCTAGCATACTATATGAAGCTGCCCTGGGATCTGGAGGCGACTGCCCTCCAGCGCGTCTACGAATGGCGCGTGGAGGCGCAGCGCCGGGGCGAATCCCCGCTGCCTCGACAGGTCGAGGCGCGGCGGGAAGAGCTCCGGCGCGATCTCAGGGCAGTATGGAGGGGGCGACTGTCGCAACCGAGGTCCGGGCACGCCGCAATCGCGGCGGTAAGACCCCTCTTTGAGGAGTGGCTGGATAGGCGTCACGGCGTCCTTACCTTCCGCATGACGCAGGTCCTCACCGGACACGGAAGTTTCGGGAGGTTCCTGTGTCTGATAAGGAGGGAGGAAACGCCTGGGTGTCACCACTGCGAGGACCGTCCTGAGGACACGGTGGAGCATACGGTGCAGGACTGCCCCGCTTGGGCAGAGCACCGCCGTGTCCTCACGACGGCGATAGGCGGAGACCTCTCGCGCCCGGCATTGGTCGAGGCCATGCTGCGGGGCGAGACGGAGTGGGAAGCGGTCGCCTCCTTCTGCGAAGCAGTCATGCTCGCGAAGGAGGAGGCGTGCCGCGTGAGGGAGAGAACAGTGTCCTCCCTCCGACCCACCCGCAGTGGTAGACGCCCACGGCGACGGACGTCGCCAGACGATCTCCGGCCACCGTAGGCGCGGGCATGCGGGCAGCGAGTAATGGGCGACTCGCTGCCCGACCATGGACCATGCCCGGGTCGACGGCGCGTTGTGTTCCACGCGCGCCTCAAGGAGTGTCAGCAAACTGACGGGGCCTGTAGAGGGCCAGAGCCTGCCGGGGTCGCGGGTCTTACCCATCACCGTAACCCCGGTACGTAAAGGGCTCGTGAAGGACACCGTGGATTTTAGTCAGTACAAGTCTGACAGTCCCTCCCGCCCTGCCCTGGGTGGGAGGACTCATTTGATGATTTTACCACGCAAAAAAAAAAAAAAAAAAAGCATACTATATGAAATCAGTTTTTTACTTTATACATTACAAACAACATACAAAAAAAACGAATATTTTCGCTTTGCGATTTGGTTCTGAAGAAGCACCAGAATTCTTGAGTATGAAACTTTATAGGCATCACAGCTTTCAAACAAATACTTAGATAAATCTTGAAACTACGACGTCGCAGTTTCATTAAACAGTTGAGCTTCAAAACTGGCGAGCTGTACGTTGTACGTACTAGTTTTAAACTATAATACTGGCAACTTAAGGACAAAGTATTTTATACCCAGAAATGAAACTATAATCCCGCATTTATGACTAAAATTTCCCACAGTATGACAAAAATATAGTTATGATCTCATAACATTAAATGAACGTTTTACATTTATTGTTTTTAACACGCAATTCTCTATAGAAAGAATAGTATTTTTAAATGTGACTTTTTCAAGATCTAACATAAAAAAAGTTAGAAATGGATTGAAGAATTCGACGCAGTACGTAAGAACCCCGTTAGCTTGGTTGGAAAGAGTGTCGCATATACTGAATCCGGAGGTCGCGGGTGCAAATCCTGCACGCGGTTCGAATTTTTCTTTCCAAATAAATCTTTGTAATTCGATACGCATGCATTTAATATTTATAAAATTAAAATATAATTTTACTTCACGACTATCATTGTAGAAAAAAAGAAAAAACGTTTATGCGACTCCAGGTTTAAAAACCGCTGTTTTAAAAACCGTCCCCAAAATATTACCTACTGTCAGATCATAACGTTAATCAAACTAATAAAATCTGCCAACTACTTGTACTACAAATATAATTAATATTAATGACGTAGCTCTCAAGCGGTTATCTGCCATGCTCAGCGCAATGATAGTCGGAAACTTAGTCGATTTATTATGATGGAAAAAGTCGTTGGAACAAGGGAAGTTGCCCAAGCGGTAACTTAGAACACTTTTAGTGGACTGAGAAAGGACCATTAATAGGACCCTACCGCGGAATTCAGTTGTGAAACTTAGTGACTCAAGACAAAGTATGATGGAGGAAATAAACAAGATATTAAAGATGACCGAGTCTCATTTTAGAGCTAAAATTGTGAACGCTCGCGAGTTTTACGGTAATCGTAATATTGAAAAAACTTTTTAACAGCTTTCGGTAAATTAAAGTTTAATTTCACGAACTTATTTTTTTCCGGTTTCGTGACCTTCTGACATCGCCTGTTCTGTATGTTTTGTTAAAACTACCAAAAATCTAATGAACTCTCAGAACGACCAGATATCACATAATAAATACACCATAAAGTAATATTTATACGCAATAAACTGTCACAATTATTGTTGGGAGATGTCCTCAGTTTATTGGCTCCCGAGCTGTTCGTTGTGGCAACATTATTGCTGGTATACTTGATACAGAACACATTAGAGGTGAAGGAGTAAGTGGTAATATAAAAGTTGGTGAATTTTATGAACTGGGCTAAGACATTAATATTGTTAGAGAATTTTATAATACTTCCTTTAAACACAGCGTTCCTCATGACGCATGAGGAGCTCGTGGCTAAATATTATGAGTGCACTTCTTTTATTTAGCCACGTTCTGCAACTTTCAATCGGAGCATTAGATTTTTTTTTTTTTGATGAAATCATCAAATGAGTCGTCCCACCCATTTCAGGACGTGAGGTGCTCTCAGACTTGTATTGACTAAAATCTATAGTGTCCTTCAATAGCCCTTTACGTTCCGGCGCCACGGTTTTCCGATAGTCCCGCGACCCCGGCAGGCTTTGACCCTCTAAGAGGGCCTCATCATATTGCTGACAGCTTTTTGAGGCGCGCGTGGAAGCTCACTTTATCTTACGTTCATCTTTGCTTCTGGGATAGATTAAGGCCAAAAACAACGCCAACGAGAAAAAAAAATGTAAATGCTTTTTAAATCTACAATGTAACATAGCTAGACTGAAACAACTACAAAATAACAGCACGAAATAGTCAAGAGTAAAAAATCACAAATCAAAATAAATGTCCGCGCCAGCGTCGGTCGTTTATTCGTCTATTCACACTGAAAACTCTCCCGGTTCACTTTTATTTGCGTTTACAAAACCTCGCTTCCATTTGTTTGTCAACTACTTTTAGTATTACCATAACAAAAAACGGACCCATTCAATCAGTACATTTGGAACGCTATAGTTTTATGTGCCTTTACAAAAGAGAAACGATTCATTTCTTTTACATTGCCGGGTTAGTAGATGGAGCGTATTTTCACTAAGCCATTAACCTTGATCAAAGAAAGGACAAAAGTCGTTCAGTATCCGTGTACGTGGGCAAAACTGCGTCGTTCCACATTAATGGGGTTTTTGTGTTGCATTCCGTCCCGAAACAGCGAGTTTTCCTCTACAATACCAAAGTACACATTTATTACGTATAAAGTGAAAAATACTACAACGCAACATCGCATCGTCTTGAAATCATTTGTTCGGGCGTTGTGCTAAATATTTTCGTACATTCCTTTTAATTAAATTCCTAACGGGATTTACACGGATTTTCCGATTTTCCTTTGCTTCTGTTTACACAAAATGATTAAAGTATTATCTTTCTCTCCATACACCCCGCAAGGAGCCAATTCTATGTAAGAGTCGCCAACATTATGCCGGTCACGTTCAAATATGAATTTCCTTTATTTACAAAACTCGTTTTAAAGTTTTGCAACTACGGTTGTGGTCGTAAATAAATGTGAAATATGCTATACAAGTTTATTCTCATTTTAAAGTAAACGATGTCCGGTGGAACGTTCCATATATCATAATGTCCGACTTTATGGCTGTTTGGTAGCGATTCCATAATCACAATGTTACTAGGGAGGTGGATAAAAAGATTATTGGGTGGTTCCCAAGTAATTTATTAGACTGGCAACTTGATTTCAGCAAAATCGGGAGGAGTGATAAAATGCTCGCTCTGGGCACCGTAAATACATTGAGATAAAAAATTAAGGCAATTTATCTGGACGAAAACAACAAGCCCTTGATACTTACACTCCTTTACATAAATAATCCAGAAGCTGTACATTTTATATAGGTATAATAAGTCAGGAAAGTAAACGCCCTCGCGATACAAGAAAAAAAAAGATATAAATCCATTAATCTGCTATTAATAATTAGGATAACCTAAAACTCCATATAAAGCTTCACGAAACCTTTGGAGCTACAAAGGTTTCATGAACCGAATGAATATTACATTATTATCAATCTCTTACCCACGCGATTACGGGGAGTTATTGTGTACAAAAATAACATACCCGCGTATGTTCCTACCTTATAATACCAAGTTATTCGCCGGGGTGCTAATATATCTTTGTAAGTATGCACCCTTCATTATTCGCGAGGGTAACCACTGAGATATTTACCTTTTTTTTTGCGTGGTAAAATGATCAAATTCGTCCTCCCACCCAGGGCAGAGCAGGAGGGACTGTCAGACTCGTACTGACTAAAATCAAAGAACTTTTGCCCAAATACATATATGCTTACAAAAATGTAATAAGAAAATTACACATACAACGCTTGGCTTAATAGGAAAGGACATCTACAATCTATATAATTATAGTTATGTACGTATATGTATCGTATTATATTATGTTAATATAATCCGAAGTGTTCAGGAAAAAATAATACTATTACATTTCTGTCATTCGCTTACAGATATTCATTTTGGAACTAACTTCCCAGATGTGGCACTTCATATCACATTGTATGATTATTGTATAGAAAACCTTCATAAGCCTTATGTGGAACAAAAATATTCGGTCTACAGAATATTTCTCGTGTCCATATCTTAGGGACAGTTTTCGGACTTATCTTCCCACCAAGCCGCAAAATGCCGAAACTGAGCCCAAAATTACTATTACTAACCTTACCCAGGCCGAATGTCTGGACCCAGCACAAATACTTAACAAGGAGACCTTTGTGACACCCAGACGTCGAAAATTTGTGTGTTTTGTTAGATAACAAACGAAATATTTACTTTTTATCCAGAGTAGACCACAATGGAGCACGTTTGTGCAAGATTTGTCTCTGAACATATTGATGTGTTGCTACTGGGCACAGGGTACTGCTAGGCAAAGGTCTTTCCGATAATCTTACATTATTTTTTTCCAAAATCTTAAAAAAAAGTCCGTTTTTCATTTTTATATTTTTCTTACATTTTTCTAAAAAGTGTAAATGGCATAAAGCACAACAGAAGATTGTCCAAAAAATCTCAACGATGAAACAAGCCAATAATCTATTTATTACACGGAACAGCACTTAGCTAAGCCACTTTTGTGGAAGACACCCGCTTTACCTCTGATGGAACATAAATCAATCAATTACCTTGTGTTTTGGACACTAAAATATTAGAACCTGCTAGGTTACTGCGGCAAGGAATTATGCTGGTGGTTGCAGTAGTTTTATGTAAAAATTTCCTATTTATTTTTAGAAAATATATTACTAATATTTTTATATATGATAAGAAAAGTAAAAGTTCCAAACATAAAATGTATTTTTACACGTCTAAATATTTAAAATAACAAACGACTAGTATCAAAATAATGATATCATGTGAGCAAGTTCCTAAGCAAACATAAAAACCTAATAATTATTTATCTTAAATTATTTATAACCTAAAACGAATATCATTCAGTTAAAAAAACAGAAAGAAGAAAATTTACGAAAACTTGAGCCATATTTTTGCGAACAAACAAGGCTATATTTGCGAATCCTAAGGCCGGTAAAAACAAAATTCAGGCGCCCTTAACGATCCTATCTACAAAGTTGGAGACTCCGAACTCGTGAGAACAACTGCCAAAACAGGATTTATGAAAAAAAATACAGACAAATCCCTTGAGCACATATACCTACGTAATATAAGTCTATAATTTAATAAGTAAACCTCATTTTAATATCGCTAGGTACTATGAAAAGTTAGTGCCATGTTCCTCGCAAGAATATATTAATATTGATAATATTATTCATGGTATTTCGTTACTAGCATGCGTGTCGTTTTTAATAAAAAGGATCCCTTATGAGACATTGAGTATATTCTTAGTTGAGCCTGAACATAAAACTTTGACCTTCGACCGTATGATACGTATCCAGTCAATCACTGTTATCTCCTTCTGCAACGAGGTTATGAATAATAATGAGATTTTTTTTGTAGATGGCAGTAAAGATCTCAATAAGGAAGATCTTATTTTCAGCGTTACATACGTTGTGGGCCTGCACGGTTTCTCAGTCATCGCTTACATGTTCACAACTTTTTTGTCTAGCATACACTGTCCCACTGCTGGGCGAAGGTCTCCTTCAAGTTTTTCTGAGAGTTCCTGTCCTGTACCACCCCGAACCAACCCTCACGGTTTACTTCCAGCTTATCTCGCACTTTGGTTTCAGCGGTTCGTTGCACATCGTAATAGTTCGACGAAGTTATTAGTAAATAATAGATAATAGTAACACGCTAAGGACATGTAGCTCTTGCCAAGGTCGATTTGGATAAATTACACATAAATTTTCCTCCATGCGTCGAAAAGTACGTTAAGCCATTGCTCCCGGTTGTCATGTGCTGGACTTTGACAGTCATTTCAGGTAGCCAGGGGCCAAAAAGTCTGAGAAACCGGTCTTACTAATGGCAGAAAAGAGTAAAAATGAGATTCTATTATAGTCTTGTCATTATTAACTGCCGTTTACTCAAGTATATTGGGGTAGGCTTCCAGTCTAAACGGATGCAGCTGAATACCAGTATACCAATTAAGACTATGTGTGTTTACGATTAGTTAAAATGTTAGGCGAACAATAACCGGGCCACACTAATAGTATTACTCGTTGAAAAATTGTAATTGGAAAACGACGCTTCCATTAACGTCGAATGCCGTTTTGCAGTTGACAGTTTTTTTTTTAGAAAAGTGTTCAACCAAGTTCGATGTTCAACTTTTTTGTAGACGGACGGTAAATGTTCCTATAAACGCGATAACCAACGGCATTTCCCGTTAGTGTGGCCCTAGTGTAAAAAATGTGTCATTAAATATAGTAAGTAGTTTCGTACACATGTTGCGATTTACGGACCCTGGGGCATACTCTAGGTACCGGAGCGCTTTTACGTGTTCTAACGAAGCTACGCTCGGATTTTATGTACTACCTATGTAAAAAGGGTCTCGGTCTAAAGGTCCCGTAAAAACATAATAAATTAGTAAGAATAAATGGCTTCTTGGATATATGAAACCAAAATTCTTTCTTACAAAATCAATTATTCAGATGTCTTCTCCAGAATGCTCATTGGAATTTTCGTGGAATATATCGTTATTGGAATAAACATTTTGGTCGTGACTTGCAGGGATTATTTAAATTGGAAAGAAGATAAGATGCGTCCGTATGTTAGTATTTGATTGAGAATTTTCATTAATCAGGGCGGGCTTTAAATTTCTAACGTGCAAAGCCGGGCAGGTAGTTCTTTTTTTTTTAACGTGGTAAAAACGTCATATGAGTCCTCCCACCCAGGGCAGAGCGGGAGGGACTGTCAGACTCGTAAACGCTAAAATCCACGGTGTCCTTCAATACCCCGGCAGGCTTTGGCCCTCTAGACGTGGTTGCGCGTGGTCGTGGTCGTGGTCGACATCGCCGCCCGCATGCCCGCGCCTACGGTGGAGCTGGAGATCGTCTGTCGCCGACGTCGGTCGCCGTAGGCGCCTACCACTGCGGCTCAGTTGGAGGGAGGACGCTGTCCTCTCCCTCACGTGGCGACCACCTCCACCTTGAGCCACCTCCTTCGCTAGCATTACGGCTTCGCAGAAGGAGGCGACCGTCTCCCACTCCTCGCCCCGCAGCATGGCCTCGACCAATGCCGGCGCCAAAAGTCTCCGCCTATCGCTGTCGTGAGGACACGGCCGTGCTATGCCCAAGCTGGGCAGACCTGCACCGTATGCTCCACCGTGTCCTCTGGACGATCCTCGCAGTGATGACACCCAGACGTTTCGTCCTTTCTCATCAAACACAGGTATCTCCCGAAGCATTCGTGTCCAGTAAGGACCTGCGTCATGCGGAAAGTCAGGACGCCGTGACGCCTGTCCAGCCACTCCTCAAAGAGGGGCTTACCGCCGCGATTGCGGCGTGCCCGACCTCTGTCCTAGACTTGAGTAAAAAACTTAAAAAAATATATATATATTTCTAAAACAACCTTTTGTTCCACGCGCGCCTTAAAGAGTGTCAGCATAATGACGGAGCCCCCTTTAGAGGGCCTGCCGGGGTCGTGGGACTTACGAATTACCGTGACCCCGGAACATAAAGGGCTATTGAAGGACACCGTGGATTTTAGTCAGTATGAGTCCGGCAGTCCCTTCCGCTCTGTCCTGGGTCTTGGTCCTAAGGACTTATTTGTGTGATTATACCACGATAAAAAAAGTGAAAATCTGCATTATTCTACAGTGACATATTTTCGAATTTTACATGAGCAAATTATCGTTACTGTTTATCAAAAAATGTATCTTTTTACTAGCCACTGTATTACAACCTCCTAGCGGGATTGCTGCCCTGGGATCTGGAGGCGACTGCCCTCCAGCGCGTCTATGAATGGCGCGTGAAGGCGCAGCGTCGGGGCGAATCCCCGCTGCCTCGACAAGTCGAGGCGCGACGGGAAGAGCTCCGGCGCGATCTCAGGGCAGTATGGAGGGAGCGACTGTCGCAACCGAGGTCCGGGCACGCCGCAATCGCGGCGGTAAGACCCCTCTTTGAGGAGTGGCTGGACAGGCGTCACGGCGTCCTGACCTACCGCATGACGCAGGTCCTCACCGGACACGGAAGTTTCGGGAGGTTCCTGTGTCTGATAGGGAGGGAAGAAACGCCTGGGTGTCACCACTGCGAGGATCGTCCGGAGGACACGGTGGAGCATACGGTGCAGGACTGCCCCGCTTGGGCAGAGCACCGCCGTGTCCTCACGACGGCGATAGGCGGAGACCTCTCGCGCCCAGCATTGGTCGAGGCCATGCTGCGGGGCGAGACGGAGTGGGAAGCGGTCGCCTCCTTCTGCGAAGCAGTCATGCTCGTGAAAGAGGAGGCGGGCCGCCTGAGGTAGAGGACAGCGTCCTCCCTCCACCCCAGCCGCAGTGGTAGACGCCCACGGCGTCGGACGTCGCAAGACGATCTCCGGCCACCGTAGGCGCGGGCATGCGGGCAGCGAGTAATGGGCGACTCGCTGTCCGACCATGGACCATGCCCGGGTCGACGGCGCGTTGTGTTCCACGCGCGCCTCAAAGAGTGTCAGCATAGTGACGGGGCCTGTAGAGGGCCAAAGCCTGCCGGGGTCGCGGGACCAAGGGATTACCGTGACCCCGGTACGTAAAGGGCTAGTGAAGGACACCGTGGATTTTAGTCAGTACAAGTCTGACAGTCCCTCCCACCCTGCCCTGGGTGGGAGGACTCATTTGATGATTTTACCACGATAAAAAAAAAAAGCCACTGTATTAGATAAACGAGAGTACTTAATGACACATGTTTATGTTCAAAGGTACATAATTTATGTATAGAAACATTAAGAGCACCTGTTTTACTTTGTGATCTTTTAGTGACATGGTCGTAAAGGTTTTTAGAACCAATGGGTCGCGACACTGTCTAAGCAGGATATAATGGCCCCGAAAGGCAAAGGCCAATCAAACGAACACGATGGACTTTAACTTAGGAAGAATCCGACAGGCCCTTCCACTTCAACCATTGAAGGGGTGAAACTTATTTATTTTACCAAACATGAAAAAAGAATTAACATTTAGTGTCGAATCAGCATTGACATACAACGTGGCAATGCTGCCACCGTTCTGGGCCTTATTTCCCTTCACTTATTTAATTATTTTTTATTATTTTTTGTACATAAGTAATAATAAGTTTATTGTAATAAGTTTGTAGTTTAAACATAATATTTGTATAGCATATTATAGTATAATTATTGTGAAAATAATATGTATTGATATTTAAATAAAACATTCAATCAATGTATTCAATCAAATAAACAATCTTTTGACAAATTAAATAAGCGTTACACTTATGAAGCTTTCTTAAGATTATTATGTTACACAACTTAAGATTGTCTTTTACCTAACAAAGTAAATGATATTATTTTCATTATTTATCATCTATTCCAAGTCAACGAACTGTGGAATCTATAGGTGTGGAAAGTCATTTTTTTTTTGCAGTCACAAAAGATAAAGCTTAAAACAATGAAGTCTTGCGAAAATGCGTGTTATTTTTTCATAAAACTTTTGTCTCAGAAAAATAAAATTGAAATGAAGTAGGTACTTAATCCTATTCATCATAGTACTTTTTAATACGGTTTTTATAAACTAAATATTTACAACAAAAAAGGACTGAAATAGGGTATTGTACAACATAAATAAATTGTAAGTCTGTTGAGTCTGGCAGTTAGAGTATTGAAATATAATGGACAAGGCTTCAATTTTTGTTAGTGGAGGTTTGTGACGTCATAACGACTGTACAATTATACCGACCAAGTGACGTGTTGTGATTTTGAGAAGCGTCAATTATGTTGTATATTCGTCAATTATGATTTACGGATTAAAAAGGAAAAATGCAGGTCATATATTTTTTGATAATATAACTTTGCACTAATAAAATTTTTCAGTAGCCTATCACACCAAATGACGAGGCCCTCTCTAGAGAGCCAAAGCCTGCCGAGATCGCGGGACTTACGAATTACAGTGACCCCGGTATGTAAAGGTCTATTGAAGGACACCATGGATTTTAGTCAGTACGAATCTGACAGTCCCTCCCGCTCTGCCCCGGGTGGGAGGACTCATTTGATGATTTTACCACGCTAAAAAAAAGCCTATCACACCAAAATAAATTATATAGAATAGGAAAATAAAACAGGTAGAGAGCGTCAAAGACATTTCAACGGGAAAGTGCCAAGAACGCTGGCAACATTGCCACGTTGGATGGCAATAATGATTCTTGGACCTAGAAATAAATCAGCCCTCTGTTCACGCGAAGATTCGACTAAGCGCTTAAGCCTTTGTCAAATAGACAGGCGGTAGCGAACCGGACCGAGTCCGAAGTGATAACGAACCGATACGAGATGTCAAACTTGGTGCAGCGAACCGAGGCGTGGCAGTTGTATTAGCTGGCTTTTTATGAACGACGTCAAACAGAGCAAATACGCATTCGCCACGTCTTCGCATCGGTTCGGTCACGCTATCGGATCGCTTTCGCTTTTCTATGTCCAGTCACATAGAAAAGCGAAAGCGATCCGATAGCGTGAAACAAAAAATACATTACAATTAAAAATGCCTCGCTTCGCATTCGCCACGCCTGTCTGTTTGACAAAGGCTTTAGAGATATCTTTAAAAACTTGGCGGGCACTCCGACCCCATGGCCCCAATATTTCAACCCCAAACGGCTCAAATACATAGCTACTGCTTAAGCTATTGCTTTTCTATTGAAATAAGTAAAGTATTTTACGTGAAGTTTTAATAAAATATTAAGTGGTTGAAAGTAGTTTTTTTTTTTATCGTGGTAAAATCATCAAATGAGTCCTCCCACCCAGGGCAGGGCGGGAGGGACTGTCAGACTTGTACTGACTAAAATCCACGGTGTCCTTCAATAGCCCTTTACGTACCGGGGTCACGGTAATCCCTTGGTCCCGCGACCCCGGCAGGCTTTGGCCCTCTACAGGCCCCGTCACTATGCTGTAACTCTTTGAGGCGCGCGTGAAACACAACGCGCCGTTGACCCAGGCATGGTCCATGTTCGGACAGCGAGTCGCCCATTACTCGCTGCCCGCATGCCCGCGGTTGAAAGTAGTTAGCAAGTTATGGGCGGCGCCAAAGGAACAAAGGAACACTCACAGAAGTGGTAGGTTCCTACCTAATTAATGAGAGCTTTGAGGGTTCGCGTTTAATCTAACTAAATCATCGTTGTCGTCATCATATTTTGTACGGCCTTTCATCCTACTCATAATAATATTGTAAAAAGGTTACGTAAAAAATATTTATTTCCATATGTGTGTGGTTGTTTCAGGATTCATGATATGCCTAAGAAGCCGTAAGACTAGCTTTTTACCGTAACTTCGATCGCCCCCTCTTTTTTCTAGGTATCTTTGTCTCTTTCTACCTCTATCTCTCACTCTTTCGCTCTCTCTCTCTATCTCATTCTAACTCTCTCTCGCTCTATATCAAGATTTTACCCATCTTCTTTACCAGTTGATAAGTATAAAACAGTACGAAAATTTTAAGCGCAAAAATTTCACTTTTACATCGTGCTGTAATTTAGTCACTGTATATTAAGTTAGAAAATTATAATTAGAAATGAAAAATATATAAAACTCTTTTTTTATTTGACATCTGTCAAATTAATAGTTTGCTTAACAACCTACTGATCAAGCACTCTCGCCTATAAGAGCGGTTTCAGACTGGTGTCTTTTAAGCTCTTATCGACTTTCGTATTTTATCTTATTGTATTTTATCTTCTCTTTCTTTGTATGCTATCATTGTGAATGCGAGGACGAATGTGGAGAAGTTTTGCTTTTGATTTATAATAATTGTCTGACAATTTGAGTACTTACGGCCTACCCAAATGTCCTTTCTTTGGTATTGTTCGTCGTGTCGTTGAGCTCCTTGAGTTCTGAGTCGAACTACACGATAACCGACAAATGCTTGCACTGACTGGACAGGTCCTCTCAAACCTGTGTGGTTCTTTCCCCAAAAGACTATCTCAGACACCCGCATAGTCCTCTTATGACTTGAGCAAAACAATGTCTGGACTTTAATGCCTTTGTCAAAAAGATGCGCGAGTCCGAAGCGATACCGAACCGAAGCGAGACGTCAGTCTGATAGTTCTGTCACGCTATCGGATCGCTTTCACTTTTCTATGTGACTGGATTCTAACAATTCACGCCAGTCTGTTTGACAAAAGCTTAAAAGAGACTGTGACCTCTGAGTTTGTTTCGGCTGTTTCTTCTCAGAGGAGTCAGGTACGAAACACTGGCCTAATCTAGCTTTAAAAATATTGGTTGCGACGTGTTAAAGTGTTTTTTTATAACCAACATACAAAATAAATATAAATTATCATTTAAGTGCCAATAAATGTTTTAACTGTAACCGCCCGCGCCCTTATGGTCGTTTATCACTACCACAACCAATACCTATTCACACATAGATACACATGACAAAGAAAATCTTACCGTCGCATTTTTTACGACGGACCTTCGATAAAGGACAGCTGATGGCCTAGACACACTGACATTTTATCATTGGTAACTTAAAGGTAAAAAATATTTAGTTGCCTAAAAGCTAGAATAATGCTGACCCAGTGGTATGACCCACGACTTTTAAGTTGTAGGTCGAGGGTTCGAACCTAGCTAGACATATTACTTTTTGCAATTAATTTCAACCTCCTTGCGACCCTTGATTATTTTGTAGACTGAATATTATAATTCTTTTATAAATAAAGAGAGAGAAGAAAGAGATTAATTTAAATATAAAAATTGCGGCCCGCCGTTACTTGATTTTGCCACTTTGTGGCCCTTGCCTACGTTGCCGACTGCTGTTCTAAAACGGTAAAGGAAAATATGGTGAGAAAACCAAGCACGTACTAGGCCCAAAAATTTCAATATTTAAATGATCTTCCAACTTGCAGTGGCCCTCATGGTAGATTACTCCTTCTAATAGAAAGGATCCCAGGTATCCCAGCAGTAGAAACGCATTCGCGATAACGCCCCTCCTAGTGATCACAAGATCTGCCAATTCTTAACAATTTAATGTGGCATTTGGAAATTACTGGAAGGTTGTGTGTGAAAGAGAAAGTAAAAGAAAGAGGGAGTGGTGGAATGAGGGGCAGTCGCCATAACGACGTTGGCATAAGCAAATGTGTATAAGATGAATTAAATTGTTGCTATAGTGCACAAAGACTTTTCACTCTCGAAATCTACATAGTATTTTGATAAAAATTGTAGGCTTGTTTTTCATTAAAAATTCAATAAAACCTATAAAACTACTTTAAAAGGTTGTGGTGCATACTAAACTTGACACGTACTTCACTCCGCGGGTGTCCCGCGTAATTCACATCGCGCTCCTCACATAGCGTATACTACAAAAAGTTAGTATTAAGTACCGAGAAGCTTACGAAGAAATTAGATACACTTAGGTAACTATTGTTTTTGTTTAGGCTCCAAACACAAAGATGAACTCGTGTATTAATTATATTGATAATGATTGGAAAGCAGCACGTGTCGGCAGTTCGTTACATGTGCTATTAAATGATCGATCAAGTTTAATGAGCATATTATTAGTCGAGCAGCGTCACGTAGGCGGAGCGCCCCCATACCTTTATGACGAACATTTTGCTTAGTACGCAATTACTGGTTTTCTGTAGGAGTATTAGGCTTGTGAGAGGAATGCGGGAGTATATGGACCTGTTTTAGGATCCCAGAATAGATTTCTCTTGAGCAAATGAATATAAAACTGGAACTTTATACAATTATGTGCCAGACAAGGTATCAAGAAATAAAAACAAGTAACGGCAGTCTACAATACTGATTTTCATTGAATTACTACCTTGTCAGTAACAACCCCTATTTTCTGTTCAGACTCTGACCAAAAGTGAGTACTGTGGCATCATTTTGGAAGGGTAATGAGACAAGAAAGTTTTTACTATAATTTTCCAACCAATTGTCATACATTTATTTTCAGAAATATGCCTTGAAAGACAAGGGAAGTTTTTACAAAATTTCAAAACAGGAACTGTATGGTACTTAATTTCCCAAAATGTAATTATTTTTTTAATATGTGATTATGTTTTCACAAGATTAAGTCGTTCATAGACTATCAGAAAAGTGTCAATAAAATCAATTTAATGTGATGACCATCGTTAATTTCTCACTTAAGCAGTTTATGAAGAAGAGGTGGATATTTTTAACCCACGTTAGATTATTGCAAATAATTATGGTCTAGTAACACTTATTTCAAGAACTGCACCCTATTACAAATCACCCTATATTTAGCCCAGTTTATGGTACCCAAGTACCGTATTGTTGTACCTATAAAGTCTAAGGCTCAACTCACACCAAAAGAGCGACGAAGGGCAACGAAGCGGAGCGCAGTTTCAGTGTCATATGAATTTTAACTTTATTTTCATTAAAATAAAAAATTTTATCGCATGAGAAACTCGAACGAGTCGCAGGAATGCCCGCGGATCCGCGGGCATCCTCGCGACTCGTTCGAGTATGAGTGCGATAATAAGAATGAGTATTATAGTAATGAAAATAAAGTTTAAATTCACATGACACTGAAACTGCGCTCCGCTTCGTTGCCCTTCGTCGCTCTTTTGGTGTGAGTTGAGCCTTAATGAGGCTTAAATGTTGAAGATGTAGTAAAACTTATCTTTACAACCAATAAAGTAATATTAAACAGATATTTTATGTAAACGCATTCGTAAAAAAGCTAAATTTTTAGTTCATCATATCTACGAACAAGACTATAATATATTGGCCTACCAATAATAGCGCATGCTACTAAAAAATTCAACATTTAGCAGTTCTGCTTTCACGAACAGAAAATGAACATAAATCAGTCCCTCAGTTTCAACCTCGTGGTATTCATAACGTTGTGTACCTTACATAAATATTATCTGGAATTCATGAACAACTATGTTTTTTTACCAAACCAATAACTCGGTCGAGAGACTCACGAATTACCGTGACCCCGGTACGTAAAGGGCTATTGAAGTTAAAAAAAAAAACCTAATAACTAACTAATAACTCAGGACTGTCTCGGTCTTGTGCTATCAAACGCGACTGCTGAGCAAGAGGTTTTTGTTTCGATTCCGAGGCTGGGTGAGATGTTAAAGAAAACAAAACATATTGTAATCGGCAAACCTTTCAGGACTTTTCATGGTAAGGTAGAAGACAATATTATCAACCAATAATTTAGTGGAACAAGTTGTCAATATAAACATGTTGTTTTAATTTTTAAAACCTATTTTTGAAACCGTAAAATAACGTTTTTGAGTGCCTTCAAATCCAAATCAGTGACGTAAAGGTAGCTATTGCCACACAAAAGCTATGGGCGACCTACGTTTTGACAGCTCTTCTAAAAAGTATGTCAATTGATTCGTGTCTTCAGTTCCCCATACATACCTACTTTGTTTCCATAAATAAAACAATTTCAGCAATGTTGAATATAACAACGTCATAACAATTCCTTCGGCCACGTTTTATGCTATGACTGCTGGACGTGCCAGTTGGTGATATCATGATACCAAGGAAAACTCTCACATTTATGATATTCATAAAAACTCTCGCGAAGAGTGCAAAATTCAATCTAAAAAAGAAAATGGCCGTTGCATACATTAGACTTCATAATCTTTCAATGTGATTCGATATTTTAAAGCCGGTAAAGGGACAAGGGCAACCGCGTCAGTGTTGCTACCGATAGAATTTTATCTCAAAAACCCGGAAATTTTAAAAGCTTGAGCTTTTTATCATAAATCATGGCAGTGGAAAAATCCCCTCAAGTACCTACCAGTTGGACCCCAATGATTAGTGCTTGAAACAAGATTTATCTATGAGACGGCCATTTTAAATTGAAAACCCTCTTGGAAGGGTACTGATAAATGTTCACTAGGCAATAGGGATTTCAATTTTATGACCATTGACTAAAAGCCTGAATATTAGAACTTTCTGTTCGATTTAATAGTTTTAATAGCCAAGATGTCTTTGAGTTTAAAATAACTGCCACTTTTTTGTTAGTTCTTTAACTCATTCCTTTAATAATGTGAACGGTATCCAGTAATAAAACGCCATTAAGTGCAGAAACAAAATGAATCGGTGAAATAGATTTTGAGCTTTTTGTACTAGCAAAAGAGTTACCTAAGATGCTTTAATTTTTTTTGTTCCAATTTTTTACAAATATTTACGTAATAATTAAAATAAAATCAAATAGGTAGCAAAATCTGAAAAAAATCCAAATACGAATTTCAGAAAAAACACATTTCTCTTTATTTCTGAATTGTCATGACAAATATCGTTATCTGTTTTGTATAGCATGTGGCTGGGTGTTTATTTAAATCAAATTCGTTCTGGCCAGTCATATAGTGTATTGCGTGTACATTATATGACTGGCCAGGTGGCAGACGCTGCTTTCTTTAAAGAATAGCACTGTTGGACATCTCGCCATTTCTTTATGGCTCGGCTAAGCCCTGCACCCCTATATATTGCACTTTAAGTATGAGCATAATTTACCTACGTGGAGGCCTTTTTTCCCTGGCTGGAGGCCTTTTCCCCTGGCTGAAGGCCTTAAATTCTTAAGGCATCCACAGAAAAGTCCAGTTGAGCAATACACAACCTACTAGAGGTTGGCTTACGAGATGCCCAGATGATACACAAAAAAAGAAAATAATTTGCCCATGCGTTGTATTACACCATAAGATGTTATTTCCACCATAAGTACTCGTATACAGCGATTTCCCAACACTATCACCTCTTTCTTACAACCTCAAAACCAGCGATCTACCTGCGAATATAACCGCTGTTGTCGCAAATCGACTGTATTATCAAACAGCTGAGCGTATTGTGTGCGAAGTAATTGCGTGCTATAAATCGCACCGCACCGCTCGCACAGAGTGCCGGCGCTTTTTAATTTTGAAGAATTATACACAACGCCCTCTGTCTGTGGTTTCCGTAACTTATTGCACGTCATTTATACACATTCTATTTAACTAGGCATTCTTTATCTCCTGTGAACTAGTCTAAAACTGAATAATGATAATAAATCTCATAAAAGACGATAAATATAAGCAGATCCAGCATCTTGACATGACTCGCGAGGTTATCGATATGTTGGATGTAGACTCAGCGATCATTATGCCGATGGTCGTGTCGGCCAATGGCTTAATTGCTAAGAGCCTGCCAAGGACACTCTCGTTAGGCAGATAGATCAGGTGCCTGATTCAGAAATCAGTTCTCTTAACACGGCGTGCCTTGTTAGGGGGTTTCTTTCTCTAGAGTCCCTAACCACCGGTAGCTTGAACCCTGTTCCCGATACCGGTAGGTAACTGTTTCTTATATTTTTAAATGTGTTATTTTTTCAATATAATATTGTGGAAATATTTAAAAATTACTAAAGGAATAAAATAATTTATTCTCTCATCACAAAGTTGTCTTAAAGTTAATTTACAAACAAATGGTTGAACTGCTTTGTGAGAGACTAGTGCCCGATACAGATTTTTGGCAAAAAGCTGTGTTACAGGTCACCAGGCCCCCCATCAACGGCTAGTAATAGTCTGATACTAAATGGATATGTCCTCGAGATCAACTTTTCACTATGGTAACTAATCTTTGCGGAGGCTATAGTATTCACAGCGGGAGATATTATAGTGTAAAAGCGTGTAAGCCACAGGCCCAGTAAAGCCCAACACGATTGGAGAGAAAAAAATATCAGGAGGTACTGAAAAAATCATGTTGTACGTTTATAAAATTAACATTAAGTGATAATAGTTTAGTCAGCCACGATTAGTAAATGAAGCTAAGCCATTAAAACAGCAATCATGACATATTTGGCATTACTAATATCTGAACCAGTAAAAACATTTCATTAGATTCAGTTTCAGTAGATTAGTATAATATGCTCTAACTATTTATATGACGACTTACGGTCTTGGTTTCGAACTCAGCCATGCGCATTACCTTGTGTAATTTATATCTTCACCACTATTTCACAACGGTGAAGGAAAACATCGTGAGGAAACCGGAATGTCGTAGAATCAACTATTCAAAGACATGAACGAAACATAACGAAGAATTTTTAGAATTAAAACTCGGCTTTACGTGCTTAACGAGACACGGAGAAAACTTGCTATGATAGACGGTCACCCATCCACAGACCAACCTTTGCAACCGCGGTGGTTGCAATAACATATCTTCATTGTGTCACCATCAAAACCTTTAGCGGTGACTCAATTAGTTGTACCTGGTCTGGTACCTGGTAAATTACCAAAAAAGAATATTTCTGTTATAAATGAGTTTTACGTTCTAACTCAGGTCATAATCGTGAAATTTTATCCAAATTCGTTCAGCTATTAAGACGCAAAATTGTTATAGACACCGTCTGTTACCACCAGTTATCGTCGCATTTATAAAATTAATAACTATGGGACTCGGGAGGCTTTGAAAACGCTGGGGTGACGACTTATAGTGTGTGTCCATAGTGAAGCGCGGGGCCCTAGGCCTATGGCGGGCGTGGTGGCGGGCGCGGTGGCGGGCGCGGTGGCGGACGCGGTGGCGGGCGCGGTGGCGGGCGCGGTGGCGGGCGCGGTGGCGGGCGCGGTGGCGGGCGCGGTGGCGGGCGCGGTGGCGGGCGCGGTGGCGGGCGTGGTGGCTGGCGCGATGGCGGGCGCGTTAGACCAAAATGGTTTAATACACCTGTCACCAGCCTGTTGAATCGCCTGTTGCCTAGCAGTGTGCTAGGCTCGCAATCTCGCTCCTAGCCACCGCGCTAGGCTTCCTAGGCCTTAGTCACTCACTTAGATCTCAGCCCATGTTGTATTAGAGATGTGAATTATGGGGGCTAATACTATAATGTTATAAAGGGTTCCTTTTAAGTACTTTAAACATTTTGTTTTTTTTTTGTGTGAAAAACAAGCAGATTTTTTTAATCAAAATACAACGTCAATGTGAAGCTTTCTTCCCAAACTGTCATAAGTGTCACAAGTGTCAAACTTTCGTAAACGCCACTGGGAACTTGTCTTCCCGAGTTTTCTTCCAAAACTATCATTAGAGACATTATGTTGCAAAAAATTGTCCGGATGACATTTCATTTAGCATTCAAGTGGCTACGAGTATCTAGTTGGCAAGAATTGGCAGATTGCATGTCCCCCAATAGTGTGGTCACTAGTATCGCGCACACCGCGTACATAGGACGGTGTAAAGGGGCGATCATATTCCCATCTCGTCGTTCATCTCCGGCCAATATAGTGAGGCTATTCTGTCACCAACACGTTATCGGACCAGGCGATTGATCTCGTCTTTTATGACTGTTGCCTATTAAAACTAGGTAAGATTTCTATGCCAAAATAGGTTGTTGAAAATCAAAAGAAGCCATTCCATTTCCCAGATAATAATTTCCATTCAACAAAATTATACAATACACACCCTGTATATTTTTTTCTATTACCTACTAGGTCTTAACTAGGTTTCACCCGCTGCAACCTGAAAATTATCCCACGAGAAAATCGGGATAAAAAGTATCCTATGTGTAAATTACGATGAAAATCCGTTACGAAGTTTTTGCGTGAAAGAGTAACAAACATCCATCGAAACAATATTTCACGTTTACAATACATATTAGTAGGATACTGGTGAAAGACGAAATGGCAGACAGACAAACGGACAGCGGAGTCTTATTACTTTTTTTTATCGCGGTAAAGTCATCAAATGAGTCCTCCCACCCAGGGCAGGGCGGGAGGGACTCTCAGACTTGACTGACTAAAATCCACGGTGTCCTTCAATAGCCCTTTACATACCGGGGTCACGGTAATTTATGAGTCCCGCAACCCCGGCAGGCTTTGGCCCTCTACGGGCCTCGTCACTATGCTGACACTCCTTGAGGCGCGCGTGGAACACAACGCGCCGTCGACCCGGGCATGGTCCATGGTCGGACAGCGAGTTGCCCATTACTTGCCGCCCGCATGCCCGCGCCTACGGTGGCCGGAGATCGTCTTGCGACGTCTGTCGCCGTGGGGAGTCTTAGTAATAGGGTTCCGCTTTACTCTTTGGGTACGGAACTGTAAAATAAAAACATGTCAAGAGGAAGAAACGGACAAAGTGACATCATCACTGAAGCTTCTTCATCAGAAGTCGGAACACGTCATGTTCCACATTGTAGGAACTTAATTCATATTCAACGCCTTCATAAAAATGTTCCCGCATAATAAATAAAGCATGTATTGTACCCCGATATTGGAAATCCCACCCTTTTGGTTCAATGTCGGTTTGTATAAATTTCTATATTCATTCTCGTAAAAGTTTTTCCATACATTTGGGCTCTTTTGCAATGTTTGGACAGTTTCTTAAGGATAAATTGGGTCGTATTTGCTTTTTAATAAGAATAAGTATGTATAAAATAGCAAACTTATAACTTCTGTTGGTATCTACAATTGCGAGGATTGCCCGGAGGATCTAACACACACTCCTCGTTCACACCATCATTAAACAAAAGTTTGGATGGATGTTTGTTACTTATTTACGCTCGAATGGCTGAACGAATCGAGATGAAAGGCACAGAAATAGATTATAGTCCATAATGACATTAAGGATACTTTTTACCCCGGTATTAAGTACCTGTGAGATAACTTCAGACTAACATGCAATTAAAGCCGTTGGCAAAAGCTAGTTTAAAATTATTTGACAGGCCTGTTGGTCTAGTGGTTAGTGACCCTGACTGCTATGCCAGAGGTCGTGGGTTCGATTCCCACCCAGGACAAATGTTTGTGTGATGAGCACGATCATTTGTTCTGTGTCTGGGTGTAATTTATCTATAATATGTATGTATTTAGAAATATATAAGTATGTTTATCAGTTGTCTAGTACCCATAACACAAGCTCTGCTTAGCTTGGGACTAGGTGGCGTTGTGTGATAGTTGTGGAATATTATTATATTTTATATTTCTTAAGGATAAATTGGGTCGTATTTGCTTTTTAATAAGAATAAGTTTGTATAAAATAGCAAACTTATAACTTCTGTTGGTATCTACAATTGCGAAAATCGCCCGGAGGATCTAACACACACTCCTCGTTGCTCACGACAGCGATAGGCGGCGACCCCTCGCGCCCGTCATTGGTCGAGGCTATAAAGCCGAGACGAAACTTCGACAGCAGGTGCTCTACATACTTTCCGCTACTCACTTTTTACTGTTACAAACTTATGTTTCGATGAAAATAACTCACACACCGGTTTCCTGTTAAATCAAAAGAAAAAAGAATCAGTTACACAAACATAAAAGTCAATGGTATAACCAACTGATCTTTCAAAACGCTATATCAACGGGAAAGCCACAAGCAGACATCGATATCAAAAGTAGTGAACGGCGAACATTCTAAGAATCGCCATTAGTCTTGCAGGCGCCCGGCGAGTTCAATCGATTTTATCATTTCCAACAGCCGGCTTAATCTCCTTGAATAACACTTTTTTACTTGAATATCTTACTAAAGTGACGGTTCAAGACTACATAAGTATGATTAAATTTCGAGCCGAGTAACTTAACATAACTACAAGCAAATGTTCAGTTTAGGGCCGGCCGAAATGCCTATAATGTGAAAATTAGAGGACTTCGTTCGGTTCATTGGTTGGTTGGGTCTCATTACTTTAATTATTATAAAAATCGTGATACTTACATAAATATAGCTTTGAAATGCCAGTGTAAGTGTACAGTCAGAGTGCCCGCTCGAGTTGAGCGTTGAGCGGAGCAGCGAGCGCGGGATCGTGCACACATGCAATTACTCGTGAATGGCTAGAGTGAGGGAAGCATGCTTTTTCATCCACGGTTTGTACGCTACGCTGAGTACCTCGCTAGTCGCTTTGCCACCCTAATTGTAAGGAATTTCTATACATGTTAAAAGGCCCAGAATTCTAAACTGATAATAGTTAACATATTTATCTTCATGATGACGGTAATAAAAACGAAAAGATAAATTGCTATACGAAACCCGATAAACGTCATATGTATCCACCAACTTTTTTCATAACATATTTGCTGAATAGTTGGCCCAAAACAGAGAGGCATATTTCTATATATACACATCTATTGTGTTCGAAAATAACCACACGATTCAGCCAGACGTATGTCCATTAAGGCCTTATTTAGTTGGTATCTTTTTTATTAGTTTCTCTCAAAGGTGTCTATCTGACAATACAATAACCAACATTATAACCTCTTATATTGTTAGTTTACGGCTCAAATTATCTTTTTACTGACCTCTCAGAAAAAATATGAGTCGTAAACACATCATAAAGATTTATTTTGGTCATAAAGTCAAAAAGACTATTCCTAGTAATGCCTACTTATTTATGTCTTAGTTTATTATTCTGGACAGTTTATTATGTACTTAATATTAGCGTTAGAGCAGGTAACACAAGAAATTACCTATAAATTTTCTTCAGGAGAAACTTAACTTCGGACGAAATTCACATCAAATGCCTTGGGACCTAAAACGTTTCCTTGCGATATACGATGGCTGTCGAAGAATTTAGTATTCAAGAAGTTATTCCCGCACTTTCCTTCTATTTCCGCTATCTACATTGTTCATAACCGACTTCAAAAAAGGAGGAGCTTCTCATATACAGAACACAGGTTTCTCTTCTAGTTTAAGACGCGTTTGCCAAGATCGGTCTGCAGATAGATGAGCATCCATTGCATACCGATTTTCCACTGTGCGTACTTCGGAAAGCATTTTAACTCGTTTTCCCTGCTTTTATTTGATGATCTTAAATGATTTGTTACAGAAGGTCAGTTGCTTTCAGTATTACCTGCTGAAGTAACCGCGGCATTGAAACTATTGCCCTGACAATTAATTGTAGAAACCGGGTGGTTTTTAGTCAGCAAGTGTGAGTAACCTTCCGTTCCTTCCGTCTTCCTTTCTTCCACACAGAGCGACAGGAATCATTTGATTCTCCATTAAAAAAAACTTTTTTCTTTCTATTACCCAGAACTAACTGTGTTGTGGAGGTCCGATATGCGCTTTTCGTGTAAAATACTTGTAATCAGCTACATCCGGTAAGACCGCGATCAAAAGTATGGAATCACTTACTCCGTTTCCGTTTGAGTAAGATTATTATAACAAAGATTTATAAAAACACAACGATGAAGCAAAATGCAGTGACAATTTCCAGTGTGTGAATGTGTCAGTTTGTATTTTTTTATATCCCTATATGCATTCGCTCCCGGCATTAACTTTTACATAGTCCGTCGTTCGGTATTCCCTTGTTTCCTGTTTAATCTCACAGATTGCTCCGTTGCAAGTTTTATTATTCTGTGACATGTCTATTGAGCTCTCTATAATAATCATTTGTACATCAATTAAGAAGCACTGTGCAAAAAGTATAAGAAATTACTTTTTGGGCTTATCAAAACAAGCGATCGACCGCTGCTTCGCGTGCTGCAGGTTTGATCGCCGCACGGGACAATTATTTGTATGACATACAAGCAGTTGTTCCAGGTCTGGGTGTTTATGTATGTCAGTTTATATATTTTTAAATGAACCCACGACACAGAAGAAATTCCGAATGAAGGGCAGTTTTATTTTTAAGTATCGCATTGTAATGCTCGCTTCACTGTTGAATGAGTTTTGTATCATTACAAGGTACTCAATACATTTATTGCTTCCACAAGTGTGCTTAGATGGCAGGTTTTACAAAATTATGATCATTGTGGACCCTGTCAGGCACTGCAAAAAGTAGGATAGAGAATGGAATAGGGAGAGGTACGTGCTATAATGCTTGATTTTCCTCCCTCACTGATGTAATGCTCAAATCTGTTAAAGGTAACGCCACTACAGGCGAATGCAATGTATCGCACTCAAACCAGTATAGTGAGGAATGAATGTGACGGCGCGTCGTGTTCCAGTCAAGCCTCAAAGAGCTGTCAGCAAAATAACGGGGCCCTGTTAGAGGGCCAAAGCCTGCCGAGGTCGCGGGACTAACGGCTAACCGTGGCCTCGGAACG
Organism: Agrotis puta; assembly: GCA_943136025.2. Taxonomy (NCBI): domain Eukaryota; kingdom Metazoa; phylum Arthropoda; class Insecta; order Lepidoptera; family Noctuidae; genus Agrotis; species Agrotis puta. The sequence continues at coordinate 8,001,012 of OW964186.2, read as the reverse complement.
TAAAGGGCTATTGAAGGGCATCGTGGATTTTAGTCAGTACAAGTCAGTCTCTCCCGCCCTGCCCTAGGTGGGAGGACTTCGGGCACGCCGCAATCGCGGCGGTAAGACCCCTCTTTGAGGAGTGGCTGGATAGGCGTCACGGCGTCCTTACCTACCGCATGACGCAGGTCCTCACCGGACACGGAAGTTTCGGGAGGTTCCTGTGTCTGATAGGGAGGGAAGAAACGCCTGGGTGTCACCACTGCGAGGATCGTCCGGAGGACACGGTGGAGCATACGGTGCAGGACTGCCCCGCTTGGGCAGAGCACCGCCGTGTCCTCACGACGGCGATAGGCGGAGACCTCTCGCGCCCGGCATTGGTCGAGGCCATGCTGCGGGGCGAGACGGAGTGGGAAGCGGTCGCCTCCTTCTGCGAAGCAGTAATGCTCGTGAAGGAGGAGGCGGGCCGCCTGAGGGAGAGGACAGCGTCCTCCCTCCACCCCAGCCGCAGTGGTAGACGCCCACGGCGTCGGACGTCGCAGGACGATCTCCGGCCACCGTAGGCGCGGGCATGCGGGCAGCGAGTAATGGGCGACTTGCTGTCCGACCATGGACCATGCCCGGGTCGACGGCGCGTTGTGTTCCACGCGCGCCTCAAAGAGTGTCAGCATATTGACGGGGCCTGTAGAGGGCCAAAGCCTGCCGGGGTCGCGGGACCAAGGGATTACCGTGACCCCGGTACGTAAAGGGCTAGTGAAGGACACCGTGGATTTTAGTCAGTACAAGTCTGACAGTCCCTCCCGCCCTGCCCTGGGTGGGAGGACTCATTTGATGATTTTACCACGCAAAAAAAAAAAAAAAAAAAAAAAAGGTGGGAGGACTTATCCAATGATAATTTTACTGAATAGTATAGGCAGGTAATAATGATTAAATGTTATAAATTAATATGAAACACCTCCATGTTTAATGTAAAGCTATAACATTTAAATGTTTTATTTTTAGTATAAACATATAAAAATTAAATAAAATTTGTGCCAGATCAACAAAAACTATATTGTTATTACTAGAACGTGCTTTTCGCATTATGAAAGGTTTTTTACATCCTTTCAGGTATGTGGCACTTGATAAAACTGAAAACTAGGTACTTTAATGCTATAATTTTTTTTTTTTTTATCGTGGTAAAATCATCAAATGAGTCCTCCCACCCATTACTGTCAGACTTGTACTGACTAAAATCCACGGTGTCCTTCAATAGCCCTTTACGTACCGGGGTGACGGTAATCCCTTGGTCCCGCGACCCCGGCAGGCTTTGGCCCTCTACAGGCCCCGTCACTATGCTGACACTCTTTGAGGCGCGCGTGGAACACAACGCGCCGTCGACCCGGGCATGGTCCATGGTCGGACAGCAAGTCGCCCATTACTCGCTGCCCGCATGCCCGCACCTACGGTGGCCGGAGATCGTCTTGCGACGTCCGACGCCGTGGGCGTCTACCACTGCGGCTGGCGTGGAGGGAGGACGCTGTCCTCTCCCTCAGGCGGCCCGCCTCCTCCTTCACGAGCATGACTGCTTCGCAGAAGGAGGCGACCGCTTCCCACTCCGTCTCGCCCCGCAGCATGGCCTCGACCAATGCCGGGCGCGAGAGGTCTCCGCCTATCGCCGTCGTGAGGACACGGCGGTGCTCTGCCCAAGCGGGGCAGTCCTGCACCGTATGCTCCACCGTGTCCTCCGGACGATCCTCGCAGTGGTGACACCCAGGCGTTTCTTCCCTCCCTATCAGACACAGGAACCTCCCGAAACTTCCGTGTCCGGTGAGGACCTGGGTCATGCGGTAGGTCAGGACGCCGTGACGCCTATCCAGCCACTCCTCAAAGAGGGGTCTTACCGCCGCGATTGCGGCGTGCCCGACGAGATGGTGCTAGACGACTTGTATAGCTCTGTCTCTTTCCCACACTGGATTAACTCTCGCTTTAATACGTCATAGTAAGCCACCTGAACCTGCATGTTTTTTATTTACTAGCTTTTAACTAGCTTTTCCCCGCAGTTTCACTAACTCGGACCAGTAGTTCTTGAGATTAGCGCGTACAACCAGACAAACTCTTCAGCTTTATAATATTAGTATACAAAAATATTTTTTGTTTATGCGAAACCCGATACACCTGTCTAGTATTTTTGTGTAAAGAATCTATGTACAAAATTTTAAAACCGTATCATAAAAAATCACAAGGTTATAAGTTTGTATATTACCTGGTTGTCCGTTCAAAAACATGCTCATTTCGCGGTACACCCGAGTAAACCGCGTCTTCTGTGTTATACACTCCTGATAATAGCTTGGCAATAGGTACCTAACCGTACGGTGATTGTATTGTAATTAACTGGTAATAAAATTTAATTAAAATATTTTTGAAAAAAAAATATAACATGGTGTAAAAATTATTGGAATCGAATCAGTTACTGATTCTGAACAAACTATATTCAGGTTTCGCATATACTAAAAATAATGTTGAGATTCCGTCCATGTTGTAAATGGTTAAACCACTTTATATGTCGCATTCCGTATACATATTGGCCAGTATTCAAGTCCGTAATACAATCTTGTGTGAGAACTACAGGCCACACGAATAGAAGAATATATGTTAGTATTACTTATTAATATTATAAATAAGAAAGTTTGTGAGGATGGATGTAAGGATCGATAGATGAATGGATATTTGTTACTCTTTCACGCCAAATTAACTGGACGGATTTGGATAAAAAAATCTGGTACACGCAGTACAGTAAACAAAATTTACGATCACTTCGAAAAATCGTAATTTTTTTTACGGTAGATTTTATCATGATTTCTTCTTCTTTTTAGGTTATTTATTTTTAAATATATATTTAGAAGATAAAACAATAAAACAGTTCAATTGGTTTAGCTTAAATTAAAAAAAGACCTTATGCTAGTGATCAAAAAATTTTTTTTGATGTTTTTAGTTGTTATCCCGATTTTATTCTCATTTTCAAGTTGTAGCGGGCGACGTCGCTGGCAACAACTAATAAAACATACTTAGGTAGAAAACCTGGTCGCGGGACTATACGAATTACCGTGACCCCGGAACGTAAAGGGCTATTGAAGGACACCGTGGATTTTAGTAAGTACGAGTCTGACAGTCTCTCCCGCTTTGCCCGGGGTGGGAGGACTCATTTGATCATTTTACCACATAAAAAAAGGTAGGAAACCTACAGGCTGTATTTTTAAACGACTCACGACTGTTTTCTTTTAATATTATTTTTGCAGACCACTTGTGATGTCAATAGCGTCTTCAACGAAAAATCTAACGAGGTATAATACCGACGAGATGCTGTTTTTTTTTTAATAATTCAGTTTCACGTGCTTTTCATATTTTCATTTTGTTTTTTAAGGGCTTGCTGTCTTTTTTGCTCACGATGGAATGAATGGAGGGGTTCTGTTTTTTTTTCTAATATGTTGTTAGTAGGGTGTACAAAACCTATAAAATAGCCGGGCAGCACTTGTTCTTCCCCACTTCGTGATTTTTTTTTAATCATACCCGGGTTTTTCTAGACATTGAAGTTCAAAGTTCCAGCTTCTTCACATTCTGATATTTTTAGATATTTTTTTAGATAATTTAAAAGTTGACAATGTATGAATGTTTATTATTCTTTCTCATAAAAACTAGGAAGTAGATTAGGGGGGGTGACACACAAACACAAACTGGGTGCAGCGTACCGAGGCGTGACAGTTGTATTAGCTGACTTTTTATGAACGACGTCAAACAGAGCAAATACGCCTTCACCACATCTTCGCATCGGTTCGGTCATGCTATCGGATCGCTTTCGCTTTTCCATGTGACTGGATTCAAACAATTCCGTACATTAGAAACAAAAACGCCTCGCTTCGTATACGCCACGCCTGTCTGTTTGACATGGCCTTAAATAAAAATTCGGCCTCTAGCAGTAACTACTGAATCCGGAGGTTACCACAAAAATCTTTGAAAGTGACGAATGTACAACGTTATTTAAAAAAAAAAAACAGATTCACAATTATTTACAACAAAATCTAACTAAGTATGTTTAATCTATGCTCTAATTCACGTCTTGCTAAAACAAAAAACTATGTTCAAGCAAATAGCAAATATAACTGTCCCCAAAGAATAATTAATTATTCTGATTAACACACGCTACTTAGACTCAGTTAATCTATATTTTTAATAGGCCCGTGTCATGTCAACGTGGATTTGTTTTTCGCAAAATTGACTAAAAATTGAAGGCACGTTTTTATAAGCCGCTTGTAAGCCGAGCAATTATAAAAGTTGACAATGATATTTCAAGGAAAGAATACTTATGTTTGAAACCGTGACGCTGTTCTCTCGTGGCCAAAGGGAAAATTTTATAGAATTTCGTCACTGTCCTCCACTGTTGGTCAAATGGAAAATTTTATATAATTTTATAACTGTCCACCACCGGACACAAACTGGGATTGGCATTAGAAATCATTACAAAAATAGAGGTAAGAGTTAAACAAGTGTGAATCGGACTCGCGACACGAAGGGTTCCGTATCATTATCTATGAGAAAAAAAAACACTTTGTGTAATTCCAAATTTGAATGCCAACACGGTAGGTGTTGGCATACATAATAATTGTATGCCTATAAGGCAGGACTAATTGATACTTCAATATATTGTTAAGACTTGTAACTTACATAGGACCCACAATTTTTTTTAACGTGTAAAATCATCAAATGAGTCCTCCCAGGGCAGAGCAGGAGGGACTGTCAGACTCGTAATGACTGAAAAACTCGGTGTCCTTCAATAGCCCTTTACGTTCCGGGGTCACGGTAATTTGTAAGTCCTGCGACCGCAAGAAACTCTATGGACACTCATTTTCAATCGCAAAAATTATAACAGAACCTTTGTTACATGTCATCAAAACTAAGTCAATCACTATAAATTTCTACACATATTGTTTGTATCTTCATTAACCTATCCTGTTACATAATTAACAAGTTCCGAAGTGCTTAGCAGAATCAATATTGTTGCAAGCGAGGCTGGCCCGCCGCGCTGGGTCGCCGCCAAACAACCGCGATTGTATTACCAACCATACCAAAAATTATTATCCTTCTATAATCTGCGTTTTAACATCAGCCTGTATTAGAGTTTAAATAAGTATATATTTGGTGCTCTAATAATGTATTATTAGGTTCCAAATATTTTCAAATTCTCGATATGTTTTATGACAATATCGTTGTATTTCCTTTTTTAAGTGAAACCTTCTTTAGCGTTGTGCACTTTTTTTGGAATGGGTAAAAAAATTTAAACTCGCGTCAGGACACGTGACCTGATCGAAAATTCGCAAGACGGCGCAGGGCGCTTGCGCGAATGTTCATGTGTGTTTATTACCATTGAAGTTTTCACTTCTGCCGGCACTCCCAGAGTGCAACGCGTCGTTTTTTTTACTTTTAAAACGGTTGCCCCACACTAGGAATTTCTCCTGTATCGTGGGTGCGTTTCTAAACATAGAAACTCACATACACAAACACCCATGCCTGAAACAACTATTTATAGGTCATACAAATATTTATTCCGTGCGGGGATCAAATCCGCGACACGGTCCACAACAGTTGATCGCTCAGCCACAGCACAGCAACCAACCATGCCGTTTATATTCTTAAAGCAAGACTTACGAAAAAGCACCAAATAAAAATCATTACATGCATACCCAAAGTTAATAGTAGTAATAATATTTGAGAACAGCTAATAAACTACGCGTAACCATAAAATAAGATTCTTACACTCAATTTGCCCACCGACCTTTTCTGTCCCCTCTCTCTACTAAAAGATACCTTTAAATAAAAACCGCACCTAAAATGCATGACCAAACTCACATATGTACAAACAAGTAGACAAATACATACTACCACTGTGTACTTAGAGTATTTGTGCGGGATCCTATGTGCGTACCGTCGCAAATGTTGGTACACACTACATATCCCCTCGGGAACCTTTAGATCCTCGGATCTCTACAATATTTGCTCAAGGACCAACTATTTATCCGCCACCATTTTGTCAAGCGGTGAGAATACTGTCTTCGACAAACAAGGAAGTTGGTGAAATGTAAAGAATGGAATTTTTGAGAAATATCTTACGATAGATCAAGTATGAAGGGTTTCTGTATGTAGATACTTTGGTTTCAGTAAAGCCTTTGTCAAACTGACAGGCGATAGCGAACCGGACCGAGTCGGAAGCGATACGAGACGTCAAACTGGATGCAGCGAACCGAGGCGTGACAGTTGTATTAGCTGACTTTTTATGAACGACGTCAAACAGAGCAAATACGCCTTCGCCACGTCTTCGCATCGGTTCGGTCATGCTATCGGATCGCTTTCGCTTTTCTATGTGACTGGATTCAAACAATTCCATACATTACAAATAAAAACGCCTCGCTTCGTATTCGCCACGCCTGTCTGTTTGACAAAGGCTTAATTGATATTTTTTTATTTACAGGAATATTTAAGAATGACATTAAATGTTGGTAAGTTCTGATATTACATTTATTTTACTGTTATTCCAAGTATTCCTGCATTTACCTATACTTAACTAACTCTATGGGTGTACTGTTTTGAAAATATAAGTTTCATGACCTGCCTTGAGAACCCATTATTTATGTAATTACATTTTTTTTTGTATTAATTATGATAAAAAATCAACAATAATTTTATGAGAATTTTCACCGCCTGAAATGCAGGAAAGATTAATAACTTTTCAGTAAAATAAATCACTGTCATAGATATTGAATATGAAATTAAGTGATTATGTGTTACACATCAATATCCCAAAGGAGTTGTCTCGGCTTCCAGTTAATATACACCCACATTTTACCAATAAGTGATATTGATCACAAAGTTTTGGTAATTAAGGTTAAATATTGATAAATTAGTTATTAGCTCATAAACCACATCAGCCACAAAGGTCGATCTTGAAGATTCAGCCGTGCTTACCGAGGTTGGTCTGTGGATGGGTGACCATCTCTCATAGCGAGTTTCCTCCGTGCTTCAGAAAGCACGTTAAGCCATTGGTCCGGGCTATTATTTGACACATACAGATATTGATGTTCCATCAAAAAGAAATGTACCAACTAAAATAAAATGTTCAGAGAGATTTCTGGCTTTTCTAATTTATTGAGGACATTGTATTTGATCAGACAAACAAAAACAAGATTTTTTGTCGCTATAAACATTTGAAGCTAATTTATTTTTCGTACCGCTCGCTCAAAAAAAAAAGCGAACATAACAATGGTCATTATTAATCTGTTAAAAACAGGGAAAGAATATTGTACTGAATTTCATTCATCCTCTAGGGAGAGAATGTGATTTAAATTTGGAATACTTATCGAAATGTGTACTGAACTACATCTGTGTTTACACCATTGAGTTTGTATATAAAGCATTACACATCTTTTTGAAAAAGGAATACGCATTTACTATGCCGTTATGATTATTAAATAAAATTACGAAAACCGAAGAGGCCGTATGAGCTTGATGCCTTTGCTTTTCCGACAAAAAAATGTTAATCTAGGAATTTGCCGCGTTTTTGTTTTCTTCAAATACATAAACCTTAAGTTTATTTTTATAAATAAGTTAATGTTCTAAAAATACGTTTTGATGTTAAATCAAATGAAACGCTACGTAAGGGGTAGTGAAGGACACCGTGGATTTTAGTCAGTACAAGTCTGACAGTCCCTCCCGCCCTGCCCTGGGTGGGAGGACTCATTTGATGATTTTACCACGATAAAAAAAAAAAGAAAAAGAAAAAAAGTTCCTCAGACGCAAGAACAGAGAAATACTTAAATTAACTCATCAACAATAAATGTACCAAACAAAAATGTAACTCTCTCTATAAATAATTGGACCAATGTTTCGAATGTTAACTTTTACTTTCAATTGGCATTATTTTTAATAAATGCTTATCTCATTTTATTATTGTGTTCATTTTTTCGCAAATGGTACGAAAAGTAGAGTATTTTCCTCGGTGATAAAGCTGTCTTAGTCTTGAGTGAACTTAAATCCCTCGCTACACTCAGGACTCGTGTTAAATCCCTCGCTTCGCTCGTGATTTAAGTTTTTAACACCCTCGCTACGCTCGGGAGTAAACCTCGAGTCCTTCGTTATACTCGCGATTTAAATCGTCACCCGCGACAGAAGACACTGCTTTATCCCCTTGGTTAATAATCTACTATTCTTGTTAGGAAATTCGACTTGCGAGTTTTGCTATTCTTTTTCTATATCCAATTAGAAATACATGCCCACATAAATACTGTATGATTATGGTATGAACAAAACTGTGTTGGCACCTTATTCTGACGTCATGAATGTTTTTCTAACACTAACACGCCCTTAAAAATAATTAATCATTATCTGAAAGTAAACTAAAGACAATACCAATATTATTGACCATTTTTATTGATTATTATTTATTTAAATGACCTACAAGTGATTACTCCGAGTCTGGGTTTTTGTGCATATGCGTTTCTGTGTTTATAGACGCACCCACGACAAAGAAGAAATTACATACTAGTGTAGGGCAACTTAAAAAAAGAATACAAAATATTTTTTCTAATGAGAATTAACTGACAGATAGATGTCATTGCCGTTTTTGTTCTTATCGAAGTCGCATTGCACATACGTATGTTTATACACAGAATCTTTGAATAAACTCGCTCCATTTTCGCCCCATGGGAATAGGGGTAAGTAAAACCTAGAGAACGAAACTCAGCAGTTCAGTTCAATTCAGCAATTCTGCAGAATATTTCATTCTTGGTGTTAAACAATAGCATTGTTTCCGAAACAGCATGTATTCATTTCTAAATTCTATTGTAGTTCGTATAGAAAAATATTGTTTTATACATCTATATATATAAAAGGAGAACTGACTGACTGACATATCAACGTACAGCCGAAACTACTGGGGCTAGGAAAGTGAAATTTTGCACACGGCTTCCTATTATAATGTAGGGGAGCACTAAGAAGGGGTTTTTGGAAATTTAACCTTTAAGGGGGTGAAAAGGGGGAATTAGGAAAGTACGTATCCCACGCGGACGAAGTCGCGGGGAAAGTGCTAGTTATATACAAATTCACAGATTTTTTATAAATATTTCTTTCTTCTTTAGTTTTCTACAATTTTGAATATCTCCTCCAGGTGCGTTCAAGCATTTATACGCAAACAGCCAATAAAAACTAACAGCATTAAATCAAAAAGTAGATTCCGAATCTTTAAAAAAAATATCAGAAACACATAAAACGCTATCGTAAAAAGATATTTAATAGAAAGAAACACAGTTTCGCTTCGCCATTTCGCTTAATCTCCTAACAACTTGGGAATGAACTAAACGAGTTATGGAGGTCAGGCGACAGTCGTTTTATAAAACCATTAGCATTCTATAAAACCATAATGTCTTTAATTATAGAGCTCCTAATGACTGTACCATCAATCTTTCTTTCAGTGAAGGAGTATTTTAAGGAATAGGCGACGTTTTGAGGTATACTTTTGATGAATTTGAAAGATGGCACGGTTGGCGCAGTGGGTGACTGACCGACTGTTGCGTAACGTGTTGCGGTTTTGATCCCTGACACAATTATTTGTATGATCAATTCCATCTCTATTCTATTAGGAATATTTACAAAGTTATTTCTTTACATATCGAGACTATTTTTTATCCTAGCACGATCTTTAGATGATTGAAGAATAGAAACATTTATTTTTAACATTTTAAACATCGACATCGATAATTTATGACGATAGAAATCTTACATTCTGTCAATTCTTTCGTCGAATATACCGGTTCTACGGCGTCATACCAGCTGCTCAAATGTATGAACGTAAAGAAGGAAAAAGGAGTATATATTTTTTTTAACGTGGTAAAATCATCAAAATCATCCTACCCAGGGCAGAGCGGGAGGGACTGTCAGACTCGTACTGACTAAAATCCACGGTGTCCTTCAATAGCCCTTTACGTTCCGGGGTCACGGTAATTCGTACAGTCCCGCGATCGAAAGGAGTATTATAAGGATAGTGTCAGGTGACGTTCTATAGTTCCTGCCGAGCTCCATGGGAAAAAGGTCTGAGTATGAAAGAGGAAATTTCCACAACAAAATACTGTAAGATAAATTGTTGATAGCAAAACCTTTAATGAAAAAAACAATCGACTTATGGAAAAGCTGGTTTAAGTCCCTCTCATAATTGAACTTAGTTCTATCTACAGTTATATTTTCTTGTCCATTATTTTGTGGAAAATTAATAAAATAATAAGTCCTTCCGCTCTGGTTGGAGCGGAAAAACTGTCGGTCTGATAAAAACCCACCTTCCCTTTGAATTCCAGTGCCACGGTAACTTCAATAGACATTTCCGTGACCCCATATAAATAAATACTTGTACCCTCACTCCACAAAATCGCTACTTCCGCCTCCTTACAAGCAGTCAGCGTAAAATTACAGAATTATAATTTTATACAAGGGATCCGTCGACCTTCCCCAAATTTATTCGTTAGTACGATTCGCAGATTTGGCAAAAAATAATTTGGCCTGAAGCCAGTGATGCCCCACGCATGCCTACATCAAGAACAGTAAATCTTCCAGTGACGTTACATCCACGACCTTCCGTAGTATCTGGTGTAGATAAGATTAGCAAAAAATACTTTTATGAACAGATTTGTTGAGCACGCATTTTATATGTCAAGGCATTATTATATCGCGATGTCAAGGATCGTGGCTAAATAATAACAGACATAAGAGGTGATTGAAGGTTAAGCCAAACTTGACAAGGTTGATCGGTGGATGGGTAGCAGTCCATTTTTATCGGGAGTCCTCTCTGTCCCTGACAGCAGCTAGTGCCAGATGTCATTTTTAAATCTTTTCACAGACCTTTCTCTTACGATTCATTCTGAGCCTGAAAGTCTGACAACTAATGTCGTCCCGATCGGTATTGTATGTGTAAAATACTGAAAGCCGACCTTAACTTAATTGGTAAAGTGTTAAACAGATAATAAAGATATCAAGGATGTATTCAATGATATTTTCTAAACCAAGCGGGGTACCCACCATGAATAAGATCCATATCAAACAGTACCTTTCCTAAAACCGAACACTTTTCTATTCAATGCATCGGCGAACTCGATTTACGGTCAGACTTATCAATACGTGACCGACTCCAAATAATATTCCCCGAGCTCAGGAAAAGAGCCTCTATTTTAAAATTTACTCGTCCACGATATTGGCTCTTGGGGAAAATATCTCATAACTAGCAAATTATGGTTTAAGTGAATTTTCATTTTTGATTAGCGTCTATTTATGAGTGGATCATAAAAACTTGGGACTATTCTTTTATCAAATTTTCCAAGTGGGACCTGATCGGAGTTGACCCCTATTCCATAAGTTATAAGATATATGGTACAACTTGTCTCTGGTCCCAGTTTCGAAAAGGACGAGCTGCCACCCAACATAAAACGCATAATAGAGCAGAATATTTCCCATGGTAAAAATGACAGGAAAAATTAACTGCTCCTTGTAAAAAAGGAAAAATCGTAACGCGGCTCAAAGGTAAGAGAAAATGGTTGCCATTCGCGGCACCTGCAACCACTGCGATTACTGATGCGTTACAGATTTTATGAGACCTTTTTATGTTTATATTTAAAAATCCTGCTTTAAAAACATGAGTAGCGGTTGTGGGAATTTGAAAAATAACAGCTTGCATTACAGATTGAGACAACACCACAGATAAAGTAATGGTGGGTAGACCAATATAAAGTATTCTGAAGCTCTAACATTATTTTTCTGTCCTTATCTACACTCATCTGTCTTCTTCTCCCCTAATTCCCTTTTTCTCATTATTTCAGTAAATAATTCCAGTCATTTCATTATTCTAACAGTCAATGTAAAGCTAAAGCTTCATATAACCCAATAACCCGCAGTTTCTTGGCATTATTCGAGCTTCCTAAACCTAGTATCTAACCCCTGATCATAACGATGGTCATTGACAAGCGGAGTTTGAGCCATAAAACCCATTGGTATTCTTTTATTTTCGCAAGTTCCTCTAAAGCCACTTTAAGATGCTACCAGTCCATTTAATCGAAATAATACGACTGGGACTAGATGTAGAATTGGTTTTAGTTTGTTATTTCAGATATTTAGATGTAATAAAAGCTGGGTAATAGTTGTTCAGTAATTCCTTCACAACTATTTTTAAATGTCTCACAAATAATATCCCATTTGATTAAGTCTAAATAAGTTTTGTTTTTGTACTAAACAAATAATATGGATATCCGATATCAAATCTATCGAATAGGTTCGACAATAGAGAAAATGTTTTTAAAACCGGCTAAACTACGAATAATCGAATCCGAACAAAAAATATTTGCCAATACTTTAAACGGACGCATACTGAGTCCGTTTATAAAATGCAGATGCGGCGAGTGACGAAACATAATTACACGATAGAATATAATTTATCAAAGATGCTCACTTAAATATTTTATGTCTCATCTGTTACAGTACGTTAATTGCAAGATCAAAAGCTTCGTTCCACTCCCAGGTGTCCAACTAAAGCAATTTGTCAAGCAATCGCAGTTTGGAAATAATTTGAGACGTTGATGGGATGACGGGATGATGGCGGGATGGACGTCGTTTAAATTATAGGTACCTAACTGCAATACAATTGCCCATTTTACTCGCTCCTAAACTCCCCAACTTTAACCATTAGAACGCCCGCCATAACTCAACTGTGTTTTCGTTGTTCTAGTTTTCATTTTAGCAATGGTCGTCTAATTACAAACTGTAAATTCACTCAGGTCTAAACGTGCTTCATCATTGAGTCTGAAAGTACCCTTTGGTTTTTCGTTAAAACTTTTTTGTCGGCTTCATTTTTCGGTTTCCTTATTTGATTAATTACTTCGGAAAATTTCAACTTAATTCATCTTGTCAATTTTTTACGAAAAAGTGTACTTACGTTTCGTAAATAGGTACGGCTTTTGACGTAATGTCCCCAGAACTAAATTGCTTTTTAATTTAGATTTTTTTATACAACAAAATCATTCCCATTTGTGAACAGTATTTCTGTTTTCTAAGATATTTTGCCACTCAAACAGCTTTTCTGCAAAAATCTTTTCCAGCGCATTTTTAATTTTGCGTATTTGTACACTAGGTTGGTGGATTAAAGATGAAATATAATTCCATTGTTTATAAATTCACATAAAAACTATAAAAAGGAGACGTAACGTAGAAAACTGCGCATTTATAAAATAACCCTTCTTGATTCGTTGTAAAAAGTAAAAAACTAGGTCAAACTTACCTGTTACAGAATTTTAATGCTATTTTCCTTTCTTCCATAACTTTCACTAGTCCGTAACACAAAAACTGGTAAACCATAAAACATCTTTATTTAATTTTCACTTAACTTTTACGTCAACTTTGCAAAATTACATTCCTTTTTTTTTGCACAAAAAATATTCAACCCATGCTTACGAACTGTTTTTGAAAGTAGAAAAAAGAATCATCAGCCAGTACACATTTTTGCCGTTTTCTTTTTTTACATTTATATTTTTTAATGCGTGTTATAGTCTATGATAAGTTTTTCGCGGGAAAGCTCGGCAATGGCGGCAAACGGTAGCGTGGGGACAGCACCCGCGCTTTCCTCGACGCTACTAGACATCGGAGCGGAGACAGCCCGCTACGCTTGTGCGCGGCCCGATGCGCGGGCTCGCATTACATTTGCAGTTTTACTACATGTTACAACGTAGTCCGGAAATTTTATTTTAAGTACTACCGTAATCACTGAGAATGCACAGTTTTAACGATATTGAAGAGCTATTGGTTATTCAGTCAGAAAACTTGAAAATTGTAATAGGTAAGTCAACTTCTTCTCAACCTATTCGAGGACAAAATCTGATGACTTAATATGATAAAGAAAATTATAGCAAATTAAATAATTCCCTCGAGATAAATTCATTTACTGAATCATATTTAAACTCAAGACGATGAAAAGATGGTGGATTTAACCTACAAGGTTAAATTTTTATTATTAATTACCGTCTATTATTTGTGACACAATTTAAATCAACGTTACCTGTTGCTTATTTCAAAGCGCAAGAGTAATTCTGCGAACACACCTATATTCATTGATTTCTAATACTAGGATTACCCTCGACTAAGTTTATAAAATATTTGCGCGGTACCCGCCATTGCTAGTGGAGACTTCGCCATTTAGTCCATTAAAAAAATACGTTTGGGTTTATAATGTTTGTCAGTGCATTTTATTTCTTAGATGTCAAGATAGGTTAGTATAAAGCTGAATCCAATTTTTTGGGATCGTAAACCCTTGACCCGCGGCCACCATATTGAAAAAAGGGGTTCAGGTGGTAGCTAACTATTTGGTAGCACATTTGTAAATACAGACTTTTTATGCAAATAAAATTTTCTCAAAAATAAAATTACGTCCTACATGTAATGTAGGACGTAATTTTATTGCAATTTGTAATTGCAAAAAATGTATTTTAATAGAAATTAATTACGTTTTTATGACGGCCGTAGTTACAATTAGCCGGAATCGATCGATCAGAGCATCGGTTGAAAAATCTAAGGGTAATTTGTTGCGTAAAGTAGTCGATAAATTAGAAAAAGAAGGTCCGTGGTCTCCCCCCTTATATCATGAGTTTAAAGCCAATCGATCGATCGACCTAGCGTATGTTCAGAATATTAAAGTAAATAATAAACACACCGCCGGTATTGAAGAAACAACGGAAGTTTTATTAAATACTCTTATCCCTGATGATTCACCTGTTAATGATAATGATTACCACCAACAAATTAGAGCATGGGCAACAGTCCCGCCTGAATCACCAGCGTCAGACCTTCCATCCACTGACGAATTAATGAATGTTGTTAGGAGACTGCCCCTTAACAAATCATCAGATGAAGATAAAATATCTAATCGTATGATAAAAGAAGCGTGTAAAACAGCGGGTGACGCGTTATTAACTGTTTACAAACGGTGTATTTCTGAAGGCGTTTTTCCTCGTATATGGAGACATGGCTTTATACGAATAATACCTAAAAGTGGCGACAAGCCACCAGATGACCCTAAGTCATACCGGCCCATAACTTTATTACCATCTTTGGGAAAGCTCTTGGAGCGTCTTATCGTCCCACGATTGTTACCGGACGGGCCCAAATTCCATAAAAATCAATTCGGTTTTACTATCGGGAAATCAACCGTTGACGCGGCACTTTCTGTTAGAAAAATGGTTAATACCTCTAAACACAAGTACGTAGTTGGGATCTTTCTAGATATTTCCGGGGCCTTTGATAACGCGTGGTGGCCAATGCTACTACTTAAAATAAAAGCTCGTGGTTGCTATAATAATATATTTAATCTTCTTTGTTCGTACTTTTCTAATGGATCCGCGAAACTTAAACTCGGACATCATTCCATATCGAAACCCCTCACCATGGGCTGTCCTCAAGGTTCGGTTATCGGTCCTTATTTATGGAATCTAGGCTTCGATGATTTCCTCGCGATTCCACTTCCAAGTGGTTGCTCTTTAACTGGTTATGCGGACGATGGCCTTCTGCTCATTCAGTCGAGTACTCGTGCTGGACTCCAGAATTTGGCTGACACTTGCCTACGCTTAATATCACAGTGGGGCGATCGAAACCGTCTGACCTTTGCACCACAAAAAACCTATCAACTCATTTTAAAAGGTGACCTTATATCGTGGCCTAGTATTAAATTCAATAATGTTCCCGTTAAAAGAAAGAAATCGGTGTGCTATCTTGGTTTAGTCTTAGAGAGGAATTTCACATTCATAGAACATATAAAAACAGTTGGTGAAAAAGCTAAAAATAATTTTTATGCCCTAACGAGAATATCCAAATCTACTTGGGGTTTGTCGTTTTTAACCTTAAAAACTATTTATGGTGCTACTTACTTGGGCTGTATGTGCTACGGAGCACCTGTTTGGGCCGATAGGGCCACCATAGGGGCGGCACGACGTAAATTGCTTCAAAGCCAGCGCTTGGCTTTGTTATTCTTAAGTAAAGCGTATAGAACCGTCAGTACTGAAGCTTTACCGGTACTTGCTGGTGTCCTTCCAGTCGATCTTGAAGTACAGCGACGTGCTGCAATGTACTTTTCCACACGGGAGACCACTGATGCTGATTTTCTACCTCAACGTGACCGTGATAAGATATCTAGATTGTTCAAACCCCAGAATGACGTCTGGGAGGATCTTTTATCCGAATGGCAAAGTAGGTGGGATAATTCTTTTGCACCTATGGTTCGCGCAGTAGGAATACTGAATAGGGTCTCTCGGCGCTTAGACTTATTTTCTTGCTCTTTGGCGGAATTCCAGAGGGTGACACTTAGTGAGTTGACCGCTACGTAACGTGTACTTTTACCGAGACCCGTTACTTGGGACTGGATAGACAACTAATTTATGACTACTTTTGTTAGCTTGGGTATTACCTGTAATAGCAATTGTATGTGTTAATGAAATAAATAAATAATAAATAATAAATAATAATAATAATAAATTCTATCAAGGGGCGGCACCTCCACCAGTTCTTTCCATCCGTTCGTGAGCGGCTGGCTAGGACGTGGCTGGAGGTGGATCACTGTGTTGCCCAATTTCTCACGGGACATGGGAACTTTAAAAGTAAATTATTTTCCTTCAAGCTTGTTCCCTCGCCTTTTTGTCAATGTTCGACATCTGACTGTGAATATGAACAATCAGCACATCATATTCTATGGGAGTGTATTCTTTGGCAGAACGAACGTAATATTATGTTGAACACTGTTCAGACTACATCTGGAGTCATTTACTACTCGGACCTTGTTGAAACTCGAACAAACTTCCGTGCGTTCAAGCGTTTTTGCCATACCTATTATTGGAATCAAATTTAACAGCTCACAATTTAGGACCCATTAATATTAGTAGTCATTTTACCCGTGCTAGGCAACTGGGCTTCTCCCAGTTGTAATGTCCCTTTGTGCCTATTGGCCTTGTTTTGTTCTGTCTCCTGCTTGCATGGAGGGAAGTGGAAACATATATTTTTTCCTACTCCTCCACTATTCTTTTCTGATTAATTTCGTTGCAGGATCCAAGACAGGTAAATTCATTCTCCGGGACACGTCGAGCTTCATTGTCTCGGCCCTTTTCTGGTTGGTTGCCACTGTTGATTCTGGCGCACAGGAGTTGCAGTGGTTAGGGAATAGTGTGGTGGGTTTGTCCCAAAAAAAAAAAAAAGCCGGAATCGATAGGTTGGTTTCACTATACATAGATGTAATATTTTCTGTTTTTTTTTTTTATATATTTTTATGTGTGACCACATTGTACTGACGAGACAAGAATCGCAGAAAAAAGGGCATTATATTGGTTAAGGAATAAAACAGTCTAAAGATTGTAGTACAGTCAACAGCAAAAGTAGATGATCAAAGTGAGAAACACAATACTAATTACCGGAGTTCGCGTCAGAACTGTGTAGATGAACTACATAGTAGTAACTGTTTGGTAAATTATACTCGTAATCACATATTTTTGAATCACTTCGACGCCACACAGTTCTGCGCGTGTTTTCGTTCTTTAGTATTGAATTTCTGATTTTGATCATCTATCTACTTTTGCTGTTGGCTGTACACCAAATGCAAAAGTGATCCTCAGATCCTGCTGAATAAACACATTGTTCGGTTTCAGTGATTATTACTTAGAATGGCTTAGCTAGATAAGAAACTATCAGTTATTTTAGGGCCTACTGATATGCATACCTTCGTACAACCAGCCCTAATGCAAGCTTTTGTTTTACCATATCCAGTATAAACTGACGTCACAACCTATGGGCTTCACGTACAATGAGAGATCAGTTAAGACTAGTTATGCATAGCTGATTGGTCGTCCTGCGTACTAATACTGAATGGATAGGTAGGTATTACATCGAAAAAAGAAATACAGGAGGATCTCGGGAAGCCAGGCGAAATGCATAGTTATTCCACCCGGACATACTGGATGACAAATCGTCTCCATAACACTGACGTCACGCATCACTCCGATTGTAGACCACATAGACGTGGTCACTATAATGAACACCAACTTTTTGTTGGCTGAATTTAGTTGGCAACACCGGCTTTCAATAGTTTCACGAGTCATGACGGCTATAGTAAGTACTGGCGACTACCTTTTCGTGATATAGTAAGTCCCTAGCTAGGGCACCCTAGAAACTAAAATGTCGTGTAACTTCGATAGGTTGTAGACTTTTTGTTCCACAAATCTGTCAGTTGAAGTCTGTTTGAGGTCAGATAGTGGTAAAATCTTCTTTTTTTTTTCGTGCTAAAATCATCACATGTGTCCACCCGCCCAGGGCAAAGGGACTGTCAGACTCGTACTGACTAAAATCCACGGTGTCCTTCAATAGCCCTTTACGTTCCGGGGTCACGGTAATTCGTACAGTCCCGCGATCCCGGCAGGCTTTGGCCCTCTAGAGGGGGGCCCCGTCACTCTGCTAACACTCTTTGAGGCGAGCGTGGAACACAACGCGCCGTCGACCCGGGCATGGTCCATGGTCGGACAGCGAGTTGCCCATTACTCGCTGCCCGCATGCCCAGTGGTAATATCTAGGATTTTTAGAGTCACTAAAATGATTTAAAAGCAAAAAAATGCAATTTCTCAAATTGATGGCAATTAACTCGCATCGTCTGCATAGGACTAAAATATAACAGTCGAAATTACGTGGGTGTACTATTAGGTTTCCCTGGGATTAACAGCGTGATATAATGTTGGAAAGAAATAGGAAAAAATAATAACTGTCAAGTTTTTCCTTGATTGTCGGACGCAGGACGCAATGCAAAGACAGGAACACGTGCTAAGTGGGATATGGGATACTACCTGATCCCCGGTTTTACCCCCGCTGCTAGGCTCCTATTGGTCGTTGCTTGATTTTATATTATAGACTATAAGACTATCCAACAACATTTTTTTTTTAATTTGAAAGATAAAATAATTTGAAGTTCCCGAGATTAGCGCGTTCAACCAAATCGAACTCTTCAGCGGAATCAAACATTAGTAAAGATGTAAGATTTAAAAATAAAAGGTACAATTTGACATCAAGTGCCAGTTCTGTCACAAATTACCTTTGTCAAAAAAAAACTACTATTCTTCTGGTAGCACAGAAAAAAACCTACCTAAACCTTTCAGTGGATTCAATATCAAGTTAGTATGCATAACTATGGATATTCCATCCAATCAACTTTATCCAATAATTTAGATAACACTAAAAATATAACACGTACTTACAAAAGTATTTCCCTATACTATCTATGTTTGTACCTATAAAACCCATTGACAAGATTGATAAGAATATAACAACACACATACATAGATAAATCGACCATAATGCTATCAGTTTAGAGATCAAAGTGGCATGTCTAAAGCATACGGCCAGTTTTCGTTTTCAATACTGACCTTATTAAAACCTCTTTAATAAATAACCTACTTTTGTACGTCGAAGTGTAAAGAAATAAACCACAAACAAACGTAGGTTGTGTTCCTTTTTCAAATATTCAATGAATATTAATTGGTACTTGATAGGTCGGTCGATGGTCGGGGATTCCTTTGACAGAGCTAGGCGAGCCTCATAGCTTTTTTTCCAATTAAAATTACGGTCAGTTCGATGTCGGTAGGTAGCGAAGTAATAAATTAAGGCACGCTAATTGCTAATTTGCCTAGTTATTGGTTATTTATTGCTAATCTGGCTAAGTGACTTAAAAAGGAGGTTATTCGAAATAAAGTCTTATCCATCAGTATAACCTAACTAAACAGTCAAATTTCGGCGCCATCTAACCTTTTTTTCTTTTTTATCATGGTAAAATCATCAAAAGAGACCTCATACCCAGGGCAGGGCGGTAGGGACTGTCAGACTTGTACTGGCCAAAATCCACGGTGTCCGGAACGTAAAGGGCTATTAAAAGCCCTTTACGTTACGGGGTCACGGTAATTCGTTAGTCCCGCGACCCCGGCAGGCTTTGACCCTCTAAAGGGCGTCATTGTGCTGACACTCTTTGAGGTGCGCGTGGAACACAACGCGTCGTCGACCCGGGCATGGTTAATGGTCGGACAGCGAGTCGCCCATTACTCGCCGCCCGTATGCCCGCGCCTACGATGGCCGGAAATCTTCTAGCGACGTCTGTCGCCGTGGGCATCTACCTCTGCGGCTGGGCTGTGAGGTGCACGCTGTCCTCTACCTCACGGGTCCTGCCTCCTTCGCTAGCATGACTGCCTCGCAGAAGGAGGCGACCGCTTCCCACTCCGTCTCGCCCCGCAGCATGGCCTCGACCAATGCCGGGCACGAGAGGTCGCCGTCTAGCGCCCTCTAACCTTAAAAAAAAATAAAGTTACAAGTAACAGGATACAGAAACAACAGACGATGTTTGACATATATTGGTGATGACGTCACGTCATCACCAATATATATGTGCCTCATCTTATGAGTCCTCCCACCCAGGGCAGAGCGGGAGGGACTGTCAGACTCGTACTGACTAAAAACCACGGTGTCTGAAAACTTATAAATTGAAGTGCGAAAATTTAAGGTATCCAATATTTGATCATTGTAGTGTAGGCGTGGAATTATTAAGTACAAATTCGTAACGGATATTTTAAATTTCGGGATTTTCGAATACTCCCGAAAAATTGTCTGATCTATTTGGGACATTTTTCTGTTAATAAATGTCTTACTTATAATATTATGTATGCAAGAAGTGTAAGGAAGGGCGGATCTTTTTTACTCTTTCACGTAACTAACTATTGAACGGATTTGGATGAAATTTGATGCATAGATAGTTTACATATAACTTAAGATTAATCCCAATTCTATCCTTGTTTTATCCGAGTTGAAGACGCAAAATTTTTGATTACCACTACAGTAACCTGATTTCAATTATTTAATAATAAAACAAAAACAATATATATAAGTAAAACGCTACTGAGTACCTAGTTACCTGATCCATTATAAGCGTGAATTTTATCACGCATAAAATGCGTGGTACGCATTCTTTCGCGGCGCGTGATTTTTACAACATCGCTGTTCCGGTATTAGCCAATGGGTGCGGTAACCAACCAATCACGTAGCGAGCATACCTTTCTCTTTTTAAACATGTCTAATGTACTCGTTCTAATTGAACCACTATTTCGAGAACTCAATCAGCTGGCTCGTTGGTCTAGGGGTATGATTTTCGCTTAGGGTGCGAGAGGTCCCGGGTTCAAATCCCGGACGAGCCCAAATTTTTTTGTATTTTATTTTTAGTATTTTATTTTTAGTTAAAATTTTACCTTTTTTCTTTGTTTTACATCTATTTCACGCCAATATTAAAAACTTTCGTTCATTATTTAAGTTTTTTAAAGAACATAGTTCTATAAATATCACACCGTAGATAAACATGAAACGCCATAGTGACTACGATAAAACTCGTTGACTGATAACGCAAAAGAAAAACATATAGAGATATAGAGATATACAGCCAATAATATTTATGAATGGCAAATAAGTGTATTATCGAATAGTAAAATGAATGAGTCCCACACAAATGTTTCATTCATTAAGCAGATAAATAAGTAGGCAGTCTTATCCCACATACTTATAATACAACATTCAACAAAAATATCTTCATTACCTAATCATAAAGAACAAACTTATGAATTTGTAACAAATGTCACCGCCCACGTACGCAAAGGATGCCGACTCCAATCGGCTTATTTAGCTACCCTGTATTATCATAATTAACTAACCAAAGGTTAAAATAACAAAACGCCTTTGTAACTAATTAATTGATGCTTAACGAGCTGTTAAGCTTCGGTTCGCTTTAACGAGCTGTTAAAAACTTTGAAGCGAGTGTGAGTGTTCGAAGATGTAATCGTGCGGCAGATGAAGATCTTTTTGGTGTCTTTAGCTCACGTCTTATGTTTGAACACCCTACATAATATGTAAAGGCGCGTCCACGTTAAATCTTAGGGCGCATTCGTCAACTTATCTAAATGAAGGCTCTCATTATGTTTAAACCACAGTTAAAAGCTGTCAATGTCATAATTAATAAAATAAGGACTACCAGTAGATCATTGTAGAACACTATGCAAATAAATGTGGTTCTGAAATACTTCTATACTAATTTAGTGAATTTCTTGAAATTACTGATAACAGACCCAATTTGCAATCATTTTGACTCCTATGACTTGGGGTTCTTGGGGTTTGAAGTTAATTTGATTACTAAAAGGAACTCATCGGTCGTATACAAGACGCGCTTTTTCATTTTCCTTACACTTGCTAACGCTGTACTGTAAAAAATCCTGCGTAGGTATTGCGTTCATTAATACTTACCACAAAAACTCGATTTCAAAGTTAATATCCAATTTTGTAAAGGATAAATATTTTCATTCTATTGCCTCTCAAACATTGCGACTCATCAATTAAAATATCATCAATCTAAAGCATTAATTTATCAATCTTCGCTAGATTATCGTCAATCTAACCAAAGCATCGGATTAAGTTGATAGAAAACGGATTAACAGCTGTCAGTTAAAGACGTGTTAAACTTTTTCAGCCTTTATATTTTTTTTTTGCTTTATTCTTGCTTGGATAGTATTGTTAAAGAAAAAAAGGGTAGAGTTAAGTTTGGACTTAATAGCTGGACTTGTACATTTATAAGAGAAATAAACGACGTCCACCGAACGAAAATAATGCATAAAATAATATAATTTACTCACGTAAGTTTAGAACTAATATTTTATGAGTAAAAACAATGCGACGTAAATTACGGTACAAAGCAAGATTCAAATGGGACGAAACATAACGTTGATTAAACGATTTCATTCACTTATTATAATTGGGTGCTCGGTACAGATTCTGCCGACAAAGTCAGAACTTTGAGTGAAGTAATTAATAGTTTTGGCAAATTAAACAAAAATTGCGGACATTTATCATTTGGTGAATTAATTGGCGAAGTGACAACATCAGACACCAGTTAACCACACACTCTCTTCTCTTTGATTTAATGGTGATAAAATCAGAGCAGGAGAAATTCCTAGTGTGGGGCAAAGTTTAAAACAAAATAAACATCAAATGAGTCCTGCTGTCGGAGCCCTGGGTAGAGTAAAAGGGACTTTTTTTTCGGACAAACCTACCACACTATTCCCAAACCACTGCAACTCCTGAAAGCCAGAATCAACAGTGGCAACCACCATAAAAGCGCCGAGTTAATGAAGCCTGTGTCTTATTTCTTCAAATTTACTGATAATCAAACACCGACACAATGAACTATCGGCTAAATGTTTTTTTTTACGTTGCCCCACACTAGGAATTTCTCCTGTGTCGTGTGTGCGTTTACAAACATATATACTCACATACACAAACGCCCAGACCCGGAACAACTACTTGTAGATCATACAAATATTTGCTTCGTGAAAGAATCGAACCCGCTACACGCAGTGCAGCAGTCCAATCGCTCAGCCACTACGCTAACCGTGCCGTCAATTTCATCTAAATCTGTTCAGTGGTTTCTGTGTGAAAGAGAAAAAAACATCCGCCCATCTGTCCATCTTTACAAACTCACGTTTATAATAAACAGCTTATAAACGGAGAGATATCCGCATCATATTTAAAGAAGCAAAACCGTTTTTCGCTTATCCTTAAAAAAAACAATCTCGCGTGGTTTAACCACTACACACGGGTCTTCCATGATTCCGAACACGTTTCCACAGCTTTTGAGTAGAGGGAAAAAGAGCGCCTGATTCTTTTAAACAAGCAATGTGATACAATAGAACGTATTTTGTGTCGAGAAATTGTGAATCAGTTCATGATAAACGGATCAAGCTATTTTGTTTAGGATATGTTGGATTTTCTTAAAAGAAAAACTGGATCGGAAAAAACGAGGCAAACCCTAAAGTGTTGGTATTTTATTTTTTTACTAAGTGGTGGACTAACTCTTAATGAAAACAGACAAAAAAGGCGACCATAGTCATCATAAATCATTTCGAAAATCCATTGTATTCTTGTTAACTATAAGTATATTTTTTAATAAAGAGGTTGTATTTATTTAGTTAAAAAATGGCAGCTTATATTAACTTTAAAAAAAATTCAGCTTATACTTATTCGAATTTCGTAACCATACAAATATGTTTAGTTATTATACTGTCAATTCTAAACCCACAAGTTTCAGCAGCCAATCTAATCCCAAAGAGACCGAAATTATGCAAATGCAGACAGACTAATTTAATCCGTTAATATAAGCAACAAAAGTTTCAGGGGTAAGTACAACAAAAACTAAGTCAGTTTTTTACCATAATTTATTGTCTTAAAATTATTAAAATAAATAAATTAAACTAAAAGTGGTTAAACAAGCGACCGCCCACGACAAGTGCTCAGGAAATTCATTTAAATCTCAGAACCCGGGAGCAGTCTAATTGGCTTCCGAAGTCGAAACAAAATTTATAAAACAAATACAATTTTCTGCCATAACTTCATAACAGCTGAATATAGTTATCGGCGGAAACTGCAAGTTCTTAACAAACTAAAGCGAGCAAATAAAAATGTCCCTGCTTTAGCAACTTATTCAAATCTTGATTTTTGTATTTATAAAAGACAGAAACATAAATAAATTGATATAGCGCTAAAAGTTAAATTGATTCTTATTTTATAATTATTACTAATCGATGCAGTCTTGTACACGATTTTAAGGCAGTGATGCTATAATCTCAATGTTTTTATTATTTACTTTCTCACCTTAATAATGCGTTCATTAGGAATGATTTACATTTTTTAATATTCTGTATTCCCAAAATCGCACCTGCTCAAGTAATAAACGCTCTATTTACATAAGTAAATATCTATGCTAAACATCACAATAAGCCTACTTAGAATAAAGAGACGCAAGAAAACATTGGCGTATTATGTTGCGACAAGATAACAAAATACGACAATATTGTTCAGTAACCTAAAACTTCGTAAATACGACCATTATTATGATTCATCGCGTAGAGGAGAGACACCATTTTATCAAAATCGGAGCACCGCAGCTAAACTACACAAAAGGTTTAGAGACCTAATTTTTGTATCACAATTTAATTTCTTGAAGGCGGAAAATCAAGACCGAGGTACTAAAGACATGTCTTGCTAACCCTTAGACTTCAAATACGTTTCTCAAAATCTAGAATACGAATTTCATGGTTCGAATTCTCATTTGCTAATCGCTCCTTAATTGACAACCATCTTGGCAAACGCATCGCAATACCAAGTCCATTCCAGATTGAACTGAGATGCAGGCCACAACGGAGCAACATAATTTATCAGCTGTCTTGCAAGGCGAATACGATTTCGATCAAACGGTATCTCCACAATGGCCAGTAAGGCGTCCTGTTCACTTGCAACTATTTTATGACTCGCACTCAGCACGTTCCGCGTTTTCAGGCCAGTCGCAGACGTTCAATCTGACGTTGAACACTGTTCCTGGTTGGCAGGTGAATTGTACTCCTTCGCCGTTGACGCAACGCCAGTACTGTAGAAAAATATTAAATTAATCAATTTAGTGGTGCTAATGTTAATTATCGCGATCATGGACGTTTATACAAACGTTTGTAGAGTAATATCGCGAAAATTAACGGCATTTTCCGTTAATGTGATGCTGCTGCTCAGAGACTTGTGAGATTTTTAAATTTATAAAAATGTGTGTTACTTTACCTTATTGCACTTCTTCTTGTCTGGCACGTAATCGTCTTCAGAACTGCACACATCGTGACTGTCAATCTCATTCTCCTGCAAAATAATCGTGTTATAAACAACAAATTTCATCAGAAACAATAATTCTAAAATAGTAAAAAAATTTCTTACAATAGGTGGTTCAGGAGCGGCAGGCAAATCTGCTACAACTGGAGTCTCAGGGGCCTTAGGAGGCTCTGGTCTCACAGCGATATCGTTCTCATCATCCTCGATTTGCACGACTTGAGGCGCCTTTGTCGTGGTCGTGGGCTTCCTTGTAGTTGTCTTAGTGGTCGTGGCGGGCCTTGCTGTTGTAGCTATAGGCTCTCCCTCCGCCGGGTCGGACGTCGTAGACGGCGGCCGCGCCCATTCAGGCTGAGATTTATATCAATATGAGTAATGGAGCATCCATTTGTTTCTGTTGCGATTAATCGCGCTTGTCTACTTCGCTCAAACGTTTGGGAAAGTTTATTAGTCAACTGTATTTATGGTTTCCAGTTAGGAAAAGCAAAGGGATAAATATCGTTATTTATTATGAGGAATTGGTTACCAATATTTTGTTGGGGACACTGGTTTGTAATGCGTACATGAGTAATTTTTATTGAGGGCAATGGATATTCAGTGCGTTACGGTTGAATACCGGTCTTTTTTGTACTTTTTCCCCTTGCAAAGAAGTTGAACTATCTCTATGTGGTTTGGAAGATGTTATTTATTGTAGACACTTACCGTGGGAGTGGTATTTCCAGAGCGAGCTGGTGGGACAGTGTAAGAGCTCATATGCTTATGAAGAAGCTTCATCAGCGGGTTCTCAGGTCCACAGAGTCCATTGAAGTCGTCCATGTCAATAGCCCAGGTCATAGCTCCGAGGTACCCCTTTTCCTTGATCCAGTTCATCTTGATCTCCACACTGCGAGGGTCCTCGTAGCCGACCCACTGGGTTCCCTTGTAGGCGTAGGGACACTTGCCCTGCTCGTCCCATTTCTTGGTCCAGCCTGAGCCTTCTTTGTCGACTTCGGTACAGATCTAGGAAGAAAAGGTAGGGTTCATATGAATTTGGCGACAGTTGTTGCCATGTTTTGCAATTATTATTTTTTTGTTCCAAATTAACAATTGGTTGTTTTTTTTTAGTCACACGTGTAATCCATCCATTTGTCTCCACTTATCAAGAACACCAATTTGAATCAGTTATCTGTGTTTACAGATTTCAGTTGAATAGAGCTAAATTGAGGAAAAAATAAAGTTGTTAGTTCCACACGCGGAAAAGCAACGTTGCTATGTTCTACTTTCAGGGTTTTGGGACTCGGTGTAAACGCAAGGGAGATATTTCAGTTTTGTCTCTGGGAGACAAGCCACCTGAGATGGTTTACACCTTTGGGTTTGCACAGGCAACGGTGACCACTTAGTTTCAGATCTCTTTGGTTAAAACCAGGCATCTGTGATAATATAAATTCAGTCAGTTAAAAATAAACCCATGAACTGATCGTTTCAAATAAATTATTCGATTTGACAGTAGCATACCTGGGACCAAAGCAAGGACATGAGCTTAGTTTATCATGGACACAGATTTTATTTTTAAAGTTTTGGAACATGAGGAACAGAGAGTAATGTTCCTCTTCCCCGATGTAAAAGAAGGTACCTTCGAGGTGTTGTTTCTGGTGGTGTCCTACTATGAAGTCTTAAAACGAGAGTAAAAGAGACAGAGCTGTACAAATCGTCTAGCACCACCTCGTTCTCACAGTGGAATTACTCTTACTCGCTTTAAGACATGGTGGGCCACCAGGTGGTCTTTCTGCACAACAATTATTGTCAGAAATTTCTATGTTCCAATCTCGTGGATAACTTTGATTCCGCGATGTAGAATCCTTAATTCTTCCGTCGGTCTATAGATTTAGCTAGTCTACTTTATGCTTTGACGATTGAATTAAGTCTGCTATAAAATATTACCTCATAATAAGCCCAGAATCCAGTCGCATTGGTGTAGGGAGCAGGATCACCACCACCAGCCTCCTTGTTGATGTAGGTGCCGAGCCCGTAGTTGTTGTTACCAGCCGACAGGGTGAACGAGCGCCCGTAGAACGGAATGCCGACCACCAGCTTGTTGCTGGGACAGCCCTTCTCCTCCCAGAGGGCTAAGCCGTCGTTCTGAAAGATACAAACATTCGTAAATTAATGCAATTTCGTAAAGTACAAATAAAATATCCCTATTTTTTCGGGTGGTAAAATCATCAGATAAGTCCTCCCGCCCTGAGTGAAGTGAAAGGCATCGTCGAACTCTTACTGACTAAAAATTCGCACCCAATTCCGTCGGTTGCCCTTTGCGTTCAAAGCCTAAAAAAGGGACTGCAAAAACAAAATCCCTTCAAATAAAAATTCTCAGTAGATTTTGAAACCGTAAAAAGTGTGTTGGAAAAAGAAATAGATTTTTCTAGACATGCTAACATGACCACTATTAATAATTTGAACCACCATCAACACTAAAGACTTACATCAACTTACTTCTTAGTAGTAACAGAAACATAATCCCCAAAGTACTCACCACATTAAGTTTCTCATACGCCCACTGGTCATGGGGACGCTTGTACAAAGGCGAGTGCACATCAGCGAAGCCGGCCCAGTTTCCTCTCAGATCGTACGACATCACGTGAATAGCATCCAATTCCCTGCAACACACGTAAATCTTAGTACTCCCTCAAACAACAACTTTTAAAGCACTTCAGAACAATGTTTTCCTTTCAGCCTTCCTTCCGCTGTTATTTATGTGCCAGCAACTTTATAGCGATAAAAGTGTTGCAAACTATTAAACTGTTACAAACTTTTTCGTCGTCGCAAAATATGGAGTTAATTGCTTATGAAACGTGGTTGAGCTGGAGTTTTATAAAGGATTTTGTTAAAATAAATTAAAGCCGCTTTTTGAATGACATTGTTCCGTTAAATAGATTATGGCTCAATTTTTTTTTAATGGAAGCCTGTCATATAACCTCTTTTTTCAGACATAACTAAATTTTTTTTCGTATTTTGGTGCCCTCAGTTAATTAAGCTGCCTCTAGAAACCACCCAGGTTTGTGACATTGTTTTGGACTTATATTAGTTATGTAAGTAGTGGTTTCCTCACTATGTTTTCTGGCCCGGCTTTAAAAGCACAACCGTGTGCCATTACGACCAGTTGAACCAGCCAATTGCACTTACTCGCAAAGATCAGGTACATGGTATCCCTCCATTAGTCTAAAATTGGCGAGAGGCACAGCGGCAGTAAGTTCCCAGCCTCGCTTTTCTCTGATAAAGGCTCTCCTCAGCTCTTGAACGAAGAAGAGGAACCGATCCTTGTCGGAGAAGGAGCCACCACGGTCAGCAGCACCGGGGTACTCCCAGTCCAGGTCCAATCCGTCGAAGTCGTACTTCTTTAAGAAATCTGTGAAAAAAAACGGGAACTTCTAAGATTGTTACAAGAATTTTCGATCTTAGAATTTCAGAGTCATTTTGGTTTAGAATTGTCGTCCTGAGATATCGCTTTTTCATTTTATCACGGTTTTAGAAGATATTGCTCGATTACACGAGGGTAATTCCCTCTAAAATATGTTCAGTGGTTTTCAGATAACTGCTAAAACCTTCACTTAACTAATTAAGAAGTCAACGCTTGGAACTAAGACGTCTAGACGAAAAAGAGTAACCTAATATTATGGTAACACCGAGTACGATTTCTGCTCCAAGTGAGAATAATCTTTTCTCTAGAAATGAATATTTTGATGAATATTATATTTACACGCACAATTTTCACGAATATTGATGTTATATATATTCACCTACTTTTCGTGGGGAAAATTGAAAAATAGATTGAATACCAAGTCCCTTGATACAATTTGCGTCTCTGCTATTTAATAAGACAATCTCTGCAAATCTTAGGTAAATGAGAATTTAGATAAACGAAATTGTTTGACTCGCTTCGTAATCTGCTCATCTAGTATTATATCCAGAACTAAGACTATGGCTGTTGATTGTTCTGCGCTATACCAAAAGATGCTTCTTATTTAATTGTACGTTGGGTTCTCAAATAATCTATGTAGATAAAATGGATCGCCGAACGAGTGTGCCGAATTACCTAGTTTTGTTTCTTTCTAAACTAGTTTTGTACGTAAAGAATAATTTCAGAAAATCCACTGAAAAGGTCGAAAAGAACACGGGAGCAGTTGACGAACGCCGCTAAAAATACATAAATAAAATTATCGATGTTTGTTTGGGGATGTTTTCTTTCCCCTTTTCTGGCAGAAAGTACATACAATAAAAATGCAGTTTGTTAAAACCTTCCAAATAAATACTTCTTAATACTCTAAACATTTCTCTCGCTGCAATTCCCGTAGTATCTAATACAGAAAATATCCATTTCACAAACAAATTTTTTCGCGATTTCTTTTATTTTCCTTGTGGGAGTCACTCCAAGAACCATGTTAACAATGAAATAAGGAATCTTGGTAACGTATGAGGAAATATATTCCAAAATACACGACAATGCATAATTTACGGCTAGCTTGTGACTCGCACTTGATTCATTTTATTTTCCAAATGTCCTTGTTCTGTGGGGTGCGTTTATTCTTTTTCTTTACCCAAAATAACACTCTGGTATATCCACAGTGTGGGTTGCTGACTAACAAGAAGTAAGTGACAAACGTCAAGGAGGAAAACCAACAAATATCGAATCCAGTTTAACTGTCTGCCTACATATTTTGTAATGCTATGCAATTAAGGGAGCTAATTATTATTGGGTATTACGTACTTGATGTTTTGGATACATTTAATAACTAGATAACATATTTAGATTCTCCTTTTCTGGTTTATTGTGCTCTACTGCTAGTAAGTAGGTGGCCACGCCAATAGCAGTGTCAGAGGCGTTTATTAAGTACTCAAATGTAATGCTGGTGGTTTTATGAAAAATGTAGCCTGAGAGCCAATGTTGCCCCCCAAAAGGAATTTCTCAATTATTTTTGGATGTGTTTACGAAAAGCTAACTCGACGTCATATGGATCATACAGATAATTGTTTCGTGCGGTTTGATATAATCGAACCAGGGACATGCAGAGCACTCAGCCCCTGCGCCAACCGTGCCGTGCTTTATTTCATCCTATCTTCTTACTCACCAACAACGCTCCTGACGAAGGTCATCCTAGTCTGCTTCTGCGCCACCATGTGTGAGTACTTTGAGCCACCTTCAGCCCAGCCTCCCACAGCCACCATGAACTTGACATTAGGGTGAGACTTGCGCAGGGCCGTGAAATTCTTGAACCCATTCTTGTCCACGTCGAGCTGAAGCAAATGTAATCAATATTGTAAAAACATATCGTTTTGTTTTCTTTTAAAAAAGGGGAATTTTTAACTGCACCTCTATTTAGAAATTTAAGCAAACAAAATATCTCCACTAATAACCTACTGCATATCAAATAAATTACTGTACTACAAATTAACTACTTGATTACCTAAACATGTTGTACTAAAAAATGTTTAAAATTCATCGAAATCTGATGGCTTTTTTATCTAATTTACAGCAAAAATCTAGCTGAAACCACAGATATACGCATTTTGAAACAATATTACTCACCGTAAAACAAAAATACTGATTTGCACACAAATTATTAAATTAAAATAACTATCCCAGTCGCATATTAACCAGTAAGTACACGCTGGCACCCCGACTCGGACAATTTAGGTTAGAAGAGGATGGCGGGGTCTGAAAGACCCCGCCATCCTCTTCGTGGTTATTTTTTTTTAAACCACCCAGAAGTAGGAGCCCCGCGAAGCGGGGCTCCGTCGACATGCTGGGAAGCGTGGACGCCCCGCGAAAGCAAGACCCTCTTTAATAGTTCAATAAATTACTGGTATGTGGTAATTAATAAATAATAAGACGACTGTGACTAATAAAATGCTGTTTTATTTAGAAAAACTGCTTAATAGGTGATGGATTCCAAAAAAAATGATTCAATATTTTGTTGCACTCGAAGAATTATTAGATTTACTTTTAGTTAACAGATAGTCATTCAGTAAAACAGTTAAGCTTTAAAGATCTAACAGTAAAGTATAATTTATTCATTTGATGAGCAAATTTAGTGTGCGATTCAGTATTTTTGGTGGTAATTTCGAATATTTTGATTGAAAAAAGGGAATTTACAGTTAAAGTATTAAATACCACCCTTTAAAAAACCAGTGCCTCTCACGAGTAATTTATCTTATATTGGGGATACGTTTACAAACATTCAAAATTCGAATACACAAACAGCCAAACCTGGACCTATCTGTAGGCCATATAAATCTTTAATTAGTACGGGATTGAATCAGGCACTGTGCCAACCTTGCTGTCAAATTAGTACTGGTATTAAATACAAATATTAGTAGTGGTAAAAAACTCTTTTTGAGTCAGCTCAGCTCAGCTCAACAAGTTGTCATGACAACAATTCAAAACGCCCACTAAATCGTATTATTAGCCACAATATACTCAAATCTGGCAGATGATTTTTAAGGAAACTCTTGGATCGTAGGCGTTTCTGTTAATTTATAACCAACCATTGCTGACAATGTGAGTTGGATCGTGTCGAGCTTGACTTGAGCTGAGTCAGAGACTAAAAATACTAGCCAAATAATTATGAATACGTCGAAGAAATACCCGAAGAGTTATCAGGGTACCACAGGAAACAATAATTCGTTTTGTTTACGTAACTCTTCTTTTTTTAGCATAAGGTTTACCTAAAGTTACCTATCTAGTTAAAAATAAGGGCAATTACTTCACTTTTATCTTGATCTTAATGGAAGTCCTAAAGAAAGATTTTATTTAAGCTATTTTCTTAAGGAAATTATTTGATCGTTGATATCATCATCTGCCTAGCCTTTTCTCAATTATGTTGTGTTCGGCTGCCAGTTAGTACTGAGTAATACAATATGCCTTGGTAAGATTGGTTGTAAGACTTTCAAACCCCTGACTACCTGTAAGGACTATCAAACTTCGAGATATGACAGGACCAACGACGGTTCAAGGTGTTTTCCGAAACACGAAAAAAAATCCGGTATAAAATGGACGGTCACCCATCTAGGGACCGAAACTAGTTTAGAGTATACTTATTATAATTTTGAGTTTCTCACCTCAGGGTCAATGATGAGGACCTCGTTGCTCTTCTCAGTGACACCGATGAAGGAGTAGATGATATGAGTGCACATATCCACAGGAATGTCCTCGATGCCGTAGCGGCCCACGCCAGGTCGGTACACCGCCCAGTTGCTGAAGTAGCATACTATGCGCGCTTTGCTGTCCGCTGTATGAACAAAAGCAGCTGTTAAATTATAAGTTGATAATTTTTAAACATAACATAATGTTACGCCAGTGATCCACAAAGGATTTGGTAAAGGTGGCCTTTAGAAAACAGACGTGACATATTGCCACGAACCAGTAGCACATTCAAGCTGCGAGCTACTACTAATAAATTCCTAATGGAAACATCTTATAACTTTTTGCTTAACCAGGAAATGGAACCCAGGACCTCATGACCGGGAACAGCGATTACGAATAAAATAACAGTTTACATTACCTACATAGTTTAATTAAATTATAATTTTTACCATCAGCACCTTTGCAGCAAGGTGTCGTAAGCGTCAATCGTCAGTTAAAGAAGCAAGATTTAATATTGACAGCGTGTACGGTTGACAACCAAAACAGTAAAGAAGCAAGATTGACAATATGTAGGTAGGGCGATTGCAAATCCACGTGCCAAAGATGAAAGGAATAATTGTATTACCCAATCAATACTGATGACTCATAAGAACTATTGGATAGAGCTCATATTGATAGAGCAGCATTAAGGAACGAAATCACTATCGGCATTTTATTCTGTTAAGAAAAGAAAACTAGTGGTCTAAGGACACTTAGTATAATCATAATATACATTACGAGTAGATTCGTAAAATTATCGATTAGACTTTCAAATTTTATACTGTGATTTTTTTAGGTGGTTTCTTAGACTCCTAGATCTTCTATTAATTCATAAAACACTAAATTAATTAGTCAAGCAAAACTTTCAGTGACCAACAAACAAGTTTACACTCAATACAAATAACAGATAACTTTGTATAATAGTTGCAACATGAGATAAGCGGGGTTAAGACCAACTTAGCCGGCAGTTAACCGGGAGATTGATTTATGTCGCCCAACCCTTTGTTATGATGAGCCCGTTAATCCATCGGTCGTGAGCCACCACTGTTAAGCCCTTTGTGTCAGATAAGTCACCTCGAACCGTGAGGAGAGACATTAATTTATTCGGGGAGGTGAGATTTATATCAGTGGTTTATTTAACTGAAATTGTTTCTTGATATTGGTTCGTGAAGGGGCAATAAACTTTTTAATTGAATTCTAAAAAGGAGGAATTTGTCAATTCGGTGATTTTTTTCAAGTGTTTCAACAACTCTTCTACTAATTGGATAGTTTTAACCAACGTAGAAATAAATAAATAAAATAAATAAATATTCGACAACTATCACACAACGCCATCTAGTCCCAAGCTAAGCAGAGCTTGTGTTATGGGTACTAGACTACTGATAAACATACTTTAAATATATTTCTAAATACATACTTATTATAGATAAATTACACCCAGACACAGAACAAATGATCGAGCTCATCACACAAACATTTGTCCTGGGTGGGAATCGAACCCACGACCTCCGGCATAGCAGTCAGGGTCACTAACCACTAAACCAACAGGCCTGTCCTTCTTATTCTTAGGTTGGGCCGAAAAACTGTTTGAGTATTCTGTGAAACTGTCCAAATAAAGAAAACTAAAAATGTATTACTATTTACTTTGATTTGTGTCAAACTCATTCCGATTAACCAAGCCTGTTCTTTTTACTTTTGCCATCTTTAAAAAAAACTTGTTTATGATAACTGTCAACTGCAAACCGCTATTTGACGTTGATATAAGGATCGTTTTGCAATTATACATTTTTTAGACAAGTGTTTAACAGATGTTTAACATTTTTGTGCTGTATGAATGTTAGTATCAAAAGTTAAAAAAATACACAACAAAAAATTATGCTTTTTCTATCGTATGTTTTTAAGATCCCACAGAATTTTCTTTTGTCCCTAAGCAGGACTATTTTGCTATTTTTATTGTATATAAAATCTTCTTACCTTCAATTGCAGTCGTTGCGACCGCCAGGACGGCCAACGCTAGTATCGCTCTCATTTTGAACCTGTTGACAAAAGAGATACATGTGTTACTACAAAACCAATAATATAATTATTCTATAATATATTGTGTTCTGTACTCCCATGAGAATAAGACATGTGCAGTGTGTAGTTTAATTTAGAAGAGGAAAAAGCCTCTAGAACTGTCAAAAGAAATGAGAAAACGGTGAAGTGGCTATAACTTAGTGAAGAGTGTTGGATAGTAAACTAATATTTCATCAACAAACCTTTAACCTACAAAATAGTCTTGAAAATTAACAATTTTTTCTTATACATCTATTAAATCTTTATTGAAAAGACAGGCACATTTAATAGGCGTCGCGTCGCCACTAAACTAATATTAAATTAATAAAAAGTCTAATATACACAAATTAAACGATGTCCGATACAGGTTTTCTCGTCTTCAAACCTGGACTTCAAAACAAGTTTTCTTATTACCTGACATTTCCTTATTACGTGTCTACAAAGTAAAATTAATTATCTAGCTGTATTGCTAACTGGTGAGTCAGTACTGTTACCTATTTCCCATGGAGCTTAGGTGTCGGGGTGCGAACGGCATATACGAATAACGGATACTGAATATAGACTGGCGATGGCAGGGCCGTTTCTAGGAAGGGGCATCGTGGGGCAATGCTTTTCCAAAAAATATTAATGGCCTACTTAAAATCGACAAATGTTATTCCAAGGTAAAAGTTTGTAGTATAATTGAAAAATATTAAACTGCAAATATTTTTAACATTTTTA
Organism: Agrotis puta; assembly: GCA_943136025.2. Taxonomy (NCBI): domain Eukaryota; kingdom Metazoa; phylum Arthropoda; class Insecta; order Lepidoptera; family Noctuidae; genus Agrotis; species Agrotis puta. Next base: position 7,965,302 of record OW964186.2, on the reverse strand, counting down.
TAAATACAACTTATGGCGGGACGAATTGAGATATGAGAATTGGAACGACGTAGCGCGCAGCCATGAACGTTAGAAGGAATAACTTATTCCTTCCAACGTTTGTGGCTGTGCAAAGGCCTTCCTTTATTCAATAAAGGAAGGCCTTTGCACAACAGTGGTATAGTACAGGGTAACTTATAAAATAAAAACTAGAATATCGGTGACATCTAAGCAATTCTGAAAGAACCATTTGCCACAATCATCTACTCTCCGCACATATGACGTGGAGTTGCGGATCCCGGCCCGTTATACAATACAATAATTCAATCTCGTTCTTTTACAATACACTCAATCCTACCTTCAACGGTCGCTGCCTTATCTCAAAATTCAACCCTAGCTACGGCCCTGGGCAATGGTTCAACATTCCATATGCTTATCAAAGAGACTACTTATCCGTGGAGTATAATGAAGGTATGTTTTACCTAGGACTTACGAACTGCTTGCTATCTGTCGATAATGTCTTGAAGTTATTGCTTTTGATTCTCCGATAGTATTTAACTTGTTTTTAATTTCTTTCTTTTTTTGCAGATTCTCGATGCTAATGTAGGGTACAAAATGTGTTTTTTTTACAATATGTTAAATATTGAAAAAGGTTTAAAAAAATATTATATTGCGACTTAAACAGGTAAGCAGGTAGAGCGAGTGGCTAAATTAAAAGGCTCTATAAGTTGCAACACCTGTTATAGTGTGCCATCATGGCTCACCATCTCTTGACTTTACAATTCAAGTTGAGTGTTCAAACTCAGGCAGGTACAATAATTTATGTAATTACTTTTATGACCACTGTTATCAAAACAGCGAGAGCATCGTGCAGAAATCAGCATATCCTTACACTAAAAACGGGCTTAATCACATTCTCGATTTTATAGAGAGAAGCCTTGTGTCTCAGTACTAGTACTATATATTATAGGCTAAAACTAGTAATCAATTAAAAACATGTTGTTTATAATAACATGCTATAAACTACGATTTCATGCCAATGCAAATGAAAAAAGCCAATAATACATTTGATCATCGAAAAACTATAGGTACTCACGTCATGATAAAAAATATAGACAAATTATTCTAACAATTTTTCCATTTTTACGACAAATTAGTTTTTTGTTTAATATATTACCTAAATACGCAAACAATCGATAAAAATAACCACAATAACACTATTCGCCGACTCAGACATAAAACATAACACGGACACAAACACGGTAATGAACGCCAATAATAATCATCAGGTTATTAAAATCATCTGTCTAGTCTTTTCTCGACTATGTTAGGGTCTGTTTTCAATGTAAGGAATAGTAAAATTTTACAAGGTGCCAGAAATAATAATAATCAAGCAATAAACATCGTTATTACTCGAGCTGCGCACACGCAGAGTCGCGACACAAACGCCAGAATAACGGTACAGCTGCTCCAGATGTGTCACCCACTGACCCCAACTTCTCATTGTAAAAACTAGGCTTCTGCTTATACCCAGTTAACCAGTCACAATAGACTGTCGCATCGGATTTATCTCACTTTTTCTGCAAACTATCACTTTATTATCGTCTATATAAAAAAGTAAAAGTACTCGAATCTAGAGCGTCAATAAATTGTGCTATAAAATTGTTTTGAAGCCAAGTTAATGCGGGACGTAACTGTGTGATAAAAACTACTGATTCAAGGGTGAATTAATCTAAGATAATAAGATGTTCTCGTATATAGTAATTTTCTAGAAACAAGGGCACGTTACATACAAACTAGGCAAATATGTACCGCAGTATTACGAGTATGTATGCAGCGAAAGGTCGGAGTAAAAATAAAGATTTTGCCGTGAACACCATCTTAACTGTGGGTCAAATGGACATCTTTATTTAAAAAAACTAGCTGGCCTGACAAACTTTGTAAAGTCACTCAATTGTTTTGCCTTCCCTGGAACCCCTCCACTAACACTGAAACTTTATGGGTATAGGATTAAAGTTCAAATTGACTTTTAAGTATTATTTTAAATTCTCGTTCTTCAAGGAATATTTAAAAAAAGAATTAGCGAAATCGGTTCAGCTGCTCTCGAGAATTGTGCTTAGCAAAAAAAAATTGAAACGACTTCAAAAGTATCCAAACATCAAAAAAATATGGAAAGCCTTGAATGAATTATAAAATTAAATTAATATTAAAGTCAAAACCAGATTGATCGAACTCTCTCAATCGAAAATCAAATGGACTCTAAAATACTCCCACACGAACTGAAAATCGAAAGCTCGAGAAAACTAAAACTAATCTACAGCAAAACACACTTTTCTGAAACAGTTTGAAGCCATTAGAAGTAAAACAATGACTAGCTAAAACTCCTAATGGCTTTGCAGAAAATCGCTTTCCCCACTCGCTTAACTTCAAATCTGTTTGATCGTTTACAACAATAGCCAAAGAACGACACTTAATTCCCTGGAAGCCTCATACTAGCTTTAAATAGAGACCCCAGGACCCTAGCTAATAAAGATCATGATTTGTAAACAGTTTATTACAATGACGTTTAGTTTTGGAGTGAGTGTGACACTACAGTTGATGGACTACAATTTTATTTAAATTGTCATACGCCCTTAGGAAACATTGGATCACGTCTGTAAAGTAAAGTAATAATCATGTGGCAAGTATAGTTATACGGGCGAGCCTATCGCCATCGGCAGGACACAAACTAGGTAGTGAGAAATTCTTGATCGAAATATCAAATAGCCCTTAGCTCGTCGGAATCAAGACCTGATATTTGTCAGTAGCAACAACTGGGCCATCTAGGCATTTAAAATTGTATTTGTATGTATCTAATGTTCTAATATACCATAAAACTCCATAGACTTAGCTAAGATCATTTGCTATGTCGCAATGAACTAAAAGTCATGCAGCCTTGATATTATTTGAGAATTCTCGTTCTCGATCCTCACCCCAACCAATACACGTAAAATGTCGCGTTACATTCTTCAGTTTGTGTGTTTATATGTGACGTTGGAGCTTACAACTTCACACAATCTTTTGCCAGCTGGTTCGCTCTGAAGTATCCCACTGTCCCTTTCATTCTAGCCGGACTATAGCCAAAGAAACGGGCTTAAGAGAATCGGAAAAAAAAGCCCTATAATTATTGTACTTAACCCTAATCTGGAGGGAAAATAGTCACCTAGAAAGTTTTTGAATATTGCAAAAGATATTTAGGAATAATTTATGTTCCCATAAATGAGAGAATTATAAATAATTATGTAACATGACTTTTCACGTTTTTGTGACGTATTAAAGTAAACGGGAAGATAAAAAAAAATAGTTCCTCGTTCGTACACTACACGCGCTTTTACATTTTCCATACAATAAACGCCGCAATTACATCAAGTACGCTGTAGGTGAAGCAGTGGTGTCCCAGTGGTTCCGGCCCCGACTTACGAGTTGTAGGTCGTGGATTCTAATTCAGCCAGGCAGACATTACTCTGTGTAATTTATTTTATCACCGCTGCTCTCAAACGGTGAAGGAAAACCGTCCGTCTCAAAAGGTCCGCGTGGTGGATTATGGCTCACTCCCTCTCTCAGAGAGGAGGCCTGTGTCCCAGCAGTGGGAACTATAGGATATATAGGATGATGATGATGGAGCTGTAGGTAACATACGGAAATTCTTGAGCTAAGTAAGACCTTTAATCTGGTCGCGGGACTCTCGAATTACCGTGACCCCGGTACGTAAAGGGCTATTGAAGGACACCGTGGATTTTAGTCAGTACGAGTCTGACAGTCCCTCCCGCTCTGCCCTGGTTGGGAGGACTCATTCGATGAATTTACCACGCCAAAAAAAAAAACAGACCTCTGATCAGTAGTTTCCAAGATTACCACTTACAAACATACAAACTATACTTTATGAACTAATATAATTTAAATTATTCTAGTGAAATTAGTATTCGATGCTTTTACGTAGTTGTTGAGTAGAATATAACGACCTCATCTGGTGCTATTAAAAGCCGTCGTGCAGACACGCGTGGCTTCCATTTCGCTATAAACTAAGATAAACCTAATAAAGCAGTGAACGAACATTCATAAACTACAGCGTTTTATTGTGTTCACGTGCTCATTACTGTCAATTATTTTGAAGTGTTTACTGAAGAAAACATTTCCATTGAAATAACTCTAAAGAATTTTCAGTATTATGTTTATCTCTTAATTTAAAATTAAATGTTACGTGTCAAACAAACTCACAAAATAAAAAAGTACTTGCAAAATATTTTATAATAAATATGAAATTGGATATAAATTACTTTTTATTCAATAAACAGATGGATATAATTCGTTCTATGTAGTTTGACTTTTTCTACGGACAACTGATTACTATAACCAAACACTTTTCACACACTTCTGTGTTATTATCTTTTTATTTTTTAATACCTTCCACTTACATTATCCTACGAGAACGTTATACCTACAGGAATGAAACATCCTTTAAGTTATTTCAGACTATATGGACCTATAAAACCTATCTATGAATCAAATTTCATCCAGATCTGTTTTGAAAGAATGAAAGAAATAACTTTTACTAGTATACTGTTACATATAATGAATAAAATAAACAAAAAATACCCATAAATCTTTTGCCGTCTGTCCATCCAAACTTTCGCATTTATCATTTAAATATAGATTTTCAAATTATTCTATAATGCAAATATTTACTTTCACACTTCGTTCTAAAAATATTATTTAAAAATGCCAAAGCATCAACATTTAAATTACACTTTGTTGTTTTAAACCACATATTAATATTTATAATACGGTGACATCGAACACCGGTGCAAATTCTGGGAACAATAAGAAACCGGTTGAACATCTGGGGTCCATCAGCAATGCAAATTGAGCATCAGGGACTGACTCAGAGGATGGATGTTTAGGAAGCTCCGAATTAAATTATAGACGGTAGGTATTTTCTTTCTTTCTTTCTGTCGTATCGGCATGAGATGCATAAACCTGTACACCCTTATTAATAAACGCGAACTAAAGTTACGCCAAAGTTATTCCTTAAAAAATGTATAGTTAATCTGAACATTATCCTTGTATGTATGTATATTATATGTATATTGTATGTATATTATGGTTGTAACTTTAATTCACGTTTATTAATAAGGGTGCATGTGTCCGTATGAGTGAAGTGAGGCCGTTTTTTTATCGTGGTAAAATCATATGAGTCCTCCTACCCAGAGCAGGGCGGGAGGGACTGTCAGAATTTGTACTGAGTAAAATCCACGGTAATCCTTCAATAGCCCATTACGTTCCAGGATCACGGTTTCCTGATGAGACAGTACCGAGACCCCGGCAGGCTATGGTCTTCTAAGGAGATTCAGATTGCTGACAGCTCTTTGAGGCACGCGTGGAACATGACGCGCCTTCGACCCGGGCAAGGTCCATGATCGCAAGGCGAGTCACTCATTACTCACCGTCCGCATGCCCAAGTTAGGCCGTTAAGGTTTCATTAATCCTACTAATCTTACTGATATTATAAATGAGAAAGTTTTTGAGGATGGATGTTTGTCACTCATTTATGCAAAAACTACTGAATGGATTTGGATAAAATTTGGTGCGCCTACACAGATAGTTTACAACCTGCAACACACAGGATAGTTATTATCCCGATTTTATGTTACTGTGGGATGTTTTTCGAATGTTAGTGGGCGGAACCGATGGCAACAACTAGTGTGATGTATTTGTACAGATCTTGCTGTGACTTCTACAAATTAATATTTTAGTAAAATCAAATTCTCTAAGACCTACTGTATGGACCATTCTTATATGACTATAATTGGATTATTGGAAAAAAAAATTGATATTTTAAGAGTAAAAAAAATATTTGTCGTTGATATAATGTTATGGAATGTTAAACACAAAACAAAATACAACTCTTACTGTAAATAATAAACAAGCATTACATCTTTTATTACTCATATGATTCGTCTTTATACCAAAATAATACAAAAAAAGGACAATGTTGGCTTCCCAATAGATATCTAATGAATAATATTCATAAAATCCAGGGAAATCCACGGAGTGTGTTCCAAAAGAAAATGCTTGCCAAAACATTGACATAACACGTTACCTATGTTTATTTATTTGGACCGAGAGTAATGTCTTCTAATGTTTCCATGATACTCGGTATTTTGTTTGTAATCCTTATTCGAAAAAATAATAGTTTATGCGAAATTGTTTTTGAAAATACATCACGGAATTTATAACTTTTTAAGTTCCTAATAATTACTTACGTTTAATATAAAGATATTAAAAACTTATAGTTTAGAGTAGGAATAAATAAAACGTTTAGCTTCTGACCCATCTTTTACCCAGTGTTTATTCTTTAAATATTATAACTTTTAAAACTAATACAAATCTAAACCAACGTAGAATAACATTTTAATGTTTGTGTTCAAACTAAACTACTTTTGAATTACTTTTATTCAAAAAGGTTAAGAAGCGTTTAGTTTCCCATACTAGAGTGTTATGAAGATCTTAGATTTAAAAATTCCAGGTGCCATAATGATAAACAAAGCCATTGTTCTAGCCACGCAACAATACGAAGTCCACAACAATAAAAGGATCTATAATATAGCGGAACCATCACACTTCCCTTCTCTATAATCACTACGTTAGTACAGACAGCAAAAGAGTTTAGATTGCAGACACAACGTAAATATTAAACGATTCAATATTGATTGATTTAAAGTGCAAAATCTTTGTTTAAACATTACTACGAGACTTTTAAACAAGCTTTTATGAATGGATGAATGGTTCGAATTTCGAAATGAGCTGTCTTAGCCCCTTCGTACACAAGGCGACGCAAGTCTCCGATATCTTACGACTTTGGCATCCATTGACGCGTGCCTATGTACGAACCTCTATGGATTTGTATTTCGATAGTCGCCTGTATACCAAATTCTAATTAAATGTCAAATGTTGGCGCAATTGTTTCATTAGCTTAGTCTATAACATTAAATAATAATTCTTTCAGTGATTCTTGATTACCCAAGGTCCAATTTTATTTTAATTATGAAAGATTTTGTCAAGAACTAGTCAGGTAACTTTTAGATGCCAGCTACCTGCATGTCTATTCGTTTTGTTGACAGTACTCAATTGGCAGTCGTATCGAAGCTCCTCGCTCAATTACCACGAAGTAATAAACTGCCAAAGGCTGAAGTACTAAATGTCAGGAATGTCTCAGCCCTCCAATATGTCCTATTGCTTTGTAGTGGAATTTATTCGTGTTTTTAGACATTTAATTTAATTACATTGGCCTAAATGATAATAATTATAATTGGTCTATCAAAAGTCTATTTAATAGCATACGAAGTAATTACTGCACGAATGATTCGAAAAACGTACGGATCTTCTTTGAAAAAATAGCAATAGGTATATTATTACAATTTTATTATTGTTCTTTACTTCTGGGAATAACTCCTTCTCATGCAGAGAATGTACAAGTATTGACCAGTACGATTGCTCAAGTCGTATACATCTTAATATAAATACTATTTAAGCAAATCAATATATTACTTATTTATCCAAAGCTTAGTCACATGTTATGTCCATCCCAAACACATAAAAACTTAAATCAATGTACTTTAAATACCTACAAAAAAAAACGACAAATATCTTATTTCCATTTATAAAAGTCAATTCAAATATTTTAAGCACGTTTTTAAAGCCCTTTTCCCGGTCGTTCTACCACAAACAATTCGTCAGTAATGTCAATAGCTTTAGTTTTATATCGGCCGCAATTCCGTGTGTCACATACACATCAACGACTCACCAATGAGTAGGTACCTTAGTACGTGCAGTGATACCTAGCACCCTTCCTGAATACTAAATACCTGATGAGTTCACAACCAGGGGTACTACTATCTAAATACGACCCGTAGCTTCGGCTGACGTTTCGGGCGTTTCTAATTCTTTATCAGTTACGGATAGTTAGTTATACTGCGATGGTCCTAGTTTATCATTTTGTGCCTTCTACTCGTAGACACAATTGGGATGTCTTTTCAAATTGATGTATAATGTGAATGTTCTTTTTAATTGTATAAAATCGGGGCTCTTCTTACCATACAGACAAATTGAATTCCTGGGGAGTTTGTTTCACCACTTCTTCTACCCAACCGTTTTGAATTAAAAAATTACCTTCAAAAAGTACTGATAAATCAGTCAATTTTGAATTAATAACTTTCCGATTTCGATACAAACTAAAATTGGTGACAATGTAATTGGACAGTTGTCCCGACTCCCGATGTGTTGTCAGAACTAATAGGGAGTAAGTAGATTTCACTCAAAAGTTTCGAGTTCATTTCGTAAGGCCTCGTATTTTCGTTGACGTACTAAAAGAGTAGACCCCAAGAGTCGTTATCCTGCTAAGGTCACCGGCCGAAAGTGAAAAGCCTTTGTCCATACATAGCTCCTTCACTCCCTTTGAAATTCAAAACCCATGCCCGTGACATGAGTCTTAACGTAGGATTATGATGCGTTTCATAATACATATTACATGTGAATATTGAGTACGAATGGTTGATGTGAACATCTATGAATGTAGAAATATAATTCCTACCGATTTTGATACTTATCGAAACAATTTAACACGATAGATGAAGCTAGAATTTTAACAAGCGAAACTTTTTGTTCTAAAAATCTTTTAATTTGACACAGTACTTGTGAATTTTTAAAAAGAATTATTTCATAAATTATATCTCACGCCCGAGACTGAAACCGTAATTTTATAATGGTTTAATCTTCAAGCAATTTAACAAAAGATTTATTGCACAATTCGTTATCGCTAATGTTATCTTTCTTTAAACCTCTAATTTACAAGACTTTTTTTTTAAATTGTAATCTTAAAAGAATTATTGTTAATTACAATATTTTAAATAAAACTTAGCTCTCTTTCAGCAATTTTAGTAAAGAAAAAAAAATAAGATCAGGCGAGATAAAAATCAAACGCGACACTATCGCTAAATAAAGATTAATTGTTTATAAATAAAAAACAACAAGTTTTTATTGTGAGAAAGTGATATGATGTTTTGTTTTGACTATATGTCAAAACATATTGCGTTTTATATTGTTGCTGAAAAGTTCACTTATATAATTATTATGTTTACTTAGTAGGTATATAAAATTGAACTTTATTAAAACATAAACTTTCATCATTCGTGAAAAGTATCTTAGAAGTTTATTAAAGAAACATATTTATGGCAAAAATGCATTTTTTGGCGAATTTATAACACAACTACATCTACAACACACAGTTAAAGCTTCACACATATATAGAACGGCAATATTTCACTGAAAAATTAAAATTTCATTTCCGAACTAAAAAAGGTAACAAATTAGCTAGCAATCAGCATATCAATAAAAAACGTTCATTAATTAACATGTAATGTTACTGAACTGTTAATAAGTTGATGACTGCACGCAATTTTATTGGCGCAGCTTTTCAGCGATATATGGAAATTATTTGAGTCTCATAAACTATCAAGTACCTATTTTATTGCCTGATTTTACTAATTGAATAATTATTATAGATGGTACCTACTTAAAGAGATTGCTTTAAAACATGCTTTATCATTTGCCATTTTTTATTGTTGGGATAAAATCACCGTTATTATAAAATCTAAACCAAATTTAAATTATTATGAAGTAGTTTTACAAACTTGAAAATTTTTCAGTCTTTAAATTACACACGATTTTTTTTTTCAATTTTTGTTATCAATGGCTACTAGCGCTACTAGAAAACCCAAGAGGAAACGTTATTCCCAGCAGTGGAAACTTTATGTATGACATGCAATTTGTAAAATTTTATATTTTTATTGACACCCATTTAATAAACTATCGAAAGTCAATAAAATTATCATAAAGTAATCATTAGATTTAACACTTTCACTAAATAGAAGTCAAGTTCAAAAGAAACGAATGCTATGATGAATATTTATGTGCTTTGCAAATCGACGATGAAGAGTCAATATATAATATCTAACATTTTGGCCATTTTTGTTTTATTGCATTATTTATTGTAGAATAGAGTAATGCACATGCTGACAAAGATCTTAGGTCTGTTTCTTATTAATTTTCCAAGATAAACAATTATTGCAATATATACTAAGTGGTGTTACGTCATTTACGATGGCAATAAATACTAATAAAATCTATCTAAAATATATCTAAAAACTAATAAAATCATTGATTAATATATTAATATTGTAGTCATAAGCATAATATTGTAGTCAGTTTACATAAAACATTTAAAAAATCAAATATACTAAAAAAATAATTAAACGGACTTGAAACGTTTTTTACGCCTCCTGTAAAGTTGCGTTTTTGCAGTTATTATTTATTGACTCTTCATCGTCGAAATATATTATGCTTAATTTTGTAAACAAACATTGACAAAAGTTGGCCAGTTGCCTGCGCTGGCGCCGGTAAAAGTCGCATGTTTACTTTATGTGATAGTGACAAAGCTTGATACTACTTATTGTTAAGTATTTACTATTTATAAATGTTTTTAGGAATGCCAACTAATATTTTTTTTTAAATATAAAAAATATGTTTAGTTTTTTTTTAAAATTCTTTGAATTTTTATGGGCAATTAATGTTTTTAGCGAATGTAATTGGTTTTCAGTCGTTCTTATTAAAGTTAGTAAACAAACTGCATCCACTGAAATTCAGATGATTCTCTTCTTCTTCTCAAAACTACTCAATTTGATCTATAATATTTAATCATTTCTGAATTTTCAGCGTATATTTTTGTGTGTTTATGTATGTATATGAGGTACTCACAGTTGCGGTGATTCGGCGGGCTGCCGGCGTACGATTGTGTGTCTCCTGCGCCGCAACGCGGTTATATGTGGGCATGCGCAGCCAAGGCACCTCCACAGGGTGTAAACAAACGCTCGTTTTTCCTGATTCTTCTTTATGCGACAAATTCATTAAACGATCGGCATGTGCAATGAATTTGGTATTATTGTTGACTAAGTTATTCTGAGATTTTGTACTGCTTTGTTTTTGAAACACAGTACCTTTTTTTGCCGCCCCGACAATGTTTTCCCTTTTTGTTATTTGCTCATATTTCTTTATTTATAGTTTGTAAATATTATTAATAACAATAAGCTGAGGCAAAGCAAAAGAAAAAGTGACTGCCCACAACGATGGGGAAAAGTTGTGCGTTTATGTTCCTCCTGTGACACCTTACGTCTAAAAACTTAATTCAGTTTGTTCTTATTATATTTTCGTCGTATTATCTATCGTTTAAGTAAACCACGATGAGTGGCGGCTATCTTTGTTGTAAAACACATCATAGCTGTCTATTCAAAATGTTGTTGTTATTAATTTCGTCTAGCGTTGTGTTCTCAACTTTAGATTCACAAATGTTGTAACAATATTTTGACTTCTAAAGTGCTTTCATTTCTATCCTTGTCTTGCACATTCTTGAATGAGCAACTATAATAGTTTTAAAAAGCAATAAAAAAATAACTATAGTCCCAGTAGTTTCTAGTTAACCTACTTCAAAAAATAGAAGTGGGTTCTACATTCAATTTTATGTATGTTCTCCAAGTTCTCCGCCAACTGTGAACCGATTTTTCAGAAACGACTGTAATCATTAGAATGAAATAAATGCTTACAGTTTGTGGTTTCTAACCACAGCCTGTATAATTGTTGATCGATGATGGTGCGCAAGCGACGCTCCCCAAAACTGCAATGTATCAAACAATGAGATCAATGGTGGGTGCCCGGGTCGACCAACGGTCCCCAAACCAGTCTCAAGGGAAAGGCTCTAAATACCTTATTACATTTAATTTATGCCAATGATAAAAATGTCCCGTTTGCTCTGCACTCCCGAATTTAATCGTCCCTTGAACCGAGAAACACTAATGAGGCAGAATTAATACCACCTTCTCGGTACTTGCAAGTGTACGGTTATTGAAATTATATGACAACCTTTTTGCTGCGATTTTATTGGTTTTTGGTGCCAAAAGTAAATATTTTTATGGAATCAAAGTCATGTAAGTTCAATGTACTGATTTTGCAAGTTTCTTGCTCTTTAAAAACATGTACGAGACTTTGCGAATACTCGGTAATGTAAAGGAACGGTAACACACCAGCGAAGTACTAGATGAAGTAATAAACCGAACACACTGGCGTTACTTAAGGGCCTCTCGCTGGAGTAACACTCACCAGCACATGCCTAACTCCAAATAAGTACTAAAAACTTTAGAGAAGCTTTCCCTTTTAGCTTAACATCAGCTAACAACGACTTGCATCCACAAAGTAGTCTCAAAGTGAAAATATTTATGCGAAAAACAAGTCTCATAATGACCTAGTGGCTGGAGATATTCTAATAGTCCCATTTATTACGTTTTTGCGTTCTCTCAGATCGTAACAAGGCCTCTCGCCGCCCGTAAAATTAGGATATGAATTATTATAATTACTTTTGTAAGCTTATCCTAATTTGGACTTAATGAATGCCTGTTTAGTGGGTGATGGGGCTAAGTAGGCAACTAGGTGTATTTCAAAGGGTTCGTTAAATTCATAATGAGTTTTGTTGGTACTGTATTTTGCATGTGGACTTAATTTGTTTATAATGAGCCAGTAGTGCGGAACTGAAATGTAAGCGTTTGTTAATTTTACGTGAAAAATTTTCACTTTATTTAAATGTTCATAGTTGTTTTAATAAATGTTATATTTTGAATGTCAACGTAGTAACGCGTGTACAAACAAACAGTTATGTAAACAGTAGTTAACGCGCTATTGACCTACTCTGGTAGTCACCATAACATTTCAAGGGTAAAAAATGATCTTGATACCCATCTTTTCGTTTACCCTAGTTTGCTTATTCATTTAATTTGATTAGGTAAACCAGTTTTGCGATGAATGAAATCTAATTAATTATAAATTTACATTTTCCTGCCTATATAATTTTCTTCTCGTTTAGTCACTATTTTAGCAGTAATCTCTTTTCTAGTCGGATCATCCTTCAACAGTAATCATTGTTATTTTTTTTCTTTCTCTACACTAATTGAATAATATGTCACAAATAAAATTTTATCCTCTGCTCGGCTTATACTATGTTCACCGTATTAAATTCAGGTTTCAATTTTCTCATAACCTGTAAACATCGTAATAGTAAGATATGTAGAAAGTATAAACATTCTGCCGCAGGCGCAGGAGCAATCTTAAATTCACGAACAGATATCGCACAACGGTAAGAGATCTCATAATAATTATAGCAAATAATTTCTGAAGTAAGAAGTCAACATTTTGTACGGAATCTAGTTATTTTGGCAAAACAGCATGCTCGGCTTGTTTATTAATAGAACATAGAAAATATTCCAAACAAAAATCATCATAATGATGTGAAGAATTAAATGCAATTTGACTACTGTTATTTAAATAAACGTTGTGTCATCTAATAGTTGTCCTAAATCATACAAAATCTATACCACAGTACCGTTGAATACTTAGTACGAAAGGCTTCGACACTCAATCGTTCAAGCGACATATTGAATTTGCATTCTATTGCTCTATTGACATTTGAGATGAATCGTCGCACGCGCCGATTGTCTCCAAAGCCGAGAAATAACGGAAGGAAGACACGCGGCATTGAACTGCATCCACGTACCGCCCGTGTGCGCACGCGCCTAGCATCACAATCACTTCGGTAGAGACAGAGTTGAAGTCCCAGTGTTGGTTGGTACTCACCTCGAGGAATTAACAGGAAATTGGCAGAATTTTAATTTCGAACTGAACTTTTTGAAGTGACGGTTATTTATTTTTAAATTCACTGTTAGAATGTTCTTTTATTTTTCTTATTTTTTTTTGTTTTTGGAACGTCTTGTTTGAAATAACGGTGGGTTGACTATTTAATTCCAATAATAAATATTGGTAGTTTAATCACAGTTAACACTCAAACTACGCACACTTTCGCACTAGACGTAAAAATCTAAGCAACTGACTTCGTGCAGTAAAGTGCTGTAAACTGGGGGAAGGGTTAGAAACGGAAGAAGTAATTATTACAGTTTTACATCTCATTGAACACATTAAGATTACATAAACTAAATTTTAAAAATAGCAATGCTTGATGGATATAAATAGTAATACTTTGTAATTATGGTAATTTATGAGCTGTGGCTGAGCAGTATAAAAAGTAGTTGTTCTGTCTGTTTAGTGGATATCAAACATGTAAATTCCAGGGATTATTTTTTTTTATTGTAAAAACGGTGTAAGATAATGATGTATTTTCATAAAGAAGGTACATAAGCTTAAAGTCAGAACACCTTGTATTGAAATAATTAGTATTTCAAAGAACACAATAAATAAAAGGTTCTAAAAAAAAGTATTAATTAAAAATTAGATCTATTTCAATCGTTTTTTTTTTTTGGTGTGTTAGACTCAAATTATATTCCACCATTATTCAGTCACTTGTACAGCTCTATTGTTAAAAGTCCGGCTCAAACTTATTTATTTATACCTATCTATTCATTTTTTACCAACTTAGATCAATATAATAAGAATCTATAAAAAAAGAAATTTCAAGTATATTATCATCAAATAAATTGATAAATATCGTAAAAACAAGGTCTCCACCAATTTTTCATGAACTGTCAAAATGATATTACTTTCTTTCTATTTTATTGGATCATAAATAATTCATAGACAGCTGTTGTTAAAAGAAACTAGGTATCTTCGCTTTAAATATTTAAAAACAAAAGAAAGCTGAAGTGATTTATTGAAAATAAATCTTTAATTTGATTTTATATATTTTTTTTTGTTCGATTTAATTAATGAATCTTGTAAAATCTTGCAAGTAATTGCAGGTTTATGTATAGAGATGTATACTTCGATTTTCTGTGATGTGCGATCAATCATGTCGGGAACTATTCAATAAGCGAAGCTAACGGCGTCTTAACGATCATTAGTAGGACTGATGATACATAAAGATTATAGGTTTTTTTAAATCAATTTTCGTGATAGATAACTTAAACATGGGGCGTTATATAAAATGTTTTTGTACTCGATGCTTAAACTACACTCGAGAGCAAAAGTATGGAATCACCGATAACCATCCAATACCAAAAGTCGGAATCAAAATCGGTGGCAGCCACACTTCCTTGGCGGGACTGTCTTAAAAGGGCACCGCGGACCTTTAATACAAAGAGCAACTGAAGGACAGTCCCATCCGTTACACCCAGGGTGTAGAGGACTAGTTGGTTTTTTTTTCGTGTGATGATGTCGTCACCCTCTGATTTGAGAGTTCAGTAAACTGCCCCTGGGAACACCACAGGCTTCTAACATGACTCAGGCTTTTTCAAGACGGTTTCCGTCACGGAAGTCAGTGATGTCCAAGATATACTAAGAAACTAAATACGGATTGAAAAAGACACTTTGGTAATAGCCTGATTTTCAACTCGCAACTCAGGCATGAGGAGCGAGGTGCTAAACCTCCGGGCCATCAATATTAATTTGATGATTACCCATCAATAAAAAACTCGCTCGCTTCCTGACTTGGGATCTTATCATAACTGATAAAATATCGGTGTAATATTAGG
Organism: Agrotis puta; assembly: GCA_943136025.2. Classification (NCBI taxonomy): domain Eukaryota; kingdom Metazoa; phylum Arthropoda; class Insecta; order Lepidoptera; family Noctuidae; genus Agrotis; species Agrotis puta. Next base: position 7,949,706 of record OW964186.2, on the reverse strand, counting down.
TACATCGCTGCCTATCCCTTCCATTTAGAAGCGTTACATTATATCATCACAGATTATTGGTTAGGTAAATAAGTAAGTTTGTACTTCAATCAAGTCAGCCGCAAGTTACCGCAGATCTTAGCGTTTCGCCACAAAACCGAGATTAGTCGCTTTCATAAAGTTTCTACTTGTAATTATTTTTATTCCTTACAGCGTGTCTCTGGCAATGTTGTTTGTAGTATTGTCAATTAAGAACACTTCTATGATTATTTATTCAGCTAAATCTATTTGTTTCTGTAATACTTATGTACTTATTTATGCTATAGCAAGCAGGTCGCGGAACTCACAAATTACCGTGACCCCGGAACTGAAAGGGCTTTTGAAAGACACCGTGGATTTTAGTCAGTACGAGTCTGACAGTCCCTCCCGCTCTGCCCTGGGTGGGTGGACTCATTTGATGATTTTACCATGTTAAAAAAAAATAGGTACAAGCAATTTCACATTAGTGGTACTACCACTACCACACTTGACTGGGACCGTGGCGTCTTGTAATCGGGCACCTTGAAGGTCGGCAATGGAGCATGTATTGAGGTCCTGGGTCTTGGTGGTGGCCTATGTTGACTGGACACTTAGTCCGGTGTTCAAATGGAACGCTCGGAGGAAGGGTGCAGGTTAACTAAGGAGAGGCGAACCCAGCAGCTGAAAATCCTGGGATCAGTCAGTACCTAGTAGGATAGCGGCTTGGAGTGGATGCTCAGTATCAGCCTGACCAACATAATCAGACCCGTTCCCGTTCTAGAAAATTATATTAATTTTAATAACTATAATTTTCCAGAACGTTAAATTGTGTTCCTTTACGCCAGTTCACTAGAATGTCATCTAAATAGTGATCCCATATATAGGTTATTATCAATGTCTTAATCTTAAACAAAAAAGCGAAGAAAGCTAGCCATCTTTCATGAATTCAATTTGAACTGCGTCACTGCAATTCATCAATCAAATGCGCTTATTGTGTCAACTGCTCAAGGTCATACATATCTGTGAAGTTTTAAATTTAAGCTAAACCAATCTTCTTTTGTTTTTGTTCTCCGATCTGTCATTAAAGTTTTGAAGTGTTACTTTGATCCTGAGGTCGGTTATTTATATCAAATCTTCAACGTCATCATCCAGCCATGGGACGTCCACTGCTGATCATAGATCTCCCCTTAGTTCCTGAGATTAGCGCGTTCAACCAAACAAACGATTTCAGTTTACCTGCAGATAAAAATATGTACTTCTGTTGAAAATAATAATCAGTAAATACTTTAGAACCCGCATGCTGGGCGCATACCTTTGTAAACTAGCGCTATCTGTTGGTTTTTCAGACTCGACTTGAACGAGATTGTTCGCGGAGATTCCCTAGAGCCGTTTTAACTTCACACCTTGTATGAGTCGTGTTAGACAATGAGCATGAGTAATTATAAACGTATCGTCCTGTTGGCGAAGAGTCCCGTGAACCGGTCATCAGTAAATAATTGCTAAATTGTAATTAAAATATCCTTACCCTGTGATGACGTATTTGCAAACTGATTTTCAGTGGGTTTTCAGTGGTAACGTGAATTTTGGGTTTCTTCGATGGAGGAATATACAGGTACTCTCTTTCCTTTTAGGTACGTGACGGATGATTCCAGAACAGCAGGAAAATTAATGCCTACAGAGGCATTATATTCAGGGTCAGTGCAAATCGAGACGCGAAATAACGCAACGATACTGGAAAACGTGTATCTTTTCGTGGAAGTAAATAAAGTTAGTGTTTCAAGTCGCTCTGTTGAAATCTGCGCGCATCATCGCCTCTCGGTGTGAATTGAAATATAATGCGGTAACGACTGCTGAGTCTGGTGCAGCTTGAGATCCTGGGTTTGATAAGTTACTGGGTTTTTCAATCAGGATTTTTCCGTTTGAGGGCAATAGACTCTACGACTCCATGGCATACGACTTAAACATATCTGGTGAAATGTGCGTGTATGTTCAGCATAGCTCTGCATAACTTTTCGGGGATTACAAACATGATGTCATGTTACTTGTGTCTTGACGTACTTAATGTAGTCAACTAATAAATGCCCATGAATATTTTCTTTATTAGTTAATCATCCAATGCAACAAATAAAACCAAATGAGTAATACAGCATATTATTTATTTTCAGACGTGAACAACATACGCGATATAATTACAAGGGTTGATGTAAAATTGGATAGAGTCAATAATATAAAACAATATGCACAATTCCCTGTAGGTATTTACACAACAACTCATCTTAAGGCAGTCAAAAATAGTATTTCTAATATGGGGGCTTTAGTTAGGCTACGTTCGAAGCAAGCAGCTTTATTAGGAAACCTAGACTTGTATCTAGATTTAAACCCTGCCGGTCTCTGACACAGCTTTGTAATTTTACCAAAGCCATATCAGAGACCTGTAGAGTTATCAGAGGAAGCATAGTTAACTCTGGTACCTGAGGATGGTCGCTTGAAAAAGAAAGATGTAGCTATTACAAAAACACAAACTTTCAACAACTGCTAATGTACTCGTAAGATTGATAAACAACATAATTGAAACAAATGAAACACTCAATTTCAAATTAGACACTGCAAAGGACGATGCCAAGGACTGTTTACAATCTTATTTTTAGCTCAAGTAATTGAATTCTATTTAGGTCGTCGATACTCAAATTGTTTCCATAAATTCTTCACTAGATTCTAGACCGGCCTATAGTGGATATTTTTAGTCAGTTAGCTGTTCCACTCCATCTATAGACCTTGTATGAACATGAATATTACTAGAATCAATTCCTAGTTTCTTGCTAACAATTTGTGCATCGAGATCTCTTTCACCTTTCATACTTTAGTTACTTACTAGAATTGCATTGCCACTTGCTTCTCAATAGATTTATAAACATCTTCAACAGTCAATTAAGCTTCAGCATACAACTACATAATATTATAAAGTTTATATACAACATTATTTTTAGTATATGCGAAACCCGATACACCTGCCCAATATTTTTGTATATAGAATCTATTTACAAAATTTCATGCTTATTGTTACTTGGTTGTCTGTTCAAAAACATGCTCATTTCGCGGTACCCGCGATCAATCCACGTCTCCTGTGTCGTACACTCATTGATAATAGTTTGGCAATAGGTACCTAACAGTACGGTGATTATATTCTAATTTACTGGTGAAAAATAATAATAAATCATTTTCAGAAAAAAATATGACATGGTGTAAAAATTATTGGAATCGAATCAGTTACTGATTCTCAACAAACTATTTTCAGGTTTCGTATATACTAAAAATAATGTTGTATACTCAGAATCATTCGTTTAATATAAGGGGCTACAGTTCTAACACCTATCTCTAATATATACGTATTGAAGTCGAAATCATTCTCAAATACGGGCAGTCTACTTATAAGGCAATATATATTATTATATTGGGGTATAGCAAGGTACTATTAATGTTCCCTTATTATTCTATTTAGGTTAGTTTTGTTATTATATGGCTCAATGTGCTAATAAAGTTTATTTTAGTATAGGAATTTTAGGAATCGATAACATTTGTTTATTCAGGAATCGTATCTTAATTTTTAATATAATTTAAGTCAATAAGGAATATATTCCGTCACAATTGAAAAATAGGTAAGTGAGTAAGGAAGTAACTATATTTTTCATATTAATGCTATTAATTATAATATATATCTACGATACAATAATTCGGAAAACTGCAGTATTTCAAAATCAAAATGTTCTTGTTGAAAATTCACGAGTAGAAACATTTTTGGAAGTTCATAGCGTTTTTACCATAGAATAACATTTTCTATGGAGTAATATACAGTAAGGGATAGATAAAAACAAATAAACGTTGTTGTACATAGGATACAGTCTTTCGAACTTTAGGGAAGTGATATTTTACTCGACACAAACAATCAAAAGGGGGTAAAATGGCAAGGTTTCCTATAGTAACTCCATGAGCCCTTAATACAAGAATTCTATTTTCTAACACATTTCGTCATAAGCAAATGATTACCAACAGTCTATCAATCTACAAAAATACCAAAAAAATATAAAATGCGAAACCATGGCACTAAATACAATATTTTTTATTTTGTAAGAAACTAATTTTGTTCTTTTAGACACATCAAAATAATTTGAGAATCACTTCAAATGGTAAAACCTAATTGTGACATTGAACAGAACTAAGTACCTAGAGAAATAATGATTGTAGGCAGGAATATTTAAAGCTTTTAAGACATTGTGAACATACATTTACTAACTAGGGTTGCTACCCGTAGCAAGACTTCATTTTGCAGTAAATATTGCCCATAATTTTTCCTACTCAATAAAAGATGACTTAATAGTCCATTAATTATCCAAGAAATATCATTTTTACAAGGGTCCCCTTGCCATTAACGCTAAACTTATCTTCCTCAATTTGTTAGTTATCGTCTGCAAAATGTAGCCGAAGACTAATTATAACAATCCTCAAGACGTAAATCTTCTTCTAGTGAAACATTAGTTCTATAAATTAATTATTAGCATTCTCTTTTATAATCGCGTATATTTGAATCACAAACGATTCGTTGCTTCAGCTACATGATAAAACGAAGCAGGTTAGACAATTATTTATATTTATTTGATTCATAAAATTTCCATACATTACTAGGTACAAAAGTAATTGACGAGCTACATAAATGTGCATACAATAAACTTAATAAAGTAAATAAGTACTACACAATGTTAAATTAACTTAAACTTAATGTTTGATTAATATTTACATTTAAATACAGAAAAAATAAACGAAATAATACTAAAACGCATTGTCATTCGTTATCTAAAATTACGTTAATTAATATAAATGTGCACTTTCTATTCAATAAACATGGCAACTGTATACATTATAATGTCATCTAGGTACATTTCGCTATTTATCTTAACTCTAAGTAACAATTCAAGGCCTTTTACATAGAAGACTTGTATTACATACCAAAATAATCTTTAATAACCGCATACCGTTAAATTAAATACTATGTAGAGTATTAACAAAAAAGAAAGAAATTGTTTGAACATCTGAACTTGATAATATCCAATCGTTGCATCTAGATGTATCAAGAAATGCTGCCATACAAAGTATTGAGTTCGACGGTATGCCAATGTGCTAACTGGCCAAAACAACAATTTAAGTATCTTTTACAGAGTCATTTGTATTTCTACAGAATATAACATCGCTAAGGAATGTCCACTAAATTGAGCAAGTGCTACAAAATATACCAATTCCTATTTATCTCCTAGCAGTTAATGACATTTTTATGTAAATGATATTCTGGTAGATATGTGGAACGCATAATGCAACTGGAATTTATTCCAACATAATACATTAAAACATCTAGTTCCTACACATAAAGATGGGGATCCACACAATATCAACCGTTCTGGTATATCCGGAACATTTTTCATTCAATAAATTATTTTTGATACAATTTTGTAAACAGTCAAATGATAATTTTAGAGCCTTTCTCGTTTTCACACGAATAATTTCACGAATTATAAAAGTAGATTCAGTTACATATCTCTATTTTTCTACAGAGAACTTTAATATTTGATTTATAATCACTTAGAAACATACGAAAAAACGATTACAATAATATTTAAGTTACTATTAATTGAACATTCTACATTGACCGCTTACATTTTATTTAAAGCCCAGCTTGGATATATGTTTCGATTTTAAGTATAGATGTTAATAATCTTCGTTATTATTTATTCGCCAAAGACAGCCAAATACCAGCATATTCAACAAACGTTGGGGTCATTTTTAAGTAATCATAAGTATATAAGAACCTGACGATACAGATGCTATTAAGCTAGGTTCCATATAAGTGAATGTTGTTAATTTAGGTTTTCAATAGCTCTAGGAAAAGAAATTGTCTCTTTGTTGGTAGATTGGCAGCTCTACGTCTGGTGACCGATCGTCCAAGTTGTCAGCATTGCCATTTTGAGGCAGTTCTTCTAACGCTTTAACTGACAAAATAAAAAAAGTAAAAAATTAGTTACGATTCACAAAAAGAAACGAATCTGTTAATTCAAATCACCATTCACACATCAAAATGCAAACAAAAAGAATGCAACTATTAATGAATATTAACTAAAAACAAATATAATAGCTACTCACAACAAAATGCAAAAAACGAAACCATGCCGCAACACACTGGGTAGTGAGGATCTTCGAAGAACCGTCCGAGTCAGCCAATTGACTTACATGAGATATTTTTGAGGGATTTGAAGCGATTTTGTTTATTTTTATAATAGGAACAGAGCATCATTCAACAACAGCAAATGTTGATAATGATAGATGCTACTGAACCTAAGGTTGAGTTAATGGGAGTGGACGAGGTGAAGGAGTAATATGTGCAGGTGTAAATGTAAGTGTCTGGCTATCAGTGTTTGGATGCGGACGGTCCTTGCTCAGTGTTGGTTCCTGCACAAATGGGACAAACAACATCAAGCAATGGTTGAAGGCGTGACACACACGTGGTAGGGTTAGTCACATCAACACACACAACAATTCCTACTCTGAATACAAGAAAAGTACATCAAAATGATAATTCTGTGAGAAAATTAGGAAAAATCAAAATGTGAGACGTTTAAATAATGTTTGGAGTCTAAATGAACATTTAGTGTCATGTTGCAAAAAAAGTGATATTAAACATTTATTTGCAGTTAGGACTATTACTTTTTAATATTTCTGGTCGCACTAGATTGTCAATTGTTTGAACATAAATAGATTTAGACGATAATATACATACAATAAATCAATAATTAATGTATGTAGTTTATATACTTATCTTTCGTCGAACAAAGAGATTGAGAATATTGAAAACGTCAGACAATTTAGTGAAACTAAAACCTGTTCCATACATCGATAATGCTCAAAAAAAATATTATATTTTAGGATAAAAAGTGAAATCTTAGAAATAATTAAAATACTAAAAAGATTTATGAAATATGAAACAGATTTACAGAAAATCGAGGCATTTAAATAAACTTCATAAGAATTATTGTAACTATACAAGTAAAACGGTGGGAGGCAAAACTAATATTAAGCAACGTCCTTACCGGCGATGATTTTGCTCATCTCAGTGACCTGCTTGGCGAGAATCTGGTTCATTTGTAGCAAGTGCTCCCGTTGCCTCTTCTCTCCAGCGTCCGGACTCTAACGGTCATCATACAAGCACACACATGTAGGACTGTGCCGGTTTTACATATTTACAGCCAACATTCGAAGCTGCTATACAAGCTTTTGTGGTGTTTTCAGAAAGAAATTAGGTTATTTTGAAACCCTTTGGACTTTCAATGGTTCCAGTCCATAAAATATGACATAAAAATAGAAAAAATCATCAATAACATGAATGGCCATAGTTAAAATTCCTTAAATAAAAACTACATAGTTCCATCTGCAAACACCAATCTATTTATATTCTATAGGTACATTATTTTCAAGTTTGAGGTCTAGGACTCTAGGATAATCAGTCAAGAGTAGAATGAACATGCAAAAAGTATAAAAAAGTTCATTCCAACAACAATGAAAGCAGAGCGAGCGAATTTAGAGTGCAATGTTTATTATAGTGAAAGTACATGAAGACTGAATGCATTAGACATACATATTGTACATAATGTACAATATCAACTACATGAAGAAAGAAATTATGTAGATGATGATCTATTTCCAACTAGGAGTGATGAAGGCAGACTATGAAGAAGCGTTGCTCAAGAAGACGAAACAATGTCACATGTAGCAAATTGACGAAGTAACAATGCACCAACGTAGTTTATTGAAGATAGAACAGTTCAACTAGTAATCGGAAATAGTCATAATTCATACATTCATAGAATGAATTCCTCGTTATTCATAAACCTTGAGGAAGTAACGCATCGTAAATCTACTTCGGAAGTAAGTTGGGGTGATGTAACAGGTGTGTTATGCGTACCTTGCTGGGGTCAGCTGATGTGCCTGTCAACATTTTCTTTATCGACTCCACTTTCTCTTGCCTCTTTTGTTGCTCCTCTGGTGACAATTCTGGGGGCTGTGAAAAGACAAAATCTAAGTTTTTGACATTTGTATGTATCTAATCTCGTTTCCATGTTCATTTTTATTGGTCTCTGTTTATGAAAATAAATCTATAAGAATTTTATGAAAATAAATCTTTAAGATTGCCAAAGGCGTGGTTTTCTTACTCTATTAAACCAAAACTCTTATTTTTTTCACTTGTACTAATTGAAATTGAAGTACTTGCTATTGGAAGTACTAACTTAATTACTTTGTACTTGGTTGTTACACAATGCTATCGTTGCTTCCGGAATACTACCGGAACAATACAATCACTTTAATTTCTAATCCAAAATAAAATATGAATTCGAAAGTATGTTGTTTGCCAGTAACACTATCGTGCTTCAGTGAACTACTCGTATTAACTATCGATAATTTATGCATGGAACAATTAGCCTCACTAGAGCATGAATCGCTGGGCCTATTAGAATTCCTTACGCATTTTGCTCTTGGCCCTTATTGCTACATTTCTGCATTCTTTAATGTATTTCGTTCATTTATAAAACCTTGTAAGAATCCTGATTGCAGAATTTTTAATAACATCACATTATATGGCGTCCCCATTGTATCCAAAACCAAAGGCAACAGCATTTCTTTAAATATAACGATCCTAATGAAGCTTGAGGTCAAGAGGCTGTGTCTTATAAAATATATTTGTACGAGACATAAATTAATCGGCAAAAATTAACACACAGTGACCTCTATGGAGTAAAAGAAGAACTACAAGTCATATGCTACCGTGAAACTTACCTTTTCCGGGATATATCTCTCAGGGATGAGAATCTTCTGTGGTGCGGCTAGCAGTTGATCGATGGTGTTATCAGCCAGTCTGAGTGCGTGTGGTGGTAGCGCAGACCTCACCACGTCCGGTGCAGCCCCACGTAGAGCCCGCTCCATGTCCGCGTCGTCCACTGAACGACCCATCTTCTGGATAAAATATTCATTTAAATCGTGATTAAAGTTCAGACTATACTAGGTAATCTCTGCCAATATTTGGTTTGAGGGTAGGAAACAACTACTTTAGAGTAGCACCAAAGGTAGGTATGCTCAATTCTTTTGTGGTCGTGAAAAACATAACAACTTTCCGTGAGACAACGAATTAATAAGATCTTGAAGTTTTAATAAACTCAAACAATTTTCACCCCGCAAACAAAGGTCTAATAAACGAATACTTACATCTTGATTGTACGCATCCTTAGGCATTTCATTCAACGTCTTGGCACTCAGATGATGTGGTGCCGTATAGTGCCTTCTCTTCTCCTTCGGCACTTGCCGTCTATGTAAAGAGCCGTTCTTAGGAGCATCACTAGACATCTCCGTGATTATCTGCTTAGCAGCCTCACTCTTGAATATCGGAGACAACTCCATATGCGACCTCGTCAGGCTCACAACACTGCTGGTCTTTGATAATGGATCATTCGTCAAAGTCCTGGAGCTATCCGTCGGACTATTCAAGTACTGCGTTGATAAAGACATGTTGCGGTCGTAACCAGATCTATCGTAGCTTTTATTATAGCTACTGCTGAGAGAAGACATGTTTTGGGAGTAGTCGTAATTTGAGAGAGATGGACTCGATACATATTTGGGGCTGAGATCCATATTTGGCTGCAAGTAATTGTTATCACGTCTGCCGTATACTTGTTCGTATTGCTCATTTCGAGGTAATGATGTTGATCGAGAGTAATTAAGGGATTGCACAAGTTCTTCTTCCAGGAATTGGTCCAAGTTAGCAGTGATGTTGTTTGTGGGCCAATCGGACATGGGCTGGAGAGAACGCTCGCGGTCTCTTTGGCGTCGTTCACTCTCGCGTTTAACAATGCGAACTGTTTTGATCTCTTGTTTTTCTACATTTGTAAGGTTACCTATAAATAAATAGAAGAAAATGTAGTAAAGTTTCTATAAACAATATTTTGGCTTCCAAACAAAGCAGACGTCCTAAATTTATGCGGTAAAGTAGCCTTCAATGTGTTGTGTGAAATTTTTGAAGTTATTAGTCAAAGTATACTCACTGAATCCAGCATGTTGCAAGTCCTCACTGTTAAGCGGCGAAGTGACATCAGCACCAGGTCCCCTAGTATCCACATACAGGGGCGTCTCCACATTGGATGGCTCGTAATGACCTGGAGGCATAAGCGGTCCCACATCATAGTCGTAATCGGAGTGACCGTGGTCGATTGTGTGGCCTGTATCGAGATTGGTTTCCTGCCAGGATGACATGGGGCGACGTTTACCTGTAAAAATACAAAGTTATAGCTTTATGACGTTTATCATAATAGCCAAATATCGTCTAGGAAATATATTTTGAAAACATTAGTCGTAATATCACAACGCTCAGCCCCATCCCATTGCCAGCGCAATTAAATGAAGAGAGGGCTTATGTTTTGATTACGATGACCAGCTAAACTTGCAACAGCAATTTCCAAATCTGGTCAGACCTACAGTACTGTCCTCTTAATAAAGAGGCTAGACGCTATACTAAAGGCCGTGTGACCTTTAATTGTCTGGTTTTTTTTTTACCTACGTGGTAAAATCCTCACATGAGTCCTCCCACCCACGGCAGAGAGGGAGGGACTGTCAGACTCGTACTGACTAAAATCCACGGTGTCCTTCAATAGCCCTTTACGTACCGGGGTCACGGTAATTCGTGAGACCCGCGATTCCGGCAGGCTTTGGTCCTCTACAGGGGGCCCGTCACTATGCTGACACTCCTTGAGGCGCACGTGGAACACAACGCACCGTCGCCCGGGTTAATGGGTTAATTGTCTGGCTTGGGATATAAGAAGTCTTCAAACTTGCGAGGCAACATACCGGGCATAGCATCGTGGGTATTCTGCAACGCATGTGACTGTTGAGTCAAATGCCTGACTGCTCGGCTCAGCTCCTGCCGCTGACGCTGTAATGCTGTGACCAACTGCTGGACGCGGGATACTTCTGCAATCAAACATGAAACAATGAACACCCACACAATTTCATTTCAGGATTCTAAAAAGTTTTATTGTTGTGCTATTCGCCTTAATTGGGTTACAAAAGGAGGCGTTTAGCATGACAAAAGTTTCGGAAAGCTTTGTCAAAAGTCGGCGACGTCTCTGTCGCTCATATCTGCCCATATTTCTCTCCCTCTCTGCATTTGTCTCCCACATGTGGTGAACCATCTACTTTTGAATTCTTCTCTTCTATTTTACTATTTCTGTGTCAGCTTCTACTGTTCGAGTAAAATGTATGACTGACCATCCTCGAGCATGGCGGTGGGGTTGGTGGCGTGGTGCTGATGGCCGGCAGCTCTCCTCGCCTGCAGCGCGCGCCGCAGCTGTTGCAGTTCGCGCTCCAGACGAGCGTTGTCTGCCACTGTTTGCTCCAATTTCTAATAAAATAATAGAACATGTGTTTAGTTATTATTTTGCTTTATTTGTATTTCTTTGTTTTATTCCATGCATTGCAAAACAAGAACTACAAACTTCCATATTTTATGATGAATCATGCAAATATACATAAATATTTGTTTGCAATACAGACACATAGTGCAACTACTAATTTTATTTAATTCATGCCGATAAGTCGATTTTTAAAAAAGTTCATAGTAGTGCATTAAGATAAATCATATATTAAAATCAAAAGTACTAGAATACGGATAAATAATCAAAGAATAAAAGTGCATGATATAGACGAAAACCTTATAAACCTTAGAATTGTGCGCCAACATTTGTTGCACGCGAGCCAGTTCCTCTTCAAGACCACCTCCTCCTCCTCCTCCTTGGTTGTTGGTAGAAGCCGACCTTCGTGTGGGGGCAGAGTTGCCATCAAGATTTAGCTCTCCTTTGTGGACGCTGTCCAACTTACCGCGGACACCTGGAAAGATAGACCAAATGAGTTACAAGCATACAATATTCACCTCTCTCCAATTCTTACCCTAATGTTAATTAGGTCGATGCAAAATCCTTGCTTCTATTGAAAAAGTTCTTTTCATAAATAGTTTTCAACATAAAAGTCATCTCCTTTCTAGTTTTATCTTTCTGACAGTCCATCCATCATTCGTACTAAAACTTTTCCTCAAGACATGTTCCTCATTCCTGACTTGCTCATAATATAACGACAAATTACTATATAATTATCTACAACATAAATCATTTCTGAATTTTATCACATGTTTCGATTCTTACCAGAAAGTAAGTTCTCTATAGCATCTTTATCAGTTCTCAATCCTTGCAGAATGGCTGCTTCATCAGATAATTCCTGTTCCAATGCCCATAGTTCAGCCACTCTTGCCCTGGCTGCTTCTGTTTCCAGAGATTTTCCTGCAGCCACACTTTCTAACCACCTGCAAATACATTTTTATATATATAGACTAGCTGACCCCGAGAACTTCGTAGCGCCACGGAACCAATACTACTACACTACTAATACCACTACTACTACTTCATTTGTTACAAAAAATGTGATAAATGAAGAACCGCTCGACCGATTTTGTGCAAACTTCACATAAACCATCTAGGTTTGGATAGGTGAGCCCGTTCTTGAGTTATAAAATTACTACGAAAAGTAGCGGTAATTTTTATATATATGTATAGATACAACCCCCTATATAAACTTTGTCAATTTAACTGATCAAAATTCACAGACATGACACTCGTCTCATTTGTAAGATTTAATTAAGGCTTATTTGAAATATTAAGGCTTACCTTTGCTGCTCCAGAGCGTGTTCGGCCAAGACTTTCTGTCGTAGTCTTTGGTTTCTTTCCAGCCTTTCGATGGTAGAACCAGGTCGGTTGTAAAGAGATCCTAACTTAACCATATTGTCCACTAACTGTACTAAAGGTTTGCTCTTTTCGTACTGATGTTCTAATTCCATCAATTGGTTTTTGAGAAATTCGAGACGTTGAAGGCTTTCTTCGCGTTCCATTGCTTTAAGAGAGCTGAGGCAATCCTATAAAAACAACATAAAAAATTAAATAATAGTGTTTATAGATACTGAAATTTAATCAATTTGTTTTTTGTTTATGCTACGCAAATATAATGAAAAACAAACAAATAATGCAACTAAACACAGAATAATAAAAAGCATAAACAAACACCTCAATGCTACTGATGTGTGCACAGCACTGCTCGATGGCCCGATGTGTCGCCGCATGACGTCTCCGTAATTGAATCAAGAGCAACACCAATTCTTCGTGAGTTCGACCAAGGAGTTCTCCAGCGGTAGGAATCTCACCTAACTGTTCATTCTGATTTTGATTCGGCTGCTGCTGCCCCCGTTGCTAATATAATAATACAAAACGTAACACAAATGATAAAGCAAAATGCACAAATAAAAAAATAAATACATAAAACTTGTGAAAACTAACTAACAAACAAAACAAAAATGAGAACAATCAATAATGAACTCAACTACAAAACATGAATGGCCAAGTTTCCATGACCACATACCATATCGTCTGTTTCAGTGTTCCTCCGAACTCTAGGGCTTACAGCTCTTATAGGTTGCTGAGAAGCTCTTGATGGAGATCTAGCTGTAGCCCAAGAGTCGTCTGTTGTATTCAATGTATGTAACTGTAAATAAATGGTTAAAATTAATGACAGTGTCAAAATTGCCAGTTGTTTGTTGGTAAATGTTGATAGATGATTTTTCAGGGTATGTAAATGATGAATTTCTAAACGATCTTACATTTTGCTGAGACGTTGACATTTGTTGTGAGCCGTAATGATCATTAGATTGTTTATCTTCTACCCATCTGACCCTTGGGCTCACTGCACGTACCGGTATGTTGGCGTCCCGGCTGTTCCTTCCAATGGACGTGTTACTTCCGAGAAAGGCTTTCTTTGACAATGCTTGCTGATTTGTCGTGTTATTATTTGTACCAGAATCCGTATGCGCGCCTGACATTGTCATAGAAGCTGCAAGAATTAATTTCGTGAGATTCGAATCTATTTCTAGGGTATCTAGGGTTTCTAGGGTAAATCTAATTATGTTTATTAAAATTCGAGAAGAAAACATGATAAAGTGTGTTTCAGTGCTCGTATTAGTAGAAATATTTTATAAATATTTACAAAAAAACACAATCCATGTTAAAGTCGCATGCTTGGTTTTTCTTTACACCTTATCGTGTTTCAACCCTTCCTCTGAACCAAATCAAATTTTGAATTCAATTGATGAGAAAAACACAAAAATGCCAAATTATTTACATTTCCAATAAATAAAAACAATGACTTTGCTTTGCTTTAATATTGTAACAGAAATATAACTTACATAGTGTACCTTACAGGACCATAGAATGTTAGAGGATACCTTCATTGCTTGCACTATCAGTTCCAGTGTCCGTACTACAGGCAGCGTCTCCCCCGCCCGCACTAGCGCCCGACCCCCGCCCGCGTCCTACCCTGCCTTTCATTAAACCACTTGACATCAAATCCCACTGTCTAAGCTTTTCCCTATCAATTTCAAACCTTTTCTTATTTCTTTCTTTAGCTTCTCCGGATCTCCTTTTATTTGTACAAACTATTGGATTATTTGGTTCTACTGATAATTGCTCATAGACACCTTCATCTGATTGTTTTAATGACGTTTCTGCGCTTTCAGCCAGGCTAACATATACATCATTTTCATCCAATTTTTGTTCTTCTTCTAAAAAGTTGCAAAGTAAACCAGATTTACCTTCCCTATTCCTTAGAACGCGTCCTTGTATGTCACAATTTACATAAGTGACATTCCTACATATTTTGTTAGTACCATCTTTCTTTACTCTTTTGATGCTACTCATGCCACAAGCTTCATTTATTTTAGCAGATAAGGATGTTCCGGCAGGCATTGAATCCAAATCATCCATTGATCGGGCATGTCTATGGGATACACGTCTAAGATTATCTCTCCACAGAGTATCCTCATCCCAATGTTTATCTCCTTGGCATACTACATTTTCATATGCACCTGCGTCAGCTTCTGCATCATAATATACGGTATTGGATGAATTACCACTGCAGTGTGAGGACATACTTGTACTAGAGAGTTTTATTAAGGAATTTGCATTCGAGTCTGGCGAAGAGTTGTCATGATTACTATGACTACTGGAATTTCTTTTGCAACCAAGACCTGATAAATTCATTGACTCTGGAATTTTAGAATTTCTACCACCAGTAGATTCGTATATATTTTTCATATCAATTTCGGGATCCTTATCAGCAGCGCTCAGAAACTCAACTGACACACTTCTAGCTGTAGCAGCTAATTCAAAAGATGGTTCTGATAATATAAGTTGATTATTTCGAATGGGGTTATGAATATGTGAGATATCGTTTTTCTTATGTAATGGCCCCCTTCGCCGTTGGTTATTCAGTTTCCGATGAAGGTTAGTATTTTTCAAGTAATGAGAAGTAGGTAAGACATTAATATGCTCTTGTGAAGAAAGATCAGAATAGTAATAAGGAGCACTGTGTTCCGTCGAGCTTTCTCTGCTATGAAATCCTGTGGAAGTTGACGAGGCATTGGTCTCATTCCCTGTGCGAAGTACTATCTTTTCATTTTCAAATTCTTTAACCTTGTCAGAGAAATCTTCGCTGTTCAAATTTTTACTCAAAAGTTTTTCTTCGTCGTAATTTTTACAATAATAGGACATCGGTGATTTTGGCACTCCAGACGAACTGCAAGAGCTCTGTGACCCTGTGTAACTAGATGTTTGCTCACTTATGTATCGGAATTGTTGGCCAATGGAATTTCTGCTTCCAAAGCTGTTTAATCTACTATTTTGATTTATTGGAGTACTTGAGGAACGAGTATGTGAGGCAGTTTGTAGAGCAGCTTGAATTACATTATCTTTGTAATTTGAAGTATCTGGGACAGAACTGTTCAAATGACAATGACTTTGAATATTCTCATTTTGTGCTACACTTGTGCCAGCTTGTAAATTATCTAAATATTTATCCAAATCTACATAAGTCGGCACATCATTACTAAATGGCAGTTCGGCTTTTACCAGTTCAAATAGTGATTCATCAGAAAGAGGTCTTCTTTTTATCATCATTTCTAAATCTCGATACCCAATGGGATGTCTAAAATCTAAAGCAGATTCACTTTCATTCAAACTAGTGACCTCAGAAGACATATTGGATGGTACTAAATCAAACTTACTACTAACATCTGATTCGAGTGATAATCGAGACGAACCTCTGTCAGCACTATAACTTCTCAATGAATCTGTTTCAATACTGCTTGAATGATTATATTGATCAAGTAAAGTACTGCTTAGTAAGTTACTAGAACTTCCATTTATTTTATTAATATCATTAGTAAGACTGGCTCTACTATTTCGAATTTTCTCTCCCCTAGAAAGTGTGTCATGAATAGATGTTCTACTTCCGTAAATCATTAATGACGTAGTTTTCCGTTTAACAGTATTCATATTTTGATTTTCACTCGTTAGCATTTTTAAAATAGAATTATCGTATGACATATCCGATTTATCTAATTTCTCAAGGATGTATTTAGAAAGAGCATCATCCGATAAATCATCACAAGGAGGAGAAGAACTTGGAACAGGTGGAGGAGAAGCTATCTCACTGTCAGAATTATCATGAACATCTAAAGTACTTTTGCTACTGCTTAAATAATATGATGCTGGTCGAAACGTGTCTGAAATACTAAATCGACTGAAGGGTGAATCCAAAGAAACGTCTTTATTTGTTCCGTCATCAACATCAGAGCTTTCAGATTTATCTTTGGAATTTTTGTCGTTTTTAGCAGCCCTCTTTAAAGTGTGATTTTTAGAATCGGCGAAATTTGATGCAGTGTCCAATAATTTTATACTCGCACCTTCATCTTGAGATTTTGTTTCGTTCGACGTTAAGTTATTGAGTTCCATATAAACAGGTTCTACTTTTCCATTGTTTACACAAACTACTTCATATGTTTGAGCATCATCATCTTCGTTTCCCAAACTCATTTCTACGTATGGGTTGTCTTCGTATCCTTGTGGCATAGACTGATCAAAAACGCTAAAATTTTCAAATATAGCTTTATGAGGAGGTTCATTTACAGACATTTTCCTTGGACTCATGGGCAGATAGTGGTTCTCTCCAGTAACAACCACCGGAGGTGTTTCTGATTTTGCTTCAGATTCTTCTTGCTTGGCGTCATTGTTTTCTTTGGTGTTATCATTTTCGTTTTCATCTCTCTTTTGAAGTTCAACTTGGTTTTCATCTTCAGAATCCAACAATACTTCGTCTAAATCATTGTCAGTGTATTCCATTTGCGTTTCAGACTCTGCTTCACTATCATCTGTTTCACATCCATCTTCAGATACCGTTGGTGGAGGATTTTCATGTACTTCTACTGGTTCCGAATCAAATACCGTTTTTTCGTAATCGTTGCTATTATCTTCCAAGTCTACTTTAGGAATAGATATTGTACAAAGAATATTTTGGTAAGTATTTTCGGTCCTATTTGTAACCTTTAACTCTTCGCTAGCAGATGTTTCGACTGGATCAATTTGTGCAATGGAGGGCGCGTGCGGGGTTATAGGTCGCATAATGATAGGACTTGTTAGGTTCACTTTTTGAGACCTTCCTGCCTGCATTTCTCTGGGTTTTTGCAGATCAGTGCCCGATGTTCCCTCTGAGGTGCAAAAGTGAAACCGATAATTACTATATCAATAGTAATTATTCAATACATAAAAATGGTTCATAGTGTTCCTTATGGTCACCACAATGTTAGTATATTTGGCTTTGGGAGTTAGAGTGATGCAAACTACTCAAATATATAACTAACAAGAACTAAAGTTCGTAACCCACCACCGAATAGACCAGTATAGTAATGTTAGTGGCAATGACCCCGCAGGCAGGAAGGTACCCTCCGCAAAGCGAAGTCATCATAATGCTACTGCAGGTGTTCCAAGTATATGATAATATAATACACATAATGAATACAACTTTTCTTATTAAATGGCATTTTCACTATTTCAATAAAAAGGATTTTAAGGGAAAACAGTACTGTACGCGCCCAAATTATTTATAAAAATGATTAAAGATGGAATGATCTTAAAATGTTGGTAAAATGGTATGATTTTGATTGTTTGCGTAAAATAATGTTTTAATAGATGTTAATACTTCTTTGAAACGAATTTTTATAATTCCTAATTTGATAAAGATATAATATGACGAGTTTACACTGTTTCTGTTCATGCAAAATATTATAATAAATCAAATAAAAAAAAACAGATTCATGCTCCTCTCACACTTCCTTGGGATACCAATAAATATTTTTCACCACTATAATCTTCTGTTTTTTTACCATGCTATAAATAGGAACTACTAACAAAAACATCAGAGAAAGATAAAAACTTGATATCATTTACTATCACATACCTTCATCATCAGAAGAGTAGCTATTGTATGAAGCATTCGTATATGTCTTCGGCTTATATTGATCTGACCTCAAGGACTGACGGCTATGGTTAAGAGATCTTGCCAAAGAAATCGTAGCAGGAGTACTTTTTCTTGTCAGAGGTGATTGTAACATCCTTTGTTTCCATTCCAGCAATCGTTTCATAGATTCTTCACGCTAGAAAGTAAAAATACACTCATTTGTTATTACCGCGCTGTGCGAATCACCTATCTAACAAACACTGTGATACTTGGTATTTGAATTCATTTACCTGCTGAACTTTCTTCTCCCCCTCCTTTTCTGGAGCTGTTGAAGGCAACCTCGCACTTGCGGATCTCATAAATCCATCAGCATTGGTATCATATTTCGCTGCTTCCTTGACATATCCACTTACATTAGACCCGTCACTCATCACGCTTCCACTTCTATTCAAATACTCTTTTTGTATTTCTTTCTCTTTTAATGTCCAGTTAGAGTTCAAAGCCTCTAGATCACCATATTTTGAGTTAAAACTAACGTTATCCCGAGCCGTGGTGAACTCGGCTTCGTAGTTATTATTTGTCATTTGGGAATACGCAGTACTAAGTTGTTTCTTTGCCAAACCACTCGCATATTTCGCTAAAGGAATCTCCATATTTCTTGGAGCTACACTAGGAACCAAACCCTGTGTCAAATATTGTGCGGACTGTCTCATTTTTTCTGCGTAACTTTCTTCGGAATAATACCTATCTGAACTTGGATCGTAATATGAGTTTATATCCAGACTAGACTTAGGCCGTTGTGGTGGTTCCTTATATGTATCGTAAGCTGAGCGAGCGGGAGCAGTTTTGTTTAACATCTCAGCTTTTGATTCGTATTCGAGAAAATCAGCACTGTGTGGTCTTGGCATTGGTGGTTGAATTCCACTTGATTGCATTTTCTTTCTCCTGAGCACTGATGGTCCACTGAATGTTTTCTCTTGGGGCTAAAAAGATAAAAATGACGTTAATTTTTGATTACATTTAAATCAATTGATATTAGAAGAACCTTCTACTATTGTTCCACTTACGTAATTTCCTGTGCTTCTTTGTTGTTGTTGTTGCTGCTGTTGTTGATGACTAGAAATGCTAACACCATCGCGATCTTGGGATGGATTCGGAGATTTAGCGTAAGTTTTCCCATATTCATTTTCGGTAGCATATTGTGAGTAAACATCCTCATAATCTCCAATCTTCCCTTTGTTATGCACAGCCATAGTTGTAGATCTACCGTATGCATCCGGTGTCCGCCTTTCGGCCAACAAGCGTTCGTTGATAGCACTCCCCGCTCTCCCAGATCTTGAACTAAGTTCCCCATACATATCCCGGTTATAGGCGTTCAAATCCAAATTCGATTTTGCATTGTTTCTACTTTCAGGAGTCAGATCATGATGAGTAGATTCAACCCTTTCTCTTTCTTCCTTCATATTATTAGTTCGAGAATTATTCTTATTTTGCATTTCATTTCGTTCGTCTTTAGAAGAAATCTCTTGAGGAGTTGTGTCTTGAAGGAATGGATTCCGTTGCGATTGCCTTTCGTATATTTGCTCTCTTTTATCTTGTTGCACTTGCTGCTGGTGTTGACTTCGAGTCCTATCAAAGTAAGGCGACTGCGCATTAGATTTATACATGGAAGATGTACTGGGCTGATTGTTCTCAAGTTTATCGGTGACTGTGTTTGTTAATGGCAGAGAGAGATGTTGCGTATCATATGGTCGTTTTGTTTGATACTGTGGTTGCTGTTGTACTGGCGGTGGAGATTGCGGACTGCGAGTGTATGTGGACTCTTGGTTCGGACTGGCTGGATAGTTTGCGTGATCTTGATATCGTGCGTGACTAGTGCCTTGACTGTAGTGTGATGCTGGCTTTTTGAGTAAGTCATAGTTTGGATCGTACCTGTAATGCATGGAAACGGAATAGTATAAGTTTGTGTCATAACGGTAAGAAAATAGAATTCAATTTGATAAAATTATTCTTACATGTCAGGGCTTGGTGAATTGTAGCCTTCATTGGAGCGTCTTGGTTTAGGTGGTGCGTTAGCGTAGGTCGGTATTTCATCTCCATCCTGAAACAAAACAAGTTTTTTATCATATTAATTCAGTATACCGCGATGGTGTTAATTAACACCTAAACATCAGTTGATATTTTAGGAAATGCATTCGGAACCGGTCGTTAATGCTACAATCAGTTTGCGGCGGCATCGTCCGCGCTATTATCTGCAGTTATAACGACCACGTAATGGCTGTCCTTGGTTCTGCTCTGGCAAACTAATTGCCGATCACCTGCACCGGTACATTATACGTGCTTACAATAATACCCACCTCTGCTTTCGCAGCTGTCCGATCGCTCTGTTTTTGCGGCTGTTCACTGAAAATAGACATTAATGGGTTTTAGAATCAACACGTTTAAACTTAAAACAACTGTTCAAATATTTCACTATCGAAAACGTAATAGCTCAATCAACGAGTCAACATTAATCTGTTGCAGGTATCAACAAGCTGTAACTATCTAATGATCTGATCTCGAAGGTAATCTTACTTGGGGCTTTGCATTAGAGCGGCCATGGTCAATGCCTTCACCCATTTCATCATGGCCTCTTGATCGGGCGCCGCGAGGATGTAAGTTCTCATATTTGCATGTTCCAGTTTAAAAGCGTACTTCCGAAGTACTTTGTCTTCTGAAGTACAACCTGAAACTCTGTAAGATGGCAGGAGCACTGAACCAAGTAGTTTCTCTTCGTCTTGACCTATAACAGAAAAAACTCAAGTCAATACAATACAATCAAGAAAAACAATAAACGTTTTTACTGTGTTTCATCAAGTGAATAAACTCCCGTAGTAACAATATGGCATTGTGTTTTATAAACGTTGATTGTTGTTTTTACTTACTTTTATAGTAGAATAAGCAATACTCCGACAAGACGAACCACCGTTTCCTCCAGACTTTCAATCCGTCAGAGCCTTGTTTGTAAAGTATGCCAGACATAGTAACTGGAGCTGATGGTATTCGTTGCGCTATAGGTGACCGCAGCGCTTGATTGCCGCCACTACTTCTCCTGCTGTCAGACGACGGAGATTTCACGCTGGGACTGCTAGATTCGCTAGATTTCATGGGCGATGCGATACTCATATTATTCTTTTGGCTTTGGTTATTATAATCCGATGGAGGGGATTGGCTTTTCCCTTTGTCAGCTTCTATTTGCCTTCCGTATTGTTGTTCCTGCTCTCTGAATTCTGCTTGTTGGTTTTGATTCCATTGAGTTTCATATTGTCTATTTTGTTTCTCATATTCCTTGTACTCATTGTTTTTAGCGTAACTATCGATGTCTTTTTGTATATCAGGGCTACTATATTCTTTGAAGTCGTTTTTACTACTGTATCGATCTAAATCTCTATATGAACCATCAGAATATATACTGTTTTGCAAGTTTGGTGGTGGTTGCACTCCATGAATCTGTTGAAGTAACAATTGACGCTCAGCAAACTTCTGCTGTTGATGCATCTGTGCCTGATTTTGGTAATGAAGTTGCTGTTGCAGTTTCATTTGCTGAATTTCACTGTACTGTCTCCGTAATAGTTCAGTATTACTCTGTGGTCCCGTCCTATTCGAATATGGAAGATATGGCTTTGATCCGTACTGATTAGGGTTAACATTAGGCCTATACATAGGTTGATGATTTTGGTATATTTGGTTGGTATCTTTCGGTGGGTTGCGTTTTAAATAATCTTGATAGACTTCTGCATTATATCCTTTAGGGATATTGTGGAGTAGCTCATGATTTACATTTTGATCTGTGTGAACTTCTGTTCTTTCGTGTCTCGGAGGTGACTGCGGGTAATTATAGTTATCATTGGCTCCGTAATGCCTGGCGTAATCGTGATTGTGTCCAGTGCCATATAAATCGTGTCTGTTTTCAAGGAGCGGAGATCGTGCATTCATGTTCGAGTGATACTGACTCTGAAGTAATTGGTGCATGACGCCATTTGGTTGTATTTGGCCTGTTTGTGAAGAACTTAGGTGGGTGAGTTGTGGGTGCTGCTGCGAGTAGATCTGCTCGGGGTGGACATGATGCGCCATGAGATGTTGCTGAGTCAGCGGCTGCTGCGTCGCCGGCGCTATCTTTTTGTTCTCCATTTGGTACTGGCTTTGCGCTGCTGGTGGGTCAAGCCTATAACAAAAAGAAACGTAAATTAAGTCATTGTATCGTGAAAGGGTTATTCACCGTTGACATGTATGGCATAATAAAAAGTTATGTAGAATGTGGTCGCGTGCTCGATAACATGAACCGTAACGATTCAATTTGTGTCGCTTGATGAAAATGTTATCATCGCCGGTTTGATAAGGTGCGTTTGAAGAAGTATTGTATAGTATGTTAAAGAAGCAGATTGCGTACAGTCACGTAACACTTTATGGCGCCGCGCCGCCTGCTCCGCGTGCCACAATCACTGCCAAGCATTCAGACTCCAATACTGTTATTATGTATTTCTCTTACAAAGGAATTTTAATACGTGAAAATATTTCGTAATCATAACAAGTTACACTTGATAAGGTGTTATTTATTAAATGTTCGTTAATTAAGTGAATGTGAAAGTGAACTAACAATACGAATAAATTCCCATTCATTTTGCCTTAGACAAACAAATTGATGGTTTGTGTTATATGTTAACAACAAATCAAAATCTAACAGCAGCTAGTCTATCCATGTGTCTGCGTGACATGGTGTTATCGTGCAACCCTTATTGTAAAACATGTAAAAAGTCAATTTTCATGGGAGTGTTAGCACGCAAAATCAAGTAAAGTTTTTATAGTTACTTCCCACGCAAATATAAGGCACGCTGAAAAACCCACCGGTGTGTGAATTTATTAATATTCTAGTTTCTTACGACAAACTTATAAACGAGTTTTTACTCGCAGAATGAAACTGAATTCCCAAGAAATTAAAAAGTGCACACAGAGAAATAGATACAGTAAATTCTCAATTAGCCATCCATTCGAAAACTATTGTCAAAATGAGGTACTTTTCGACTATCTATCGCTTTATATATATTTTTAAAGATTCCATAATAAAATATTATTTACTAAAATTCCATATGGTAAGATAATTTATTATTAACTTATAAGAACTATAAATTTAATTTCCCTTTGAAAGTAAGCAGAATTTCTCAACGTTTGCAAATATGAACTCAAAATATCGTAAAAGTTTAAATAGTTACAAGGAATGTAAACGGATTACACTGAATGTTTGGAATATATCAAGTACCTACCCGATACTAGTGTATATTGGCAAACAGTCAAACACGCATTGCGTAAAATAAAGGTAAACACAGCTTTTTGAAGTGT
Source organism: Agrotis puta (assembly GCA_943136025.2). Lineage (NCBI taxonomy): Eukaryota > Metazoa > Arthropoda > Insecta > Lepidoptera > Noctuidae > Agrotis > Agrotis puta. Next base: position 7,925,865 of record OW964186.2, on the reverse strand, counting down.
CATCGACCTAATTAAATTATCTATGATTATGCCACTGATTAATTATTTATCAATTCAGTTAGAGATATATTGACTTATACTCATATCTAATAATGTCCGGTGTCGTTTATGCATCTTTTAGGCAGCTTAATTAGTTATATTCAATATTTTATCGACGTTTCCTTAATCTTAAACGATGAGCGAATTTTGATGGTACAGACAGAGTCACGACCATCAAGAGCATCTACACATTCAAGGGGTGTAACGTGTAACGCGACGCTGTACGAGTTTGTACATTTCATGGGAATCCACAGTAGTTACCATTTATTAAAATTTGTAAATATCAAATTTAAAAAAAAAATGTGCTAAATAGGTATCTACCATCACATTCTTATATAAATAAACAAATAAAATAATTTAATTTATATTTAGGATAAGCAACATCCATGTAAATTCTATTAAAAATAAATTTTACAGTTCTTTTGATAAAATCAATTTAACATAAATTCTCTTGATATCTCTTCAATTCAAACTCCTAAGCAATCCAAACAAAAAATCAATAAAAACAAGACACATAAACAACCTACCCGTCATTTTCAATTCACAACTTGCTACACATACTCATACTAGACTCATCTCCACAGATAATGAGCTTCGATCCATCATTCGACTCACGCGCAGCATCCGGCATGAAAGCGACCACTACCGTCGTCTAATGACCGGAAGATGCATGAACATCTAAGTCGGCAGCCATTGTGATGTGACCGCTTCCTTCACGTAACGATAATGAGTCATGTCAATCATTGACTTCGAAAATGAAGAGCTTATACCATACGCATTTGTGGGGTAGCAGCGAGAGTGGTAGTAACACACTCGCGAGCAAAAGTATGGAATCACTTACTCCGTTCCGCGAGTACTTTTTTTTTAACGTTGTATAATCATCAAATGAGTCCTCCCACCCAGGGCAGAGCGGAAGGGACTGTCAGACTCGTACTGACTAAAATCCACGGTGTCCTTCAACAGCCCTTTACGTACCGGGGTCACGGTAAATCATCCCGCGACCGATTTCGAGAGTACTTAATAATTCGCTAAGAATAATGAAAATGGTGCCATTTTAACAGTTTAACTGCTAACTTCAATTTGATATCAAATTCATTTAAATCCAGCCACTATTTTAGGAGCTAACCACGATCAATTTCAAGTACGTGATTCCATACTTTTTCTCGCTAGTGTAGTTTATGAGTCTTTCAATGTTTTTGTTATCCGATGATTTTTTACTTCCAATGAGACGGTCGCGGCAGGACGAACTGAATGTCTTCATTGAGAATTGGTAAGTAAAGACTGTAAGAAGAAATGGAGGAGGACCTTTGCCCAACAGCGTGACCGGGGAAAAAGAGGTTAGCAAAAAAAAAACTTCCAGAAACACATTTTTTTTACACTAGTGATGACTGATCAATGCAATGATGATCCTGAGAGAAAGTGAGTTTATGGGTATAAACATATTTTAAAGTTAATAGAAAAATAAAATGTGGAATTATTGAGAAAGTAACTTACGAAAGAAGCTAATAAAAGAACACATTAAAATATAAACTAGAAGGTCGTCATCGTCTAGACATTCCGAATATTTCCGATTGGTGAGTCGTCACATACGTAATGTACTGCCTACTTATCTATCTACATTCTAACGACCACAATGCATTATACATTAGATGCCACTAATTATAGTCTATGCAGTTTCTATGCAATATTTCAAAAAGCTCTCTAATTTCCGGCTAATCAGGCAGGTCCTAAATAAGTGCTATGTGACAAAATCGTAGAGGGCCAAAGCCTGCCGGGGTCGCGGGACCAAGGGATTACGGTGACCCCGGTACGTAAAGGGCTAGTGAAGGACACCGTGGATTTTAGTCCGTACAAGTCTGACAGTCCCTCCCGCCCTGCCCGGGGTGGGAGGACCCATTGGATGATATTACCACGATTAAAAAAAAAAATGTGACAAAATAAATGGTGAAATTGTGATGGCGCTTTATTATGACGACAATAGATTTCAATAATATTTTTATTCATTTAAACTATATTTATTATCATCGTGTTAATGTTATTTTACATGATTATAGAGCGTGCCAGTGTTAGAAAAGCGTGCAATATGACAACATCACACCTTCACCGTTAATTTGCCGCAGTACCTAATGATTGACTGATGCAAATGACCCAACTTTTATGAAATAAATGACGCAGTTAAACTAAATATAACTTTGCTAGACTGAAAATAACTCGTAGTTTACCGTGCCAACAGTAACATAGGATATTACGAAGGAGTAATAAGTATACGACTCTGATTAAAAGCTTCGAAATCTATTACGTCCCTAATGTTATAGCTACGCCGTAAAGTGGATGAGAGCCGACGACGTGTTGCTAAATATTATTAGGATTTTATTAAGCTTATAAAAGTGTTTGCTGCCCATAATACGAATGGCTCATCAAACTATTTATATCCACTAAAGCTGATTAAAGACAATAATAATTTAATAAGAAGGATTAATAGAGAGCCTTTATTTAATTTCTTCTTATTATAAAATTCTGTTTCCTTTCTTTAAATTAGGAAATCTATAATGCATGGGATACCTGAGTGCAAATTGCCATTTATGGAGTAGATGAATCGCCTCAAATACCATTTAATACAGATATCAGTTATCGGTGAAAGAAAAGTAAGTAATAGTTCAGCGAACTAAATACCAAGACTGACCGAGACAAACATAACCGTTGGCAAATCATCAATTTTCGCACGCACTCAAAATAACCCAGACGTTCTAAATATTCAATTGAGTGATGCGTTCAGTCTTTGTCGTTTCTGAAGTGTTAATATTGGGGAAGTTCATTCTAAGCCACGGTTCTTAGTGCTAAGTCATAAATAGAGTAATTATCGGTGATATTGTTTGCTTCGACTCGGCCGACAGTTGGTCCAGTTGGCTGCGAGCCAAGAACGCGGCCCGTTTGCACCACAGACGACCCGCGATTAATCTGCCGTTCAATGTCAATCCTACCTTAGTTGACCTACATTTAGGATACAATGCTCTGCTTCTTTGTTAGATCAAAGGTGATATTTTGAAACGCGATTGTGATATTATACGCTGTCTTGTGTCCAACAAATGGATTTAAATTGTACAACTTGTCACTTCTCAAACTGGCGAATGAAAATACTGTGATTGCATATTCACTTCTAATAACGGATAACAACTGGCGAATTGTAGCTCCTGTGTGTTTACCAATCTTTCACACAGGCTCCATCAGTTCCCATTAAAATAAGCGCCTGGCGAGGTGTAACTCCCACTATTTTTTCCACTCTTTAAATATTAAATTTTCAAGGCATAAAGGTTTCAAAATACCTCAAAGACTTTTTTGGGACCAAAAAAATCCCATCTTTGAATATGTCTTGCTTGATTAAATCCCAGTTTTTCTCAGCCCGATATGCATTTACGTATTTAGGGATAATTGAAGTATTGGACAAGTTTTCAGCGTGTCTCAAGCGCTTTTTCAAATTTACAAGCAGCTCTCAGTCTATTTGCCAGATTGGGGTAGCTTGATGACCTGGCGTCTGTACAATCTTACAATTATTACGCAATTAAGGTGTGAAAAGTTACAGGTAACTCTCATATGCACAATCAAAATCAACCTCACAGTCTTGTCCATCAAAAAGCCTCAAAAGCTTTATACCATCACGTTTCATCACGCTGACGGCACTGACAGATTGACAGCTGACTGTCCAAATTGTCAGTCACTTGCATCGAACGATTACACCATTAATGTTAACGTAATTTATGTAATGTTTATGATTATCTAACGAGCTTGGACAAAAAATAAACCTGTGAAATTGTAATGTAAATAAGCGTTAATTTTAATTATGCACGCATTACCATAACTAAATGTTAATTACTCTGCACCTAAAAAATTAAGGCTTGTAAGAGAAATAGCTGTTCGTTTATTAGTAGGAATATTTACAAAATAAAGATGCCATCAAAAGAAATGTTGTAGAAAACCTAAATGTCCATGTCCCAAAGAGTCCATATTGTAGCATGCGGAGTTTGACATGTTTCACTTGTACCAAAAGCTTGTACCAAAACCACTTGGAGGTTATTGCGGTGTTATTCTTACTAAATAGGCATATCAAAATCGAAACGAATAAATCTTTTATCGTTAGTAAACTACGTAGTATCTAACCAAAAGCAATTAAGTACGCTTTTCTAAAGTTTAATAAATGAATATCAAGGGAAAATCTTCTTCATTTTGTCTATTATATTTGTCATCAATACGAGGTACTTCACACGTAACTGTTGATTGGATATTAAGCACCAAACGTGCTATTGACACTGACTCCTCGACGTTTGCCTCATTACGGCCTTTCGCAACAAAATGGACAGTCTGCGTAACGACGCCGCTATTCTGCGAAATGTTAATGCTACTTTAATAGTTGTTATAAAATGCTCAAGTAATCAACGCTAGACCTAAGTTCCTGGCAACTACCACACGCACATCTTAGCTAAGAACTTTCTCAGAAATAGGGATATGAGAACTGCTGAAGTTTCTAAGAAGCGTGCGTTTATTTGGATTCTATACTATGCCCTAGTAAGTCATTGAGCACGAAATGTAAATGAAACCACAAACACAGAAAGTACTCAGTTACTCGCGGCACCGCAACCAATAACAAATTCGGAACACGATTTTCAAATAACATGTTTATTTGTTTAAGACTGCCGCCATTTTCATTCACAACGCACTGCTGATTGAAAGTTTAGAAATCTCTGACTCAGACTTTACTCATTTTACATTTAGTATCCGGGTTACAACATATAACTGACAATTTCCCAACGACCACGACACCTCAGCCTGGTGGGATAGCAAAACAAATAAAAAAATAAAATATATAAGATTGAAAATATAAAACTCGTAAAATGACCTATTTTATTCTAAATGTCAGCAAAACAAATTAATTCTGTGTCTAAAATGGTATCGAATGACATCATTGATGAAGCCATACTCATAAGGCAGTCGTCACCTAAGCTGGTACAAATGGAACGATGCCCCGAGTGCAGCGGTTATAGTTTGAAAAGAAATAATTATCTGGACTATCATTACCCAGGTTACTTGGAGCATATAATGTGGTACTTCCATGGCTAGAACCTTAGCGTTAAAATAAACCGCATCCTGACTTGCGGTCGCGGAATTATGTCCAAGTGCAATTAAATAGATGTCTTAACATGTAAATTACGTCTGCATACGGACAAGATTGACTGTTAGTTATCGAGTCACGTTCTTTATGACTGGTTTATTTACTGTGCATACCATGAATGGGCGCCCACTGTTTAAATCTAATGCTACAGTCGTTTTTAGTTTTAAAATACATCGTCTTTTTCAGCAACTGACAAAAGAAACGCGGATTTTCAGGAGAATGTTTTTTTCCAGATAGTATGTTTTTTGTTAGTAAAAGTAAAGAAAACAATAATGTCCATATCTGCTATTTGTTATTTAGGTAACTGTTTACACAACTGAGATAAAGGTTACAAGCACTTCAACAACAGTCCACAAGTGTCAAACACTCAAAACTTTAATTGCGACAAATCTGCGCCCTAGACGAACACTTTTGTTAAACTCAAGACTTTTTCACAAGTCGCTAAATGTTACACTTTCCTTGTTTCTCAAGCATTCATAAAAGTTTTGATTACTTGTGAATAAGTTGTATGAATTCGGATTCTGATGAGTCATAATTACCATTTACATTGGAGTTAAAATACTTTGCGTATGTGAAATTAATTTACTGTGTTTTATTGTTTACAAACGCTTTTTTAGAGCAATGACGTATTGACATTGGGGAACGTTAGACGCCTTATCGGATGCGCCATTTTGTTCTTTTCAGACAGCAATTTAATTATTTTGTATATAAATAAAAAATACGAGAGTATTAATAACATCCATGTGCAATTTCTGATTCACTTAGGTTTCAAATAACAATCCATGGTTATAGAATATGCATGCACGGCATGAAATCAATATCACAGCATCCGATTGTAACTTATCTTGTCTGACGAGATACGATATACCTACCTACGTATACCTGTACGACGTAATACCAAGAAGCTACGCTTGCTAAGCGCATTTGAGTTTACAATCATAAAAAAAAATGTCAAACCGCTGAAAAACGATATCATTTAATTTTTTTATGACAAACCTCATATCAATTGAAAGAAAAAGCAATCATATCAGATTTCTTTCAAATTCAATCATAAAGTACTTCAAGCGAAATGACTAGTTCAAGTTCTATGAAACTGGTATATTATGTACTATACACCTACTTATTCATTCATAATCGCGAGTTGCACTAACGTTGCCTCTCAACGAAGGAACACAAAACAAGTAAAACTCTATGAATGACTTCATCCCATGAATACAGTATTTGAAACAAACAACACACTCGAACAAAAAAAGACCAACAAGAAGAAAAAAAGGTGTGGGGAAGATCAAAGCTGTCGCTGCCTTGCGTCTGCGCATCCGTTTCGAATTGATGACAACGTTTGAGAAGCGACAGCGAAATTCAATTGACATTTAGAGTATGTTAAGGTGTACGATTCACCGCAGTGGAATGCTAAGGTAGTGCCGATTGGCTGGCCCGCAAGCCGGTCCCGCACCGCAAGCGGCGCAAGCGCTAGGTTCCCGCGTCGATCCCGCGCATTCTTGCCAGCGAGGTTAACAACCGGCGCGGACGTCGTCGTCCTTGGAGCCGCGTGCTCCTTTCTACACTGTTAATACAGCCTCCGTCAACCCAAGGGTTGCCAGTCTTAGTTGCTAATGACTAGTATTGCCACATTTCCGTTGCAAGTAGATAAGGTCCGGTTCTGAGCCTCCCAATTAACGATGGTAAATACTGTAGATATGTGAACGCGCTCGAGTTATGGTAACGGAAACTGCCTTTATCATAGAGAAGAGATGGCTTCTTTAAGTTAGTTTGTGTAAGGTTTATTTTGCTGTTGATTTTGTGTATCGACTTGAATAATAAAAGTAAATACAATTGTATTTTTATAGAATCAGTGAAATATACATAAAGTACGTTAATATTATGCAAGTTACTTTCCCCAAAAAAGGTCAAACATTTGTTGGCCATGTGCGACAGACATCTGACAACCCTACTCAGCGGCTGGACCAACGTGGTTAGATAATTCACATGTCGGTGGTAAACTGTAACCTGAGTACCGTGACCATAGACGGGTTGTCTTTGTGCGTACAACCGCGCGCTGTGCGAGATTTTCTCACATCTCTCATGTAGACGAAACAATATCCGCTGGAATTTTGCAAAAATATGTCAGAATACTTACATACATACTAAGAATTGTCCTCAATTTTCCCAAAACATTGTTACTAGCTACTTAGAAAATACTGTGTAAAATTATACTCTTTCCAAGAAAAAAAAATCGTGTCACTTGACCATGCGAAATGAGTATAAAATTATGTTGAAACATGTGAGCATAACTTTCTACAAAATCACCACAAAAGTCATTACAATGTACAAATCACGTAGTATTTAAAGAATAATCAAAGAAATGCGATACAGTAAATCACTCTATTAAAACAAGCAATTTAACGGATTAAACAATTATAATTTTATGCTAATATTCACGGCACACTAACCACTTTCTACTACGAATTCAGGCAGCGTGGAAAAAATCTGCCATTCTTTAAGTATTATAAAGTAAAAATAATAACTCATCGTGAAACCTGTGTTCGCAATATTCTAAAATTAATGGCAACATTTTACAAATTCTTTTTTCCAAGCCGGCTGGTCTAGTTATAAATTTTCTTGTTCCAAACGAAAGCATGTCTCAGCAACATAATGTAACTATGTAAGGAAAGCGTTTCCCGCCCGACGCCGTTTGACACGAGAAAATGAGAGTTGGGTGTTTTCCGTGAATTTCACGGGGCGGAGTCACTGAAGTGCCATTAGGACTTTGAAATGAAGTGGTAATTAACCAATTATCCGCCTTGCTCAAACTAAACGTTTCAAAGCAATTATAAGATAGACATTTGTGAACATTGTACCGATCGGCTGAGCATGAAAAGCTGACAAAGAGAGTGCCCACAATAAGTTGTGTTTTTGTTGTAGCGATTGTACTCAACCGCCTGCCGACCGGCGGTCGCCAGTGTAAAGTTACATCGTTACAGGTCGGAACTTCAAACAAAAAAAGCCACGTCTGTCTCCTTCGAGACTCCGAGTTCACTAAACCAAAAACAATGGGACAAATTAACGGTATACATTTGTTTAAAGGAAAACAAAAGAAAGTTACAAGTTCCATATGCTTGTAATCGACCAATATTTACTTTTACCTTTCTCATTCATTCTTTTTTTGTATCTATACTTTGCTACAGACTTAATGAGGTTACGTTATTTCAGGTTAATGACGTATTATAAAGCCGAGGTAAAGTTTATAACGTATCCGTTAGCAAAATTTTGCAATTTAAAATGATACGCGCTTATAATACTACTAGCACTTTTCCCGCGACTTCGTCCGCGTGGGTTACGTACTTTCTTAATTCCCCCTTTTCACCCCCTTAAAGGTTAAATTTCAAAAAACCCCTTCTTAGTGCTCCCCTACATTATAATAGGAAGCCGTGTGCAAAATTTCACATTCCTAGCCCCAGTAGTTTCGGCTGTACGTTGATATGTCAGTCAGTCAGTTCTCCTATCCATTATGTTTTTTAGAACATCTCTGTAAAGTAAAAGCATTACCTACTTAAAATAATTTTGAACAAGTGGATTTAGGTTATATGGCTTCTCAGCAATTAAAATATGGGTCTAATCCATAAGCTCTTTTAAGTAAGCGTAATTGATTGATTAATGAGCTGTGTGCCAAAATTATGAGACACAGTGGACAGTGTCTCGAAATTTTCCAGCCATCTTTTGGCTATGTCAAAGCTCTAGCTAAAAGATGGCTGGATGGATGGAAGTCAAAATCAACAACTGCAGTGATCCACATTAGCCCAGGATCGGAAGAGTTGGAAGTCACGGGGTGAAGTCTTTGCCGAGCTGCATGAAGTAGTTTGACTGATATTACTAGTGATTACTTAAGACACCAAGATAATTTCACAACATTCTTTAAATTATAATATTTCTTCAAATCAGTTCCGTGCTATTAATCAACCATTGAATTAGTTTAATTAGGTGCACGTCCACCTTGAGCTTATTAAACAGACACATTGCAATACTTTGGTATTACTTACTGACCTTATCATTATAACATTCTTTTCAAATAGCATCAGGAATGATTGTCATTTACATCATAGTTCTTGAACGAGCTATTTATTTCATATTATTATTAATCTATATATATAAAAATGTTATGTTGGTTTGTGTATGCTTTAAAAACTCAAAAAGTACTGCACTGATTGAGCTGAAACTTTAGCATGATATGTAATCCGCATCAAGGATTGTTTTTATTTATTTTTTGCATCAGTCACATATCCGCAACCGCGAAAAAACAGTTTTTTTTAACGATCAGCTCTGTATCAGTGACCGCGCCATCTACCGGAAGCGAGGATAACACTCGCTGACAGCCGCAGTCGTAATGACGCAGTCACATGAGAAGAAGTTTTAGCATGATATATAATCCGAATCAAGGATTGTTTTTATCTATTTTTTTTTTTGTTGAAAAACAGTTTTTTGTGCCACAGCGAAGCGGGGCAGGGTACAGCTAGTTACTCATAATTTTGAAAAACGAACTTAAAATTACAATATCGTTCTGATACACATCAAATAAAGAGTTAGTGATAATGTAATAATCTTGCATGAGACTTTTTTACATGTAAATATTTCCAAGTGTATTCTTTTAATGTTTATTTATGCTTCTATGTGTCTTGTATAACAGTCTAATTTACAAACTTTAGTTTAGGTATTGATCGGCAATAATCGGCAAATCTCAAACAGAAGTTTTTGATAGTAATATAAGTGGGTACTTGATGAAGTTAAAATTGGTTTACAATACTATATCTTTATCTGAATGGAAAACGGCATCAGTTCATATACTTATGTCTTCTATTATACAACTGGATATATCAATAGCACACTGTTTAACGTTTTGAGTGTGTCTCAAAACTTTCGTAGCACTATCGATACGGATGCGCTGACGTTGATGTGGGTTTTATCAATCCCATTAACATACCAAACTAGCTACGTTTGGTAAACTGGTTCACAAGATACAAGTCGTATATTCAACCGTAGAACAGTAAAATATTATGGTGACTTTTTATTTTAGCTTTCTCTTGGTATTCTACGCTTTTTTATGAAACTATTCTCGCTTGACTGTTATAAAAGTTGTCATATGAATGCTTAGAGAAACATCTTTCGCTCATGAGGCATATAAAATATTTAATAGCAAATACAATTTGGAATATTTCACGCAACGTAGCAGCTAAATGTATAGCAAATACATCACGATAGAACTAATCAAGATAAAAGAAAAAACATATTATACTAAAATGCTCTGAGACACTTTAGCCATTTTCTGTTCGAATAAAAAACATTCTCGGGATATCGTATGACATCATTTCATAAATGAAACTCATTTCACACCGTATCAATCCCTAAAAAGATATATAATATCAATAAGGTTTACGACCCCTAAAAGGTTCAAGTATCCGCCTTGGCTTGTTCTATTTCTTGGTCGTTAGAACAGTCATACATTTTTAATACGGGCATAAACGAAATCGGTGCTAAACCGCGATTAGAAAATAAATCCATGGAAAGAATAAGCTAAATAACTCTTCATTACTTTCTATCTTAAAGATGATAAAAAATATCAGGCTGTATAGCACTTAGCTTCTGATATAAATGAACGTTTTTAAAGCCGGATTAAACTCCATGGTAGTATTATTATTATGTTAGTATTATGACGGATCTTATTTGAATAGATCTGCGTGGGATCCGCGCTTTTATGCTCACAGTGCAGGCATGCCAACCCCACCTGTATGATGTCACACCTTGGTGTCAACGAACACAATGATTGATTGCATTATCGATAAACATAGTAAGATATACCAATTATTTTAATTCATTTGAAAGTTGACAGAATTCAATTAATTTGTTGTTAAGTTATGACAGCGCAGGTCGTAGTCTATAATAGGTTTGATATAAAATATAGATCACGGATATCCATATTATGATAATCTAATATTATTTGTAAACGCGGTTAGGGCATTGAATAATAAAAGGCACGAACCCAACGTCACGAATAGTGGAGATCGAACACACCTGTTACATTTGCAAATAAGAAACTATTGTTAGATGTTGTATTGGAATCTTTCAATTTTATCTAAATCCTAGGCTATAAAAATACGCTGTGTTTTGTATAAATTCTAAGCTTATATTTTACCAATTTGTCATGCAAACCAACCAGCATATGGAACCAACGAATGTCTCAATATGTTTTTAACTTCTTTATTTTTTTATTTTGTATTTTTATAATTATGTATTTTTAGCCTGTCATTCAGTAATAAATTGTTATTCATTAAAAAAAAAGAATACTTATTTGTAATAACTTAGCCTAACTTAGATAATGTGTACTTAATTTTTCCCAAATCTTTGTACCTATACGATGAACTTTTGGCCCAAAAGTTGACTGCTAGATAATGCTTTGCAGCTTAAAGTTCACCTTATGTACGACCATTTTACATCAAAGTATAAATAAATAACATATACTCGTACATGAAATCCATTGGTAAGCAGACGTAAACATGCCAACAGTTCACTCTTCTTACAAATTGTATAATTATAAGATTCATTCTATCGGGTTGTTTATAGTGAGGCACAAATACTGGCTAGCCATCATCTGCCTAAATTTTTCTACAACCAAATGAATTTCTTTTACGTACAACCAAATGAAGCTGAATACCAGTATTTTACATGGAGCGACTGCTTACCCTTGGTAAGAGTGGTTTTAAAACTTTGGGACCACTGACTACCTGTTCTAATGTCAAAAATGACAGCCGCCAGGACCGACGGCATAACACTTTTTTTTATCGTGTTAAAATCATCAAATGAGTCCTCTCACCCAGGGCAGGGCGTGAGGGACTGTCAGACTTGTACTGACTAAAATCCACGGTGTCCTTCAATAGCCCTTTATGTAATGGTGTTACGGTAATTTGTGAGTCCCGCGACCCCGGCAGGCTTTGGCCCTCTACAGGCCCCGTCACTATGCTGACACTCTTTGAGGCGCGCGTGGAACACAACGCGCCGTCGACCCGGGCATGGTCCATGGTCGGCCAGCGAGTCGCCCGCTATACAAACACTGGCTAGTCAAGGGGTCAATCGAGGTGGCAATGAGCCAGTCACGAGTACCGTAGGACCTAAACGTGGTTACTGCTATCGTAGTTAAATCAACAATTGAACTACAACGTGTGATTTAAAATAGTGTAGCACGATTGTGAAGTAAAAATATTGGAGCATAAAAGTGTTATGCAAATACATAAAACAACCTCTTTGTTATTTGATTATATCTGTCATTAGATCTGTTTGACTAGTTGCTTCATGAAAAATCAGCTGTCAGCTGTATGCGGTAAGGCTTGTATTCCAGCGGTGGTTAAATCTTTTTCTTGAAGAAACCAGGTTGAAGAGAATAATCCTACTTAATAACGTTGTCATTTAAGTCACAATACTAATCCCAAAATTTGTCCTAAGTAGAATAGAAACCGACTGCAACCAAGATAAGAGTGAAGTTGTAACGGCGCCATATTGTGACGTCATACACGCTTTTCTAACACTTGCAGGCTCATATAAACAATTTTCATATGTAATTTGAATTATTTAATTTTCTAGTGACAGTTGACAGATGGAGGTATACATGTTCACCCGTATCGCATGACAGCCGCGGGACTTCGCTTTGATTATGGATTCACTTAACCACTGCTTAAACTTTACATCTCGTTTATGTTGGATGTTAACTATAACACATACTCTGATAAGATCTATAATAAATAACACAGACATTAAGATCAACATCAACTATCAAGACACTCCATTATATCAACCAAGTAGCTCCAATTAATTTACATTTTACTATTAATTTCTCGCCTTCCTAAGCAAATGTTGGCGACTGGTATGCAAGGCCAAGTTTGGCCATGCTGTAATACATAATTCATTACAAAACAGAACTGACACGCGCCTACCAGTGCGTGCTTTCTAGGGTTCCGTAGTTTAACGGTGCTGACGGAACCCTATTACTGTACTATGCTATCTGTCCGTCTGTCATTGCAACTAAAACAGTATAAGGCCACAATGAAAAAAAATATTAAAATTGTGTGTATGGTAGCCTCTTGATTTTTTTTTCAGAGTTCATATTACTAAGACCTCGATAACATTACAGTGGGTCCTAACAACCATCCTGATTTTCTGGCGTATTAGTAGTAAGGAACCCTTGATGTCAAAGTGCGAGTCGCACTGGACCAGTTTTTAACAATCAATGATTGATTTAAAGTACGTACCTAAACGAAACGTTACCGATAACTATCGGTTGTTGGTAAAATAGTCTATTATTATCGAGTAACGATTCAATCAATCAATCAATTTGGCCTGTCAAGTTCCACAGCTGGGCCAGGGGTTTAAATTACTAATGAATTTGTGCTGCAGTTCCCGGCTAAGTATAGTACACCCCCTCTGATTTGTTGGACTGTGTTTTAGGTAAAAAGCGGAAGCGAATGATGAAAATACGAAGCTGATCGTTTACCTCATTTTACTATCTTTGAGCGTTTTGAAACACGTTTTTTATCCGCATTATGTGTGTTTTGAATAGTTCTATCAATAGACGTTTTAATCAGTATCACAGGGTTGAAAAACATTAAGAATTGTAACTGACTTTTTTCTATATGCATCTTTTCAAAAACCTTTTGAAACCAAGCAAACCATAAGGCCTTTGTCTTGTCATATAAAGTACATGAATAAATAAGTACTAAATCAACATAACTTCATCAGTACTTAGAAGGTTAAACATACATACTTATGACCTCACCACAGCAATAACATCACATAGATCTATTATATCCCGCAACAATATACCGCATTTAACAATGAACAGTTTCGTGTTTACATTTCGTATCCAAATAACATGCGGTTAATAAATATAAAATAGTACGGGAGCCATATCAAAATTTGGTCAGTGATTTTCCCTCAAGCGATAATAATTAGTAAACTACGTCAGACAGTTGTATCATAAAGCTGCTGTTAGTTTTTTTCTTCGTGATAAGATTCAATATAAACCAGTTTTCAGTTGGGAGAAAATTACTGAATGGTTTTTCTTCGCGTTTAGAAGGCTACAGCTGGTCAACTGCTTGTCCCACCAACATAACCGCAGCTGACGTCCACGAACCTTTATGAAACAAATATCTGATGCAATCTACAAATTATCGCGCCCCTATACTGTCAGACTTAAACTGACAGTATAGGGGACTACTAAAATCCAAGGACCACCCTTGGATTTTAGTCAGTATAAGTCTGACAGTTCAATAGCCCTTAACGTTCCAGGGTCACGGTTACCTAATGAGACAGTCTGGCGACTTCGGCAGGCTACTAATTATCGCTTGAGAGAAAATTGGTCAGGTAGATCTGTCATTGGCCCCCGGGCTATAACAGTTTTACCCTACATTGTGACAAAATGCAGTTATGACCCAGTTGGCACGCGCGCGAGTTCTAATCGTGGTCTGATTTGCAGCAGTACTTTCATGACTGAAGGAGATTTTCAGGCCAGACACACTATTAATAAAATGGGTGTAATTTATTTATAATATGTATGTATTTAGAAATGAGGTATTCCTCGTAGCGCTCCCGTTTTGAAACGCTCCCATCTAAGCGCTCCCGTTTTGTTCCTCTAAGCGCTCCCAAAAGGAGCGCTTAGAGGAACGATTAAAAATATTAAAATTTATTTCCTCTAAGCGCTCCCATGATTAACTTTCGGATAGAGATGGGACTATACTAACTGAAATTATCGATAATAACTTTAACTAGGTAGGTAATAAGTAGAACACATTGTTATAATATACAACTAGCGGCCCGTCCCGGCTTCGCACGGGTTCGGTAATTATTTTTTTTTTTTTTAACACGCTTTTATTAGCTTGATCTGTATGTATGTATGTAACGGAATCTTAACTTCATTTTCACCTACTTCCAGCAGTCTCATTAACTTGAAGATTTGCAAAGGGGTCAAGGGCCGATGACAATACAATAATCTCATAACTTTATATTAAAGTCCTGACTAGGATCTTCAGGATAATAAAAAATATATTTAGATTAGTGAGCATGTTAACGCCGATGAAAATGTCATTCTCTGTCTTTTGCTACCGATTATATGTAACTATTAGTAAAATCATTTTATTAGTAAATAATAAAATGATTACCACATTCGATATCAATCAAATATTGACGTGGCTAAAGGTTTAGTTAATGGCAATATGGGTATTATCACTGAAATTATCTGGCCACATTTCCGACGTGATCAAGTATATGATTCAGACATACCATCAGTCCGTATCGACTTTGGTCAGGATGGTGTACATCTAATGAAGCCAATATCGATACAGTTTCCAGCAAAATATAGCTATGGTACTGCTGAAAGACGAATGTTGCCGATAATTCTGAGTTGGGCATTTACTGTGCACAAAATGCAAGGTTGTACAGTAGATAATGCGGTTATTTATTTGGGTTCTCGTTTGTTAGCTGCTGGACAATCTTATGTTGCTCTAAGTCGCGGCAGGTCACTAAATGGTATTCGAATAGAAGAACTTGATTGCTCAAAATGAACAGGGAAAGTTCATTGTAATAGAGATTCGTTAGATGAAATGGAAAGATTACGTAAACAGGAATGAAGTAAACTTAGACCTATTATGGAATATATAATATATCAAAAATCAAAGCGTTTGGTTATAAGTTTTTCTTTTATTGTCGTCTTGAGACTAAAAATTCAGAAAATAAATTATAGTTTAAAAAACTAAAAAGACACGCTTTAATAGCAATCGAATTAAAAAGTAGAAAATAATTTTTAAGTATAAGAGAGTTTGTGTTACTGCAATATAAAATCCAACAATCAATTGTCATAATTAATTTAGAATAAGATTAATATAAATATTAAGATATTAACAAAAATTCAAATAAAGTGAAAAAGGGTGGGGTGCTTGATATCGAATGTAATGATGATTTTATTAGTTACTGTTTGCAATATCAGAATTATTATAAAAATATCATTAAGCACCCCATTTATACTAATCTTATTTAGAAAGCTTATGACTTCTCTCCATTATGTTTCCCAATGCTACCCCCCTCCGCGCACACCTCAATATTTTGTTGGAAGTTTTTCGTAGAAATAAGGCAAAGAGGTGTCTATCGTTTACGTCAATAGTAGAAATGACTTTCCTTGTCCTAGGCGGGGCGAGAGAGTGTCAGACTCTTACTGACTAAAACCACCCAGTAATTATTATGTAGGTCCTACTGCAATGTGATTATTATACGTATATAATTATATTAAGTATATCTATGCGTTTTATTTATAACATCCTCTTTGAACACACAATAACATTTATCCTTGTATACACATAAGAGTGCCGAAAGCAAAAAGATATTATTCTCTCAATTTCGTAATTTGGTTAAGCAACTTCGATGTCGATGAAGCACACATGAGTTTTAAAAATTATCGATATAATTCATTACGTTTACTTCATGCTTTTCCCTATTTTTAAACGTGGGAGCGCTTCGAGGAAATACATTTTAATATTTTTAATCGTTCCTCAAAGCGCTCCTGTTGGGAGCGCTCCGAGGAACAAAACGGGAGCGCTTAGATGGGAGCGTTTCAAAACGGGAGCGCTACGAGGAATACCTCTTAGAAATATATAAGTATGTTTATCAGTCGTCTAGTACCCATAACACAAGCTCTGCTTAGCTTGGGACTAGATGGCGTTGTGTGATAGTTGTGGAATAAAAAAAAAAAAAAAAAAAAAAAAAAAATACGTAAGTTAATAATGTAAGAACAGTTTGTGAGCGACGTTAGATCATAACAGTTTTAAGGCTCATAATAGTTATGAGCTATTGAAACTTTGTAGGCTTTGTCATATTAACGTTTACGACGTACAAACCACATTAAAGTTGTACCTACCAGGAATGGAGAAACTTTTCTCATATGCGAGGCATGAAACTTATATTATTAACCAATACGAAAACTTTGAACGATTTAAAAACTTATGTATGGATGAATCAGTGGATCTCAATAATTTTATATATTATATGGTGTTCATTACAGGAACTGAAGATGGTGAGTTTTGAAGGCTCAAAACTCAGGACCGAATCTAGACTATCACCGACGAAACAACACAACTTTTTAATTATTATAATAAAAAATACAATTTAAGAAAAAATATGCACAAACGATAGATCAAAATTAAAAGCCTTGTCCTGCATGTTCCCCAAGGTATGTTGTACTGGTTAGTAACGTAAAGGGCTATTGAAAGACACCGTGGATTTTAGTCAGTACGAGTCTGACAGTATGGGTTGAAGTCCTTCCGTGGTCAAATCATCAAATGAGTCCTCATTTGATGATTTGACCACGATAAAAAAAGGAATGTTGTACAGTCCGCGTCACTATGTGGTTACCACCCGTAGAAGCACCCACGGGAAGCACCTACGTTCGTAACTGGGGTAAACAATTGATAAAGCTACTATTCTCTATACCTGCCCAGTGCAATTGCAATAGTGTATTTATTAGTACTTGTAGTAGCAATAAAACAATATTTTCGGAACCTAAAATATAGACTTCAACATCGAACACGATCGTCATAAATTACGAAAACGTGACTATGTACGAACCTACTTGTTTGCGAACATTATATACATACAGACTAATAATACCTAATCATATGCTGGCCAGGTAAATAAATGTATACAATGAATGGATGCTACAACTGACTTGGTTATAACAAAGGCTTGAATTGACGTAAACAAAGATAAGAATTGCAATAAAAATTCGGGGCACGTTATTCGCCATGAGTGCTATGACAGAGCCACCTAGTGAACACACTATATGAGGAATTGAGGACATAAGATCTGCCAATTCTTGCCGACTAGATTTTTTAATAAATTATTTCGGGTGTTTTTTATTAAAAGTTAAATAAAACCTATAAAAAAATACTTTAAAGTTTGTGGTACATTTTAAACTTGACTCGTGCTCGACACCCTCGGAGTGACACGACGAGGGTGTCGAGTCCCACGTAACGTTTGGCTGTTATGTTCAAGTCCCATAAAGGGAGCGAGCCTATTGCCAATCTAAATTCTGGACTGCTATTCCTGAATTCCTAATTAAGAAACCCCATATTATCTTTTATTTTTTTACGTGGTAAAATCATCCAATAAGTCCTCCCCTCCCAGGGCTGGACGGGAGGGACTGTCAGACTTGTACTGACTAAAATCCACGGTGCCCTTCAATAGCCTTTTATGTTCCGGGGCCACAGTTACCTGATAAGACAGGCAAGAAACATCAAACTTTTCCCTGAACAGAGAATCAAACCCAATTCATACTCAGCTGTAGCGTTTGCAACAACTAAACAACAAAGATAATAATAGCAATGGATATTTAGGACACGTTGAAGTCAAGCAGCGTTTTTTTTTTTTTTTTATCGTGGTAAAATCATCAAATGAGTCCTCCCACCCAGGGCAGGGCGGGAGGAACTGTCAGACTTGTACTGACTAAAATCCACGGTGTCCTTCAATAGCCCTTTACGTACCGGGGTCACGGTAATCCCTTGGTCCCGCGACCAAAGTCAAGCAGCGTATCATCATAATTCAATACAAAGTACTTGTCCTGAAAGATTATCGCCGTTGAGGCCTCTCAAGTCAGAAACACTTGAGGAAACTCAGACACGACATTCCGAAGCAATAAGTTTTACCTCATTTTTCATGACAATTCTATCTACTAAGCAAGGCTATTATTGTTGCTAACAATTTGAACAATATTATGTTGCCGTCCATTTCATTTTTGGGTGTAATTTATCTATAATATGTATGTATTTAGAAATATATAAGTATGTTTATCAGTTGTTTAGTACCCATAACACAAGCTCTGCTTAGCTTGGGACTAGATGGCGTTGTGTGATAGTTGTGGAATATTTATTTATTATTTTATTTTTATTATTTCTAAGAGGCTGGAAGTAATAAATCATCAAAACATAAATAATATTTTGCTAGTTATGTATTTGAAAATAAAAAAAAACATTTTTAAGAATTATTATGAGATTTTTAGTTTTTCAATAATTCAAGAATTTTACGTAATTTATGCTTATATCCAAATATTAGTTTCCATTTACCAATACTTGTTTCCATTACTCATTTGTAACATAAAAATTCTATCGTTTATATAGACTGTACCTCTCTGAATTGACAACCTGCACGTGCAGGAGACATTACCTTAACGGCAATTTTTATTATAACGAGGAGATGCTACTATCACCATACTTAATATCGCATTAGAGACACAAATAGAGTATAATGTATTCTACAGAGAATATACACCACCTGTTAGATCGAGACTCAAGTTGGTCATATTCCGCTATATTGGGAAAGCTCAGTTGTAAATAAAACTTCATTGAATTTATATATATGTGTTCCTAGACCTGGGGCCGTATTATGACGTCTTAAAACCAGGCTCGTTCCAGTGAGTGAATGAGACAGAGCTAAATAAGTCGTCTAGCGGCACTTCGTTCACTCACTGGAACAAGCCTGGTTTTAAGACATCATAATACGGCCGCAGAACCACTTGAATAAGTATAGACCGATTATACCTGATATTTGAATTCATGATTGATCGCGAAAGATTACCACAAAAAGTATGCAATTTTGGTCCAGGGTTTTCAGCGATTTTTTCCCAATTTTTTGAAGCCCGGTTATCGTGTAACCCTCGTTTAAAAAATTATATTATATTGAGTAGGCATATAAAATATTTTATTTTTATGTAGATGCAAGTTCAATTTTTTCCCGCTGCTTCTGCAGCCCTTACAAGGATCTATATTTTATTCATCTACGTATCTTTGGACAGAGTTGAGAAAAACCGTTATTTGTTGAAGGAATCCAACTCAGCCCACTTTTTTGATATTGTGTATTTATTCCCAAAATTGTATACATGCAAACGATCTTAATGGTTATTTATTTTACGCTCAGGAATGTGTAATTGCGTATTTAATTTAAGCAACACGCATGCCGCGAATTGAGACAAAAGTCGTGAGAGAAGAAAGTTATATTCTCACTGACACAGCTGGGACCATTACATTTCTTGTAAGCAGGTAATTATGTAGCGGGTGTTACGTAATCAAGAGTGACGCCATTTTTGATCAACTTGTGTAACACCGGTATAAATAAAGTAAAAGATAATTAACTTTTACCTGACCTGAACATAATGATTAACTGTTTCAAAAGCTTAACATAGCTGTAATGGCGTCAAAAATAGTAAATTACATAATAAAATAACAATCAAGTATCTCATTTTCATTTCATGTAGCTGCTACCTTTTTTTTTTCACTAAAAATAGTTTTTAAATTCCGAAGAACCTCGGTCTCACTCAATTTGTTTTATTAACTCAAATATCATAGTGAAACCCCGTATTAAATATTAGAATTATTTTTTATAGCCGGTAGCCTACGTGTTCTCGTAGATAACATCGTCACGTCAGCGAAGCGAAGTGACACAGAATCGTGAGAGATGAAAGTCATTGTCACACACAGTAATAATAGTAATAGCTACATAGAAATTATGTGCTTTATCTACATTTCTAATGTTATTAAGCCTTCTGACTTTTAATACTCTGTGGCAGTGACACTGATTATAAAAATTCTTAGACTAAAAGGTATTTCGGAATTGTCGTGTTCTATCTTCTTGTGGCGAAGAATTTTCATTTTGAGAGAAGATATTTAGTAATCTGTGTTTTATTGTACAGGTAGTAAGCCAATGTGATGTCTTAAAAACTTTATTGTGCACAAAAGCTGTTGGTTAACCTGTTTTGTGGGAGGACTCATGTGATGATTTTACCACGTAAAAAAAACAAAGCTAACATACCTACACCAAAATACTGACTCATGTTGATAAAAATTAAAACAATTTACAATATGAATTAAACAATCTAATATCGGTCGGTAATAGGTATTATTTATTTATTTATTTATTTAATATAAAACGCAATAGATCATAAAAACTAGTGAGATATTTGTAGCGTCCGTGTGAACTGCGGCATTAGCAGTAACCTGTAAAGTATGCAATGCAAATTATATTTAATAACTCATAAAGTTTAGGTACGTCGTCTAACTAGACGGCGGCGGAATTTCGTGGCTTTTATCATAAATTCATAACAAAACATCTCAAAGTGTTAGGTTGTATTAATATTAGTGTCTTGATGGTATACAAAACGGCCAGGTCTCACAACCTGACACTCGCCTTGTACGCGCGTCTCGTCTGTGGCGCCCAAAACGCGTGTTTCCGTGTCATTGATTGACACTGTATTAATACGCGAATGCTGGCCGCTCATAATGCACTTAGCCAATACAAAACTATCACAAGCGCTGGTCACGCGTCCTTATCTCTGACTTATTAAGTCTCTTTAGATTAGTAACCATGACCCTATCTGGAGGTCTTACATTCAAGGCACACCACAGGATTATCTGGTTAAGCAGCACACAACCTCCACTAGGTTGACCTGCAAGATGCCAAACACAAACAAAAATAACCCTGCCACGTTCTTCATTTTTCCACGAAATACAACACCACTAAATTCTTAAGAGGCTTTAGCTAAACGGGCAATTGCAGGTCAGGATTATTAAGCCAGTAATATTTAAGTAGGTACCAAAGAAAGAACGCAATAACCTTTACGGTCTAGCTTTTATACTACAGACTAACAAAGGATATCTATTAAGCCTAGAAGAGAAGAGGAAGGAACTTTGGCATTAGGCTGGGATTGCAGCGCTGTGCTAAGTTCGGTCTTAATCGCAACTAAACCTTTTAATTCCACTGGATTAACCTCGCGAGCGTTGAAGTAAAATTCCCTCTTTTTATTTTGTGTTGCTGTAAATGCCTTTTTTCATTATCATCATTGGCAGCATTGTACCATCCACTTCTTAGTATAGTCCTTCTCCCTTTTACGCCATTATTTCCTGCTACGCAGTTCTCGACCTAGCCTTATAGACGATCTTTAAATGTCATACATCCACTACTTTTTCATTTGGTTTTAGTAAATTCTTGTCAGTTTCTTCACAAACACAGCAGGTAAATAAGAAACCATTCAAGATCACTTCATGTCTTAATATATTTAAAAACATCCTTAGTCTGATAAAAATAACATCTACACGTCATCTGCGGTCACTACGTGCATGCATAAACCTTTAATCACCGCCTTCATAAGCTTTAGCCAATGTTTGTACTCTGTTTTGTAACAAAGGCAAGTTCAAAATCCCCAACATTCTGACACAATCCTTATCTTCCACGTCGTCTATCACACGTGTGTGTTTTAGCAGGTTTAATGTTAGGGCCTAGTTTATAATGTAAACAGCCTTGTGTAGACGGGAGGCAAACTTGGTAACTGTATATTAGGGATGTTACGAAGGTTCGGCTCTTGATGCCGAAAAGTCGAAACTATCGGCTCTGATTACGATTTCGTTTCCGATATAATTAAACGGAGGTCATAGTGTGAAGTTTCTCTCTCTTTTATAAAAATTAAAAATGCAGTAAAAGAAGTGATAGATAATGTAATTTCTTAACTTTCTAGGAAGTCGATTCATAATCGTATTTTATATTATTAGACCAGCGGATCTAAAACGGCCACTTAGCAATATTAAAAATAATTCACTTTGTGAATGAATAGCCAATGACGCTGCTGGAAATGCACGAAGTGAATTATTCCATAAAATCGCCGTGTAAGACCAAGAGATATTTAATTCTTTTTCCAACACCGCATCCGATTTTGGCTCCTAAAAACCGACTTCATCACATCCCTTGTGTATAATAGTGGCGAGATAAATGGCTCTCCGGCTGTGCCTCTCCGAGTCTCGGCCGCAGGTGTTACGTAAGTACCGCAGGCTGCAGTACCTATCGACCGGTCACCTAACTGCATACCAGGGTGATGTACTAGAAGATTCATCTTAGCGTTCATATTTCATATTGTAGAGCTATATGTTTCCTATCCAATAAGCTCGCTCCTTATTATTTGGGACTCCAAAATAACCGAAAAGTTGTGCATGGAGATAGTATGTAACTTTTTGGATAAAAACTTTTGTAATTGGTCATCGATGCATAATTACCTTTTCTGAATTCTAGTGCATAACTCTAAATCATTGCTTCGAATGTTTGCATAGCTTATGCCTAAATCTTCATTATGTTCTTTAATCAAAACTGAGAAATCAATATTTTTTTCCGTGAACGTATGAACGGTATGCTGAAAAAAGTATCCAAGTGTCTTATATAAACACTGAATTAATTAAACCAAGCATTTGATACGCTATAAACTACAAAAAGCCTTAAAAGCTCTGAAAGTTTGCACTTCACATCGTTTTTATGCCGTCCTCAAGTATTATTCTAGGAACATTCGATTTACTGCTTATTTCTTCGCTTTTCTAAGAAAATATTAAAAGGTCGTAACGGAGAATGTCGAAGACGGCATTTAATTTAGATATAAAACTCGTAGTACTACGAGTAAACAGTGCTTTAAAACTATTTTGTATTTTGTAGACACTAACAATAGCTCTGTGTACTAGTATGTGTAGATCTCCTATCAGTTTATTGCCTCGCCAAGCGAAACGCTTTAAAAGGGTCGAGATCACATTTCATTCCAAGAAATAAAGTGTTAATCGAAGTTCCAACGTTCGAAACAGGAAGCTAATCTCCTGTGGCTGAGAAATAGGAAATATCTGATACTAGTTGACCTCAAATATTTAACTTTTACTTAGAAACCAGTCAAGTGACGATTTTCCAAGCAAAAGCTAATAAGTGATTACACAGTAAACATTTCTTTAAAAGTTTATACAATAACCAATGTCACGCTTTACTTTATGGAAATCATTATAAACTTTGTTCGGAATTTGTTTATTTATAGCTGAACTTAAAGTTCACGAAGAAAATAACAACCACGAAGTCTTTACTGAAGAAACTCAGGAAGTTCTTGAAATGAGCGATTAATCAGCAGCAGAAACTTAATAATTGCTTTTGAAATCAGTCAAGATTTGAAAGGTAGACGTAAAACTTTAACAAGTGACAAATAAAAAATTCCGTATAAAGATAATAACACTATTATAGTTCAAATTTAAGATCGAAGATAGAACTCAAACAGCTGAGATTGCATTTAAAGATATAAAGGTTCGATGGAAGGGAGACGTCCGCTGCATTCCAATAGTCCTTTCACGCCAGAACTGCTTCGCAATAATGTGCGCAATGTTCCATCGGTTAAATGTCGAAGAACAGATTGCTCACAGCGACCTCACAGACGCTCAACCAATAAGGTAATGGAATATTTGCTTCAACTGGAAATAACATCCAGATTATTACAAACCACTTGCGAAATAAGGATGTAGACATATTCCCTAGCCGCTACCGCTGCAACTTTTTTCAATATCCGCAAAGGGAGCGAGTCAATAAATTGTCGAGATGAAGCTTAATGCAGATGTGTTCTCGTGTATTATAAATATGTATGACACGAACTACCTTCAGCGACCACCTTGATCCTTGATGATTAATACTGAGTACTCAAAATATGTATAATCAAATAACGTGACTCGTGAAACATGTCAAGGAAAACAAAACCTTTACAACAGCCGCACCAAAAGGAGAACTTGAAAACAACAAAAAACTTGAGGATTTCAAACGGGCGAGGGCAGATCAATTTGTACCAAAAGCTAATTCAAATCATTAAACAAATTAGTGCCCTGGAGATATTCAAATGACTATTGGAAACGAAACAAAACTGGAAAAGGAAAGAGTTTTTTGTTCGTTGTGGAGGACGGTGTGCGGGCGCGCGCGCAGGCCACTCACCCTGCGGGGTAGGACGAGGGGCGGGGGAAATGCCACTGACTACAACCCATACCTTTGCCTCAGCTGTGAATCACGGAAGTGTCTGCTATTGACTCCCTTTGATAAACCCTCTATCAGAGGCATCCTTAAGATGGTTTTAAAGTAATTCTCCTCCAAAAGACCTTTGATACCGATAGAATTATTTGTCTGACTATTTGGA
This sequence comes from Agrotis puta, assembly GCA_943136025.2. Lineage (NCBI taxonomy): Eukaryota > Metazoa > Arthropoda > Insecta > Lepidoptera > Noctuidae > Agrotis > Agrotis puta. The sequence goes on along the minus strand of OW964186.2, from coordinate 7,900,624 downwards.
TTCTTGTTGTTTAAGGTTGCGTGTTAGATTTCTGCCTTTTCCCTTAAATTTAAGATTCCAGATAAAACATAATTCTTTAGCTTTACTCCACCGTTGTTTATTTTGTATTCATCAACCCTTTTTGCAGTTATTTGTTTTTCTTAACGCCTATTTTCAAGCGACGCTTTGCTCGCTAAACAAACCATTTTAAGTTATTTCTTTAAGAGATTAGGGATATTATAAGAGTCTGAAATCCATTGTCATAATACCTATATCTGATGCATTTTGATTAGGTTTTATTGAACAAGGTGCTCTGTTCAATCATAACCATGGTCTTTCACAATTTGCAACCTTTACCACGATTTCTTATCTCATGCTCAATTCTAAAGAATGAAAAGAAGTTTCATAATATTGACTAGCTAATCTTTCACCTTCAAGTTTGATCGATAAGAAATTGCAAATATTTTTGAATATTGAATAGAGAACTGTCATTGTCTTTAACTACTTCCCAGAAATAGCTATAACGTCATAAATGCAAATTTGGCTAAGGTTTCGTAGTAACAAGTGCTTCATAAACGAGTCTCATGACGTTGTCCCACAACAGCCATTCAATACCGCACCGAACAAAGGTCTGGAGGCAAAAAACTCTTCGGTGCAAAAGGTCCGTTCAACTACCTGCTTCAAAGACAAATGGGCGTCAGGCCGAGGTAGAATATTGGAAGTGATGAATACCGTACTTTGAAGCCGATGACACATCGCCCTATCCCCTCCATATTTAATGATGATGTGCCCAAATGTTTGCAAATTATTTCACCTACAATGATAGCAGCTGAATTGTCACATAGGATGACTCATCAGCGGAATAAAGAATCTCTTTTGAATACGGGTAATGAAGCCTCACGTGTATCCGGCAATGCAAAAAGTCTGAACCATGAAATCCGTGGCAAAACCGATTCTATAGTTAATTGGCCATGTGCTCACGGATAACTGATCATTTCTATAGATGAGTATGAGAACGTATAGGACTTTAGTAAATTCCCATTGCAAATTCTCTTCATAACATGGATGTTTTTTTTTTTGTTTGGTCCTATTTAGATATTTTTTTCTGCTGCAGTCATGTTGAAACTTGTTGTGCTTGTGTTTTTATTTATTTTCTTGAAAAGATTATACATATGTTATGTTTATGTTGATAACCTTTGATAGAAAGTTTATTCAAAAGTGGGTCATTCTCAAAACGTATCAGTTGCACTAAATTCTGTTCAAGTGCGCGTCTGCTGTAAGTTAAATTAAGAAACAAAGATAACGTTGAGATCTGGCTTGCCTGTGGAGGATCTTTCAAGTTTATGGCGAGGTGTAATGATAAAAACAAACGTGTATGTAAACCGAGTCCACCTGTTGACACCACACCTGGTGCCGGATCACTCGGGGGTGCGTGGTGTGCACTCGGCCACCAATGTTTATCTCATCTACAAATATTTAACCGTCGCGTGACTGAACTTGAGATGCATTCGAGCCGCCTCGGTGAAAATACCACAACGACTTAACATAGATAAAAAGTTCAAAATCCTTTTTATAAAGCCTCTTATACCGACTATAATTATTATACTAAACTAGTCAAACGACTGTCTAGTAACTAGTACAATATCCGGTTTACCGTACCTTATTCGCTAGCGGCATCAAACACTCTTCTGCTTCGCAGGATGTGTTGCTTCATTTACTGCAATATTTTGAATATCACTAAGTTATAGAAACACTACTGACACTTTACACTAAACACAAAAACTTTTGGAAAACTAATTGATTATTCCTTCTACTGCAGTTCACTTGTTTTCTTTTACTTCAGTTACAACTGTTTCATACTTGTCGACTACTTTTCATTTATGATTATCACTTTTATTGTTTTGTGTTACCGCATTTACAATTAAATTAATTTCGATTAGTGATTGTATCGGAGAACGCTCGCGGCCGTCCGCCGTCGACTGTTGCAGTAGTAACGTACTAGCTTCGCGGCAACCACCACATTGAGTGGGAGGAGGACCATGAGACAGTGCTACGGACTACGCATGTGTTAGAACGAGACAACAACACACGTCATCACTGGCACATCTATAAAGCAACTAATGAAAACTGTCCTGTAAACAAATTAAATAACTCACAAAGTCAGGGGTCTCCATTTTTACCGTATAATACCGGTTTTACCTGTGTCCGACGGCGTGCCAATAAGGTAATTTGAATTCCAGTAGAGTGAAAAAGACGGAGATTTGTGTCGAAGGCTCTATACATATAAGTCGTAAAGGGTTACAGTTCGAAAGAAAATGTTAATAAATTAAATTTGAATACCGGGTTCGTTAACGGTCACTACGTGTCGGCGAGTGAAACGAGAGAATTTAATACCATCTACTATTGATAATAGCAAACCGGTTGCACCTTGTTTGGCTATCATCGATTCATAATTTGGCGGTTTTTTTAATTTTTTCACCGTACGACAATAGTGTGTACTTTCTAAACACAAGTACATTCCTGACATAAGTACAAACAAAATAAGCGCAAAATCCGTTAATTCAATAATCGCGTTACGGGTAAGTCAATAAACACCAATTGTTGTGCAAACCTTGGTTCGTAGGACAAGGCAATGGTTGTGCTTGGCATGATTCAGAATGCAAGAACGTGGTTACTCTTCTATTTGCCTTTCTTAGTATTGCGCATAGAAAAGCTTCACTTTTACCAATTAGCTTGGCAGTCGGTGGCGCATGAGCGGTCGACAAACGAGGCTTTGTTTCCCAAAAGAAGTGAAAATCTTACTCGATATTGACACACTTTCGATACACCTGCTACAACAGCCTGCTACGCTACGAATATCCATTGTATAACGATATTTTTATGACGTCTACCTATTATTGTTCTTTAAACGCACCATTTGTTAAAAGAGACGAAACGCCTTGCAAGTACAATATAAAAGAATGAAAAAATATCTGTGCAAAAAAATATTGGTAGGCAGTTTTTTTTGTAACATTGTCTTAACAGCTTTAGTTTCGCTCATAACTTGGATAAGATTGATTGAAGTACTTCCATCATTCAAAATAAATATTTCCAATATTTATTTCAACTCTAGTATAAGAATAAACTACAAATTGTTTTGTATCCAGTCTTTCTACATTTAGCATGGTTTTATCTTTCAGGACAAGATTTCCTAATAGCATTTAACCTTTAATTTTTAGGCCTTCTTTTGATTTTGTGAAGCCTAGACATTACCACGCATTTTGAAATACCATTGAAATCTAACCATTGAACTAGTAAATAAGAGACTAAAAGTATGCCATCACGTGCGTTGTATACGTATTCTGTAAGCTTCCATTGTTTCTTAAGGTTCCTTCTAGTTCTCGCCACAGCCATGTTATTAATATCGCTTTAACATTAATTAGCTCTCGTGTAAGTGGGTGGTAAGTGTCATAATAGGTACCTACATAAAGGTAATGTTGATTGATTGAAAAACTTGCCTTCTCTGGGAATGCTCTCTAATTCTCACCTCCATCAGTGTTATTTTCTTGTCAGTCGCATGTATCTTCTAATTACTTTAACGTTTCTTTTTAGACCTTACAATCCTTGAAAAAGTGCTCCATTTGCACTAAATACATAAATTGGCGAAAAGAGAAAGTAAATAACTTTCCGATTTCTACACCTTTTTACAAGAATACAAACTACCTTGAAGAAAAACTGTCCCTCGTAAATTATTCGGACGTGCATAAAATTCCTAGTTACATGGTTTATTTCAAATTGGTCAAAGAGAGAATTAGAAAAATGCGAAACGGAAAAACCTGTTTAAAACTGTCACGTCTATAGTTTTTGTTGACGACTTTGCTACTTATGGTACAAAACGGAAAGGGACAACGCTTGTCTTAATCTTTTTTCATGTCAGTTGAAATGCTACTTAGCCAAACCTTGGTGTGCTCGTTCTGATAAGAATCATCTCTATGGCAAATATTATTCTGGGGATTTGGAACACGCCATTGTTCGTATGTCCACGCCTAATGTCGGATATGAGCCAAGTGAATGGAGTGTGTCAGCTTCAAGGTACCAATTTTTCCAGATGTCACCGCGTGATCAGCATGGCATAAGAGCTAAGAGCCAATGGAAATCGTACCGACGACTGACCCCTTTCTCTGATGAATAGTAATGACCCTACTTGGATTGTTCACGGTACGACTCATGCCAACATATCGATTATATATGCATCAGAGTCAGCTTTTGTGGGTTGCGGCGTGCCATCATATTCGTCACAAACGTGCCGAAGTTTGATATTGATGGAATCAAATGATACACATGGTTTTTGCGAGGTATCTTCAAGTGCTGTTTTGGTACGTCATCCAGTCCTGAATACTGTTAAGGTCAATCTGAATTATGTAAATCTGTTGTTCTTTTGTGCCAGTCGATACTCTAGGTCGCGTTACTTACGAATTACCGTGACCCCGGAACGTAAAGAGAAAAAAATTTAGTCAGTACGAGTCTAACAGTCCCTAGCTCTGCCCTGGAGGGACTCATTTGATGATTTTACCACGATAAAAAAAGTGGATACTCTAAATTGTATCAGTTAAGAACTACTTATTGTCATTTAAGTAAACCTTCGTATTGTATTCAAAGTTCAATTTTGTTTATTCGATAGATTTTATTAGTCTTCACCACAGACTCATAGTCCGTCCGCTTTTCTATATCCCTTGACTTGTAATAGGCAATTTATCAATTGGATCAAAAGCGTCTGGTACGCGAAAGGCTTCATCGATGAAGACTGAGTATCTCTCAATTCATTTACCATCTTCAACACAACAGCCTTTGACCTTAAAACCGGAATTCTTAGCTGCCTTTCTGTGCGCATTTACTTATGTACGTTTTTTATCGTGTAATGATTCTCTTATAAGGCGAACAGTACATGTATCTTAATCTTAAGGAGAAGGTATGTGCGTAATGTAGGGTCTAAGTTGCTTGCCGTGATCCAATCTCCTAATCGAGAGACATTTGCGCTGCCGTTTGCGACAAGCGTTCACATTTTCCGTCTCTATGTGAGTACTGACTAAAGTCGAACAGAGCCTTCCAAAAATACTTATATGAATAATAGATGGAAGTATTGATCGTGTGAGACAGTACTAAGTAAGGTTACTGGTGCTATATCAAATCAACACAACACAAAGCAAAACTAATGATATATTGATGGTGAGCGTGCCAGCAATATGGCTTAAAAGCCTTTTTTTCGTAAAGCCAACATGTAAAAAGCCTTTGTTATCAAAGTAGGACAAAGTCTTGGAAAAGTTAATTTGACCTTTGGGGGTATCGGAGCACTCAGAACGTGTATGGGTGGAATAAAAGTAAAGGAAAAGACAAAATTGCATCATAGACCGCTTTTGTTACACATGCTACCAAAAACGTACTCATATGACTATGTTACCCCCTGGCCCTGTTACGGAACTGTAAAGCACTTGAGAAATATTGTGCCGATTTTAGCCTTTTTCGTCAGTGTTTAATTTTTTCACTTTTTCAATTTTACTGCTAAAGTATGTACGAGTACCACACACGTCCGGGGTCGCGGGACTGAGACTAACTAAGTAACATTGACCCTGGAACGTAAAGGGCTATTGAAGGAATATCGTACGACTGCCCCTTCCGCATCATCCTGAGCGAGAGGACTCATTTGATTTTACCACGTAAAAAAAAGGTACCGCATACTTGAAAATAGGGAGTTTACACAGCATATAAAGCTACGAGTATTACAGACGGATAGCACCTCAAATAAATGAAAATTCAAATTGAACATGAATTGTTTGCCTTTTTCTGCTTTTTTTTAATTTATTTTAATTTTAGTTTCAATTTTGTTGTAAATATTTAGTTTTATTCTTAAATTTCTAGTTTTAGTTTTGTAAATACTTTTAATTTTGTTAGAAAATTAATATGTGCTCGAATATTTATTATATCTTTTGCATTTTATGAAACGAATGAATTGAACATAAAATTTCAATTTCGCCCACCTCCATTTTTGAAACGGTTTCTGGTAAACGACAGCCGAGTTGAGACCGGATCGATTTAAAACATAATTCATTTCCCTTACCAAAAACAACGTTTGATCAGCGATAAGATGGACGACGTAGATTGTTGCAGTGTAACTGCGGCGCCTATTAAAAGATTAAAAGAAACTATTAACGTAGAAATAGACCTGTTTTGCACGATTAACTATGGAAATAAACGAATCAAGTTTAATGGGATTTTTGCGGTTTGCACGATGTTTTCAACGACATGTTTTAATAACGTTTTATTTTCTGACCTGCCTTGGAGTGAATCAAGGAGCGGTGACCTAAACAGATATGATCGATAACAGAATGATCTAAATAAAATTAATTAGGTATAACAAGAAAAATATCGAAGATCACCCACCAAATGCATTTGCAGTTAGTATTATAAATGTAGATGTGACGTACATTACAAGTGCATGAAAGTTACTCATTGATTATGTTGTATATTATTTTGCTATTTCTATTTTTCCATTTTCAATACTGATTCACTAAATTCAAATCTGCAGTTTGGGTACCTACCCAATTCCGGTACCGGCTACTAACGGATACTTTAAAATGTTTTGTATATACCTCAAGCCGTACGTTTTTACTTTAAGATCTTAACTAAACATAGCCATCAGCTAGTTTTAATTATTATAAGCGAATCTAAAAAGTCATTAATTCCATCATCCGTCATCTCATATCCGCTAAAATGTAAACTTGGCATAGCAGACATCGCCACAGCCTACGCAGACTGCTATTTTCCAACAATACGTCTAGACTTTTCATTACCGACAGTCACACACTGTCACAGAGTCGCTAGACGTCGCGACACCATGGAACTGAAGCGAACGCCCGAACAATGCTGAAATATTACACCGGAAATGGACGTTTTATTTTAGGAAACCTTCGAAAATGGACGGCGAAAACTTCGGCTTACGTTGCACTAAAATAGAGACAATTCCAGTACTATCGCGTATTCATGAAGCTCCGAATGCTACGAAACTTTTGATTGAATCTACTTTGAGTTGTTAGCTACAAAGCTTTCATGTTTTTGAAAATTCTATTTTCTTTTCTGTGTTTAACTTAATTGCAAAATATTCATTTAGCAATGAAACGTTCATTTATGTTTCTTTAATTATTGAAGTGTACTCAACATATTGAAACTAATTAGCACAATATACGCTAACACGTAAGCATAACTAACCAAACAAACTACTACGTATTGTGAGATATGAAGTTCTATTGCTGCGCAGTTCTGAGAGCCCTGGCTTTGTGGCGGATGAAATGCGCGACAGGCGACGGCTTTCGCAGCGCAAGTAGTGGGCACACTAGAGAGGGAGCTGTCACCGACTACCAGTTCACAGCCAACGAATCCGGAACAACTTTAATATTTCAAACGGCGAAGATACAACGGCGTTCACTTTGTTTTCCATCGGCAGGGAAATAACTCACAGAGACAACGATCGATATTTACGTCTGACTGTCTTAAGCTTTCGAAAACAGCCTCTAAACGAGGAACTACAGAGTTGAAATACAATGCGCTTCCTTAGAACACTTATTTCAACAATCTTCGATATGGAAATATCAACACAGTATGAAATATGTAAATAGAAAGTAACGGAAAAGCTTATGAAATATTTACATGCACGAGACCTTTAACTTTCTTTATGTGCTTTCGAGTCATCATGTTGCAGATGTCCCACGTAATAGAGAAATCAAATAGGAAATTTTATAACGTTTTTCATAACACCACATCATTTATAAACAGCGTTCATCGTCTGTAGAAGCCATTTTGTACCATAAACTGGCCGGACGCGACTCTTTAATGATACAACCTCTACTACGTTTAAACTAGGAAAAATCATTTCGTAGCCATTTTAGTAGAAAACTAACAGCATTATATTAAAAACTTGGTACTAATGAATGAAGTTATAATTTGCTGTCTCTAAATGACTGCGGGAGAGTTTAGAAATTTTTGTTATTATGACTCAATAGTTTAATAGTATTTCTATTTAATAATATAAAGCAATAATTACCTCCGTACGTATAGAACTATTAAATATGTATTAGGAGATTTGATAATAATACAAAATTACGCATTCTCTACATTATTCGTAAGGTTTTTTATAGTTATTATCACGACATTGCATAGTGGAATCAGGCAGAAACTTTATGACGGTGGCCCGATTTCAGCGATTGATGGTATATTTATATATACCATCAATCGCTAGCGCTACCTTAAAACTTTTGCAGTAGAAATAATGTTGTGATAATTTCACCTTTGTTTATAAAACAGTAAAGCATATTATTCAATATGTATTATTAACACGTGGGCAGTATTTAACAAATATTTGAATCACCCTAGCTTATTTTCAAGAACTTTGGGATCGCTTACTCCCTTAGCTCAAAATCAGATTAAATTCAAATTGATATTTTCAGTAACAAATTCAAGTCAGATCTACATTAGTACATTTTGTACCTACAATTGTCCTTACTTTTAAAACTAGTCATTTGATTGGCTCTATTATCCAAATATATGGTATAGTTTTCGACTGAACATTTCCTCGAGTTGTAAAACTATAAATTAAAAAAAAAAACGACGGGTTGCACTCTGGGAGTGCCGGCAGAAGTGAAAACTTGAATAGTAATTGTTGGAAATATCTTGTGAACAGATTTTAGTAAAACTCGCAAAAATGGTTGACTTTTTATTTCAATAATTTTCCAATGTGACGTACATCTTTTATAAACAATGTTACCTAGCAACGAATGTATCCAGCATACAAACTTCTTTAAAAGTAATAAAGTCACACGAACATTCACGCAAGCGCCCTGCGCCGTCCTACGCTTTTTCGGTCAGGGTCACGTGTCCTGACGCGAGTTTAAGATTTTATACCCATTACAGAAAAAGTGCTCAACGCCGCTAAAGAAGTTTTTACTTCAAAAACACAAAAAATGCATTAAAATTAACACTTACCATTCCCAAAGATGCACGAGACAGTCGAACATGACGCAGCCATGTTCTGTGCTCATGCACGACGCTGCTGGAGCCGCGGTCGCCATCTTCAAACCCTCACAAATCTTCAACTACCCTCTCATTTATAATTTCACTTGCACACAAGTCACAAGCCGATGGTAGCGACGCCTAGCAATTTTGTGAAGGTAATCTCTGGAAAGAGAAAAGTGCCAATTAGTCTTGATAAGGTCGTGTACATTGTGATGAAATGAGATGAAAGTGAAATTATAGGCGGTGTGTCGGTGAAAAGTTTTAGTAGTGACATTACTTTAAGGTGTCATTTGATAGGCACCAAATGACATCGTAACGACGAATCATCATCATCATTTAGGCCGGGATCACCTACTAGTATGGCCTCCCCCTTTTTCTGTCATAGGTACAGGTGCTCCCGGTGATTATCGCGAATAAAATAAGAAGTTAATAAAATATTAATTAAAGAAGTAGATATACCGCAGAAGAGATGAAAGGAAAGAGATTTGGATTTGTATTGGTACCCGTGTCGCCGCTTGTCTCCATCTATTTACCTGTTTTACCAATTTTATCTCTTCTGTGAGATACTCACTCGACTAGGTAAAACACTGGTCGTATTCGGGTGCGTCCGGTTAGAGTGGAAGCCGACCCTAACATATTTGGGATCAAAGCAGATCATGCGCACCGAATACTCAATTGAGAAATTTGAGAAAATGAGCGTTATTAAAAATATATGTTTTATGTAAGAGTTAGATGATTTACGCCCAAACAATCGAAACAAATATCTACTTAAATACCAGAAATGTGTGTCTAATCAGTGCCATAATTTGTTTAATGATATTTAATTATAGCTGCTCAACACAGTGTCAACTAAAACAAATTTAGATAATTGTAAGTAATTTAAATGGGCACTGAATAGGGCAGAAATGCCATATCTACTGCTTTTTCAATATAATTTTACAGATAAATACAGTATTTTTTTTATAGCCAACTATGTGAAGTATACCTTCAAATTCATAAATTCAATAGTACAAGAACTTGGTAGAGTTATCGGTTGATAGATAGACATTCCATCAGGAAGCTCCAACGTTTTGATAAACCGCAAGGGAACCTCAGAATGAACAGGTATTTGTGGCGAAGTAGCGGTATTTCATTCAAAGTTTATACTCGACAGTTACAGCTTTTATAGAAAAGTGCATTAACTGCAATGGCGGCATTTGGGTCAGAGTTAATAGCCTCTAAACTTGCTTCAAAGAAATTAACTCCTGCAGTAGTCGTTAATATTCATTAGTGAACATAAACACGTTTCTAACTGGCTGAATATTGGTATAAGTATTCATTTCATTTAAATTATTAACTATGTTTGAATTAATGGTCTTCTGCTAATTGGCGGTTCGCACAACTACCACGAAAACCACATAATTAAGTAAGTTTTAGACCATCCCGCTCTAAACTGGTCGCCAAAAAACACTATGGTCATGTCTCTGGATCTCTAGATGTGCACTACAGGCAATGCAAGTCTATCAATTAATTACTGAAGGCCTATTCGTCAGAAATACTGCTTTAGATCTCAGTAGCTGTAAAGAACTACCTTAGAAACTGCTCTGATATTCTCAACGTTATATTTCGAACAAAATGACCCGACTATCAATAAATCTCTGAAAGGGGCGGTTTGTCGCCAGGTACAGTCACTAATGACCACTTAAAATAATGGCCTAACTCGACAGAGCCTCTGTAATAATATGCTATCATTTCCATAATACACTATTACTGTACGCGTAGTCAATGTAATCTATGCCGCGGTACAACGTGTACCATAGACAAGTACCACAGACAAGCAAGGAGATAGTGGTACACTTTATAATTCACAATGGGCCATGTAGCGGTCGCCGGCCGACGCGATCTGCTCTATTTCAACCATCGACCGCCATCAAGATTGTCATTACTTTGTAGTCCATACAGTGTCAATGTAAATTCTTAATGTGCTACAGTTCTTGTTCAAAAATTGATGGACTAACTCTGAAAGTTAAGACCTTCTTAAATAAAGGGACAAGTTGTTGTCAACTTCCGAACCCTTGGGAGTTTTACATGTAAATATAGAAAAGTTCTATGTATACTCTGCTTTAACCGAGGTTCGGGCACGCCGCAATCGCGGCGGTTAGACCACTCTTTGAGGAGTGACTGGACAGGTGTCACGGCGTCCTGACTTTCCGCATGACGCAGGTCCTCACCAAACACGGATGTTTCGGGAGGTACCTGTGTCTGATGAGGAAGGAAGTATAGGCAGAGCACCACCGTGTCCTCCCGACGGCGATCGGTGGAGACCTCTCGCGCCCGGCATTGGTCGAGGCCATGCTGTGGGGTGAGACGGTGAGGGAGGCGGTCGCCTCCTTCTGCGAAGCAGTTATGCTAGCAAAGGAGGTGGCGATCCACGTGAGAGAGAGGACGGAGTCCTCCCTCCAACCCAGCCGCAGTGATAGGCCAAAGACTGCCGGGGTCGCGGGACTCACGAATTACCGTGACCTCGGAACGTAAAGGACTATTGAAGGACACCGTGGTTTTTTGTCAGTACGAGTCTGACAGTCCCTCCCGCTCTGCCCTGGGTGGGAGGAGTCATTTGATGATTTTACCACGTTAAAAAAGGCTGTGGGTAAAGCACTTTTTTTTAGCATAGTAAAATCATCAAATGAGTCCTTCCACCCAGGGCAGGGCAGGAGGGACTGTCAGACTTGTACTAACTAAAATCCACGGCATCCTTCAATAGCCCTTTACGTTCCGGGGTCACGGTATTCGTTAGTCCCGCGACCCCGGCAGGCTTTGACCCTCTAAGACCCCGTCATTGTGCTGACTGCTGACTTTTTGAGGCGCGCGTGATACACAGCGCGCCGTCTCGACCCGGGCATGGTCCATGGTCGAACAGCGAGTCGCCCATTACTCACCGCCCGCATGCCCGCGCCTACGGTGCCCGGATATCGTGTGGAATGGTCAATACATTGGAAATATTTTCAACCTCTAACTGCCAGTCATATAACTTCATTAGTTACTGTAAAAAAGCAGCTAAACATAAGCTTACCACGATAACATTGTGGCAGGGAAACTGGTTTCAGTGACATACTTAACACAGGTGGGCAGCAAGTATTCAGAGGTTATTGGAATCTTGAAATCTAACAATTTATGGTGTTGTTGAACTTTATGTGACACATCGCTTTGTTAGTGTAAATGTATGGGACTTTGCAATCTGTAAACATTGAGCAAGAACTTTGACTGTTTTTCCCGTTACTACATCACATAAGGCAATATCTAATTTTCGAGGTAATTGCATAAAACACTTGTACATAACAAAGACATTATGTAAAAGCTTTTTATCTACTATCATGCTATTAATCCTCTATAAAAGAACCTATAACAATTAGCTTATTGCCAACATTAAAACACTCAATGATATAATGATCATTATATCATCCAAACGCGTGTTATAATGAATTTCAAAAAAAGAACATTCTCATGCAATGACATTTTTACCACCAGATCGCTAAAATTTTGAAAAAAGAACAACTCGTCTTATCGTGTTATATCCCGCCATTTTTTCACTCGAATATGGTATGCGAATATGGTATGTTATGAGAATCTTTTATAGAGGATTCACAGCATGATTGTAGATAAAGTCTTGTATGCAACCGTTATAATTAGGTATTAAAACACTCATGTGATACTATTATCACACTCGGCTACGCCTCGTGTGATAAACCCACATTCGTGTTTTAATACCCCTGATTATACAACAGTTGCATAAATAACTATTTTATCGTGGTAAAATCATCAAATGAGTCCTCCACCCAGGGCAGACCGGGAGGGACTGTCAGACTGCCTAAAATCCACGATGTCCTTTAATAGCACTTTACGTTCCGGGGTCACAGTAACTCGTTAGTCTCCCGACCCCGGCAGGCTTTGGCCCTCTAAAGGGGGGCCGCGTCAATAAAGGGGGCCTGCAATTTATCAAAAAATCCTAGGATATCGATCTGATATCATCAACTCATTCCGAACACAGGGCCAGAGTGTAACCTCTTCAGACTATAAGTCACACCATCCATATATACATATCACATCATTCAAACGAGAGAAACGACAGAATTGCCCAAATAACTAAATACTGGATGCAAATTAAGAATTAGTGGATTGATAAATGAAGAACGCCATTCATAAAAAAAGTAATTCCAGATGGAATTTTAATGTAGAAATATTTCAATCACCATAAATGTAAATGTCCCCCATAACAAGCAAGCCGGATCCAATAAAGGGCACCCTTATCTACTCAAGGGGGTCGCGAGGTCGCCCTTTTGGAAAATTCGCAAATTCAGATGCAAACGAAAATAGGGTGCACAATCGCCTGCGGCAAGTAATATATGAAATGCGTAGTTGTATCTGTCTACCCTATCTGTATTCATGAAAAAATATCATAACAGAAATAGGGGTTAGTAAAAAAGTTGTACTGAAACTACTAGCAAAGATAAAGTTATCCTATATCTTTTACATTGAGGAAGTTTCCTGTGTCCCAGCTGCGGGAACATCATATGGTGACAATTACTTAATAGCGATACAACCTTTTTTATAGTGGTAAAATCATCAAATGAGTCCTCCCACCAAGGGCAGAGCGGGAGGGACTGCCAGACTTGTACTGCCTAAAATTCAAGGTGTCCTTCAAAAGCACTTTACGTTCCAGGGTCACGGTAATTCGTTAGTCCCGTGAACTTGGCAGGCTTTGGCCCTCCAAGGAGCGCCCCGTCAGATTACTGACAGCTCTTTGAGGTGCGCGTGGAACATGACGCGACGTCGACCAGGGCATGCTCCATGATCGGACGGCAAGTCACATGCCATCCTTATGCCCTAGCGACACACCCTAGTTTTGCACGGGTGAAATTAAAAAATAAAATATAACCTCTTACTCGCCGATAAAGTACTTAACTATCCATAAGAGCTCATAAGAGAGAATTCTCACAATCGGTTCAGGAATATTTTACTACATTCGTTACAACTTTTCTCTTTCTAATACTTATGTATTATTTTAGACTGCTGACAGTTCCTAACAATTTACATAATAATTAATAATGCTCAACAGCCATTTCTCCTAAACCTTCCAAGATTTATGTGAACCGTTCATTACAGGATTATCACGCTCGACTGATAAGTAACACCGATTACACGACGAACGTAAGCAGTTAACTAGGCACTACAATATCTATATTATTACTTACTATGACTTAGTATTACTTACAATGGAAAAAAAATGAGTTCTCAATTTCTGACATCAGCCTAAGACAAAATAAAGCACAATTTTAAAAACGACATTGAAATTATCAACATGTGGACGCATTGCACTCCCCGGGCGAAAAAATTTAAAAAAATGGGCATATTTAAGGATCGTCCTCGTAACAGTAGGCGTTCTGCATTTTCTGTCAACCCCCATGAGAAAACTCGTGAGTTTATGTAATCATTATTTTAAAATATTAATTTTCGTAATAAAGTACGCTATATTTGTTTATACGAAATAGACAGCAATGAAAACACTTAACAAGTATACATACAGCCTACGTGTTGGATTTGTGTCAAATCTGACAGTTATCAGATGATCGGGGCTCGGGGCGTGCAGCCAGACAGTGAAAGTGTCCCTACCGAACGGTTAACGGTACTTTAGTTAAGTACCTTAAGGCTGAAGGCACCATCTCTCTGTTTTAACAGAGATTTCCATGATTAACGACTGTTAACTTGCAAAGTTTTGTGGCTTTCGCTTTTTTATCAGTTTACAACCCTTCGAAACAAAATCACGACAATATTTTAACTAAACATGTATAAGTAAAGGTAAAATACATAAATGCACCTTTACTTCATAAAATTTCTAACATTTAATACTGACGCGCCATTAACTGTTTTATATGATATCTTAACCCATTTATCTAATCTTAAACGTCTTAAGAAAACCCTAATTTTATGATGGCAGCATTCAAATCTACGCGACTGTAAAACGTCTTTTATAGCTCATTAAAACGCTTGACATCTTATAAATCTCTGTTTTCCAACCTTTCACTCATCCGTCAGTAATACGGACGGTTAATGGTCACCCTAGTCAAGCTTGCAGCTTTTCTCTTTGGTCGTCACACTTGAGTCTATCGATGTTTGACTGGTTGCCGACTTACCGCCAACCGTCAATAAACAGCTTTCCTCGGGAAGGGCCGCTGACTTTCGACCATTCGTGAGTACATACAACCAGTCCCATATGTTAAAATAAGCGAACAATTATCAAGAGTGAAAGCAAAAAGGTAAGCTTTTTAATCAATGAGCTGTTTCTGATCGAAAGTAAATCAACTCGTTGAACTGGGATGTTACGAAATTAAGAGGGCCTTCGTAACCTTTCCAAATGTGCAAGCAACTATATAGGTACGCACCTATCTAGTTGCTTGCACATTTGCAATACAGCCAATTATATTGAAAAATGTTCACTCGAGACTCTACTAAGAGCTTCCTATAAAGTACGAGTATATTATTAGTAATTTCCCGGAAAAACACAGATTTTATAAATTACAATATTTCTACAATAAACGACGTAATTTGAATAACACAGAACAAGCTCCCTACCATAGAAGTGCAGACATGAGGAGAACCATTTTCAAAATTTGCCACAAGGAAACGAAGCTACGTCTCGAGTCAGTTGTAAATCCCCAAACGACTCAGTTTGGCAGCGCGCCCCCAGCCCCTAGAAGTCGGAGGTGACGGATTTGGCACGCTGCAAGACAAGGGTGGCAGTGGCACCGTGCCACAGACTCACGGTCAATGACACTCACGATTTCAGAACCTATTACGAGGGGACATAACGGGCACGCCTGATTGAACCATGCGGAATTACGACTGACGAAAAGTTTTTAATTGAGAAAATTGGAACAGTTGGGGAGGACTTTTAAGTATAGGAGATAAGTTGCTAAACTGATTATTATATTCCTGGTTACTAGCATACTATGTAACTGCGTAAATATGTTGATGACTCGTGAAAATTGCGCGACACCACAACAAATCGTAAGCGTAAAAGCTCGTAGAGTTTTCACGAATGACCGCATTCAATTCACAATTATAAGGTAAATTCAAAGCATAACATAACTTCAATAAATTAAAATTATGCACCGGTAATTTAATAAAATATTTACGATAAGGATTTTTCTACGCACTGATGCTTATTGCGTAGAAATAAAAAGCACAGAGAATATTTAATCTAATATTCTGGAAACTGACCACCACTTCGAAATATACTCCAAAATACGACACAGACATAGGTCCTACTCGATGGCGATAACTAGGTCATCTCAACGTGCCAATAATTATTACTTACCTAGACTGAAGCGGTTTTGCGACGCACTTGTTTATGGTTCTGAACACATAGCGAAACCTTCACGAAATCACTAGCACAAAAAATTATAGTTCTACCAAAAATCATAAGGAACTGTTTTGGTGAATTTATGATACTTTATAGGTGGAAATTGTTGATTTTCGTCGTACAAAAGCGGTGTATCGATTGAGCGGCGCCTCACCACGGAATGAGCCCGGCCCGCCACCCCATGCGCGCGTTTTCCACGCTTTCCCGCCACCGGCACCAGTGCCGGGGTGGTTTGAAAACTCTCGCCGCGCGATCTACTGCGCATTTTGTTTGTTTTATATTAACCTATAACATCATCTGATCTAAATTATAGAATCAGGCGTTACTTTGCGGAAATACATGACATTAAATGTTATGAAAAATATTTAGTTTTAATTCCGTAACTAAATATTTTTCCTAAAAAAAAAAAGCTAACACAAAACATTAAAATCAATAAAATTGTATTTCCAATTAGATTTTATTACCTATTTAGAAGCTAACATAGCAGCCTACCTCATTTCAATCTTTAGCTGTACACTATATTCCTTTTTTTCCCCCTCATATCGCTAGCTTCCCTTATTGATCTATTCTATTAGTTCTCACCGTTTCTTTATTTCTAAATTTCAGTAATCTATTCATTAACCATGCCTGTGATGACCCGTAAGGCTGCTGCTCAGGATATGGAGCTGAAATTGAGAACAGCTCTCCAAGAGCTGAAGGAATCAAACTTCAAAGTCCAACAATTGTTACAGGAGAGAGAAGAGAGCGAGGTGGAAGTTGATAAGATTAATTCTAAAAACACAAGCCTTAAACGTCAGCTAGTAGACCTACATCAGCAATTCTTGGACGTTGTTGATGAACGGGATCAACTGCGGGTGGTCTTGGATGGGTTCAGTAATTGTAGTAATCTGTATGAGGAGGCTTTATGTAAAGTTAGGGACCTAGAAAATGAGTTATTTAATGCCAATAGTTCTATCTTAAAGTTACAGAAAGAGAAAGAAAGTTCTCAGGTTGAACAAACAAATAGCTTATACAATGAGTTATTGAATAGCAATTGTAACCCCTCTTCCTTAATCACTATTGATCTCACTGAAGATTCTTTGTTGAGAAATAATAAAATTAGCAACAAGAAAATCAAAAATATGCCAAACTTAATAAAATAATTAAAAAATGCTATAAGTTTAAGAAACAACAAAAACTCTTTTCTAAATATATTCCACAAAGGAAAGAGCGTGTTGAGTTAGTGAATAAGTTGCACAATTATCAAATAAAATTGGAAGATAGCATAAAAATTTATGAAATTGACACTCAGCATTTGCAGTCCGAAATACAGTTGCTTCAGGACTCACTTAGTTCCCTATCTAGTAAGTATATGACATCTCAGTACCAAATTAAGGAACACATTCTTGCTGCAAATGAGTTAGTGATGTGTCAATGTAGTTGTCAGACATCTTTAAACCATGGTACTGTCCAGCCTGAGGTAATGGAGGACCCATCCCAGGCTGTGGATTTACCTCAGGTCTGCACCCCTAGCCAGCCTGAGTTATATGATAATAGTTCTTGCTCAGTAATGTTCTCAGATGGTATAGGAAGAGGTTTAGGTAGACTTTTAGCTAATAACCTGAGTAATTCCTGTAACAATTATTGCATGCCAGGTTCAAGTTTTAAACAGATTATGTCATCAGTTTATAGTAATAAATATGGGCAAAATACTGATTTAACTATATTTATTGGTAATAGTTCAAAAATTAAAAGGAAGGACTTGACGGATAGCATAACTGAGTTATTAAAGTTAAATTGTCGAAAAATTGTATTGTGTGCTTTCCCCTATTTTGAGAAATTGTCCTCTAGTCAAAACAATTATATTTACATGCTCAATAAGCATCTTCATTTGTTAGTTAGTCTCTATAGCGACAAACTTATGTATTTTGATACCAACGTTTGTATGGATAAACTTTGGTCAACACGAGATACTGTGTATCTGCCTTATATGTATAGACGCGAAATAGCTAGGCTATTAGTTTTTTATTTTCACACAGACATAAATAGTATGTCGAAGCTTAGTAGTTTAGTTATTACTGATAGTGTTCATAACACTCCTTTTGATGCACCTAGTGATTTAAACTGTTAGATACGACAACAGGCAAGCCACATAATATGTTGAATGTTGTGCATCAAAATATGCAGGGTTTGTCTGGCAAGGAGTTAGAATTAAGTTTATTTATGGAACACTATCAGGTTCAGGTCTTATGTCTTACTGAACACTGGTTGAAGGAGCATGAATTACCGTTTTTCAATGATAACAATTTTACTGTCCAAAGTGCGTTTGTCAGAAGGGGCGCTATTCGTGGTGGTTCTTTGGTTCTTGTTTCAAACAAGTTAAAATGTAAAAACCGTTTAGATCTAGTTAATCTTTCTGTTGAGCGTATTATTGAGTTGTCTTGTGTGGAACTCGAGAAATATATAATAATTTGTGTTTATAGACCCCCTTCTGGGGATTTTACTCGCTTCGAATCTGTAATGGAGGATTCACTTAGTAAGTTAAAATCAAGTAATAAAAGTATAATTTTATGTGGAGATTTTAATGTTAATATTTTAGATGCAACTCCATTAAGTGTCAGACTACTGAACCTTTTTAAATCTTTTAATTTAATTAACTTGTTTTTTGAACCAACAAGAATTACTGCATCTTCGTCGACTTGTCTTGACAACATGTTTACTGATTGTGATGCCGAAAGTAAAGTAGTGTTAAGTGACTTATCGTCTGATCACTGTGGATTAATGGCAAGCTTCCCTATGCCATCACACAAAAAGCCACACAAGATTGAATGTAGGCCCTATACAGTTAGTCGTTGTAACAAGTTTAAGAATAATGTAGCTGATAAACTTACACCAGCCATAGCTGAATCAGAAAATCCTAATAAAATCTATGAATCCCTTTTTGATATTGTTAAAGAAGAATACCAGTCCACTTTTAAAACCAAAATCATTAACAAGAATGGATCCTCTGCTGGTTTCAATCAATGGGCTACACCTGGCATTTACAAAAGTAGAGCGAGATTGTACGAGTTGTATGGTTTGAAAAAATTTAGGTTTGATACACCTTTTGTAGAATATGTAAGAAATTATTCAAAATTATTTAAAAAGATTTGTGTTATTGCTAAGTCAAAATTTTTAAGCGAAACAATTAAAAATTCTACTAACAAAGTTAAAGCTACTTGGCAAATTATCAACAGTGAAACAGGAAAATCGGTTAATAATGAAAATCATTTAGAGATTATGATAGACAGTCAACTAATTACAAATGCGACTAGCGTAGCAGACGCATTTAATGAATTCTTTGCAAATATTCCTATAACTACGACTCGCTCCTTAAGTTCGTCTCCGTCTAAAGCTGAAAGCATTCTGCAACGTAATGTGCCTAAATGCGGTAACCTGCTTAGTTTTGAACACATAACGCCATATGATGTAATAAATGTATTCAACACGCTTAAATCTAAACATACTGGCGATTATTGGGGCATTTCAATTAAACTTTTAAGTAATATAATTGACATCGTCGCCCCCTATCTTGCAATTACTTTTAATAAATGTGTAGATCTGGGTACTTTCCCTGACCTCATGAAGAGTAGTAAAGTCATACCATTATTTAAATCAGGCAATAAAAATGATATTGGTAATTTCAGACCAATTTCTATCTTACCTGCTTTTAGCAAAATTTTTGAAAAATTGATACTCAAGCAGTTGCTTAGTCATTTTAATGTAAATAGCCTCCTTCATAGTGAACAATATGGTTTTACGAAAGGTCGTTCAACAACTGATGCAGGTGTTGCTCTGCTGAAGCACATATTTAAGGCGTGGGAGAGCTGTAAGAATGCAATAGGTGTTTTCTGTGATCTATCCAAAGCCTTTGATTGCGTACACCATGATACCCTTTTGCGAAAATTACATCATTACGGAGTCCAAAACGAAGCTCTTAATGTTATAGAATCGTACTTACGTAATAGATTACAATGCGTAGATGTTAATGGCTCGAAATCTTCTGGGCAACCCGTTCAGCTAGGTGTGCCTCAAGGATCAATTCTAGGTCCGTTTTTATTTTTGGTCTACATCAATGACTTGCCATATCTTTTAAAGGACATTTGTGACATTGTACTGTTTGCAGATGATACCTCTCTTATATTTAAAGTAGATAGAAATAGACAAGATTTTGACGATGTTAACACCGCATTATCATTGGTCACGGATTGGTTTACTGCTAACAACCTGGTTCTCAATGCCAAAAAAACGAAATGTATAAAGTTCGCCCTGCCAAATGTTACAAATCTAGGTCCTAACATTGTTCTAAGTAACGAAGAACTTGAAACTGTTGACTCAGCTGTGTTTCTGGGTATTAAACTAGATTCAAAAATTCAATGGGGTCCGCATATAACAAGTTTAGCGGGAAGACTAAGCTCGGCAGCCTACGCTGTCAGAAAAGTAAGACAGTACACGGACGTTGATACAGCTCGACTAGTTTATTTTAGTTACTTTCACAGCCTTATGTCCTACGGCATTTTATTGTGGGGCAAAGCGGCTGATATTCAAAACATATTTGTTTTGCAAAAACGAGCTGTTCGGGCAATTTACCAACTAGGTACTAGAGTTTCTCTGAGGGATTTGTTTAAGGAGATTGGCATTCTGACAGTGGCATCTCAATTCATCTTTGCGAACATTATATATATTAGGCAAAATCTACATCTATATACCAAGAACAGTGATTTTCACGCTATTAACACGAGAAATAAGCACCACCTACGTGTTCCTTTTCATCGGCTTCATAAGGTTCACAGCTCATTTATAGGCCTTGGTATAAAATTCTATAATAAATTGCCTTCGTCATTCCTAGACTTGCCGTTTAATGTGTTTAAATCTAAGATTAAATCCAATCTTTGTTCTAAGGCATATTATTCCATTAACGATTATTTAGACGATAAAAACAGCTGGTCACTCTGTTGAAGTTAAGACGGCGTTCATGCTCTTTCCCAGATTTTTAGTATTTTTTCTTCTTCCGGACTAGTTATATGGATTCATATAATTGTTTATTTGTTTTATTTTTATGACTTAATTAAGTCATCTTGTTTTATTTTATGTGTTTGTATTTGTTTTATTATTTTATTTTGATTAACGGACATTATTGTCCTACTTTATATTTTATTGTTTGTCTTTTTGTGTGTATTTTTTATTATTTTAGTACGACAGTCGTAGGTTTCCTTCATCTTTTAATAATATTGTTGGAGCGGATGAAGAATGTACAACTATCTCTTGCATTGTATAGAGTGTATCTATCTAGTATTATATAGCGTCATAGCCAGCATTGTGTGAGTACCATGTACTTCAGAGCTATCTTTGACTAGAAACCTACGTCTTTCATTGACTTGAATGACTCTGGCGGTTGAGAATATGTCATGCTCACTTAAAAGTCTCGCTGATGGTGGCGTGTGTGTCGGATCATTTAGTTCCCTTCAAAATGGTTGAGCTGAATGGTGCTGATACATGTGTCATGTTCGTGAACGGACGCTGTCAGTTGGGACTGGTCATCTCTTAGCTGCCCCGGTCTATTTTAATTAATAATAACTTTATTTTTGAATTGTCTTTTTTATATTTACTATGGACACTATTAACTTGCCACATCGTTCTCACATAATGTACCATCTCATGATGAATGATGTAAAAAAGTTTTGTAAAAATTTTGGCGATTGAAAAAGAGTGTCCATGGAGTTTCTTGCTCATTCTTCTCCATAGAGATCTACGCTTTGGAATGAGCACCTACGGTACTTTCACAGTTTTTATGTCTTGTGACTGGGACTGTAGCACCATAACTATTTTTGTACTAGTTTTATTTTGTCTCTTGACAATTCAAAAGTGCCTGTAATTGGCCTAATTGAAATAAACGATTTGATTTTGATTTTGATTTTTGATTAACATTTAATATCATCTGATCTTGTTACATTTATTACTTATCATACAGACTCCAAAGCCTGCCGGGGTCGCGGGACCAAGGGATTACCGTGACCCCGGTACGTAAAGGGCTATTGAAGGACACCGTGGATTTTAGTCAGTACAAGTCTGACAGTCCCTCCCGCCCTGCCCTGGGTGGGAGGACTCATTTGATGATTTTACCACGATAAAAAGAAAAAAATCATACAGACTCCGTATTGTATAACAAATGAAAGTCTTTTGTATCCTGTCATATAAGGGATAATTGGGTAGTAGTACATTGTTATCCAAGGGGTGAAAGTTACTTATTTTGTGCCGAGACGGGGTTTGGCGCCCGTAACGTTGTGAGGGCGGTAGTTGTTCGAGGGACGAAAATAATATTTTCGCAAAGTATCGAAATGGGTATCAAATTTAAAGGCTTGATGAGCACATTTGAAATATTTATCATTATATAGCTTTTACCAGCTGGTTTACCTGTTTCTAATAGTGTCAACATGGGTATCAAATGAAAAGGCTTAATGAGTACATTTAAAATTCACCCGCTATAACCCCAAAATAGTGTAAATAAAAAATAAGTTAAAAATAACTAAAACCCGACTACGAAAAAATCGCGCACTGAAAAGTATAAAACAAGAACAATATTCATTTGACCGATTTTTTTTCCAATTATAAACTTTTAAATATTTTTAAGTAATAGCCTCCTATGCCACCTAGCCAATAAAGATTGTCTGAAACAACCGCAGGTGGCACACGAATAAAATATATAAATGTTAGATCACAGGAACTAAATAAAAGTAAAATTCATGTTTTCCCGTTTAATGTGTCTGCTCAGTTTTCAAATACGACATTCAATTTATTTAGGAACTTAAATCCACTACATTTGCTATCTGTTGACGTGTTAGGCATCGTTGCCTTTGGAAATAAACAGATCTAGTAATGGGGGTTGAGCTCGTTAACATTGGGGTGGGTTAGGGAGCGCCCGAACTACCCTCAACACCCCCCCACCCCGCACACCGCGCTCCCCGCGAGCCCCGCTCTCCCCTACCAACAGCGAGTGTTTTCACAACAACGCACCCACGCTGCACTAACCTCCTCTTGGCAACTAAGTACATCCTTTAACTTCACTTGAGCATCATAATTACAGCGGCGAGGTTTTTCAGTGCAGTTGCTTTTTATTTTTATTTCAAAGTGATCGTTATTTTTTATGGGGTCTTATGTTCCTCTGAAGTTTACTTGAATTACACTACAAAATTGTACTATATGACTATCAAAATGGATATAAAATTATTTTAGAACTTAAACACAACTAAGATATTGCTTACCATCAATATCTTAGTCGTGTGCATACAGATATCGTAATATCCAATTAAAGATGGGTAATTAGCCGAAATTTCAATAGCTTAGCTAGCCGGCTATTTGTTTAAGTTTTGTATTTGTGAAGTAGCCAGCTAGTCCGCCAGCAGAGGTT
The DNA here is from genome assembly GCA_943136025.2 of Agrotis puta. Lineage (NCBI taxonomy): Eukaryota > Metazoa > Arthropoda > Insecta > Lepidoptera > Noctuidae > Agrotis > Agrotis puta. The sequence continues at coordinate 7,876,778 of OW964186.2, read as the reverse complement.
CCTAATATATTTTTTTTCTAAACGTTGGTGGTTATGTTGATTTGCCCATATCATCCTAAATATTACGACGAGTAATAGGATGATATGGGCAAATCAACATAACCACTAACTAAATCGAACTAAAATACCGTTTATCTCAGAATAGTGAATACCTATGTCACATAATGACTTCTTGCAATAAGCCGTCGATTTTTGTAAAAAAATGTCACGTAACTTAATGTGGCAGACCAAATTCTACGCGAGCGAAACCGCGGGCAAAAGCTAGTGTTTAATAAACCAAATTTAGTTAATGTATTCCAGATTTTCCAATAAGAAAATAGCACTAATTGACATATTTTAAAACTTGCGCGCGGTTTTCGTGGCGGCCAGTCACAGAGTACAGCATAGACTACAGACATTTTTTTTTTTTTGGTTCTTTTCGTCCCTCTTTGGGACAGGCAAACGGAGCTGAGCCCATACAGCCAAGAATTGGAAGAAAAAGAAAACTAAATTAGACTACAGACATTGAATTTAGCCCTGCCAGCTGCCCAGCTGCCAGTCCTGTTTTTCATGCCGCGAGTTTTATTTTCGTGTTTCTATGATTATTAGTGGATTCAATATCAATCGGAACCAAATCAATTTTGCTGATTTTATAATGATTCAAATAAAAGTATTTTTAGTAAACATTACTTAATTTCAAAACTATGCCTAATTCACAGTAAAATCTTATTTTTCTAAAATATTATTTTATTTATCAAACTATTTTATAGCGGCAACATTATTTTGTAATTTTTGGTCGGCCATTCTGCTGTCAAAACTTTCGAAACTCAACGGACGACTCACAAACGTTGTTTGTATTGTTCTCTTCAAAATTGAATCTAATTTTAAAGATTATAGACTAATTTGAAAATTAATGACAATGAAGAGTGAAGTATTAGAATTGGAGACTAAAATAATAAACCACGAAGCATACGGAACTTCGTAAGTGATTCTTACCAAATAGTCAAACAGTTTTATGAAGTAAGAATTTTGTTTACAAAGACTTACGTATTTCAGATATAAATGGGCCCCCAGAGACTTCGAGCTGGGTTCAGCCCTGGGCCAAGGCAAATTTGGACACGTTCACGTCGCGAGGGAGAAGAAAACTGGATATTTAGTTGCAATCAAAACTCTCTTCAAGTCTCAGATTGTAAGGTCGAAGTGTGAACGACAAGTCATGCGAGAGATCGAAATCCAGTCGCATTTGAAGTGAGTACGGATGTATAAGTTCATAGACTTCCTTCAAATAACCCCAAACCTTCAGTTTCATAAGCAAAACTTGCTTGAAGTGACATTATCAATGACTACTATTTCCACTTGTCCCTCTTCAGGCATCCAAACATATTACGCCTGCTTACCTGGTTCCATGACGAGCGTCGCATTTACTTGGTAGTGGAGTTCGCAGCCGGTGGAGAATTGTATAAACATTTAACTAACTCACCCAAAGGTCGCTTTCCCGAAAACAAAGCTGCAAGATACATTTACCAGGTAATATACTGTGCTTTATATAAATGAACTAAAATGCTGCCGAATTAAAGTATTAAATGAATTCCATAACTAAAACTTCTCTAGTGTCCGAAACTCTGGCTGTTACTGTATAAAACAGACTTATATTTTACAAATGGTTAACATAGGTTTACTGTCTCTCCCACAAAATTTGGTAGTTTTATTTGATCTTGTTATACATAATACTGAGCTTTGGCTTCAAACTGTATTATAGTCAGTGTCGGTGAAAATCTTGATGTATTTTACGAATACTTATTTGATAAGTATCAAAAGTTATGTTTCTCTGCTATTCAAGGTTGCCGATGCTGTTGAGTACTGCCACCAGCACCATGTGATCCACAGAGACATCAAGCCAGAGAATATTTTAGTGGCATTCAGTGGAGATCTCAAACTTGCTGACTTTGGTTGGTCTGTGCATGCTCCTTCTGAGAGGTAAGAACTAATAATGTTCTCTAGTATTTCTTCTTGGGAAGTAATCTTCATTATCATCACCAACATCATAATTATCAGCAGTAGTACATCCACTGCTGACTATAGGCCTCCCTATAAATTTCCAGTATGATTGGTTGGTCTCAAAACCACTTGAAACGGGAATAACTTTTTTTTATGAGAATTTCAACTTTTTACAGACGTAAAACCATGTGTGGTACACTAGACTACCTCCCCCCTGAGATGATCAAGCGTGAGGTCTATGATGTGTCTGTGGACCACTGGTGCATTGGAGTGCTGCTGTACGAGTTCCTTGTAGGCAAACCTCCCTTTGAGAGTGAGGGACAAGACAAGACTTATGCCAGAATCCTTGCTTTGGACATGGTGTATCCCAGTTATGTCCCTGAAGGAGCTAAGGATCTTATTTCTAAGGTTAGTAGTTGTATACAATCAAAGCAGAACAAAACTAATGGGTTCTATACATTAACCCAATGGGTGTAGCGCTACGTGTTTAGCAACTGTCAATGCCTTTGTTTAATAGCTGCCAGGATGATGTCTAAAAGAGCCATTTGACTAAGTTTTTATTTTCAGTTACTTATGCCACAGAATTTGTCCATAATATTTTTTTTTTTTTGTTGTGGTAAAATCATCAAATGAGTCCTCCCACCCAGAGCAGGGCGGGAGGGACTGTCAGACTTGTACTGACTAAAATCCACGGTGTCCTTCACTAGCCCTTTACGTACCGGGGTTACGGTAATGGGAAAGTCCCGCGACTCCGGCAGGCTATGGCCCTCTACAGACCCCGTCATTATGCTGACACTCCTTGAGGCGCGCGTGGAACACAACGCGCCGTCGACCCGGGCATGGTCCATGGTCGGACAGCGAGTCACCCATTACTCGCCGCCCGCATGCCCGTCCATAATATATGCCAGAAAACTTATGGGCTGGTGTGTACAAATTCACATTCAAAGAAAATATTTTATTTAAAGGCCAAAAAAGTTGATTGAAACATACTCCAAATAGATTGCTTCATTTCAAATTTAACCCATTTACAATAGTCTACTCTACCCCATCCAAATTCAAGTATTACATATTTATTTTAATTTATTACAGCTCCTAAGACATTCAAGCAAAGACAGACTATCCCTGGATGCTGTGAAAAAGCATTACTGGGTGCAACAGTTCCAGACCAATGGTGCATAGTATTGACATAGAAGTTTTTAAGTTAGTATTAATCCATTAATTATTATTTTAATCATAGTAATAAACATTTTATATTTCAACAACAATATTTTATTTATATAAACATACACAATATGATTTTATTTGAGCATTAGTAAGGAACTTTCATTTAATAATTTGTTGTTCATATTTGACGTTAGTATTCGAAATTGATTTGTACTAGTAATAACTATCAAGGTGAAAGTTCCTTATTTACATGTTTAACATGTTCCTCTCATAATTTATTTATCACAAATACACAAAGTCATTACAATTTTGTACATTATCTATTACAGACTATATCCAAAATTCTTAACCCACACGAGTCCATCCTTGGAACTCTTCAATGGTTTGTACTCCAGACCAATCCAATCAGTATAGCCGTTGCTTTCCAACTGCTTGAGGACATAATCGTAGTTTATCTCTCCATCAGTGTCAGGCTCATTGCGGTTAGGCACTTGAGCAATCTGCAATCAAGTTAGATACTCATTAAAATTATAAACACGAAAAATTAATTTAATATTATGAAACTTAATATAAAACTAACACTTTAGTCTAAAGACCAAACACATAAAAAAATATTTTAAATTGTAGGTTACAACTTTCCATTAGTTTTTGGCTTCTAATAAACTTTTCTAAATAGAACTCTAATGGCGATCCTGGGTTGTAAATGTTCTGTACCTCAAAAGGATTCTACAATTCTACTCCTTGTTACCAGAAAGTGACCACACTGAAGGGATTTATGTCCATCCCTTTAAAATTCTGTACAATAAAGCACAGAATATAACTATTGTAAAGGCCATTGTGTCTTACCTGCACATGTCCAACATAAGGCATAAACTTGGTGATGCTGTGAGATATGTCGCCACATATTTGTTGCAAGTGGAACACATCCAGCATCAACTTCAGGTTGGGGCTGTTGATGCGTTTGATGATGTCTAATGCTGAAATGTGGATATACTATGATCAGTATCTAGTGATAGTAGACTTGAAATTAAATATTAAAAAACTGGTAGCATACAAGGTGATAAATATTAATCGAGGGTAGTTAGTAAACTCAATAATTATCATAATACTTGATTTAAAAATTTCCTTTCAATTCCTTATGGTAAAAAACTAAAGTTCACAGTCAACAAACCTTTGTTAAAATCACTCAAAAAATAATTAGGCACAGAGTATTGATTAATAGGCTCAATAACTCCAAGGAGATTTTCATTCTTCAACACATCAGCTGCATACTTCAAATTGTTCTCATAAGTTTCCCAGTTTTGTGACGTGGGGCTCTGCAGCTTTCCAGCCATTATGTGTATTTTCCTGGCATTGAGAGCCTTGGCATAGGTGACAGTTGTAGCGAAGTTTTCTTTGAATTCATTTTCTTTCCCTGGCACTGCTGTAACTCCTAACTCTCCCTTAGTAACATCTCCTGAAAAACATAATATCATGTTACTAAACTTGGATGTCGACCCAGAAAATCAAGGAGTCTTTATCAATAACTAAGTCTACAAAGAGAGTTTTTGATAACAAACCTGTCTTCAAATTGATTAACACTTGTTCTACGCCGGCTTTTTCCTTTGCATCCTTCACTTGTTCTACTGTCAAACCAAAAGGAAATCCACTTTCCACAGCTTTGAATCCAGCGTCTTTGGCTAAAGCATATCTCTCCAGCATCGAAGATGCCTCCGTAAACATAAAAGACAAGTTTGCACAGAACTTCATCTTTCAAAACAACCTTTTGAGAGGTTAGATGTTGCTTGTCAGACGGCTAGCGTAATTATGTACGTTTAGTTACTGTTTTGTGTACGAGGAGAATTTTATATAAATAGACTGATAACCTATCTCACCGCAAGTTGGTGCAAAACCTCAGTTTGTTATCATTTGTATGTTTAAATAGATGTATTTTATCAGCAGAAAATAGTAACGAACCACAAAATATTTGGGAACCTCAAACATTATACCTTCACAGTTGATCAGTTTTTCAATGTAACTAATCTATCTTCATCTATTCTATGAATCAGTTATTTTTCACTAAAAGCAGTACCCAGTTAAACAGCGTAACACCATAGCTGTTAGTACAACTGGTTGGTGGTCTTGCAGTGTCGTATAAAAATGGGGCCGCGACCAACCGAATAACATGCTTCTTACCGAACTACGGAGGGGCCCCGATCGAACACCCGTAGTCCTCTTTATTATTTTACGCTATTCACCGTGCATGCCGTTTTGATTTATTTATCTGTAAAATGCTACGGTCTGAAACGAATAACAGTGGATTTACAAAAGTAATAATTGTTTTTAGTACCGTAATGATGGTAGCCGCTACTTCTTGAGGAAGTACTACCGTAATGATGGTAGCCGCTACTTCTTGAGGAAGTAGCGGCTACCATCATTACGGTACTCAAAGGAATGTATAAGAAAATAACAAAATCAGCATTTAATAAAGATTAAAGCTGACTTTTCAAAAATATGGATTATTTAGTCACAGGCATCCTGAGATTCCGTGGTCGACCAGTATTTAAGACTGTGTTAAGTACTGCGTGACGTAACGAAACCATAGCGCGATTCAGCGGCGACGTCTGAGGGTACAACACCATCTATCGAGCATAGCCGAACTACGATTCAAGTTTAAGTTTGAGTTAAAAAATCGGGGATTTGACCACTATAGTTAATTAAAGAAAAATAAATAAGTTATGTACCCATACTTATTTTTGTCATAATATTGAATTGTCGAAGTTAGAAGAAAAGAAAAGAACTGTGTAACAGTTACAAAAAAAAACACAGAAGCGCTGGACTCTTGCTGTAATGAAGTATAACAATGTTCTTCAAAAGCTTTGATTCTAGTCAGTGGATTCCAGTCAGACAGATATGTAATTGCCTCGGGTGTTCCTCAGGGTTCTCACCTGGGCCCAATATTGTTCAACATATATATAAACGACGTGACATCGTGTTTTCATAATACCTGCATATTTCTTTTTGCGGATGACTTAAAAATCTCAAAAGCCATTAGATTTCAACAGGACGTAAACCTTATGCAGGAAGATATTGACCGATTATCTGTATTTTTATTTTTATTTTTTATTTTTATTCAATAGGAACAACAAACAGCTACAATATAAAACATAGACACACGAAATAGTACAATAATAGATAATATTGCAGCCCACAACGCTGTTCACGGATAAGCTAACAGGATACAATAAACCGATAATAATCGCTAGTGATACAAAAATTAATTAACATAAACAAAATTACTTAACTCAAGATGCCAAAGTAAATTTCGACAAACCCCAAAGAACACAAAACAAGAAATATGGTCAAGAAAGAACCTTAAGTATAAGATTTTTAAAAGTATAGGGAGAGCAAACAAAAATATCTACATTTTCAAAATTCTCATTATAGGAATCGACCATTCTGCGAACAGGCGAACGCAAGCCAGAGTTGGACTTGCAAGCACCTACAAAAAATAATTTGCCAGCGCGCACCTTTCGCTTGTGGACCGTCCTAGGAACCGCATAGCATATCATATTAGACAATTCATTGCAGTCAAATCTATTTCTTACAATATTGTATAAATTCATGGCTTCTAAGAACTTACGTCTATTTTCAAGTGTTGCGAGCTTATACTTTACAAGCAAATCCTTGTATGGTAAATAATATCCATAGCATCTATAATGCATAGTACGCAAAAATTTATATTGTTGCTGTATGGTGTTATCACAATAAAATCTCGTTGAATAGTTCGAAATGTAGCCATATTAAATTCACCAGGAAATTAAATATAGTAAATTCGTCATACCAAATAAACGGAGTTGCTTTATGCGAGGTGGATGTGATACGTGATCTGGGAGTTATCTTAGACGCCAAACTTACATTTCTACCGCATATTGAAAACATAATCGGTCGATCTCAGCGAATGCTTGGATTTGTCATCCGCAATGGAAAGGTATTTCAACGCCCACAAACTAAACTTGTTTTGTACAACAACCTTATTAGAAGCGTTCTAGAATACTGCAGTGTAGTATGGAGGCCTCACTACGCAACTCACTCGCTGCGGATAGAACGAATCCAAAAAAGGTTCATCCGACACCTAGGGGCCTCAAAGGGAAGGCAATTTAGATATCTCTCCTACATTGAAAAACTAGACCACTACAAAATGAGTACCCTGGAAGCACGTAGGGAACTTCTGGATCTAAGATTCGCATTTAAACTACTCAATAACAACATCGATTGCCTACAACTATTGCAGACATTCAATTACAGAGTACCCCGTAGACCACCTCGCAAACCTATAACACCCCTAGTTCCACCTCCTCGCCGTACAGTGTTTGGTATTAATTCGCCTATACCCCGCATGTGCAAACTTATCAATGAATCCAGCGACCTGGCTGACGTCCACTCGGACTCAATGTCAGCGTTTGTCAGACATGTCAAACGTGGGAAAACTGATGGGTAGCAATTTAAATGTAATACAATATGTTATCTTGATTTAAGTCATAGTAATAAGTTATTAAATTACTAGTTAAATATGTTGATACTAAAATCATTTTGCATGTGGTGTTTACCTGTAATTGGTTGTACAGTTAGATTTAAGACATCAATTCCATAAGTTCCTATCTGTATTATATCTGTAACAACTGTTGGTAAACCTAAATAAATAAATAAATAAATAAATTCTGCTCTCACTTTAGAGATCTCCTAAGATATTAACAAGCACCCAAATAAAACACAATTAAATTGTAATTTCTTTACTGTATGTGTATGTTCTATTATTATAATATTAGGTTTAGATTATTATTATTTCAAATAATATATTTTATAACAATATCCTTGTGTATTATGTTTCCTATAATATAATGATAAACAAAATAATCCATTTTCATAAAAGCTAACAAGAATGGAATCTTCCAAGTTTTACCATATAAACTAACGTCAACATAATAATATTACATTATAAAATAATCATAGGAAATGGCCACTTCTAATTTATTTATGATTTTATTATAAATATCGAAGCTGGTATTACCAAAAACTTATTTTAAAATGGAATGATTGTAATGCTAAACTTAAATGTTTACACTTAGATTAAAAATTGCATTAAAATCCTGACAAATGCATAAGTGCTGGCAGTACACAGTCTTATAACAAGAGGTATTTGCGGTTATAACATTTTATATAAATATGTTTTTGATATTAACACAGCCATATTTTTATAATATTGTGTAGCTATAAACTAGATCAGTACTCTACGTAAACATTACACGTACATTACGTTCTTATACAATAATTTGTGAACAGTTCTTTCAACATTAGAAAGAAGTGTGCGATTTGAGCAGATTTTGCCAATACCCTGTAACGCACCCTACACTGAGCTGTCATGGCATCTGAGTTAAAATAAATGTAAATTATCCTGATTAACACGTTAGGCTTACTTAGATTTTTGCTTAAATAGAAATATTTACTTATATAATTAGGCGAATGTTAATAATCTTACCTGAGCAAGTGGAAGACATTTCGAGCACTCGCGTAAAATTAAATAGCAAGTTATAAGACGGACTTAAAAACAGTAATTTAAAAATTATAAAGCAAATATAAAGTAAATGGCGAACTTTAGTGATTATAAAGCTTCGATCATATACAATAGTACCACTCGTGTACCTGTATTCAATTCAAAGGCGAGGACATGGTCAGGCCATCAATATGTCCCTAATGATGACGCAAGTAATGTCCAAGTATTTATTTGTACAATATTTATTGACACCTTGGACCTAAGAAGCAGAAGGAACGATAGCACTTTGCTAACAATAAGCATACGACTACCACTCCACTAATCTCAGCGACACCGGCGACTTAGGTGCCAGCAGGAAATCGAACTGAATATCCAACTCGCCATCAAACTCCACGCGCCATTTTTGCATTATCTGTAAAAATAATATATAATTGAAAATTGGCACATATAAGACTCCTGTTTGAGCTAAGAAGAATTCGAACAAAAATATGTAATTTGTGATTATTGGAATTGATTGAGGAGCCTAGAATGCGACGTCTACCAGGTTTAATTGAAAACCCGCAACCTGGCAGTAATCCTATCTTACAGGATCCAGTATCGGAGACAATCTTCACATACGGCAGTTCACCAACGGCTCTGATCTCAAGTGTATATATGACCTTTCCCCATAGCCCAAATCCCACCTCAATCTTCGCGGCATGGCCATGGCATTAACGAGCAAAAAATGACAATTACTTTTAAATTTAACAATGGATAATAAAATAATGAATAACAAACACTAAGAAGAAAACCAGGTTTTGGGCAGTAATGATATCCAGTGCCAGATCCCTAACGTGCGACCTACCGTGATATCAGTAATTGGACCCACCTTAGCGAGCAGCAGATGTAACTCGAGGTCTACGAAGCGTTTCCCAGGACACATGCGACGTCCCCGTCCAAAAGGAGCCACCAAAGAAGGAGCATGAGGAGGTGTAGGCTTCACCCAACGTTCTGGAATGAACTCGCGCGCACGCCAGAAGTTTTCTTCGCGACGGCACGCTGCTCCCGTGTGGGCCAGGATAAATGTCTGCAAAATCGAAACATGTTAATGAACTAGATAATTATGTATTTAAGTAGTGGAGCAAAAGCCTCAACCAGATTATGTATTCATGGCGGGCTGGATAGTTCTTTAGTCAAAAAGAAAAAATAACAGGTCGGTTTAGTTAATTCTGAACTAACTGCTCACTGAATTAACAGGGCTAAAAATCATCATCTACATCGTTTTGAATCTAGCAGTTAACGTCTGGTATGTATACCAATTCAATTCATTTTAAAAAAATCTCACCCCAGCAGGCAATTTGTGACCAGCAATGTTCATAGGTGTATCCAAAAGCCTGGCTAAGAAAGGTGCAGTTGGCAACAGGCGAAAGGCTTCAGTAGCAGCAGCCCGAACTGATGGGGCGGCTGCAAGGTCCTCGGCAGTCAGGGTACTGCATTGGGGCAGTTCAGACCGAATCGTGCGCTGCCAATCGGGTCGCCCGCTCAGCAAGTATAGCAGGAATACGAGGCTGTTTGCTAGCTGTTTAAACAGAAATTGAGTTTGATTTTAATTAGAAGAATTTTACGGACCTACTACTACTACTACACTATTTAAATACAAGCCCAAACTTGAAGGCTTGAATTGGGGCTTGAAATAATAAATATAAGGCTTGAAATCTTGTTATTTGTTTAAAGGAAATTACTTTCTAGGTGTGAACTGCAGTAAACATACCTGTCTTGTTTAATGAATGATGAGTACTAAAGCTTGAAAGCCAGTGCGAAAATTCCCAGGAATATTTTACCCGAATACCTAAAAATTCGACAAATAAAAACAGTCGACCACAGTCTTGGGAAGGACAGCTACGTGTAGAAATCGTAGTCCTCAAATTATAAGTAAGAGTACCGTCTCAATGCCAGCTGTGATAAAGTCAATGATTGCAGCTTTCTTGTCCCTCATATCGAGGTCTGGGTTCTCGAGAATCTTCAGGAAGATTTCCTGCATAGCATCGTCGTCGGCAGTGCCTTGTTTCTTGTTCTTCGCTTCCTCCATCAGCTCCGATACTATCCTGCCAAAAATTGGGTTTTGTTATTGCTTGACTGTGGGATGACCCATTATGAATTGTAAATAAAACCGAATTTGGGAGTATAGAATTGAAATATGCATCACTCATTAGGAGATACATGTTACAATAATGTAAGTTATCAAAGAAACGGAAGTTATTAAAAAATCTAAACAATTGTTTTGGCTACACTAAATATAGACTATAACAACGACTCGAAGGTCGAAAGCTTTTTTGCAACTCTGCACTTTTGTTGTTAATTCTTCGAATGCACACGCGCTGTTAAAATGTCTAGCCAACGGCCACAAAAAGATAACTAACCTCCATCAAAACAAAAAATCGGTCAGAGCCTAGTGGCTCGATTAAGGAAGAACCTAACTTTTTTTATTAAAAATAAAAAAAAAACTCGTTGCTCGGTCGAGTTCAAGGCTACAATACATGAGGGTCTCCAAACGTATGCGTCATGTTCAATATATTCAAAGGGATGATTAATATAAAAGAGCAAAAGCTTGGTTCAGTTTGGAGGCTTAATGCCATCATTATGAAAGGTACTAATTAAACCTATTCAATTTTAAAATAAACAATAACTGCTTTATACTTGTCTGTAGGTATCCATCGTCCAATGGCACAATGTATCCCTGTTTATTATAAAAACACTCCACGCATTGAGAGTAATTAATAACTCATTAATCACAAAGTTAATAACGTAAGTTGTAGTTACTATATTTACACATTGCTTCATTATGCAGATAGAAGAAACAACTCACGTGTGAATGGTTTCCTCGCTCTTGACGAATGTCCTGTAGAGTGTGGTAGGTGCAAACTTCCATAGCGGTGCGCCGTAGTAGGAGTCTCGTTGTGCCCTGAAATGAGCCTTTACGGCTGCTGCTAGCGTAGCCGCGCGACCTGACATCCAACGCTCCAGGAAGCCCAGTCTTGATCCCAGCATAAGACCGCATACCGCTGTAACGACATGACAAAAAAGATATTCTGAAATCTGGAACTAACTAGAACTGCATATTAGCATCCGAACCAGTGGAAGTCGCATTAAACCCGCTGCCCAACGACACACGTGCGAGGGAACAACGAGGTACATTTAATCAGTTTGAGGCTGACATACCCCAGGGCGAAGAACATTCATTCAGGATTTCCACGTCAACAAAAACTACAGTCAGTTCTCGGGTGTACGGGTGTAGTCAGAGAGGTATTAACGCATGATTCCGCCCGTGTGGAGAAATTTCTGTTGTAGACTGTTAACAACAGTCTGCAACATGTAGATACAAATGCACTCATTTGATGTTATCTGAACTTTCTAACAGAAACTAGGCATTGATTAGACAAAAAGAAAGTGGATACTCTCTTTAGATACGAGTCAATTTTTTATGGAATTTTTTGCATATGAGAATAGAGTATTTGAATCACCAATCACAACTTTATATGAGCTTTCAAAAAACGAGTGTCCCATTTTTTGTGACAATGGCAATTTGTGACGTCACCAACTAGTTTATAACTCAATCATCTTATAATTTAGGTATTGATTTCATAGCTACTTTTTAAAGTTTATCGGGATTTCGGACCCGAAATATTTTTTAGAGATTGTGTTATGAAATAATAGTTTCAAATACCTAGTTGATTATAAAAATCCTGAAAAAAATCAAACAGTTTATTGGGAGTTTGGAACTTAAAATAATGTGCCATGGCGTACAGTCACTGGTTATCCATTAAGTCCCAAAACCACGAAAGAATGTAAACACACATTTGGAGAGAGATACGCGACATAGCTTCCGGTCAATAGCTGATAACATTGAACGCAAAGAATAGTTCTATGTAATCCGATGTAGTGTACAATTTCATAATGCATTTCTGATGTTGATCGTTGCATTCCTCGCGACGCACGCACGCGAGTACGTTGGCCTTCTAACGCTATTTTCTTCTACATATGACCCACATTCTTATCTAGACGAACGTCATTTTCTCGTCACTATTATCGCAAGTCTCTGAATCTATTGAAGACCCACTGACTTTAGCATTTGAACTCCACGTGACAGCACACAGTATTGATTTACGAGATGCATTTGTTTGATAAACACATTTCAAAGTGCAAGGCTGGAAGCGCCTAAATAATTAAAATAACGAGTACCTACGACTCAACTGCTAATTGCTTTTCTATCGCTCCCAAATGCTAAGAATGACAAGAAAGGTTGCCTCCTCACCATTAATGGTTATCTTCGTTCTTGAAGGGGTCACTCTCTTTTTTCTATCGTCGCTCACTCTTTAACGTCCCGGTGTGAATAACTTTATGTTAAATCTTTCTAGCCCAAAAATTTTCAGTACTCTGGATCCATTGATTACATCCCCAGTACTGAAAATTGACATGGCTATCAAAGTTAATCATATCTATGGTGAAAAGCTGACAATAGTTACCCTTGTTTGTTATCAACTTGTCACTTACGCAAGTTTTATCTTAAATTCCTACGCACGTGTGACTCATGCTTGCTCAATGTCTACATATTAGACGACAGACTATCAAATTGTCTAGTAGGGTCAATAACAAAATTGACTATGATTCTTTCTCAATTCTGCTTTGTTTTAATCAATTATCAGTCAGATAGTAGCATAATTATCTCGATTACACCAATCGTCGCATCGTTTGTATTGAAAATGTGCATATCGTTTAGTTGTTTTCCTTAAATAGCTAATAAGCTCGAAAATTCTTTTGCTATCTAAATGCGTCCATTAAACGAAGTGGAATCCCGGGACTGCACAAAGTTCCTAATACTCGTATATACAAAATATTTAACTTACACTCTAGTCCCATCCTGTTGGTGAGTTGATCAAAGCCAGCGACAGTTCCATCGATCCGGCGGCAAGAGTCCAGAAGGACGAGAAAGTCATCACAAATGATGTTCAACTCGGGAAGGAAGCGCTGCATTGTGTTGGGACTTGTCAACTCTGCGGTCAAGTGGTGCCGCAGATGATACCATTTTTCTCCTTGTCTGAAAGGATTTGTTGAGTTGACTTAGCGTAAACTTGTTATGTAATGTCAAATATAGAATACCACGTTGATGAAAATTAATGTCCTCGTTCCTCGAAATAAACCGATCTGAGTTAGAATGGTACAATCCAACTTAACCCTTTTTTTTTCTGGCTGGACTGAGGGTATCCGTAAGAACTTCCCCTTGTATTTTCAGAAGGTAAGGCTTTATCATAAAATCTCGTATTGTATTGTCTGCCTGTCCTCACATCAACGCGGCTGTTACGAAACTTACGAAGTCTCATAAATGTAGTTGAACCTTGGCCGTGCAACGCCTTTTGACTATTATTACCATTTATGGTTACGTGTAACCTAGCCAGATCTTTAACTGGCTAGCTATGAATGTATAACTACAATTAGGCCTTGAAAGCTCTACCTGCCAAATAAACGTGACTGTTTTACAAATTGCACACTTCTGAATTAGGCAATCAAAGTTAGGCACACTTGGTTATTTCCTTGTAGGTATCTAATTGTAATATTCTTAGAATGTTTAATATCTAGTGGCAGATATTCACATTGGTTACACGCTTTGGGCGTTTGCCGCTGATGGTATTTTGATACACTAGAACAATTCTATTTGAAATAGTTTGTTATCCAACATCTATTTTGAACGATATAGGTCCTATCGGATATTACTATTTAGTACTCACTATTACAAAAGGAAGATCAAATTAGATTGTAATCGGAACTGATGAAGCATTGTTAAATATTATGATGAAACTGTCGGTATTATCGACACAGACTTCTTTTACAGGAAGTTGTAACAATGCAACCTCAATCAACTGTATTGCCAATGTAACTGCCAAGCTATATTTGAAATTGACGTGACTAGAAGTACAAAGCCTTGCCAAAATATCACGAGAACGGGACACTACGATACTGTAGCCCCGAGAGTGCCCGAGACTCGAGGTCAAGCCACCCGCTGTGAATGAATGCTTGCTTACTTAAAAGATAACCTAGTCTAACTAGGTATCTATGTCAATTACTCTCGACTTGAAATACGAGATTATTGACGTTATCTATAATCGGACCATCAACTTATTTATAACCTTCTCAGACATCTAAATAAGGCACTGTAGAGCACAAACCTTGAGATTTAAGTTGTTTTAAAGTAATATAGACGCTGACACGTGGTAATGCGAATACTTTGTTATGTCTACCTACCCGCACAAAAACTAATAACTAGTAGTCACGCTTCTGGTTTCCAATCAAAATATTAATGGATTGCTTTTTGATAGAAATCGGTATTCCCCCATATTAGTGACTAGCGGGCGCCCGCGGCTTCGCCCGCGTGAATGTCGGTTACCGCTGCAAAAAGCCTACTCAGGAAAGACACGGTCAGCAACATGATTCCCAGGTCTATTCACAGACACCGACACGTCGACGACGCAGTCATCACAAACACTCGACATAGATAGATATAGTGTGTCGCGGACTTTTTTGTAGAAATATATAAGATCAACGATTAATTAGAACATTTTATGGTTCTATCTTTTATAGTTTAGGCAGCGTACTCAAAATAAGTAACTTTCTGGTTGATTTTTTACACCTTGTGGCCGAAAAACCCAAATATCTTACGGATCCCTGTTTTTCTCTAAAATAAAATATAGCCTATGTTACTCGTTGATAATGTAGCTTTCGAATGGTAAAGAATTTTTAAAATCGGTCCAGTAGTTTTTGAGCCTATTCATTACAATCAAACAAACAAACAAAGTTTTCCTCTTTATAATATTATTAGTGTAGATGTAGACTACCAAACTAACTAATTTCGTACCTACTATTGCTTCAACTATAAATAAATAAAATATAAACTATTAATATAATTAAACACTACCAAAATAACTGATATTCGTACCTACTATTGCTTCAACTGTAAGGAAATAAAATGTAAAGTAATAATATATTTAAACACTACCAAAACCTTTAATACCTATTTCATAAAATAACAACAAAACAAAATCTAAAAATAAACTATTCAAAAACTAAAAGTAAAAAAGGGCACGCCGCAACCGCGGTGGTAAGACCCCTCTTTGAGGAGTGACTGGATAGGCGTCACGGCGTCCTGACCTACCGCATGACGCAGGTCCTCACCGGACACGGAAGTTTCGGGAGGTACCTGTGTCTGATAAGGAGGGAAGAAACTCCTGGGCGTCACCACTGCGAGGATCGTCCGGAGGACACGGTGGAGCATACGGTGCAGGACTGCCCCGATGGGCAGAGAACCGCCGTGTCCTCACGACGGCGATAGGTGGAGACCTCTCCGGCATTGGTTGAGGCCATGCTGCGGGGCGAGATGGAGTGGGAAGCGGTCGCCTCCTTCTGTAAAGCAGTCATGCTCGCGAAGGAGGAGGCGGCCCGCGTGAGGGAGAGGACAGCATCCTCCCTCCACCCCAGCCGCAGTGGTAGACGCCCACGGCGACGTACGTCAGCAGACGATCTCCGGCCACCGTAGGCGCGGGCATGCGGGTGGCGAGTAATGGGCGACTCGCTGTCCGACCATGGACCATGCCCGGGTCGTCGGCGTTGTGTTCCACGCGCGCCTCAAGGAGTGTCAGCATAATGACGGGGCCTGTAGAGGGCCAAAGCCTGCCGGGGTCGCGGGACTCTCAAATTACCGTGACCCCGGTACATAAAGGGCTATTGAAGAACACCGTGGATTTTAGTCAGTCAAGTCTGACAGTGATTAGCGTATTTCATGTATAACTTTGGTGTATCTACACCGATTTACATGATTCTTCTTTTATTGAATAGGTAATCATGTAAACTTTTTTAAATTAGGGATGAGTGAGAGTGTTGTAAACGTAAGAGTAGACAAATATAATCAGCAAGCTCCGAATTGCTAAGCTATCGGGAGTTTCACGTGTGTTGTGAGTCATCCATAAAAGATAGACATATGCTGTCAAGGAATATTTTTATATAATTTTAAGGAGAACATTTCCGTCATACATGATTTCTATATAGCTTTAACCATTAAGGCTGCACACGCGACGGAAGCTTAAAAAATGGAGTAACTTCTCCCGTTTTCCCAATATTTTCCTTCACTGCTCTGCTCCTATTGATCGTAGCGTAATGAAAAGTATACTATAACCTGCCCAGGAGTATAAAGAATAATTGTGCCAAATTTCGTTAAAATCCATCGAGTAGTTTTTGTTTCTATAACGAACATACAGACAGACAGACAGACAGAAAGACAGACAGACAGACAGACAGACAAAAATTTTACTGATTGCATTTTTTGCATCAGTAGCGATCCCTAATCACCCCTTGATAGTTATTTTTTAAAAATATTTAATGTACAGAATTGGCCTCTCTACAGATTTATTATAAGTATAGATAAGTATTAATGCCAACCTTCACCTTGGAGAACCTCTTATCCTTTCTTGAAGTATTCTCTTGTCCCCTTAATAAACAGTCGGTGAGTTTCGAGTCGCTTAAAACCAAAAGCTGGTCACTTCTTGACTGCTTTCAATCAGCTCCTATCCAACTTAATTGAACTAGAGATATAACTTAGTAACAATGATTTACTGAGAGATTTAACTTACTCATTAACAAGTCCAGTGGAGGCATATCTATCGGGTCTACTCCTACGGTAGACCTGCACGATCTCGGTGGGGGGACGGTAGGGCCGCTTGGCCGGCGCCCGAAGAACGGCTTCCAAGGCTTCACGCTCCGCGATGGATACCACAGATGCACCTCCAGGAGTTGTCTCCACGAATACCGGCCCGTAACGCCTGAACATGTCTGTGTGCAAATCTCTCATTGTGACCATAAACTAGCTTTAACATTATAATAAAACACGAAGCTAACCCCAAAATAATTAAGAAGCTAGACAGGCGATGATACTCGCATTAACAGTTAGGAATCCCTTTAACAAAGCGTAAATCAATATAAACATTATAAACGCCTGTTTTTTTTCAGTTCTTGCTTTTGGTTATGTAGATGGAAAACAGTTTAAGCAGCGATCATTTTAACAAAGTACCCATAGCATTAAAAGCCTACAATACGGGGCTTATAAACTCAGTTAAAAGAAGCTCTACCAAAATATTTATATAAATTCAATTTACGTTCCTCCGCAAAACAAAAAGTTGTGAGATTTATTTACTCAGAGGAATTGAATAATTAACTACGGAGTTGTTTTTGTTGTTTTATTCGTCGTCTTAATTATATTAATTATAATGTTATCAAAATAGGACAAACACTGAACTATAAATAAATCTTCTCAAAACTAGATCAAGTTATTTATAGCCAACATTACTTATTAGTCACGAAACCTAATTATGTTTATTCTATGTACATACTAGAAATCTAGATTACAGTCTAGACTCTAGACTATTTTGTATGAGACGAGATATCATCAACACTGGCTTGATCTTAGGAAACATCACCAGAAACTCCTTCGAATTGTGATTGAAATTGTTTTTTAAATTGGGGATTAGATAGATCTGCTCTCAGCAGTACTACAATTAGCGTCCAATAGTAGTAGTAGCGTTGAATTGCGCTTTTAATAAATAAGGACTTTGTACGTTAGTTAAAGCTGCGCTTGCTAATCCAAAATGCTTTTTTTGTTGCTTATGTAGTTCTGCTTGTTAACTGTCTTGCTTCATTCTACGGCTGGAGTCTGTACGTATCAAAGTTTTATACTTGCGGATAGTTATTAATTGCTTTAGTGATATTTGGGTGTTAGTTGAAGTAATTGCTTGTGATTTATGAAAACAGAACCTCCCGCTGTTTTCGTCAGCCATAATCATTATTGCTTTTAGAATCTCACCTTCATACGCTTCATGTAGCTTGTTCATCTTATATCTACTCCAGAACAGCCACCGTGTGCCCAGGAAGGGTAGCGCCTGCGGCCCGGGCAGGCGTGTGGTCTGCTTTCCATCTGCAGCGCGTGCAGCGAGCGCTGTCGCCGCTACTAACACTAGGATCACTGCCAGGACCAGTGTCGGCACGTAGGACCAGTCCACCAGTGGCGGCGGCGTGCTCTGCGTTTACAAAAGAAAATTACATGTAAGTAAACATAAGGTAACTTGTTTCAAAGATACACGAGTAGGAGGAATGTTTTGGAGCGATAACCACGGTCGGGACAGCAGAATGTGGAAAGACAACAAATTAGATGGACGTATGATCTCGTTTGAGTGGTCGGAAAGTATGAGATAACCGGTGCTTAAAACCACCATGTGGAAAGATTTAGGAAAAGACGTAGGTCTTCTAAATCGTTGCTGCATGTAGAGAGCATTAGGTGGATAAAGGTTCACATTTATCAGCACCGTGCTCACCTTACATGCTGCATTATATGATGTACTCAGCACTTTGAGCTACCTTCTTTCAATATCGGATGCTGATAACATTTTTCCGAAATGCGGCGCTTGCGGCGTACCTATTGGCACCGTGCACGACTTTAGCGCCACCTAGCTCTGACTGAAAACTGAAAAACTGCTGTGACCTTTTTTTTGGCGGAAAATGTAATATAAAAAATACCCACAGATATGTCCTAACAGATTGATTAGAAATTGACAGATGGCAGAGCTGAAAGTCCGCTGAAACAAGTCTGAAACAGAGCCGTCATTATTTCTACTTTTGCCATCATGAGCGCTGCAATCGATACCCCCACCTAGTACTTCGCACCCAATGAATACAATGCGGATAAAAGTGTGACCACCTTAAGGTTGAAGATAAAGAAGTGTTCATAGATTGATAGAATTATCGTGAAATATTCATAATATACAAGCTTTAACGCTAAGTGCTATTTGGGATAATCCGAGATCATCCTAAATGTAATTTTAATTTTGTTTTCCTAATATTTTACTATGAATCACCATACACTACAAGACCGGAACCTAACCCTACTTAATATTAAATGTCCACATAAGTTTATTGACCGCACTCTAATATTTGTATACCTACATCGATTATATATCAATATCAGCTTCTCAGATCATTGTTGAATTTCAAGTTTTGGCTTTAAGATTTTGTTTGGTATAGTGTTCGTTGACCCCGCGTACGTTACGCGTGCGTCGCCGCATCGTGTGTGCGGACATGACGCCCGCGTCGCGAGCGCCGCCGCGCCGGCACAATGCAACGCAACGTTGACGCGGCGCTCTTGACATTGGCTTTACGTAACTGTCTCTCATTACGTAACATTACGCGGCCGCAGGCACCGGACACGGCGTCAATGGCCGACCATCTCGCAACTCACTACCTAACTGCACTTAGTGACAGCTCAATATGTGGGAAATTATCTCTCTCAAGTATCGAGCGATGCTGGTGGCACAAGTTTTTATTGCAATTTTAACGGATCCTGCATTTCACAGGAATTCTTAACTGGTACTGGAATTTAACGGGAGTCCAACTTTCACAAACCTGTTGCAAATATTGTCATTGACTTTGTTATATTGCATGGCAATGCAAAAAAGCATTAATGACGACAATTGGTATCAAACGCAATCCAATTCTCAATGTGGAGACCGTGGCCGGCAAGCTGCGAACATCAAATTGTTGCAGAAGCAAAATGGAAAGAGTTTAACAGTTTGTTAACAGTGGGTTTAAATAACGAGATTTGCGTATTTATCCATGTTTTATGTTAACCCTCATAAAATATTAGAGTCAAGCAAAACTTAATAAACAACTTTTAATATTTTTCCTTTCACTACAAAGTAATATTTATTACCGTTCATATACATGAGGTGCATGCATGGCTGCTGTATTCTCCTGCATAACTAGTCCGCTATAGTACAGATACAAACATAAATAAATACATATATTAATACACAGTTTACGCCTTCTTGAATATTATTATCTTCTTATCCTGTGTAGTAATTAAGTGCAGTAATTAATGCAAGGTTTGTCCAGTTCATGGTTAACTAAGATAAATTAACGTATTTACTAATTTGAATCGGAGACTCAATAAACGAGATAGATAGGACGTTCACAGTTTCTTTACTACTATAATCTGTAAAAAGATAGAGGTTGCCTAGTAGCTTAAGGTGATCACTTTAGAACTTCACCTAACTTATGGCAGCCTAACAGGTGGCTTTATCTCAAATCTTGGTACATTTGAACTCTTCCGATGAGTAATCCAGCAAACTTCTTTAGAATTTTTAAATTTCTTCTTTATCTATTCTGTCCAGATAGAAGTTGACCTCAGTTAGCCTAAGGGTACAAAACTGTCTTTGTCCATCCGAAGGTATTTATGAACGAAACCTTCGGAAAGAGCTGATATATTATGAACGGAAACTTCGGAAAGATATGGTGATAGGTGATATACGCCATTAGCCTTACAAGGTAGGCCTCTATCATCGATATGAGAAAAAAATCACGAGGCTTCATAATACAAAATCGTCTGTAATTGAACATTGGCGTCGACGTGGGGATGTTTTTCATAGCGAGCGCTACTTTTTTCTAATTATACCTTACGTAGTACGTAGAACCACGGGGCCTGCTAACGTGGCCCACATACAAGAAAATACTTACAATGTTAGTAAGTATCGATTGGCCAGTTTTTCGCATGGTTGCTTCATAGTCCTCAATTGCTTTACTTCAGCTCGGAAATATTTCTAAGCACTCATTTGATGATTTTAACGCTATAAAAAAGCGTTCCTTGGACTGGCTCAGGCACAACAAGTAACTGATTACCAAAGCTAATTAATTTCTTTGACCTTTGCCGTGTCAATAACATTTATTTGGATAACTTTACTCACGTAAAACCCGAATCGGATCAAATAATATAGAGCAATCAAAATCATGAGTCTATTTAAAAAAATATATATCAGATTTGACTATCTAAAGGCCATGGCATTACAAATATCAGGTACTAGTGTACCTGATATTTGATCAGAATTTGTAGTCAAATTCTGATGTAGATTCCACGTTTCAAATCTACGGAATCGCGACTTGGGGGACAAGTTGAACCTTAAATTGAATAAACATAGGCTGCTTTATTCTCATGCACGTGTTGCGTCACTTTCTCCACAAATACTCTCTCTAAAAAGTAATTAAACTGATTAAACTAATGAGTAATAAACAGACGCAACCCCAGACAGTGACTGTTCTTAATCGCATTATCCAGTGATTCTTAAACGATTTACTGGAGCATACACTAAATAGCATTTGAATTACAAATAAGTAAGTTGTTTATGTGAATAATACGAATCAGTTCGTTCAGGTGCGAAGTGATGTGTAATGAACTTAGTAAGTTGAAGGACAGTTCAGTTTCAACAAAGACAGCTTTGGTTGGGTTACGAGTCGTAAAGAGGGCGAGATAAGATAAAACGGTTAGTAATCAAATAAATAAACAGTGTAACCCCTGTTTCTACTATCTCTGCATCTTGGAGTGATCTACATTCGGTTAACGATCCGTCAAGGGCGCTCGACCTATTCGTCATTCGAAACAATATCGGACTTAATTGCGCAGAAAATACAAGACTTTGGAAGAGTCTTGTATTTTCTGGACGTTTCAAACCTTGATATTTTTGTCTGATTTCACTGACGAAATGAAGAGTTATGAAAATAGTTTTTAATCAAAATAATTGCGATTATACCAGTGATGCAAATGACACACCCGTAATTGTCTGAAACAGGCAAATCCAATCAACAAACCCAGCGACGTGTTCATTGAATCGACAGAGACAAAAGTCATCATTAAGTTTCATTTCAACATTATATTGTTTCTAAATGCGGTCTCATTGACTGAATCTACCATCTTAATGACATGCCATTAAGATGACACCTATATACTCGTACTCACAGATATAGCTCGTACTATACTATAGTATCGAGTTCGAAAATAATCATTATAATAATAATACTTAGACTTTCAACAGGATTCTTGAAGATAATGCGTCTGGATCCTTCCTGATATGTTTAGTATATCACTTCAAATATCATGTTTTAGTTTACTTTTTTAAGCTACGATAAAGATTTTTTTTTGTGCATTTTCGGTAAGAGCGCGTATCCAAACAGTTGGCAACGTCGCAAATAGCTGTTAAATATTTACAAGTTTTAATTCATTTGGCAATTTTACTGTTTGGAAATAAGAAATATGGATCTGTATTGCACTAAACAATTGATTTGGGAATTTCTATTCGGGTGTGGTGTCGGAGACGGAGTAAGTATTTTGTAAACAGATAACTCAAAAACTTCATTGCCTTAATACCTATGTGTGCCTGACACCCGGCTACTTGCTTACAAATGACAAATTAATGAAGTGGAGAATCGTCGTTCGTTCGATCATTTTGAGTGTTTCATTGACAAAAACCGGCCAAGAGCGTGTCAGGCCACGCTCAGTGTAGGGTTCCGTAGTTTCCCGTCCGTTACAATAAGTGTTAACAAATAGCCTTTTTTTAAACTTGTGTGTTAAAAAAAGGTTATTTGTTACGTTGACATTTTGAACTTTGATAAAAAGGGAACCCTAAAAACGGGCCCACAAAGGACGGTGATAACTAAATAAATTTGAAAAGACACAATAACAATTTCCCACAAACCTTTATCAAATAGCTATTTTATTTTAATCGAAAAGAGTAAGTAGTTCAGGTAGCGATTATGCACTCTAAGAACATATATTTTAAGTAGTAGCAAATTTTTACCACAGGTAGGTCATGAAAGCACGAAGACATCGACTTTTAAAATTGACGTCATTACGCAACGCCATCTATCGAACCATTTATGAACTGGTTTTTACCTTAACATTTTATGCGTTTGATAACTTTGGAATGCGCGAACCGATTTCAATAATTCTTTTTTTGTTTGAAAGAAGATACGTTCAGAATAATGAAATACGTAAACGAAGTTAAAAAAAATGCTTGTATATATGATTAAATAATTGATTATACTACAAACTTAGTCCAGGAATTTTGTACCACCTTCTTGTTTTTTTTGCACAAAAACTGTTCTTTCCATCAAGTTCAAAATAATTTTCCTAGAAAGTCCTTATAAAGTTCTACTTTCCAGATTTTTTTCATATTTTCTAAACTTATGGTTCAAAAGTTAGAGGGGGGGGGACACATTGTTTTTGACTTTAGGAGCGATTATTTCCGAAACTATTGACATCATCAAAAAATGATCTTAGTAAACCCCTATTCATTTTTAAATACCTATCCAACGATATATCACACGTTAGGGTTGAAATTAAAAAAAAAATCACTTTCTATTTTACATATAGGGGGGCTACCCTAAAAACACATTTTTTTCCAATTTTTATTTTTGCACTTTGTCGGCGTGATTGATATACATATTGGTACCAAATTTCAGCTTTCTAGTGCTAACGGTCACAGAGATTAAGCGAGGACGGACAGACAGACAGACATGGCGAAACTATAAGGGTTCCTAGTTAACTACGGAACCCTAAAAAGATATTGGCTTTTTTTTATATCGCTATTTGGTTTTATAAGACTTAATAAATGATTTTTCATTACTCGTACTCTGAAAGTAGGTCATTACATGCCTGCAAAGCGGTTTGAAAGTCATTGTAACCCTAGGGAGAATCGCTTTCAACTGACAGCTGCCAAATAAAAAAAAAACTCGTTCTACTTTGACATTTCTATTGAACATGTTCTAACTTTTTATACAGCCACTAAATTACAGCGCGAATTAAAATTAAAATAACATTAGTTTTAATTCAACGGCACAAAATCCAGGCTTTGATGCAGTGTCACCCTCTCGCTCTCATACGTATGGACACACAGGATGTGAAGACTGTCCATATTTCGTCTTTCCTCAAAATATTTCAATACTCGAGGTTATCTGGAAAGAGCGAATTGATAAAATATCTTTATGGTTATGTTATCTGTAATGTTTCTGTTTTGAACAAAGAAGTTAGGAAGGCACCTGGGTCAAAAACCTCGTAAAATTCACGGCTGAATTATATGTTTTTCCACAATTTCAATGTCAGTTTTGTGACTAAATCGATTTGGGGTTCGAGCAACTTTGGAGTTATATTTAACTTACTGAACGTATTGGGTTGATAGCGTAACATAGTTTAAATAAACCGAAGTCAATCAAAAAGTTTATGGAGATTTAAAAGCATTAAAATACAAAGAGCCGTGTACATTCCATGCTCTACAACTTGTAGATCGAATCCGAAACGTTGATACCAGAAAACGAAGGCTTTCGAGATTGGTAAACGTGTTTCGGCAGAAAGCAGGTTGATGGGTGCATCAAGGAAAGGTGATAGCAGGCATAAGAGAAGTGTTAGTCGTCTGGCAGCGAGCGAGAAGACCACATTATTTTAAAATAAAATCTAGTAAAACTTGGATCACGGTGGCAAATGGGTAAAATCGGACTGTGAATGACGTTAATGAGATACTGAACGACGGGTTGCACTCTGGGAGTGCCGGCAGACAGTGAAAACTTCAATAGTAATAAACACACACGAACATTCGCGCAAGCGCCCTGCGCCGTCTTACGAATTTTGGATCAGGTCACGTGTCCCGACGCGAGTTTAAAATTTTTTACCCATTCCAAAAAAGTGCACAACGCCGCTAAAGAAGTTTTCACTTCAAAAATGGGTTCCTAGTACAAAGTAGACAGTGAATGATCATTGATTGCCTTATTAGATTACCTACGTAGATATTCGTTAAATGTATTTCCAGTGATCACTATTCTATTCCATTGATGTATAATGCAACGCTATCAAAATTTCATCACAGCTTGCAATTTTTCAATATTTATTAAAACGTAAACAAATATATGCGTTTAAGCAAACACTTGACATTGGATAAGACACTATTTCTAGATGTTCTCACTGCATATATACGTACTTTCCCAGGTGACGAAATAAATGTACCTACTGACTACTAGTATAACAATAACAAATAGATCCATACCTACACTAAATCATTAGCATTCTTAGATAACTCTATAATCTCCGTCTTAATTAAAAACCTCCTCTTTGCAGTTTTAACATTGGAATCATAAGGTTATCATGTGTTTTTAAATAAAATAAATCTATACATATAAATAAAATTGGAGTGTGTGTTTGTAATATTTAAATAGCCGTTTTTAACTACATGTATATATTATGAATATATTGTATATATTATACGGTACATACGCAATAACATTTTTTACAATTTTTGTCTGTCTGTTTGTAACGGCTAATCTCTGAAATGGCTGGACTCGCGCTTAAGTTCGCAAAGAATTCTGACAGCGACTGCGCTCCCAAAAAAGCAGCGAGGACCGCGAAGCGCGTTTGACCGAGAGCGTCACGCCCTCTCACGTGAGTCTGAGACATTCACCGAAAGGGATTCGCGTCACAAAAAAATATATTGTTAAGTTCCGATATCCACGTGAACAAAGTCGCGGGCACAACTAGTACTTTTATATATATATATATATAGTATAATATGTCGAAAAAATAAGAACGTTGCTTTCAGTTTCCCCCTGACTATAAAGTCATCAATACCCATTTATAATCACCAAAGAAACTGAGTACCTATGACCTGCCTACTACCTTATCTATGTACAGACGCCAGCTGCAGGTCAGCCTACACGGATGTCTCAATTTTACCAATTGAAAATTAACCTTCCACTAAATCTGGCAGATTGAGTTAGGTGGATGTACTGGCGTCTGTACAACCTCATTCATTCGATAAACAAGATCATCTTTATATGCAGAACAAGAACAGGATAACGGAACTTTCATTATTCTCCTTTCCTTCAAAATTTAAATTAGTAAAGCTCACAACTTATTTATCTACCCTTAGAAAATATGTTTTATCAAAACTTGGCATGGTCATTAAGATAAAATTCCTTCTCTAATTTGTTTAAATCGTTGTTTCCTTGAATAAGTGGGATATTTTAAAACATTTCAATCTTTAAAGCTCTATCCTAGAATTTTGGACCCTAAGTTTCGAACAGTGGTGCGCAATACCTTCTAGGATGACTATTTTTACACTATGTAAATAGAAAAACTATTTTTGTGTATTCAGTGATAATAATAATTACCTAATAAAATGTTACATAGTTATTAGATTCGTGATTAATGGGCGTAGGTAGGTAAGCAAAATTTAAAAAATAAGTAATTCATTGACAAGTCGTGTTGCCGTTGTAAGGTCAATGAATTAAGAATGATACTCATGCCGCCGTCAAACGATAATATTATGAGCGTAAATACCTAATTAAAAAAAAATCTTATGTAAACGGCATAGGCATAACGTGAGTAAATAAATGTATAAGCTGTGTCTACATTACATTACTACGTAATTATTTTTAATGATGCAGTTGTTCATGATGCATGTTCAAATGTAACTTAGTCATTGCCAGCTTGTGTTTACCTGTACCTTATATGTTAATAAGAAGAAAAAAAATAAGTTGGGAAACTAAACAAGCAGTGCCAAACACTGAGGATTATGAATCAATCATTTCACAATGGCAAAATTAGGTTCCTTGCATTTCAAACTTCCGCAAAAGTCCGCCCATGTTGTACTTTGTGATATTTCAGCATTGACGTCATAGTATCTGCGTGCACAACTTGCACATAATCTACATAACGCCGTGAAGGGAGGCGTCCCGTCACTTTGTCAGCTGCGTCGCCTCTTCCGCGTTTATTGAGGCCGGTTCAAACGGTTCATCGTCGCTGTAATTGATTGCACTCCATCGCTCCTTACTCCCTGTTGCTGCGAGACTAACTTGCATCCTTAATGTTCATCACTTATAGACATCAGAGCGAAGTACTTTGAACCTATCCCTGGCGGTTTATGTGAAGTATGGCGCCGATTTGTATTTAACTTTTTCTGCATGGCGGCTTGTTATCTGCAGTGTACGGTGTTTTTTTTTTTCATTCAGTTTTCTGCAAGATTTTTAGTACTTGGTAGGTACTCTTAAAGTGGCAGAAAAATTCTTAAAAATATAGATACCCATGCCAAAATACTTGTAGTAGCATCTTATACCTAGGTCCTAGTCAATAAATTATCCAGACTTATTTACTTGATACAATGTAATAACAGAACACAAGTATTCACAAAGCAGTCCAATTTGCCAAAACCAGATCCGTTTATCACAAATCGTCTGCCAGACGGATCTTGGTGTATTTTCTCCTCGTTATAATATATGGACGAGTAACTTCAATCGTCTTATTTTAATTTTTAAAGATCAAAGTGTCAATTAGCTAGTGGTATATTGATAAGCCAGTGACGATTTTGAATAACATGATGAAAAGAAGAAGCTCGGAATTAATTATATGATCCAGTACCTACTATTAATTGAATTAATTTCTGCTTGATGTAACATGTACCGAGACTAAAGTTTTACAATCCTACGAATTATTCAGATTAAGTCTGAAAAAAAGAACCCGACTTAACTATTGGCTTACCTAAGCAGTCGACTTGCCCCAAACGTAGACACTCTACAAATGCTGATACAGACACTATAGAGTCTAGACTCTATAGTGTCTGTATCAGCATTTGTAGAGTGCAGCATTTGTACAGACGGTAGCTGGTTACATTTCTAATAAACATAACTTGAAGTTGTGGTCATAGCTTCCTTCTCCTTCAGCCGACTTCAGTATCTCTCGGATCGATACACAGCGGTTTTTCTACAACCTTTCACCGTGAAAGTATTGTTTTTTTTTGTTGCGACTAAGAAAAGCAAATGGACAATCCGTTGGTATTCGTATTTTTTATATACGAATTGTTTCAATTCTTCAATAGCGTCATCAATGTGATTGCAATTAATTAATATATAAAGACTCCTCAATATTTGCGCTGAATAAAAGTCATTGAACGCATTAAAGATTTTTGGTATTTGATAATTTTGGACCAACGACATTAAGGACTATAGTTTAGGCAGGTCATATATACTCGTACTTAGCCAAAAGAATTAATTTGTCATTGAGAGATGGTGAGATGAACCATGGAAACAGTTCATGGTGAATGACAGTTGATATGACATTCATTGATGAGTTCAATTATATATCAAGACGACTGAGCTGTCCGTGAGGTTAAGAACTTTCAGATCAAATATAATTGGAGTCTGTGGGTAGACTTGTATAGATAATGTGCTTCCCTGCAGAGCGCAAAGCGCGGGCGGCCGAGGGCGGCGCGCGATTCGTTTTGCTCCCCGAAGGCCGACCAGTCCCGGTCGTCTCGTCGCATCGGATATGTGTCACTATAACACTATACATACGTCTGCTTCCCTTCGTGTGACTTCCACACTCACTTGATATTAAGACAAAAAGATTCTGTGGACTGTGACCCTGAACTTGCCTATCACATTTCGAACATTTTGTGCAGAACGACAACTTTCAGTTTGGTGATAGAGCCAGAAACTCATTCATGATCACACTATCATATCCTTTGGATAGATACATATATAAGAATGATTTGATGATATATTCTGCTCATTACTTTACTTGCCAACAAAATGTGTGTGATCGTATTATTAACTACTTAGATATAATTAAGTAGCAAGTGTAATCTGTAAGGTCAAACGAACACAACTATTTTTATGAACAGCTTCGTATGAAAACAATACCGGATTTAAAGACTCGATGTAAGCAAACAATCTTGGACCCAAACAGGAACCAAGTCATAAAAGCTTCGCAGAAGTCAATCAGAGCCAACAAACTAGCTTTTTTTACTTTAAGAATATCAGTGAGCAACAATTCAGTTGTATTTTTTTGGTTCTCGATAGCATGAGGCACCCAGATTACATCGGACTATTATAAAGGCAACAATATAATAACGCCACATTTAAAAAATATATTGTTAAGTAACCCACAAAGAGCGTTCCTAATCTTATCAACACAAAAAACAATAACATAACAATACATTTAATTTAATTACAAAAAACTTGTCCTTGTATGAGGTTCAAGGCAAACAGTAGGTCGATGCGAGCGCGTCACCTCCGATAGGTACAAAATTTTGTACGACGATGGTTTACGACCCGACTCGGCAATCCATTATCATACTAATAGGGTAGTTTTAGCCAACTAACCAGTTGTGGAAGGCTAAAGATACCGCAAAAGTGAAGCAGTAAAAAACAAAATCATAAAGTGCGATCATATGTAGGTGGTTTTATCGGTGATCGAAAAAGAGCCATGGATTTATTACGAGCATATCATTTAATTTGTAAGCTATAGTAGTTAATGATATCATTACCTAAGCTCACAAACCACGTATGGTTGATATTAAATACAAATTCCTTCTAAAAAATCTAATCTAAAGTACAAAGAAGGAAGTTGATATTCTTTTGCTGCTAAAGCATTTCAAACTGGATCTATATCATAACACAATATAAGGTGATATTATTGAAATACTAATAGGTAACGGGGGCAATAGAATTATGATGTAATACTATAAATTAATTGTATCCATCGGTCTCTAGATATTTGAGACAGGGTAATAACGCTGATGAACATCCGGTCACGACTCTTCAACACATGTTGTGTACCGAACTGTCGCACGTGATACCCAAATATTACCCGTTTTTATCACCAAACTATTTTTAGTCTTACTTGTGTACTTTCGACAATACAGGGGTCATAACTGTGGGACACAGTTTCTGTATGTTTTACTGAAATGATCTCTAAAATAGTGTATTTGATTTTTTAAGCTGCATTTAAGCATTTTAAGTCAATGCATATTAAATTTAAACAATTATTAAATACAATCACTGTTTACTAAATCAATCTTGTGTATCGAACTAATATCGTTTAAAACATCGTTTGCAATTATTCTTAATTAGTTCTGGGTAAAAAATTAACCTTGAATCAGAGGTAGGCGTAAGCGACCGATTGAATATTAATATATAGCGATGAGTGAACAAATGCTGAATATTCAACGTCTCGGTCAAGCAGTCTCACGCACTCCTGAAGCTGCCTAGAACGCTTGTTTGGTAATAGGAAGCGACAGCGGCGCACAGCACCACAAGAATATTACTAGGTACGCCTCAACACCCAGAGAAAAACACATTTTCAGCTCCACAAATCGTCCTCACAGTTTCGCTCACTCCGATTAAGCAATCCAAGTTTCTTGAAAGCAAAAAATAAAATAAGAATTGGACTGCGAAACTAAAACCGTCTGCCATTTCGAATTCAATCGCATACAAAAGCTTTTGTAAAATCCCTATTCATTAAGAAAGAACTTCACCATGTAGTTAAAGCTTATTAATGAAGTAAAATGTGGGCTAACTCTAAATATAGGTCGCTATTTGCATTTTAATTATATAGCTTCTGTAAAGGTCAGAAACTATCAACCAATTACCAAGACACGAAGGAAGTTGTGAACTTTACTAAAGTATTTCAACCGTAACTTAAGTTATGGATGAATTACCCAGTTTACTTAATTGTAAGTAGTAGGTCCTGCATTGCTTACGTGGATTAAATAAGCATTATTGCCTGGCACTTTTCATAGTTCAGACTTCATAATTTAAATGCTTACCCAAGCAAAAATTCTATAAATTAATTGCGCCTCATAAACCAAATTGCACCCATTTAGCGAGAACTTTAGTTTTCTTATTCTTTTCACAGCGTATAGGGCAAATTTTACATGTAACAATTCAAACTTTTTTTCGCGTCATTCGTCTAAAGAAAAAACATCTATTAAAAATTAACTTGCAACATAACTTCTCCAAAACACGCAAGCTAGGCGTAGCGCTTCATAATTCGCAAGAAAAATGTCTGAATAATGTATATTTTCTACTTGCAGCCGTAACTTCTTACACTTTATGCCTCAGCTGGATCTTTGTGTCCGGGATAACGCAAAGAAAACTAGACACATAAATAAAATAAATAACATTATTTATTAATGTTATATTGCTTAATAAAAACTCGTTCATATTATGATAGATAAGCATAGTACTTTCAATCTAGTTTGGATCAAGCACTCATGTTACCTATTTCAGACGCAGTCTATGAATTAAGTGCAAAAAAATAATTACCTACGTGCTTGCTCGCTCGGTAAGTGCGCTTTATTAAAAATTAAAAAGATCAAACCCATAACGACCATAAATAAAATAGGGATCCGTGAGTAGAGGCGATAAAATTTTATTTTCAAAGATAAGTAATAAACTTACCCAAAAGCTCTCTACGTAGTGTGAAAAAAGGAAAACTCCCGGAAGAGACATTGTAGCCAGCTTAACTTCACAACTAGACTGACAGAGGGAACACGCCGCGCTTTTTATTTATACACTTTTTGTTTACTAACATCACATAGGAATTCCTTTATCTGTGTCGATAGGTAGCTCATACACGAGGTCGCTCACGGGAGTCGCCCGGCAGCCCGCGAGCCTCGTCACTAACGACTGAGAATCCGCCAGCACGTTGCGCCCCTATATACCTACTTACTTCTTGTTTTGCCTGAATGCTTTATTTCACGCTCTATATCCACGAATTAATAATTATGGATTGTGGATGTCGAACAGCAAGTGTTCGTTGCATACGAATAGTACACATGACCAACAATCATCTTGTACGACTTTCTTACTACGGCCACAACCTAAATTAATGAATTATATTGACCTAATAAAGTTATCTATCGAGAAGGGCATGATTGTGAAAAAGAAGGGAAATTAGTTCAAGGCTTAATAGTATTACTTCATGAGTAGGCCATAACCGTGCAATACGTTTATGAATATTGTGCAGGGATCAGAAAAAATACTGTAGGCAGGTACACAATATTCTTGAACAATCATCTAAGTACTTTATGTGGTTAAATAACAGTGCAAATATTTAATAAAACCATAATACCATTTTGATAAAATAAAAGGGTGAACGCCCCAAAGGTTTTTAAACAAGGTCATTGCTAATTTCTCAGTGAAATAACAGCATAACTTATTACTGATACCAACATTGTTTTTGTTATTAATTGTTAATCCATTTGACTTTCTAGACACAATACAAACAAAGTATTTGTAAATGTCGTGTTAACAAAAAAAGCAATACTAAATGAGGTTTATCCCAGGAAAAGGTCATACAAAACAAAAAAGGATAGAGACGAAATTAGACCTTGCGAAATATACTAAGGTCACCTTGTATCCAACTCCCGACAATAGTATGAAGGATGCTCGGGTATGTGGCTTGGAACCCACAGCCGTCTGAATGAACCCCAATTTTATTTTTATATATTTATATGGGCAGTCTTTTGGCAAACCTTCGACTATTTACAATAGGAGTATTTTTATGATTAATGTATTGTATACATGTTTGTGTGTTTGTGAGTTTCTTTAATCTACCATAACTTTTAAACGATTTTGATAAAATTGTAGTGTATTACCTACGGATACAATAAACATAATATCTTAGAACACCTCTCGGTCTTTTTTTTCATCGTGCTAAAATCATCACATGACTCCTTCAATAGCTCTTTACGTTCTGCGGTCACGTTCCCATTCACGGTGATCCTGCAATAGCCATTTACGTTCCAGAGTCACGCGGTTACCTGATCAAAAAGTCCCACGACCTCATCTCCCCTCGGTCCTGAAGTCAGGCCTTTACACCTATTGCCGGATCATATTCCTAATAGCAAAACTGACTGAATTTATCAAATGCATAGTAAGGCAAAGCATCGTAAAAGTATCTTACATCTTACGGATATAATTCAAGAATTACGTTTGTTTCGTATTATTTAAAGTTTAAAACAAATATACTCCCCACAAATAAATAAACAAATCATTTAGATAAGCAGCTCGTATTTCATAACTAGCTTCTACTACTATGACTAATTTAAATTCAAAGTGTAGATAGAAAATAAGGCGGGTGTACCCAAAAAAGTTGCGAATCACCTTTGTAATCTATATATATAAAAGGAGAACTGACTGACTGACATATCAACGTATAGCCGAAACTACAGGGACTAGGAATGTGAAATTTTGCACACAGCTTCCTATTATAATGTAGGGGAGCACTAAGAAGGGGTTTTTGGAAATTTAACCTTTAAGGGGGTGAAAAGGGGGAATTAGGAAACTACGTAACCCACGCGGACGAAGTCGCGGGCGAAGTGCTAGTAAAATATAAAAAAGGTTTCCAATATGGCCTTAAGGATCTTTTTCTTGTTAGGCCAAAATGTTACTAAAGAAGATCAACCAATATAAAATGCAAATCAAATTAAATGGAATAGACTAATTACGACTTTATTTGCATAGTCAGTTTTGTAATTATTATTAGGTCAACTTGTCAAACTCGTGATTGACCTTGCAACGGGGCAACCATGGGCTTCAGTAGTTAATCAATAAAAAATTTAATCGGTGACTTCAATAGTCGCGGCACCATAAGGGTTATAATGATACAGATTCGGATGTCCCCGTGAGCTTCTCCGTGAAGCAGTCGGAGATTAAGCTGAGACGAACGCTGATTCATGATGCCAAAGAAGCAACCTCTTTTAACAGTGGTTGCTAGAAACGAGGTTGTAATCCAAACCTTATTTTCGCTACACCATCGTGCAGAAGCTCACAGAGTAGGTACACTAAAAACGTGTGCTCGTCTATTCCTCACTCGCGGCATAGATCTATAATGTACAGGTTTAATGCAGTGGCATTAAACCTGTAGTCAGTTAAATGCCTCAATCAAGCGTAGTGTCAACTCAAAAAGCGTAGTTTCCAAGGTCGACTGGAAGTCTTTCACGAGGTTGATACATGAAGCCCTTCTGAACATCAGGGCAACCCCGCAAAATTAAGATCGATTTGTTAAGACAGTGTCCATTGTTTCTCGAAGAAACAATTGAGCAAAAGTGGTTTGGTGGTTACGAAAACTATTCAGCAACTGTCTGAAATCGACATCAGTACCCACCCCGCCTCTGGAGAAAGTCTAAGGTCATAGCTATACTTAAGCCAGGCAAAGCAGCAGACAACCCGAAAAAGTTCCGTCCAAACTCTCTACTGTGTCACAAATATAAACTATTTGAGAGACTGTTGTTATGGGTGCTATTAACCTAAGCTAATCTCAGAGCAAGCTAGTTTCAGACCCTTCAAGTCTTCCAGTATCCAGGCCCTTAAACTCACCCAACGGATAGAGGAAACACTTATGGTCACAGGTTGGATTAGTGGACCTGTCGGCTGGTAGTCTTGGAAGGCAGAGTCTATGATCAACGATCAGATGTACATCATCATTAACCAATACTCTAAGAACTTCTCTACAATAACCGTTACCGGGTACGTCTTCTTTCAGATAACAAAAATTCTTTGTTTTCACTTACTATCACGCTAACTCTCTCACATTCATGTTCACAACAGAAGGGCAAACTCAAAATTGTTTGGGGCTTTGGGGTGGGGTGTCTATCGAGCACAGCAGCTATCCAAAATATTTTGACGTTTCTCTGGACAAATCACTAGCCTAGAGCAAAAACTGTAACTTCATTGTACACAAGGCGAACATTGGCGAGCCATCTAATGACCGGTTAAAACTGTGGCGAGACTGTCTCGATAGGTACATACGAGTAACTTGACCAGACCCATTTGTGCCTCTTGCTGCCTTGGCGGACCCTGCTCAGGTAGAGATTCATTGACGTCTCTGGAGTGTAAATATTAATTGTAATTGACACACTCTGAGGAAGAAGGCGCAGTATCCCAAATGCATTTTTTTTCTTTGATTTTTTTAGGCAAATTCAACCCTTTTTTCCGAGAAGGGCCTTGCCGAGTAGCAGGTGTTATGGGCATGTGAAGGTTTTTAGGTTGTTGCGAAATGCCGCTCCACGCACAGTGTTTCATTCATTTTTGTGTGAGATGTTGCGTCTGGAAAACCGAAAGGCATGGCTTTTTTTTACGTGGTAAAATCATCAAATGAGTCCTCCCACCCAGGGCAGGACGGGAGGGACTGTCAGACTTGTACTCTCTAAAATCCACGGTGTTCTTCAATAGCCCTTTACGTTTCAGAGTTAACTATGAGGGTGCCCTGGAAGTATCTATCAAATCGAATAGGGGCATGAAAGGGGTTATTTACAATATTAAAAAAGAGGGGTGTTATAAGTTTGACGTGTCTGTCTGTCTGTGGCATCATAGCGCCCGAACAGATGAAGCGCTTTCAATTTAGTTTTTTTTTTTGTATGAAAGGTGACTTACGTGCGAGTGTTCTTAGACATGTTGGATGAAAATAGGTTGAGCCGTTTAAAAGTTATGAAAGTGGGGAAGAATGACCGAATGTCTGCAAATATACTCGAATGGGGTCTCAAATGAAAGCGCACAGAAAGGGAATATTGATGACTTAATCGAGAGTGTTCTTAGCTTCGTTTGATGTGAAAATTTGTGGTGGGAAAATTGGGACATGGAAATCCGATTGTCAAGTGAGAGTGTCAATATCAACATCTCAATCTCTGCAATTCTGCTAAATATGATTTGTCATGTGGGTTATTAAATAGTTGCCTTTGGTCGAGCTCACAAATTGCTACACCATCAAAGATTTTTACTCTAAACTTTGAAAAAAAAAAAAATTTGGAACGGTCCCCCAACGCTCCTTTTTTGTTATTTATAAATATTAATACGTAGCACCTTAAGATTGAGTTTTTTGATTATTTTTTACTTTTTAAAGGGAACTTGGTTATTGCGTCGGGTTTTTTTTAATTTATTTATTTTTTTACTTTTTCAGTAAGTCGTGAAAATGTAAAGTGTTGATGCTTTTTTTACTGTTCCAATGTTAAGACCTTTTTTGTTCAGATAGCAACCAAAGCCATGAAATTAAAGTCTTGAAATTAAATTCTACAGGTACCTTTAAAAACAATAAAAATGTCTCAGTTCAGTAATTTAAGCCTCCAAAGAATCTAGTACGTGTTGTAAGTGTATCTAATACATGGTCATCTCTATGATAAAGACAATAAACTAACTAACTAGCTAGACTAAGAAACTAGCGAGAGAGCTATAGAGTCACTTTATAAGATGAAAAAAGAATCGAATTCAGTATTATTTTTGACAGTATAACGTAACCTCAAATCTTCGAATCATCAATCTTAAACATCCCGCCATTAAGGTAAAGTTTCACTATTTGTCATTCGATCATTTTAGAATTGTAATTGTCTCATTTCTTGACACGAATGATAGATATTCACCAAACTGCGCTGAACTTACTTAATACCGATACCTAAATAATAAAATTGTTTTATTCAAAAGTTGATTTTATCTCTAATTTCCATTGTTAAAACGTTACTTTAAATTATTGTGCGCTTCTGTTAACGCAGCAATCATATTTTTCAATTCGTACATTTAGAAAAGTATCAGTTAAATTGCATTAAGCTGATTAAATAAGAATAATTCTAACCATTTATTCACACTAATTTTCATTTCACTATTAGATCAAATAATTTTAAAAAATGTCAAACAGATTACGTTGTGCAGTTTATATTGATAATGAAACGTAAAGTTATTGTGAAAAAGAGAGATTTATTTTTAGCCACATTAATTTAAAATTGATAGACCAAAAATCGAGAAAAAATGATTATGTTCAAAAACACGTAATTATTTACATATTAGTCTTATAAAACTCAACCGCTGTAATTGTCTGCAATAGGGATTAAAGGGAGGCCAAAGGCTATCTGCTATCAGTGTCAAAATCCACACGAAATTGTAACGGTAGAGACGAAAGCTCATAATATTAAAATAAGTGAAAAGGATAAGACTAAAATATTCTTCTATACATATATTTTTGAGATATATTTTAAGATGCAATTCAAAAATGTAACTCACGTGTTGTTCGATTTAGATGGATTACTTCTTGGTAAGTTTTCATGTTATTGCGTGAGATTGGATAATACTGGATGTTATAAACTCCCGTTTATATAGAAAATTTATGTGTTTAATTCAGACTCTGAAATCTTATATACGGAAGCTTTTACTGAGGTATGTGCAAAGTATGGCAAGAACTTTACCTGGGAAATCAAAGCCAGTCTGTTGGGATTCCAAGGTCACGAATGTGCTGAAAGAATAGTAAAGGCTTTGGATTTACCGATCACCAAGGAGGAGTTTATGAAGGAGAGTTTTGAATATTATGAGGTACTGTTCCCTAAAGTGCAGCTTATGCCAGGTAAAATTAAATATAGTTATCAAAATCTTATTGAACTGCATGATGTGTGTATTAAAGAGTTTTATTAGTAGTTCATTTTTCAAATATTATCTAGCACAGTGTCACTTACTAAAAATGCGATTAGCATTAACAGCGCCATGGCTAAACTAGATATAGATACATTTACATAAAATCATGGTTAGCAGTAGAATAGAATATTCATTCAGACAATTCTGTTGCACAGTAATACCAGCCTATTAATCGCTTTCCCACCATCTAAACCTGATAAAGATTGCTTATTATCATCTATTTTCCTTAAAATATTAGAGCTATTTCAGTGTTGAGTATGAAATCTGAAGTTTTGTGACAACAGCTGTTGACTAATAAATCTTGAAATTTTTCATATGTTCACCTCGTAACTTCTTACTTACCATTATGTTCACCTCCTAACTCCCTAACTAGGTAATTCAAACAAAGTTACAAAAACAAGTCTAAAATTGTGATCTAAGCATTTGCCTCTATACCTGTAGTTATAATTTTTAAATAAATTCAAATATGGAATAGTTTTTCTTAATGCAACCCTTAAAAACCAATTGAACCACTTTTTATTAAAAAAAAATTACAGGTGCTAAAAAGCTAGTGGAGCACTTGCACACAAAAGGAGTACCAATAGCTCTAGCCACAAGCTCAAGTAAGGACAGTGTGGATATGAAGATGCAGAACCATCAAGAGTTTATGAACTTATTCCACCACCTCACCATGGGGTCAACTGACCCAGAAGTGACAAAGGGAAAACCTGACCCAGCCATATTTCTTGTCTGTGCTTCTCGATTTCCTGACAAGCCGAAGCCAGAAGATGTGAGTAGATAACATGTTTTTTTTATTCTTTATTTATTGCCTTGACCCTATGGTTCAAGCTGTTTATAGTTATATTCTGAAAATAGGAACCCATGCATAAGTTAGTAGAAATAGAAACGGAAGTACTATAATGTAAATTTTAGTCACACAATTTTTCTGGTCTGGAATAGAGATTTCAATATGAATAGGCTAACCGCTAATACCCTATTGCCTGTAGATTATAAAATGGTACCTTATCATAATTGGCTAAGCAAACTGTAATAATGCCTTCAGACAAAATAGAATTCGATATTTTACTATGTAATGAAGGGATGTTTGCAGTAATTTAATTTTTATTTCCAGTGCCTTGTTTTTGAAGATGCTGTAAATGGTATAAAAGCAGCAAATGCAGCCAATATGCAAGTAGTAGCAGTGCCTGATCCACGCATCGAGGCTGATCAACTGCAGACTGCTACATTAGTTCTAAAGTCCTTGGAGGATTTCAAACCTGAGTTATTTGGTCTTCCAGCTTATGATAATTAGGCAAACTGTTCTTATAAGTATTTGTTGGTGCTTGTATTTATATTGTCAATTGTCATCATCACATGATCTGTACTTATTATTTTAATATACACTACTTAAGTAGAGCTATATTTTTTGGTGTTAAGCAAAACTGTTTGAAAAACATGTAATGTTTTTCAAATAATCTGAATAAGATTATTGTTATACAGGCAGTATTACAACTGAACAGTACCTGAATGTGTTAAACATTGACCTCTTATCTCTAGTCATATTTAAATAAAAATACAAAAATTCACAGCACCAATATGTAGTTTTATTACTATTTACATTTAAAATGCACTATTTACATTATACACAAATATATTCAAGACTTATTTTAGAATGTTTTAAATGTTATTTTACACGCATTCACGCATGCATCGTGAATCAAGCTTTTTTTTGGAAGTAAAATTTCGACAGTGAGCAGGACTCTGGTACTGACCCAGAAGAACGCAGGTTCGCGTTCTGTTCGCCGTCGATTTATTCAAAATTCTTTATAAAGTTTACTGAGAACAGAATCATCAAGATAATAGTATCATATTTGAACTAATACATATAAATAATAAATTACATCATGTAACAGACCTTGAACAACCTTATCACTACTGAAATAAATCTTGGCTAAATATCAAACAATAGAGTATTGGCTATGATTTACTAATCATTTTTCTTATAAGGTGGTAATCCGAACAGTTCTGGTCTGAAGTCCTCAACCGAGTCTAGCACAAGGGTGGCTTCCGTAGTACGTGAGCGATCCAGCCGAGGGTCGGGTACCATGACGACCTGCATACCGGCGGCACGAGCAGCCTTCACGCCGTTGATGGAATCCTCGAACACCAAACACTGGAATTAAATAGTTCCTTGTATTTTACAATATTATGTAACATAATAGTACTATTCCGCCAAAATAGTGTGCGGCACATTTGTTTCGCGCACTTCTGCAGTGCGCGTACAAAGCTGGTATCCCGTTTAGCTTGTGTCCACGGGCAAGGCAGTGCGTATCTTTGGTTCGCACACCGTGCAGCACATTTTTACTGAACTAAATGTAGCAATGTGCGCACACAAACGAGCCCAGTGCTCAAGTATGCGCGCACAGAAGTATTTAGGTGTGCGCGAACATTTTGTCAGTGTTTGCTTGAGTGAGTCCACTAGCTATGCTATTCTCGATAGGAAATTACGTCTCTGGACTCAACGATGTGCTCTTTGACGCGACGGCTTTTAGATCGTCCAATCTCGAAGCGCGAGCGATCACCGTTCGCGACTGTACGCTTAGTTAGTGTCGCTGTTAGTAGCTCAGAGCATAAACTTTAGTCCCAGGGTGGCGTGAACGCTGCGGCCGCGCGGTTACAAGGCTATGTTAATTGGGAATAGCACTGCAGAGCGAAACATTTGTGACGCACACCAGTGGAACTATCTGTTCTTGTAAGAAATAAAGTTTAAAATCCCTTAAATGTATATTAATTTAAGGGATTTTATACATACATTTTCTGTTAATGGTGAAAATTATCCAAACATTTAGAATCAAAATCATTTTAGGTCCTTCCAAAGCAAAAGTAATGACAACTATGTTAACCGTTGTGTTCATTGCCAGTCAATAACCATATTAATTCGATTAAAGATTTTTCAATTAACGGGCATTCTGGATGTCGGCAAGAAGGCTGCCAGGCAGAGGAGGGACTGGGCGGGTCATGTCAGCCGCATGAACGTTGACCGCTGGGCGAAGGCCGCCACACAGTGGGTGCCCGGAGATGGACGGCGACGCCGAGGCCGGCCCAGAAAGAGGTGGCGAGATGAGTTGGACTCATACCGTGAGGCCTGGTTCGAAGTGACGCTGGACAAGGATACTTTGATAGATTTGGGGGAGGCCTTTACCCAGCAGTGGGACAGTGTAGGCTGACTAAAAAAAGGATTTTTCTATGCAGAAGTGAAACTTTATCATATAAATTAAAGTTTAGGCATGGTACACAGTTGTACAGGACGGGCTGAATCGCGAAAAGCGGGTCGATAGCAGATGACATTAGAAATGTGTTTCCATACATAAACTCACGTCTTCTTCCCATGGGGTTAGGAACTACAGAGCGTTAGCATCCTTACATACATCCTTACATCCTTAAATGTCTTTCCAATTAAGTTATTTAGTACGAGTACGTACCTTCTCAGGAACAGGCTTATCGGGAAACTTATTAGCCGCAACAAAAAATATATCAGGGTGTGGTTTTCCTTTCTTCACATCAGGATCAGAAGTGCCCCAGGTTTTGCACGGGAACAGATCAAATAGTTCTTGGTGGTTGACGGTCTTCAAATCGTAAGACTCTTTACTACTGCTTGTTGCTAATCCTATGCTGACATGATTATCGTGGAGATGACGAATAAGTTTTTCAACTCCTGTAATTTAAAATATTTATTATTTAAACTGGGAAAAGATACAAGGAATTTGGAAGGTTGACGGCACGGTTGACGCATTGGCTATGATGCGTGTCGCGGGTTCGATCCCCGCACGTAGCATATATTTGTATGATCTACAAGTAGTCGTTAAGGGTCTGGAGGTGGTTCGATCTCAGCACACAGCAAACAGCAGACGAATTTTGACGAATTTTGGTACAGAGATAGATAATTTGCTAAAACCGCTTAAAGTGGGTAGGTATGCTCTTTATAGAATTTACTGATTACGAAGTAATGAAAATAAACTGGGTGGGTAAGTAGGTACTTTATTAGCACTAACCAGGCATAATCTCGCACTGAGGAAATAATTCATCGAAGATTTGGCGCGTCTCACTTA
Organism: Agrotis puta; assembly: GCA_943136025.2. Classification (NCBI taxonomy): domain Eukaryota; kingdom Metazoa; phylum Arthropoda; class Insecta; order Lepidoptera; family Noctuidae; genus Agrotis; species Agrotis puta. The sequence continues at coordinate 7,834,901 of OW964186.2, read as the reverse complement.
AGAACTCGTCAACACTAATCGGTAGACCAAGGTCATCGATAATGGTGCTTGCAAACTCTTTGCTCTGCTGCCCCATGATCTTACTCTTTAGCGCAAATGTAAATTCTTTGCCGAACCGGGACGCCACTTGTTGAAATCCTACTGTATACAGGTCTTCCGTATCTAAAAATAGAAATAGATATTGATAATGAAACTTCTGTATTTCGTAAGATATAAATAATATTATTATTTAAAAACTTACTCAGCAATAAACCGTCCATATCAAACAAAACATGTGTCACTGGCGTAAACATTTTTTTAAATAAAATTCTTCTATTGATTTCAATACACAAGATTTATTATTTTATTATTATCTACACTTTATGGCTTCTTTGCTACCATATGACTGGGAGATGTTGTTATTTCAATTTATATCTTATCTGCAATGTCTGTTCAACTCTTTATATAACTAATGAGTAGGTAATTAAAATCACAGTTACTTACAGTATTATGGTTTCCAATACTATTAGTATACAGATTTACATAGCAACAACAATTTTAGTATTTAGGTGTTACTTACACCTAAGCACTTGTTTGTTAAATTGTATGCATATGCAATTTTCTTCAACAGGAGTACTACAATAGGCTCTTTATTTTTACTATGCAAATAACACATGTACAACAATGTGATTGCAAATTGCATACAAGATAATTTTTCCATGACTGCAGCCTGTTTACTGTTAGTTCAGTGGAATGAGGTAGAAATGACTGGAAAACTAACAAAATGATATGTTTAATTTGTCTGTATTGCATACAAAAAATACTTTGTACATTTTAAAATAATAATCAAATTATTATTTGCATTATGCTTTAAAACAATAATCTTTTTATGAGGTAGACAAACAACCAACATTATAATGAATATAAAAGAATATCACAATTTTCCTATGACTTGAATGGTGGTAACCCAAAGAGTTCTGGTTTGAAGTCAAGTAAAGTGTCAATCACAATAGTAGCATCAGCTCTCAAATTTTGAGGTGTCCTAGGGTCTGGTACCATCACAACCTGCATGCCTGCAGCCCTGGCTGCTAACACTCCATTTACTGCATCCTCAAAGACGAGACACTAAAAAAAGTTGATCCAATTGAATTTAATGATAAATGAATGATTTCTTTTTTTTATACCATCTCTAGATCTACTTTTCTTTTGGAATAATAAGTTTTATTCCACACTTGTGCCTGAATTACAAGTGTTGGTTCTGGCATATTACTATAATGAAATAAAGTTTTACCTGTTCTGGCTTTGGACTATCAGGAAACTTTTTAGCAGACACCAAAAATATATCTGGATGTGGCTTCCCATTCTTTACTTCAGGATCTGACGAGCCAAATGTCTTATATGGAAATAGAGAGAACAAGTCTTGGTGATGTTTGTTTACTTTTAAATCATAGCTTTCTTTACTTGAACTTGTTGCAAGTCCAATTGGAACATTATTTTTATGAAAATGTTCTATCAGCCGCTTTGCACCTATAAATTTGTTAATGTGTTAATTTGCATCTTACTATAGAGGATCTTATTTTAACATTTATTTTAAAATGATATACCTGGCATTAGTTGAGTATCAGGAAATAACATTTCAAATTGTTTTTTACTTTCCTCAAGAAATTGCTCAACACTCATTGGTAACTCAAGTGCCGATATAATCATTTTTGCTGTCTCGAGTGATTGCAGCCCCATAAGTTTCAGTTTCAAATCAAAAGTGTAATTTTTTCCGAATTTGGACACAATGTTTTGGAATGCCACTGTGTATAACTCTTCAGTATCTATAAATAAAAAAAATAAGACTGTTTTGTCTACCTCACAAATGAAATCAATTTTATTACATAAGTATGTAGGCACAGCACGAAGATTTCTTCCTAAAAGTCCTTGTGTTCATACTAGTTTTTTTTATGCCATGCACAAGTATTCGTGGATATGAAACCGGCATCTCTAGGCAAGCACAAGTCAAGGTCTTGAAGAGTCACTCTAATTGGTTTCTCTTGATCTTGGTAATTGCTATCAACTACAACCTACGTTCTTTTGTACACGCAAAGTAATAAAAGCTAAAGTTAGTAAAAGTAAGTCAACCGTGGAATGAGTGATTGACAGCAATGATAATGATGATAATAATGATATGAAATGCAACTTACTTAGGATTAAACCGTCCATATCGAAAAGAACATGAGTCACTGGACGAAACGCCATTTTATTTTGAAGAGAATGTATTTTTCTTGATATCACGCACAATTTTGAATACTGACTTCCTAAAATTTTGTAAATATTTTGAATTTTTATAACCTCTAAAGATAATTCAAAACTATTTTGACATTTTCTAATTAAATTGACAGTTACCGTTTAGTGTTGTCAACTGGTATTTCTATACCTCCCATTTTAACAAATTCTAATTATCGGAGCTTTAATTACAGTCTTGAAACTTTACTACTACTATGCTATCTTGAACACAATATTCCAGCGCTACACGCACTTACAAAGCAGTTATGAAAAAAACGTAGCTTCACTGTAAATATAAAGCAATGCTACTCGAAAATTACTCCTACATGCTGCTAGATTAATATTAACAACATTTAGTAATTATAGTTATTTGTCTCCTATTTTTTTTTAATCGAGATTATTCGATATTTTGTACGAAGAAACAATTAATTCAGAACAATGAAAATGGGAAATCATACATCTTGGCAACCCAACTTCATACGTGTCACCTGTCACTATAAAAATTATTATGCATGGCTTCTGGGCTTTTGTACCAAATATTTTCTGTCAAACTGTTTGATAATGTTGCCAAGTAGAAAACTTTAATTTTGCACAATAATGTGGCAGAAATTAATGTTTAAGAAATAGGTATAAAATAACCATTATTACCATGGTCACTGCCTTGTAAAACATAAAATGAAATTAATTTCCTACTTATCTGTAATATAAATACACTGGTACATTTACAAGTATTCAATTTTGTTTACTAATCTCAAAATTTATGGCAGCCGTTTAAGTATTTCTTTTAAATCGACGATGAACTTACACTAACTACTACAAATTCTACTACAAGCATAGTTAGACTTAAGGAAGAACTAACCAAAGCCATAACTACCTTATTTTGCTTTTCTGTTTGTAATCACCCTGAAACGCGGTAAATAAACACGCAGGGATGGATTGTGATGTTTATGGCCCGTGGTGGTTGAGCTCCTTTTTTCAATTAGTTAGACCAAGGGTCTTTAAACATACTTTGGAACGACAACGAATTTTAAGATTGAATAATTTTTATCTCTATATAATTTAGTATACCTAACTACTACAGCTACCTGGCAATATACTATCATAATTAGGCCTGTGACAGCTTTAGTTCCAAATGTTCCGTTTGGCGCTGCTGTCGCATTGATCAGTCACGTGGTCACGCCGCCATTTTTTTATGCCGTGTGACGTTTTGTTTGTCAACTTGTCATTGTCGAGTTGAATGTCTGCTATCTAAGTGAATTTCCTCGCATTTTGCTGAGTTGAGATCCTTGATACGCAATTATTCCTCCGTTGTATGAGACAATATTGATTGTGCATATCGTACATATCGTATGTGCAGTTATTCGTCATGGGAACCAAGAAATGCTGTGTTGGTGGTTGCAATGCAACAAGTGAGACTCACCGGCTTTTTAGTTTCCCCAAGAACGATGAACTTAGAAATCTGTGGATGTCCTTCCTAGTTCCTACAAATTCCCTCCTCATTGGACTCTCCAAGGAGCAATTATTAAGAAAACGTGTTTGTGAAAAACATTTTGATAAATATCAGTTCGACCATGATGGTCGACGACTGAGGTACTCCTACCCGTGCCTACTTACTCACAAAGAAATTGCTCATGGAGTTCCACTTTGTGTAGCAGGTGAGTCTTGTTAATTCATCAAGCTTATAACAAGTTACATAAAAGATATTGCCAAGTTTCCCTTGAAGCCTCGGCTCATAAACCCAACAAAGATGAACTGTATTTCATTAAAAAGGAAAACAATTACAGAATTTAATGGTGTAATTAGTTTTCCTTAAGTAGTACACCGAAAAAAAATGTTTGTATGAAGTTGACCACTCAATACTTCTAACTTTAACGTTAACATAAAAGAAACTTTTAAATGATTAATGATTTTTTGCATATTATTCTCACATTTTCATATGTTATGAATTATCTTTAATTTAGTAATTCTGTTGGACACAACATGAATAGGGCCGATTCTTGTCATTCCCCTTTTACTGATATTAAAGTAATTCAAGTAAATTCGTAAATTATAGATACTTTGGTAAATATATTATTAAGTATATAAAAATATTTTATTCAAATTTACAACATAAATGTAAATGAAAATGACATGTGGCATTAAGTCTGCCTTAAGTACCACAATTGTACATGAAAGTGTAAATAAATAAATAAATTCAAAGTGCTTTGTAATTGATTACATATTTAACAGTTTTTATAACTATTTTTCAGGCTGGAATGTTACACTTGAACATAACTATTCCAAAGAGCAAGATGAGGAGGGTGCAGATCCATCTACATTGATCACAATAACTGGTATGTATTTTGTATGTAAGAATAGAAACAATAGATTATATTTGATTTGAAAATTATATAAGCTGATCAGACCAACAATCAAGGTCACAATATTAAATTAGCTCTGTACCAAAATAATTGAAACTTATGTGTAGGTCTTTACCCGGCCAATTGACACTGAAGCATTTTTATTATGATTATTTATTGATTTTTTTTTTCAGGAAGGAACAACACAATTGAACATGATTATTTTGAAGAGCAAGATGAGAACAATGTCACAAAATCAACAGTAGTGACTGGAAGTGCAGCAGGTGTGTATGTTTTAATTAAAATTATAACAAGTTGTCTGTCACTTGAGTCTCAAATGCTCTTCATCATTATTACATCTCATATACCATATAGCTACAGAAACTAAAAAAAGAAATAAAAATAGTTTATTATAATTATGACTTCATTCAATTTTGTTGTTTTCATTTTAGATCTGATGTTAGAACAGCCATCGTGTTCTGGCATGAGTCATGCTGTCAATGCTGAAGTAGTTCACAAAACTCAAACACCAAAGCTAACAAGTGAGTAGGTACAATTATTAAAAAAAAAAACACATCTTGTTTTCTTTGCATATTATGTGTTTTTAATATTTGTAAATATGACAAGAAGAACAAAAGTTTTTTTATTACTTGCAGGTGCTGCAGTTCGTAAGTTACAGTGTAACAGGAAATTTATGAGAAAAGTTACTCAGATAGCAACAGAAATTTCAAGCCAGTCAGCAGCACAGAGACTTTCAGAAGCTCTTTATATTGACAAAGAACAACTGTTCCATAAATTTAATTTATTAAATAGACAAGCTCGAATATTTCTGCTTATGCAGCTTAAACAAGTCCAAAAAAGCAAAATGGCTAGAAGATTCAGCCTAGAAGAAAAGTTGTTGGCATTGCTCTTGATGAAGCAAAGTCCTAAAGGCTATAGATTGTTGGAAAAGATGTTTGCTCTACCAAACAAGAGAACATTGATACGCTTATCTGAAAAGGTCTCAATGGAACCAGGGCTGAATCCTCAGATTTTTGAACATATCTCACGCACCTGTCAAAACTGGGATATCCAACAAAAACTATGCACAGTTGTTTTTGATGAAGTGGCTATTACACCACATCTTACTTTTAGTGAGAAGAAAGATAAGATTGTTGGGTTTGTAGATTTAGCTGGGGAAAGGAAATTAAAGTACTGTGACCATGCATTGGTATTTATGGTTAGAGGAATATGCTCTCCCTGGTGACAGAGTATAGCATATTACTTCTGTGAAGGAACTGTCTCAGCAGCTGAGCTACAAAACATTTTGAAGCAAATGGTGTCCCAAATTGGATTAACTGGCTTAATACCATTAGCACTAGTTTGTGATCAAGGATCAACATTTCGGACAGCTCTTAAAATATTGAGGGAAGACACAATCAAATCAAGAAACATTCAATGTGTTCATGATGGTAAATACAAATGATTAAGAATAAGTGAAGTTTCAGTCTAACTTTATTTTGTTGCAATATTTAATAACAGTGTTTTATTTTTTTTAGATGGATCAGTCAACATTAGCGGGTATGATGTAAGTGTCTTCCATGACCCTCCCCACCTATTGAAAGGCTTACGGAACAATTTTATGACCAAGGACATCATTTGGGAAGGAAAGACTGCATCATGGAAGGATATTGAATTTGTTTTCGATATTGACAGCAAGTTGGGGCACACTAAAGCATTGCCAAAATTAACAACCCATCATGTGGATCCAAGCAAAATGAAAAAAATGAAAGTCAGCGTAGCTGCTCAAGTACTAAGTGCACGAATGGCGGCTATGCTGAAGTATACCAATGCAGTCAGTGAGTACAAAATTTATATAGTACCCATAGTCCTGCTGCGTGTCGCGGGTTCGATTCCCGCATAGAGCAAATATTTGTATGATCTACGAGTAGTTGTTCCAGGTCTGGGCTTTTGTGTATGTGACTTTATAATAATATGTTTATAAAGACACCCACAATTCAGGAGAATTTCATAGTGTGAAGCAAAATTTTTAAAAATAAATTAAAAAATTCTTTCAATAAACTATTCATGTGATAAGTTGTATGTTGTGTTGTTGTATAAGTTAATCTAACGCCTCGTTTTTACCACGAAACAAGTTAAAAACTAGTTTGACACAAAACTTGTATAATACTTGCCAAGATATAATTATTTGTTTTAATCTTGTACTAGCACTTTTCCCGCGACTTCGTCCGCGTGGGTTACGTACTTTCCTAATTCCCCCTTTTCACCCCCTTAAAGGTTAAATTTCCAAAAACCCCTTCTTAGTGCTCCCCTACATTATAATAGGAAGCCGTGTGCAAAATTTCACATTCCTAGCCCTAGTAGTTTCGGCTGTACATTGATATGTCAGTCAGTCAGTTCTCCTTTTATGGATGTAGATATGTAATACATCTTGGTGAAAAAGGGGGTTAGATTTAGTTTATTTGTGTATCATCAATATCTAAATCTGCAGCTTTTTAAGTGTGGTTGGGGCAACATCTGCACAAATAATGACATACATTGTATGTTATGGTGTTGTGTTATTCTTACTAAGGTGAACAATTTTTTTTTTCAGATAGCTTACTTAGTGGAGAAAGTAATAGCACAATGGCCACAACAGCAGAAGTTGTAGAGTTCATCGATAAATTATTTGACAGTGTCAATGGTTATCCCGGCGGTTCCAAAGCCGGAAAACTTAGAAGGGCCGTGAAAGAAGAGTCACCACATCACACATTTTGGGTTGATTCTATTAAGAAATTAAAATCATTACACTATGTTGATTCATCAAGCAAGCGTGCTTTACAGTTAGGAAAGCCTCGACTTGTGAAAGTGCCATCTCTGCAGGGTTGGATCACTACCCTGGAAAGTTTTTTAAGGATATCCAAATTATTATTTAATAAGTATGGTGTGGTGTATTATTATCCAAGAAGAATAAACCAAGATCCACTAGAAAATTTTTTTGGACGTTTAAGGGCTCTCAATTCGAGAAACGTAAACCCTGACCCAAATACTTTTATATATGCATTCAAATCGCTTTTGATAACAAACTTGCTGAGCCCGCATTCTAAGTATGCCAACTGTGAAGAAGATGAAGGAAATAGTATTGTGAACATAAAATGTTTATTTGAAAATGTAAATAAAGAAAATATGGAAGATAACAAACAAATCCCATCTTCTTCACGGGGACAAGAGCTTATATCCTCTTTACAGGAATGTCCAAAAGAAAACATTTTAGTGGATCAGGTAATTTTAGAAAAAGTGAGAGTTCACTGCTCAGCATACACAGCTGGCTATGTTTGTAGAAAAATTTCTAAATTTGTAAAATGCAATGCCTGTTTGCAGACATACACCACAAAGAATGAAGAAAACATACATACATATATTAAATTTAGAGAATATAAGTCTTTAAAAAATAATAATTTGGTATATCCTACTGAAAAACTTTTAATTTTATACAGAGATATAACTACGTTAATACATAGTTTTTTAAATGTTAATTGTTATAAAAATAATATCAAAAGCAATTTGAAAAAAAGAATTCTTAACACAATAAGGTTTTCCTGGCTAGGGTGTGCCGAGCATAAAAAAATTGTAATTAACACTTTTGTAAATGTCTTAATAAGATTACAAGTACACAATTGGTGTAACATAATTAATAAAATTTTGAAGGGTGCAGTTGAAGAAAAATATATATGCAAGGTGGGTGAGCCTCAAAAACGGGCACTAATTAAATATAAAAGCTTTAGGTTAAGGAAAAAATGTTTGAATAAATAAATAAAGATATTAAAAAATATGTTGTGTTTTATTCAGTAAATAAATCGGCAACAATAAAATTACCTGAACAACCAAGGAGTACAGACATCGACAAGTCAGACATCACTAGTTATCGATATCGATATTAAAACTATTGCAATCACTAAGCGTATACATAACATAACATTCTATAGTCGAGTCGAAACCGGTGACTACAACAGCGCCAAAACGGAACACTGGGAAACTAAGCAGAAAAGTGACTGTCACATCTATAATAGATGATCTGTGTCATAATTTAACGATAACAACCCATGTGCGTTTGTATTTAGCCGTTTTACGGTAGAGCACAGCTTAAAAGTGCCATTTTACGTTTTGAACTTTTATTTTAAACTAGCTGGCCCGTAAACTTCGTACCGCCTAGGACTAAGTTGTACCTTCTCGGAACTCGGACCTAAGTGTTAACGGAGGGGCCGTTAACACTTAAACTTTATGGTATGGTATTAAAATTCAAATTGAGTTTTAAGTTTTATTACGAATTCTTGTATGGGAATATAGATAAGTGTTGTTTTAAGAATTTTCCAGGCCATTTTTCTCTTCGTAAGAAATATCTTCGTACTTCAAGGAATATTATAAAAAAAACAATTAGCGATATCGGTTCAGCTGCTCTCGAGATTTTCGTTTAGCAACACATTTAGAGATTTAATTTTATATTATCGATTTGGCTATGTATAACCACAAACTATAGGTATAACTGTTATAACTGATGGTTATGAAACGCACTATGACCACGATCTAAATGACTACGAAAAAGGTAGAAAATATCTTGAAGATTTCTACCCTACGCATTGTTAACTGGTAACATTGGTGAACGATTTTCAAAAACTTGTTTTGGTTAATAAATAAAAAATCTACGTAACACGCGCTGTGAAGGCCCCTATTGTTACGATTGTTTTTTATAAAGTTAAAACTGTAGTCATATATGTTTTGGTGAAAATTGTACACGGCCTCGTATAGTGGGGTGTTAAAGAATCGAAATGGATGGCCCCGGAATGAGTTTGTTTCAAGGCGCCGCGAGTATCCATATAAACAATAGTGCTCAAGATAGACTTGAAGAACAGGAAGAACTTGAAGACCAGAAACGTCGTAACGAGGAGGTAAATATGAAAGTTATAACATAAGGACTTCTATACAAAAAAGTAAAACTTTAGACATTCTGAGATAAATGTTTTCACAACAAAAACATTGTTTCCTCTGTAACAAACTTCAGTGTTTTTTGTTGTAGTTGAAGCATAAGCTTGCTAATGCGTTTGACGACTTGTTGGACGATGATGAAGCCAGCTCTGTTAACAGCAGTGGCAATTATACACTAGATCCAGGACAGAGTAATGGAGGTAAACTTTTTAATCCATTGTGGTAATTACTGAGCTGTTGTTTGGTAAACACTTTTTACATTTTTCTATTGGCATCATTGAAGTGAAGAATATTTCATGATCAAAGCGATTATTTCCATTTGAAAACCCCATTGAGATTGAATTATCCCAAATAAATTGATGTTTTTCTATAACTGAAGACAAATTCTGGCTTTTTTCGTATCTTAACATGTATTTTCAAACTCCACAGTCCAAAAAACAAGGACAGGCTTGCCCCCAACTTATGTGGAGTCTCTAAACCACTTGAAAGAGAATCAGCATGGCTCTGAGTCTCCCAAACTTTACTGCGAGACTCCTAAGAATCATAATATGGGGCATATAAGACATCAGGAGGAAGGCTTGAAGGCACAGTTCAGTCCTTATGGTGCTGGTGATGGACAGAACCATTATTACCAACAAGATTATAGAGGTATAACAATTCATATATTGAATATTCAATTAAATTAGCTAGTATTATCATTATAACATTAATATAACACATAAAATTACTGTCGCCTTGGAACACAAAGGGCATTTGAAGCAACAGGGTGGGCTTTTATTCAGTAAGAATCTGATAGTCCCTTCTGCTCCACCTAGATTGGTAGAATTCATTTGATGATCACCACAAAAAAAACAGATGTTGTTTTATGTGTTAGTTAAGATAATCAGTTTTCTCATTTTTAGATATTGGCACACATCACAGCTAAGTATTTTTGTAAACTTTTGAATAAGTAATTCAACATTAGGGGGCATTTATGCAGATTTATTTGCCTAGTGACTAGTACCAAGCAAATCAAACACACTGCATTAGTAAAATTCAGATTCAGATAACAGAGATGAATAAGTAAAATGTTGTTTTCAGGTCACATGAATGGTGGTATGAATAACTGTGAAAGGCAGGAATATATGAATAATGAACAACTCAAAGTTATGTATGATGTAAGTACTTCCTTTTAATCTTTTTAAAAAAGGAGTTCCTGGAGACAGAGTATTTATTTATCACCAGGAATACTGGACAGAAATTGTTTTTTTTTTTGTAAATGATGCCATAGATAATAATAATTATTGTTACTTTATCATGCTAAAACTAAAAAAAAAGAACTGTTTGACTGCATAGGCGGTGCAGTGTCTTAATAGTTGTATTGCAAGTTAGAATTTTGTGGGTTCAATTCCTGCATGGACCAAATATTTTTATTTATTTCCTACAGTCAGTTGATTGGGTCTGGCTTTTGTGTATGTGAGTTTAAATGTATAAATGCACCAACAATACAGGATTTGATTCTAGCATGGGATAAAGTAAATTTTAACATCACAGCAGAGGTTTGACTACAGTTAAACATTTTATATTTGAATTGGAGGGTATCTCTATAATGTACTAGCTTCTGCCCGCGACTTCGTTTGCTTGATGTTTTCCCCCGACTCACCACTTAGCACCCATCGCCCGTCCGCGCTCTTATATTTTCCGATTTGCTAGACATCAATTGTGATGGCTTGGCTATTATGTAGTGTATTAATAAAATTTATAGCCCATAGCACTAGGGAATAATTTAGCTTCCTACCAGACACTAAATATTTTAAATTTGGAACATTAATTCGAGAGATTATCCCTAAACACGAAAAAAAATACCAGGCAAGTGTGATTCGGTCTTGCACACGAAAACAATTCGTATAGTATAAGGGATTACCGTGACCCCGGTACGTAAAGGGCTAAGGACACCGTGGATTTTAGTCAGTACAAGTCTGACAGTCCCTCCCGCCCTGCCCTGGGTGGGAGGACTCATTTGAAGATTTTGCCACAATAAAAAAAAAAAATGGTATTTGTTGTTGTAGCGGCAAATACATCTGTGAATCAGCAGAGTAATAGGGTCCCGTTTTACCCTTTGCATATGGAACTCAAAAAATTACCCCTTTATAATATTAGTATAGATATCGCCCATTGAATGCTTATGATAGTTTTATTTTTGACAGATTCGCGTTAAAGAATGTCAACAATTAGCTGGACAGATGCAGAAGCTGGATACAGAGATAGACAGTCTCCGCGCTCGGCTCGCCGCTGCTATCAACGACAGAGATAAGGCGGAGTTGTCTCTGCAGGAAGCTCATCACTTACTTGGTAACCAAGCTATACAATATCGATATCACCCTCCTTTGGGGATCTGTAGGCTTTTGTGATTGTTATTGCAAAATCAATCTTAATGTCTTACTGTAGGTTGTATTTTGCGGTGATGGAAAACACAAAGAGTTGTATATTAATTTAAACCTATGCACATAAAAAAGCAGTGATAGCCGAGTGATACGACCGTTGGACTGCCAAGTCAAAGGTTGCAGGTTCGAACCCCGGCACGCACCAATGTCTTTTAGAATTCATGTGCGTATTATAAATTAATTATCACTTGCTAAAAACGGTGAAGGAAAACATCGTGAGGAAACCAGCACACCTTGAGAGATTTTTCAACGGTGTGTGAAGCCATGTCAGAGGCCTACGGGCGGTTTAAACTCTGACACCAGGTTGTTCATCAACCATACGATAAGAAGAAGAAGACCTATGCACATATAAAATAACAATCCATTCATAATTCCTGTTGTTAAGTACAGTGATAATAGACGAAAATTGAAAGATAAAATAACATTTTTTCCAGCTTCAAGCAAGCATAAGTTGATTGAGCTGGAGCAGCAAGTCACAAACCTGACGGACAAGTTGGTGGAGAGTGACCAAGAGAAGGAGCAACTGAAACTAGAACTGCGCTCTGCTAATATTAGTCTCCAGGATGTACAGCAAAGACTTCATACTCTACAGGTACTATAACTATTCTAGCGACAGGCCCCGGTTTCGAACAGGTTCTAAAGGCACGGTGCTGCGTGTCACGTATTCGATTCTCACACGGAATATTTGTATGATCCTACCTATCCTGTAGTTGTTCCAGGTCTGGGAGTTTGTATATGTGAGTTTAAATGCTTGTAAACGCTCCCATAAATTTTGTAACTAGTGAGGAGGACAGTTTTTTTTTTTAATTTGCCCCTTGAATCATTTTATCAATTAATGATACGGATATCTATAATATAATAAATCTGTAGAAGGGTCAATTCTGTACATTGAAAATATTGAAAAAATAAATAGCGGGGGGTGTTGCTGGATCGATACCAAACCCAAATATATGATTAAAAATTTTTTTGTCTGTCTGTTTGTGCAGGCATCACGTGAAAACTAACGGTTCGATTTCGATGAAACTTGGTATACCTAATTATTCTTTATTATCCTGGGCATAACATACGATACTTTTTATCCTGGAAAATACGTAGAAAAAAAATCTTATTTTTCAGTTTTATTCATAGACGTTGTTCTGTAGAACCGCGAACACACGTTGCATTACCCGCAGTGGATTCAGCGCCGTAATATTTATAAGATGTCATTGTCAGAGTTACTCAAAATGGGGAAATAAACCATCCACGCGAAGACCGACATCCGCGCGGACTAAGTCGCGGGCGGAAGCTAGTATAATAATAAGTTCGATAACGTATGATTTCTGGGAAGTTTTAATTTTTCCTATATAATCGTATGTTTTAAAATACTCTAAAGTCTTAATAAAAATAAATGTGACTTGCAGGTGGCGCATACGCATGATACTGATGCCATATTTAGAGAACAACAAGATAGGTACGTTTCTTCATATTTTAAAATGAAAAAAGAAGTATGTAATATTTGTTTCACTCAAAAGACAAAAGTTTAAAACGGTGTATGTTATAACGAAGTTCTCTGATTTTCAGGCACCGAGATGAAATGGAAAGATTACAAAATGATTTGACCAAAGCTAAAAGTAGACTAGATGACAAAGTAAGTATCTTTGACTCTCTACATCACAATAGGCAATTTTTCAGTACCAATATATTCAAAATTGACGTCATTTAGAGTTTTGGGAAATAATGAAAACGTTTTTTTTTTTTTTTCAAATCGTTTATAATATACTAATATATAATGTCAGAATTCGGTAAAAATTGTATTTAATTGTTACGTATTGTACAAAAGAAAAAAAATACCGGACCAGTTACAATTTTTCAATGAAATAGCCAATTATTGCGAGCTGTACTTAAATTAAAATAATCAAATCAACAGGACAACGAAATCAAGACGTTAGAACGGCGGTGTATGGAAAAAGACAGAGAAAAGGAAGAGATATTGATAGAAAAAGGGGCGACTATCAACAGATTAGCCAGCGAACTAGAGGCGGCACAGAGTAGACTCGTCAATGGAGAGACTACACGGCTCAAGGAGAAGGTGTCTCAACTGACCACTGAGAGGAACACGGCGAGGGAGCAAGTGAAGGAGCTGGGCGTAAGTTGATCTACATCTAAAGACATTTATTCAAATTCAGCTCCGTCAATATTACGTAAAGTGGTCCCCCAAAATGCTCGCTTTTCTTCTTTCATATAGAATACTTTTAGCACCATTATCAAAGGACATGGCAGTGCAGGTAGCTACGTATTTTCTCGGTTTTTTTTTAGGTTGAATTAGTGTCCATCGACATGCAAAAATTCCAGTTACTTCTTACTAATGTTACAAATGTATGTATTTTCCGATTTCACGCCAAAACGGCTGAACAGATACTGTTGTTTTTGGTACAGTACAGATGGGACCCATATAAGTGTAGCAGGAGCGAAGCAGCAGGTAACAGCTAGTAATTTAGACGTTCTTTGAAGACATCTTTTTTTTTTTAGCATGGTAAAATCATCAAATGAGTCCTCCCATCCAGGGCAGAGCGGGAGGTACTGTCAGACTCGTACTGACTAAAATCCACGGTGTCCTTCAATAGCCCTTTACGTTCCGGGGTCACGGTAATTCGTAAGTCCCGCGACCCTAGCATGCTTTGGCCCTCTAGAGGGGGGCCCCGTCACTCTGCTGACACTCTGAGGCGCGCGTGGAACTCAATGTGTGGTTGACCCGGGCATGGTCCATGGTCGGACAGCGAGTTGCCCATTTGAAGACATCCTTTGAGTATTCTATGTTCGTTATATTAACTGCATTACATTTTTCTATTTCAGTCCAAACTTGAACTGACGGCACATGAATTAGTTCTATTTAGGAACAAATTGGCGGGAACTCAGAAGGAATATGAACATTGGAGAACAACACTACATCAGATTTTAATGGAGTCGCTACCTGATAATACGTATCTTGGTAAGTTAATACTGAAATATCATGATTGTCTTTGAGCTCAAATTACTAGAGTACAAAAAAAAATATCAGTCTCGACTTTTGATGACGGTATTTTAATATTATAAGGTTTATAAATAACCTTTTTTTTTGTTTTAAGGCGAACCTCCTTCTCCAGGAAAGTTATCAACTCTCAAAGAAGTTTTGAGTCGATACAAAATACAGATGCAAAAATTGTCGTCGTTACAAGAAGAAATCAGTAAAAGGTATAGAATTACTTTCATTTGGCTCTCTAACAATTGTATTTTATCATCAGTCTATAGTAATCCACTGTTGGACATAAATAGCCCTCTCATATCGACTAGCCCAAACCTAAAGGTCCTATCTTAAGTTGTTTTAAAGCTCGTCTAAATAGACCTTATTTCACTGGTTTCAGGGACAAAAAAATAGAACAACACCGCAAACAAGAGCTGGATCTCCGAGCTAAGCTAGAAGAGCAGAAAGGCCTGGAGATGCAGCTTAATTCCCGCATGGCAGTGCTACAGAACAAGCTGGAACTGCTCGGTAGCAACTCCGACAGCGAGCTGCTGGAGAGCTATAAACAGCAGAATGAAGCTTTACAAGCTGAGCTTGAGGATGTCAGGAGTGAACTGAAAAATGTAAGTATTTTTATGTTTAGCCGCTACATATTTCTCCTGTATTGTGTGTGCGTTTGACATAATAAAAAATAACTGTCAATTTTGTGTATAGGTTTAGTTTGGCTAACCAATCAAAATCTATCAGCCTACTAATGCCTTCTTTTTAGGAAATACTTCTGTTCTGTACCAATTTAGAAAAAGAAGCGGTTGGCGCGTGCCGTCTTTGCTATGACAATAAAATGGACCGATTACTTACCTGACGCATTAAAGTCCAAAAAGAGAATAAATAATTTGGCTCGATATTAAAAAAATCTGCGATTATTTATAATCTCGCCAGATAAATTATACGATGTTTATTCATAGGCCTCTAACTATACGATTTATGATTTTCCAGTTGGATCTCAAACACACACAACTAGAGTTAGACTACGAAAAGCTAAAGGCAGAGAAAGGAAGTCGCGCGTCCATTGTGCAGGAAGCCAACGCGGACTTGCTGCGTGAACTGGAACGGTACAGCGGACAGCTCAAAGACACGCTCAAGGAGAATGGGGAGCTCAAAACATTGTATCTGCAGGTATTAGAATGCTTTAGGTTTTGTTAGCGACTTCGTCCGTGTCTATGTCGAAAATTATCGGACTGGATAGTAATACCGGGATAAAAGGTTATATGACTTATCCCGTCAAGTATTAGTCTTATCCCACAAGATTTTGATTGAAGCAGTAAGGTTCTGAGGACACAACTAACAAAATATGAGTGTACTTAGAATTGGACTCATTTTATCATTTGAGTCACTCATTGAGTCTTCCTTCTTAATTGATGGTTTTTTCACCATATCACCTTCATAATGCTGGTCGCGGGAATAACGAATTACTGTGACCCCGGTACGTAAAGGGCTATTGAAGGTCACCGTGGATTTTAGTCAGTACAAGTCTGACAGTATGAGTGGGAGGACTCATTTGATGATTTAACCACGCTAAAAAAAAAACCTTCATAATCCTGCTAACAATTTTACACTTATATAGATCTTTTGTTTTTGCGAACACTACCACAACACCACTAGAGAGTAATTTTCTGCTGAAATTAAAGTTTTATTTTTGTTTAATTTTGGTGGAACCTTCCGCTATTGTGATAAAATTTAAAATCTATTACAGAGTTTCGACAAATTGAGATAACTTGATGTGTTTTCGTCTGCACAAAAATATATTCTGACTAACTCATTTACAGGCATGTAGCTCTCGCGATACAGTATCAAGAGAACTAAAAGACTCACAATCAAAATTCCAAAAAGAAAAAGAACTCTACAAGTCACAAGAGAAAGACTTCGTAGAGAGAATGGAGAAGCAAAAGCAGCAAATAGAGAAGTTGACGGCAGACTTGAGTAACTCGAAAGAAGAGTTGGAAAGAGCTAACAAGAGAATATCGGAGCTGCAAAGAGAATTTACTGATAAGCAGAGAGAATTTACTGAGAAACTTGATAAGTACTTACAAGGTATGTTATCACATAAAAAAAAATTTGGATCAAAATTATTTTGTTTTACTTTATATTTTATTATTTTTGTTTGTTAGATGAAAAGTCAGCGATGCGAAAAGAGAGGGAGCCATGTGCACAATGTGAAAAGAATATAAAACATATTAAATACTTGGACGATCAACTTAGCAAATGTACTATTAAATTAGGTAAGTTCACATGTTAATTACTTGGTTATAAATTGCATGTACCTATTTAATAGAATATACTTTACTGTACAGTGTACACCAAAATTATTACAAAAATGACATTGCTAAATCTGTGGTTACAATGGCGGTCTTATCGCTAATAGCGATAATCTTCCAGACAATCTTTAGAATTTTAGACGGACTGTACGAATTAAAATAAAAAAGGCGGGTAGTTAGTTATTTACTTAAATAATGTTCTTTTTATTCTACCAGCATCACAAGAAAGCAACGAAACTTTAATGAAGGAGCTGAAAACCAAAGCGGAGTTCTTCCAACAATACATCATAGAGCGTTTCAACAAACTTCGTGAGCAGCGTAGTGTAGGGACCAACACGGAAGAGACAACGGAGCGGACTGCCACACCGACCTCGGAACATTCCAGCATCGAGCAGCTCGTACAGAGCTGTGACGACGCGCTAGCTGCCAAGGTTTGTAACACTTGTTTTTATTTATGTTATGCTAGTGGCCTCAATCTACCCTAGAAACAAAGCCTGGTCGCGGAATTCACGAATTACTGTGACCCGGTACGTAAAGGGCTATTGAAGGACACCGTGGATTTTAGTCAGTACGAGTCTGACAGTCCCTTCCAATCTGCCCTGGGTGGGAGGACTCGATAAGATGATTTAACCACGTAAAAAAAAAAGAAACAAAGCCTAAAGTGAGCCGAGCCTAACAGCCCGTCTACGACTTTGGTCTTAGCGGTGAGCGGTGCGATTTATGGTGCGGATAAGACTTTATTACTTGAAAGTCCACGAATTTGCCACTGGCGGCGTCTCGTAGCGTGTTTCTAACATTATCATACACCGCTCACAAAGGCAAGGTCGTGAACGGGCCGCAAGATGGAGCAAACTCACCCAGAAGATATTAAAACTCCTGCGCTCTCCGATGGAATACAGTAAAAAATATTTGGTGCTGGATTCCGACAGGATAGTGGTCGCGAGCCAAACGGCTCTGGTGAGGCCACACGTTACAAGTAGCCCAGGATGCCGTTGCCCAGGGTGGACAGCTAGGAGGTAAAATGCTGCCTTTTTACACGACTGCCCAATAAAAGTTGTGTTTTAAATTGACTTTCTAGTGAGAAGAACAGATATTTAAAGAGATAGATATCTAATGTGTTCAGTTTTATTGCTATAACCAACTAGAAATTTATATAAGTAATCCTTTTATTATTTGTTATAGACTGCTATGATGGTAAAAGAAAAGGCCATTCGGGACCAGATAGCCGAAAAATTCACGTTAGAAATGAAAACCGTAGAATTGAACTGCGCGAGAAAAATTAAAGAGATTGAGAACGAACACTTCGAAACTATCACAAAAATAAAAGAACTGCTCGAAAGAAAAGCGAAGGAAGTTGATGCGTTGAAAGATTTCATTCTTGATGAGCGAGCCAAAGTAACACAGATACTCGATGCAAAAGAAAATGAAATATCAGAACTTATTAAAGAGCATAACGTTTTAAGAGAAGAATGTCAAAAAGCAACAGACCAGTACAAAACACTTCTAGACCAATCCAAAACGATTCTAGATTGGAAACAAAAAGCCGAGAAGTACAAAGAAAAAGCTTTACGTCTTGAGTCATTAGAAGAAGTTCTGAAGTCCGAAAGAGAAAATTTCAAACTTAGAAATAATTCGACCGCTAAAGAATGTATGGCCATGAAGGCTAAAGTAGGTGAAATACAGGCAAAGCTGACTGAACTTGAACAGAAGTATGACAAGTTGGAGGCGGAACATACGATCATTCAAGATAAATATAGAAATGCTAAGAAGACTATTTTAACTTATAAGGTAAACAGTTTGCGTTTATAACAAATAATTACACCATAAAAGAACTAATTTAATTAACTTGAGACTGAGACGTTATGATGTGTTGGGTGCAACCGCTACCTGGTATGAGGTCCTACGTTCGATTTCTATCTCGGGCATAAAGTGGGTTTTGTTCATCAGGACTGAGGCGCAGCGGAGCAGAGCGGAGACGAACTGTGCCGCGATTCACCAATCAAATGGCTTGAATACACATGTGTCACGTGGCCCGCCATGGGCATCTGCCATGTGATTGGTGAATCGCGGCACAGCTCGTCTCCGCTCCGCTTCAGTGGAACCGCAGCCTTATCCTGTAGCAGCCATAGTCTGGTTTTGACCCGGTTAATATCAAAACTAGAGACTAAATATAAATATTTATACGCAACAACGCCTGCGTCACGAATCCAAAAAGACGCAAACCGAGTCCCGCTCGCAGTCAAATTGTCCTTTCCGAAAAAAAAAAGCAATACTAGAGACTTGTCAGATAAGACTTACAACCAGTTTCGAATATTTAAATAGTTGTTTTCTTACTAGGATTACGTGTCGAAAAAAGATTGTCATATGAACAACGAAATGAATAGAATACAAGCTGAGTACAGGAAGATATTCGTCAAGTTGCAGAACCAGTTGACTTATTACATCAACCTTAGGCTCGAAGACGAGAGGAAAGGCAAAAGGGAGCAACCACAGACTTCCAAGCAACCCGATGTAAGTTATTTTATAAAAATGTCGTTTTGGTGGTTTGCAGCAATCCTGCAGTTCTTGATTACTTCTAAACTTCTTAAATGAAGACAAGGCTTAAGTATTTACAGACCTTTTATAGTATTTATTGGTCTGTCTGTCATAGTACTTCAAAATATGAACCAACGAACTCGACTTTAAAAAATATGATATTCGATAGTTGGCAACGAACCATTGGTCCGCGAGAATTACTCGCTCTTTTTTATCAAAATGCATACTAGAAGTTTCTATGAAGATAAAAATTGTTTTGTACTTACTCCCCACCTTTTTTAATTTTATACATTATTTAAAAACGGTACACTTTTAACCCTTTCTGATTAACGGATCGGGATTAGAAGAAAGATTACACATCAAAAGCTACTCTTAAATGGGACCATGGTAATTTAAGTTTTCATATACCAAGATAAGTATCAAAAACAAAAACTTTGTTCATGAGGCAAGAATATGTTGACCAGTATTAAATTAGTAATAATCACATTTTTCTTATATTTTCAGTACACAGAAAAGATAAATAAGCTCAATGATGATTTCACGCGATTGACGCAATCCAATTTTTGGGATTATCTGAAAGATTACAAGTGATGGCGGAGTACAACGCGGCGACTGCAAGTAAATGTCACAACTAAACGACTGGTTAAAACTAAAATATTCAGAGGCCCCAGTGTTTGTACTTAATATGTATATAAGCAATTTTGAAAGTATTATAAAAAGGGTAATGCAAGGCATATCTCTCATGGAGAACTGATATGTAAACTTAAGACTGCGTTTAAAATATGACAATCGCTCAAGCCCCACATAGAATAATTGCATATGATATTTTTTCTATGAATTAAATTTAGAAGACCAGATCATTCCATTAACCATATAGTGAATTGTTCCTGTGATAGCTAAGTACATTGTAGAATAATGAAATGAGAAACAGTATTACACGATAAAGTGCAAATTAATATTTCACATTCCTTGTGACATGTCCAGTTTTGCTTGTACGATTATGAAAAAATTTCGGTTGTTTAAGTTAGTTTATAGTCGACCATAGAGAATTTTCATTGAGTTACTACCTTCAGTACTTGCAGTTTAGAACGTTATTAAACTACACTGCTTTCAAGATCTTGAAAGACTTACAAGTTTAGTGAAGTTTCAGTTCACTAAGACACAAAAGACATTGCTGTCCAACAATGTAAAACAATCATGTGGTCGACTATTTTTGTTCATATCTATGGCCTTTTACTATAAAAAAGACTTGTTAAATAATAAAATTAATGTTAATTTCAATAATTATTATTGTGTTAAATAGTACCTAAAAGTAATAATTTGAATTGTTTTCGTTAAAGCTCTCAAAAGTAGGATGTGTAACGGAATTATATTTTATAGTTATGGAGCGTTATATCTGTTATGTAAAAAGTTTTGTAAATAAAAGTATCATTTTGTAAACTTAGTTTATTATTTCTTTATGTAGTACTTTGAAGGCACAAAAGGCATTTTGGCGACAACACACGGGACATCTTTACCTCTAATGTTAACGTACAGTTCAGTGCCTACTTTCTTCAGAGCTTCACTGACATAGCCCATGGCAACACTACCGCCAAGTGACGGGGCTGGACAACCGCTAGTAACTGCACCCACGGTCTCTGATGTTTTCGCGTCTTTCAAAATGGCACCTTTCCTTGCCGGCGGGCCGGTTTCTAATCGAATACCCACTCTTCTCTTAGCAACTCCTTCCTTGATTTGCCGCAGGATGGTTGATGATCCCGGGAAATTTGTATCAGTGCGCCTTCGTTTGGCGATCAGCCAAGTTAAGTTCGCTTCAACTGGGGTAACACTTTCGTCGATATCGTTGCCGTAGAGGCATAGTCCAGCTTCTAAACGCAACGAGTCCCTAGCACCGAGACCCGCTAGTTTTACCTCACTAGCTAGCAGTAAAGCTTCAGTAACTTCTTCTGCTTTTTCCGCTGGTATTGATATCTCAACTCCATCTTCTCCCGTGTATCCGCACCGAGTTACACGACAGTCGACTCCTGCAACTTTGCCCAATCTGGATGTCATAAACGTTAAATCCTCTACAGATATATCTGTTAGTTTCTGTAAGACTGCGGCAGCTTTGGGTCCTTGTAACGCTATCAGGGCTCTCTGGCTAGTTTCCCAGAACTCGACGTTTACGTCATTGCCTTTCTTCCGAAATATTTCCGACGTTTCTCTCATGTGCTGCTTATCTACTTCCAATCGTCCAGCGTTAGAGACGATGTATAAAGTCTCTGCATTCACTCTAGTAACAATCAAATCATCTATGATCCCACCATTGTCGTTCAAAAACACAGTAAGGGAGCTAGAGCCATCCCTCATTCCTTTCAGATCGACTGGACATATCGACTCGAACCAGGACAAACAATCCTTGCCTCGCACGTTTGTCTGCAGCATGTGAGACACATCGAAAATCGAAGCACTTTTTCTTGTGAACAAGTGTGACTCGGATAAACTTAGATCCGAATATTGCACTGGCAGGAGAAAGCCGGCGAAATCCACCACTTTACCTTCATATTTCTTGTGTAACTTGTACAGCGGCGTCTTCGTTGCTTTGGACTCATCACTATACTGTCGCAGATTTATTATCCCGGGATAAACTACTCTTGGTGCAAGCAGAACACGTCTTAGTGCTATTGAACACATTTTCACAGTCCAAACTCTCTCAATTATATGATTACATCATCTGGCCAAACAATATCTATAAGAAGAGGTCAGCGGTCAATCGTTAGTCCTGATAAGTAATTATATTCCATTCCGTCGGTAGTGGGGGTTGTTTATTGGGAATAAGTTACGCTATCGAAAAATAAACAGTGAGCTAATGATAATAGATCTTGCTCCATTATCGTCAGTGTTTGTAATGACAAGCGTAAATAGGTTTCGTAACGTAGTATGGTTTGTTCGTCTGATGGTATAGAAACCAACTACCTCCTATCAACTGTGCCCGCTGTATCGAGCTAATGAATCATCTTGCAAACCCTCTACCACAGGGAGATAAAATAAGGATTATTCAGATACGCATTATTATAATAGTGTTGAAACTACCAACCCTATTTTTACCTAGCATACATTGTTGTGCAGTTAATTTGTCCAGATAAGCAAGGGTCAATAGTGTGACGTGTTAATCGACCCTTACGTCTTTAATTTTATTAAACTAGGTAACGCACGGTCACACAGCGACTACAGTCAGGCAGAGGCAGGCATTATCAGCACCTGATATTATTTTTCCCTCGCACCTCGCGCATGTCGTACATGTCATTTCTATAGTTGGCGCTGTGGTTGAGGCATTGGCTGCTGCACTGTTGCAGGTTCGATTCCCGCACAAAAAATATTTGTGATCTATCTACAAATAGTAGTTGTTCTGGGTCTGGGCACAGATTACTTAATCTATACTAATATTATAAAGCTGTAGAGTTTGTTTGTTTGAACGCGTTAATCTCGGTTCGAACTGAAAAATGATTTTTGTGTTGGATAGTCTATTTATAGAGGAACGCTATATAAAATCATGCTACAACCAATAGGAGCCGAGCAGTGGGGTTGAAACCACGGGGAACAGCTAGCAGTTAATAAGTAGTGTTTGTGTATTATGAGAGTTTCAAACACGATACATGTGAAATCCCTAGTAGAAAAAAATATCTTTATTCAAGTATCATGACTCAATGTTAGTAAGACTTAAAACTATATTAGTAACAACAACAGGAATAAAAACACATAAATAATAGTGTGGGGCAACATTTTTTGTAAATGAATAAGACTGAAATCGTCACTGAGTAGCCCGCGGCTAAAATTGTTGGGCGTGTAGTATTTTAATATTAGGAACAATTCACACCAGCACATAGCAAACTCACCCTTTTCTGTACAATAATAAAAGTAATAAATGCGCCCATGATTGAACACAATTTAATCATCTCGGAAGAAAAACGTGCATTATTAACACATTTTGCTTGAGAAGCGTGGTACAATACGCGCCGTCGAGCCGAGCTTGTTTATCACCTCAGGTTAACATTCATTGGTTCTAATAAAATCATAAATAAAACAAAGCTCTATATTAAAAAATCTATTCTAATCATTTATTTCACAACTATCCAATACTTTTAAATACTCTTCATGAGTTAACAATTCACTCTTAGTGGCTTCGGAAATAGCAATACTTGACAAAATAATGGCAATGTAACCGTCAGCATCGGGTAATTCTTTCAGGAGTTGGGGCTGCTTAACTAACTCTTCATTAACTTCAATTAATGTCCCTTTCATGCAACAAGGTATGTCAAAGCCTGTGCCATCATTAAACTCTATTTTGCAAATGACGGATTTTGGACCTAATTGTTGACCACCCTTCTTACTCTTGCCCCTGACAGAATTTTTCAGCCTGTCTACTTTACCAACAGTATAATTCACTTTGTACTCTTCATCCTTACTGAAAAAGAAATGACTTGGTGCCAGGCTCAAGAGGGCAATCCTGTTTGAGTGGAACATAATCATTATGTCGTTATTCTTTATTCCATCAACATCTGTAATATATCTCTTACTAAAATATCTTTCTGTAAAAGTCTTTATGTTGTTTAGGTCTGGTATTGAATCAAGTATGTTTGCCTCCATTGTAATAAAAATAAATGCTATGTTTTAAGTGCAAAGGTGGGTTATTTTAGCTAGCGTGGTTAGCTCGCTCTTGTGCTAGTATTCGCGCCCGTATTTCAGCGTGGCGTCTACGGGATTCTTGTAAATTAGCTGTTTGTCGTGCAATCCGCTCTGCTTTCAAACACTTTCTCATATCCCGGTCGTAATCGTTGCAGTAACCTAAAAACTTTCTAAATGGATGCTGAAACAAAAATATTATTTTTAAAAATAAACTGTAAATTGTTCATATAATTTTAATCAGTTTAAACATAATTGCTGAAGGAGGATTAAAAAACACTCGGCGTGCTTATATTAAATTAGGTTATTAACATTATCAGATGTCAGTATTCGAGATTTACGTATATAACGAATTTAACACATCAATGCGGCAAATACATCTAATGTTTTATAAAATATTTAATTTGTTATGCAATTAAGTTTTCACTCCTTGCCTACCTCAGTGTGACAATCCATCAACTTTCGTATGAAAACATTACATTCATCGGTATGTAAATGGGGTGCCAAGTCTGTGTGCATAACTATTTGTATTTAGATATCTATAAGGGAATTATATATTTACCAACACAACCGTTGTAAGTTTTTAAAAGTTATTAAAAAATCAAAACTGTCCAACAAAAGCGAAGTTCAACAATTTCGATTGTCAATTTTTTGACATTTTAATGATTGACGACCAGCTGCACCATAGATTAAGTTTTTTTTAATACTTCTGGCATGGCTTCTGGGTTTTAGAGCCATTTTATGAACTAAATATTTTCTTGCAGTTTGTCGTCCACATGTCGAGAAAAAGGGCTCCAATAGCACAAAACATAGTATCATACTTCATAGTCCATAGAAATAAAACAATTATAGATAAGCCAATCTTTGAGAATATTATTTTATTTTATCACGGCAAAGTCCGTATCCATTTTCTATCTCGTAGGTGGGTACCTACAACCACTTGTATTATACAGGATGTTTGGTTTCTGGTTAAAAATACTTTTTAAGCAACGTTGTCAACTTTCAAAACGAAACATCCTAAAATGAGACATCAAAAGCCATATTGGAAATAAAAAAAATACTCCAGATAAGTTTTTCTTAAGGGATATAACATATTCATTTTTATCGACAAATCTTTTTATAAAAAGTAATCCTAACCCAACACCTCGCAAATGACGGTCATTTTTAGGGTTCCGTACGTCTGAATACAAAAACGGAACCCTTATAGGATCACTCGTGTGTCTGTCCGTCCGTCGCTTACAGTCAATTATCTCCGAATCTATTAGACCGATTAAGTTGAAATTTGGTACACATATCAATTCCTGTGACCCAAACACAGAGGTGTGACGTGAGCAGATGAAATCTGTATATGGGGGGTCATTTTTGGGGGGGAAGGGGAAAATTAAAAAAAAAAATCTGAAAACTGCATCGTGTGGCATATCAAATGAAAGGTCTTGTTGAGAAGATCTTAAATGTTTTTTTGTAATTTTAAAATAAATAGTTTCCAAGTTATTCAAGAAAATAGACGAAAATTGACCATTCCCCCCCCCTTATCTCCGAAACTACTGAACCTAAAATTTTGAAAAAAATACAGAAATTAGTTTTCTCCTTATAGATTATAGGAAAACCTATAAGAAGTCCATGATATTAAAATAACATGGTAAATCACTCAATATTGTGCGTACCAACTTACATTTTTTTTTTAATACGTCATAAATCGTAAACCGCAATTTATCTTTCAAAGTTACAACCAACTTTTATATAATGTTACTTGCTGCTACGGAACCCTTTAAAGGCGAGTCCGACTCGCACTTGGCCGGTTTTTTTTTTTGTTTTTAACCGACCGAACTGGGCTGTACAATAAAATGCAAATATCAATTCAAGAGACCTACTTAAGTACGAATGACTGTATTGCAAAGGTTAAGGTTAATAAAACATCGATGTTTTTGATTTATTTTTTACTTAAATACATAGTCACATTGTGTCTCATTAATAACTAACAAAGAAATAATAACGGCAAACACCGCTCAAGTACGGGATTTATTAGACCTAGTAGTAGGAATACCTACATTTACATAACCTTAGAATAGAGTACAAGAGTAACTAACAAACTTCATCAATAATGACTAGTAATTTATTGCATTTTTGAGACATGTATAAAAAACACCTTGATAATTAGGATTGGAAGTTGTCTTGCGTTTTCTATCATCACCACTAATAAACGCACGAAGAAAATCACAATAAAACATACAATACGACATCATTCACCTCAAAAACAGGAACAAGCGAGTATTAAGCAAAATAAATTACAGATAAATACAGAAATGCGATGTAACGAAAAATAACTAATGATTTGATGCCCGATTAGATGAAGAAATGCAAAATGTGCCCAAAATAAATGTCCAATCCAATTGGCTAAAATTAAAAAGCAGGTGTGTAGTGTGGTGTGGGGTTCGTTCGTTCGCGGAGGCATCAACTCTTGGGCATGCCCTGGGGCGTGGACGTCTCCACCATCTTTTTGTACTTGCCGACGAGCTCGGGCAGGTCGTAAG
The DNA here is from genome assembly GCA_943136025.2 of Agrotis puta. Lineage (NCBI taxonomy): Eukaryota > Metazoa > Arthropoda > Insecta > Lepidoptera > Noctuidae > Agrotis > Agrotis puta. The sequence continues at coordinate 7,807,904 of OW964186.2, read as the reverse complement.
CGATGGCGACGTCGAGCCGCGTGATGGGACAGCCCCGGAAGTACGTGCACGTCGCCGACAGCTGCTGGAACTCGAACAGGGGATTCAACCGGAAGAAGTCCCGGTACGTCTCGGGGTCGGGCAGGTCGTACCTGGAAAGACAAATTCAAATTTTCACGTTAATAAACTTAATTACTGCTTTAGGAAGGTAGTTTTTGAAATAGTTTATTTTGTTCGGGTTGTCAAACTATCGATAATCTCAATATAGCACTGCAATAACAAAATAGTATCAAATAATAAAATAAGAATAACGAGCATCTTTCGATGTGTCCGGTTATCTCTGCCCTTAGTTTTATAGAGGAATTCTCGTTTGGGAACTTATTTGCCAACATACCTGGAAATATTCGTGAGTGTGCTGAGACCCTCATAGATGTGATAGTTCTGAGGATTTTCAATGATGGCGTCGGCGATGATCTTCCTGTTGCCGAATATCGTCTTGTGGTTGTAATACGTCGTCAGGTAGCAGTCAACCATCTTCGCATGATTCCTCACGCGAACCTGTAACATATAATTTATCAGTGTTATAAGGACAACCATTTTCAAGTTGCTGGGTGAGTATTTTTGATTTTAGAACAATTTTTTTTTTGTCTGCAGTACCTAATCTACGAAAAATACCTAATCGCCATAGCGAAAAGTCATACCAATTATTTATATTAGTTGCTCCAATTTTAAATGCCCGTTTTGAATTCGTTCGAAGCCTTGTCCTTCTGAGCGCCTACCCATCTAACCCTTCAATCATATTAATTACATTTTGTTTTACAAACAGGTCTACTTACAGCGAATCTCCTAGCGCTCGCAATCTTGTTCTCAATGCGCTTGTCAATGGCGTGCCGCAAGTCTCTCAGGAGTTCCCTCTCCTGGGCTTGCAGCAGCCGCACGGGCGCGCCCGCCTCGTACGGCATCGACCACAGCGACACGGTGTACATGACCGGCGGCTGTGCTGAACTCATCAGCGGCGAGATGTTCCAGATCAGCGCGGATTGTACGCGCATCAGCTCTTCCGGTTTCACCGTATCTGCTTTGTTCAGCACGATGCGTGTCTAAAGAAGGATTGTAAATGGTAAGTATTTTAAAACTATAGAAATCGTATTTTTTTTCTTCAATATTTTCTCCGAAGTTACATTACTATAATTATCACTGAAGATGAGGTCAAGCTGAAGATCAGCACCATTGGCCAGCTCCTATTGTTTTAGCTGCTGGCTAAACAGATTGCGAACCAGACTGCGCACATAAGATATTCATAGTCCGATTTACTTGAAACTTTGAATTTAGACTATTATATATAGATATAAATTGATATACCACGTGTATCAAGATTTTTGGAAATTTCAACCACAAAGGGGTAATTGGAAATCATAAGGGAAAATACGAAATATCACGGAGGAAGTCGCGGGCACTCTGCTAGAAAATCTAAATAATTAAAGTGAGACAGACCTGAATTTCTCATAGAACTTTTAAGAGTACAGATTTCCAATCTAATATATATTATTATTCCTAAAATAGTCAATATTGAATTTTGTTGATAGAATAAAGAGCCAATTCTCGTTAAGAAAAAGTTCTTACATAAATTACTTATATTTAGAAAGTTATTATTAGATCTTATCAAAGTATTACACCTCTTTAAAAACGTTACTTCATGCATCTGACGCATCCCAACAATGAATGGATTGTTCGGATGCTATGTCGATCAAAATATATCTGGCACCTGAGCCGAACTGAGCATCAAGCGATGACAGGATTCACGACAGAATACTCACTTTTTTTTTTTTAAAAACGTTGCCCCACACTAGGAATTTCTCCTGTATCGTGGGTGCGTTTACAAACATAGAAACTCACATACACAAATACCCAGACCCGGAACAACTATTTGCAGATCATACAAATATTTGTTCCGTGCAGGAATCGAACCCGTGACACATAGCGCAGGAGTCCAATTGCTTAGCCACTGCGCCAAACGTGCCGTCGTCATATTCCTGCCTTTGCAGGTCATATTGCATCATTATATTTCTGCCTTTGTCCTAAATTAACTAGGGAAGGCGGAACATGTTTTTTCTTCCATTCCCTCCTGTTAACTAACCATCACTCTATTATTTACATCTCTTTATTTCATTCTATCCCTTTCACAATCAATCTTCCTTTTGGTAGGACTTCTTCCCACTCTCCATTCATAGATATTTATGACTCGTTCTAGTCACAGAGTCTCAACGTTCATACCAGTGGCGGATTTGCCCTAAGGCCCAGTAGGCCCGGGCCTAGGGTGGCCAGATATTAGGGGCGGCAACTCGTGTCAAAAAATCACTGATGGTAACAATATAAAAAGAAATAACTCAAATGCAAATTTATCTTAATATATTAAGGGCTCACGGTCGCGTACTTTATTTTTCTAAATCACTATTGTACATATAAAATAGTTCGTACGTTTAGTTTAACTTAAGTTAAACAAAACCTAAAACCGTTTTAAATGTCCAATAATCCCTGAAACTTCAGAAAATATTATAATTTAACAGCTTTCAGTTAACGTTCACCAAGGGGTACGCAACTTTTTGGCATCATTTTTTTTTCTTTCGCCAGTAATGAAATGTTGGTCATTAGTAGACCGCAACCTAAGAACTCCATAATTAAAAAATTCTAAACCGTAACCAACCAGACATAAAACGGATTTTATTTTGTTCTAATCAGGAATAAATCAATATAATAACTCCTGATTAGAATAAAATAAAAACCGTCATATCTCTGGTTGGTTTTGGTTTAGAACCTTTTTTTTTGTATGGACTTCTTAGTTGGTAGTCTAATTGTGTCCAAAATTTAATCACTGGCGAAAGAAAAATAAAACTGATGCCAATGTCCATACTAAAAGTAGCATACCCTTTTCTGAATGAGTTTTTAAAAGTGGGCAATAAAGTAAATTCATTAATAATAATTAAGTCTATATGATGGTTGCTTGCTGAGGAAGGGGCGGCACATGGTGTGGGGCCTAGAGCGGCTAGGACTAATACAAATCCGCCACTAGTTTCCATACCTTTCAATAAGCCTGTCCCATTTTCACTTTCGATCTGATGATGTAATCTAATAAAATGTTGTGTTGCTAATATTAGATTTAATATTTACCTGAGACTCCCTGCCTTTGAGTTGGTCGAGTATAGCTTCAGTTTCGGGACCCACGTCCAGTTTGGAAGGATCGTATACTAGGAAGATGATGTCAGCGCGGTCGATGAACCACTGGCAGGCGTCGTTGAAGGGGAACACACGAGACACCTGCTTCCTCACTTCTAGGATTCCGGGAATTTCTACGATGTTCACCTAGAAAATATATTTACACGTGTGATTGACCATTATTGTTCTTGACTGCCGTATTTTCTCAATGGTTTTTTTTACTAATTACTTGTACATAGGTAGAGGACGGCGTTTTATAGCTGTGTCTTGGTAGAGCTTAATCACGAGCTCTTTACAATTTCAACAGTTCACACCTTTAAAAGAATCAAATTGTCAAATATACGTATAATAACTACATTTTGCCCGTCGTATCGTATCTTTTACTATATGAACGATTATTACGAATTATTGTTTTTCACGGGAATAGTACTTATTTTCAGGATGAAAGGATGTTCAGTGTTTTGTAACATTTGGACGTGAAAAGGTAACACAATAACTCACTTTCTCGTTAAAGTATGAAGTTAGGATAATTTGTACGTACCTTTTCCAATATTTTGCTGGGGTATTTCAAGCCCCTAAGACGCTCTTCCAGGCCTTGACCGAACTTCTGAAGTCCCGAGAACGTCCAGTCAGCTGCCAACTGAGTGCCATCCAACACTTGTGGTTCGTTACCGTGCATAAGAATATTGAAATACGCAGGTGATGGTTCCGCCCCTAAAATACAAAAGGAAAGTTACTCACAATAAAAATGGAAACAAGAATAAAGAAAAACGTTGACTTTTAGTTTTCTTACTAAATTCAAATACTTTACCAGTTCTTAGAGACCATTCAGTGAATTCCAGCCCAGTCAAGTAGTTCAAGATGCTAGATTTGCCACCGCTCCAGGGACCCATGAAGAGTACCAAAGGCTTAGAGAAGATCTCGGGATCGCCGAAATGTCTGTTACTTAGATCTCTGTACTTGTAAAGAGCTTCTAATGGTTTGATGGAACCCTCGTATAATCTCTTCAAATCTCTGAGTATAATGTCGGCAGATTTTTCGACCGTCAACTCAGCTTCACTCGTGTCTTCATCTAGTCTTAGGATTTTAGTGATGTGGTCGCGAGATCTTAAGTTTTCGGGAATATCAATGGTCTGAAATTAGTAACATTTTAACTGAAATAAATTTCATGTTCAATGTCAATGTAATCACATAAATCGTCTTTTTTTTGTTAACAAAATTGACGTACGGTATTTTTTGTGCACAACAATTTTTGGGTGAAAAAAAATCTTCCACATTTCATTCGGCAAATGTTATTTATTCTATTGACGAAATGAATTTTGAATGTACGAGTATGTATATCTTCTGTTTTATTAATAACATTCATGATTTCACCGCACACACAATGATAAATAGGTCTCCGCGTTTCGCGAGAGAGTTAAAATTTTGTGTAAGAATCAAATTGTACTTACAATTAATAAATCTTCCTCGGGTGCTCCTTCTTCCTCCTCAGATTCTTCATCAGCAGCCTCAGCTTCTTCACCAGCCTCAGAGTCCTCCTCGGACTTGTCCCCATCTCCTTCCTCCTTGCTATCTGCAGACTCCGCCTCTTCTTCTGACTTCTCTTCTACCCCTCCTTCTGCTTCCTCGACAGACGCTCCTTCTTTTTCTTCAGATTCATCTTTCTCTTCTCCTGAGTCTTTGTCATCCGCTGTTTCTTCCTTTTCTTCACCAGAGTCATCTTTTTCTTCTCCAGAATCGGCTTTCTCTTCTCCAGACTCGTCTTTTTCTTCTCCTGAATCATCTTTGTCTTCGGCAGTTTCATCTTGTTCTTCTTTAGAATCATCTTTGTCATCTACTGATGATTCTTGTTCCTCAGACTCATCGTCGGCTTTTCCTTCTTCACCAGACTCATCGTCAGCTTTTCCTTCTTCAGATTCGTCATCTTGACCTTCTTTAGAGTCTTCTTGTTTACTGTCATTATCTTCTTGAGATTCATCAGCCTTTTCTTGAGATCCATCGTCATCTTCTTTTGACTTGTCATCGTCGTCTTTATTTTCGTCGGAAGCGTCTGCGGCTTCAGCAGACTTATCATCGTCATCTGTTGCTTCTTGACTAGCATCGGTTTCTTTACTGTCTTCTTCCTTTACTTCCTTGCTGTCTTCCTCGGATCCTTCTTGGGATTTTTCGTTACTTTCACCCTTAACTTCGTCTTCTGCTTCTCCACTGTCTAAAATTAAGAAATGTTACCTATAGTTTATTGAACTGCTATAACTTTTTATCATTGTTTTATGAAGAGATTTATATGTGACCATAATCACTTAGTCCATATCCAGAATTTCGTAGTAAAGAGTGAAGGAGATCTTTTCCATGTAGAGATAATGAATGCATTGCATGGTACATTGATAGATTTTGATATAAAGGACGATATGTGATATGATATGAAAATATACTTTGTGTATGAAAAATAATAATGACTGCAGGCTACGCTCACCTTGGTTATCTGCTTCATCTTCAGCCGATGCTTCTTTGCTGTCTGCATCACCAGCCTGTTGTTCGTTGCTGTCCCCATCGGTGTTGTCTTCCGCGGTTTCTCCAGAGTCATTGTCGTCAGAACCAGCTTGTAAGTTCTCGACGGATGCTTGGGGAACGTAGGGTTCGTCTGCTACTTCCACTGATGGTGCATCGTCTTCTCCACTATCAGCTGCTTCCCCACCATTTTCTGCTGAATTAACTTCTTTGGTATCGTTCCCGTCATCGACACTTGCTTCATTACTGTCATTATTTTCGGCAGAATCTGTGAATATGATGTATTGTTCTTATAGGAAAACTTTTTTCATTTTTTTTAATATTTTTTACCTCTTTGATGTAATTGTGTACATTAATATGATCAAAAATATTGTACTGTTTCTTTTGTTTATTATTGAATGAGACCAACTAGCAGCGTTACTTACTATTCTATGCATGCGTCTTAAATTATATTTCACCTGTACTCTCAATACGTGTTGTTTGGATAGTGGCACACACAATACAAGATACAATCACCCGAAAGATATTTACTTCCCTATGTTCCTGGAATTCATCGTTATTTTCCCCAGAAACATTATTGCAAGATTCTATACCTACCACTAGCCTAGGTTTACGTAATGATTCATTCGTTTTGCCCGTCCTTGACTATCCGTGTAGTCGTTTCAAAGTCATAATTTCTTATTAACAGTCCGTCACATCTCTAGTTTGACGCTCTCAAGTGAATTTCTACGTTGCCTGGTTATAAATAAAAGTTTAATTTTAGATGGCCCAGTCTCAATACGTTTTAGAGGACAATTACTATTAAACTATAATATAATATTTCTCTTAAATAACTTCATTAAAATCCTAATCATTACAAAGATATGTACCTAACGCTTTTATTACCTACTTCTACGCTATGATGCTTTATCATATTTATGGCCGTAACTCCGTCGTTTTCATTATAAATGATCTATTCCAACAATTTTATTCTGCATTATGCCAAGATTTTAAAATGTCTGATACCTTTATTATTTACCGTATATTCATCTAACATTCTTAGACTGAATCGCCTACTGTGTTCTTAACCCAAATTAATAAAAATAATGACGATGGAAAAAGTATTGAGATGATCTAGTGGTGTGTCTATTATTTAAACAACGTTAATATCGGTGACGCGCCGACGTTCGCGCAATTAAAATAGATCCGACATCTCAACACCAGCAAACTTGTGTCAATCCGAGATTATTCCTGGTTCCGCTGAGGTCACATTTAATAGCGTTTACTTTTAACGATTATCGTATAGTAAACTGTTCAGAGATACTGTGATACGGAAGATTTTAGACAAAATAATATTATAGATCATGTCTTAAATAAAACAATGAATAGGTTTTAGTGGGTACACATAATATAATTACGCGAACAGAGTATGAAATTTGGCACATTAATAGTTTATATACATATATATATTTTTTTAATTTTAATGGTTTCGGCCGAATTTGTACCACTGGGCCACCACTAGTTTTAATAAATAAATGGTTTTATTTATCTGTCACAAAACAAAACGTACAACGTTCTGTTTTTATAAACGAAATTAATCTGTGTGAGTCCTCAAAAGTCACCAAAGCAAAATTTTTACAGAAAGCCCGATTCTGATCAGATAGGTGTTGTCAATTATTTAACAAAATTTATAGGTGTCATGTGGACGTAGCTACCAAAATACCGTACAAACCTCAAGTATTTTAATTTTAGGTTTTTCAATTTCAATTCTTCCGTTAACTATTTATTAGAATAAGTTATTGATTCAACTAGTTCTAATGCCAAATTCAAAAATAAACCCTTTACAACGTCCTAAGATGAACAGGTAGGAAAATCGGGGCTTGTTGGCTACAAATAACTATAGGTGGGATAGTTAATTACGGAAAAGCAATTAAAATGCTTTTACCTGGTTCCACATCTCCTGACTCAAGCTCTTTGAGAGCTTTTTCGATGTATGGCCGGCATTGTGACTCAGATGGTATTTCGTCGTCAGCTGAAAACAATTTATAACATTACGTAAAATCTGGTTTAACCAACTCAAATATATTTCTGGAAAAAATCTTTCATATGGAAAATATGAATTATGAATAAATAAGAAGATATTATGTATTTGAACAATGTTATCTTTATAATGATCAGCATATTACAATGGATTTTATCCTTTTTTTTCAACTAGAGGTGGAGTACCTACCCGTGATATGAATATCACGGCTAGGTACACTCCATTCGTCAGACATATCATAGTAGTCTCCCTGCTGACTGGTCGAATATAGAGTTCTGGCTTACAAACATAAGTATGTTCCTATATCCCCTTGTATTCAGTAAAATACCCTGTAATAAAGAAGGAACGTGAGTCAACCTTGCGCATCCACGTTGTGCCTTTTTTTTTTTTTTTTGCGTGGTAAAATCATCAAATGAGTCCTCCCCCCAGGGCAGGGCGGGAGGGACTGTCAGACTTGTACTGACTAAAATCCACGGTGTCCTTCACGAGCCCTTTACGTACCGGGGTTACGGTGATGGGTAAGTCCCGCGACCCCGGCAGGCTCTGGCCCTCTACAGGCCCCGTCAAATCCACGTTGTGCCTAAAATTTATTTAAGATCTTCGCAGCGCCGTAGGTACAGAGTGGATTTTTAGTCAGTAAGAGTCTGACAGTCCCTTTTGCTCCGTACAGGACGTGAGGACTCTATATATTTTAACAACCAAAAAAATGATTTTCTCTTATCTGTTGCTGCCTTATTCATATTATCAAGAACTAGAAACCGCTATTAATTTAGAATTTCATAAATACTGCTAGACAAAAGCATCTCCTAGTTCCAGAATATCTTGTTCTTCACCTTCTTCATGTAAAGTCCCAGTTTTTCGTAAAACTTTAGAAATCTACTAAAAATATTGACTAGTTTCTGTTACTTCAGCAAATGTTTTGAGACCATCAACAAAATCATCATCAAATCATAATTTCATCTTCACGTGCTCTTGCGTCATTATACCAGCTGTAGATACGTCGAATATGAATCACCTTCATTTCTCAACCTAACTATCTTTCTATGTATATGATTATATGCTTTATTCATTTTTAATTAGACTAATTTGTCCCATTCCTGAGCAAATCCATCCATATTACCTTCCACCTCGCGTCATTTATCAAGTGCCCCATTTTTAACAAGTACATAATCATTCATAGATGTTATTTCATTTACCTAACAATGATTAGATATCGTTTCATTTTAGGCAATATCAATTAAATCATATTCACTATTTTTTATTCCATTCTCCACACATGTGTGTAACTTTCAGATTAGGTGCTCTATTAGTAGAGATAAAAAATAATTAAACAATCTTTAAATCATTTATAAAGGATTTAGGTGCAGGAAATGAGAGACTAGAAATATTTTTGAGTTGTCTTGAATTTTCTCATGTGTAGTATTTTCACCGAGCGGTTTATTGCCGGCCTTGGTGCGTCGCTCTGCAAAGTAGAGCTGTTTGTATTTTATGTTGCATGCTATGCTGCCTGACATTGACTTACATGTGGTGCTGACACACTCTACGTCTAGTCACTACTATAGCACACAAAATGCTCCCTACCATTTGTTAGCTCTTTGCGTACGTGGATGTTTGTGTAACTACCCACATATTGAGAAAGATTCTTTCGTTTTCGTTCTCACAGATGTTTCTTTTATCACAAAATCATTTAGTGTGAATGAAATAGCAGAGAAGCAATGTGTTAAACTACTGGGGTAGCGCATAATTTAAGTTTGACGGTAATACACTTTTGCACTAGTTGGACGCAAACCAAATATTGGTTTACCGTCTACAAATGTGAATTAAAGAGGGTCTTAGTTCTAAGGTTTTATATGCATTACGCTAACGTTGAAGGGCAACATGCAGTTATGACGTGACCTAGATCCATGTCATACTTTTATAATGTCGTCACGATCCTATCGTTTTTCACAAGATGGCGACGCACAACGACAAATCCCTGTATTTCTATTTACGTATCTAGCTTTGCGAAGAAGCGAGGCGGCCAGCGCTCTACCTTCACTCAACTCAGCCTGATAAACACAGCAAAGAATAGAAAAACTTGATGATAACTCGGTCACTAGATCATTTTGTCATACAAATCTTCACCTAAGGCTATCGCCAAAAATAGAGCACATACGTGAGCTTTTTACATAATTTCAGCGCAAGTTACGCCGAAAATAGCAACGATGTAGTGACGCAGAGTGGGAGCGAAGATGTGCCGGCGGCTCCCACTCGGCGCGCGGCCTGGACTCACCTCGCACCGCCGCGGCGCACGCCGACGCCACCAACAACATGCACAACATTATCCTCCATAGCGTCAATCCTTTGCTCCACATGTTGTTCTAGTTAAGCCCGCTAAGCTGGGCTATCAGTCATTTGCACACACACTCGCGCACCTGGTCGGCCGATCTAAGGACGTTGTACACATCTACACTGAATGAGCGAATTCACTTAGTACGTCGGCTGAACACGACTCACATCCCCACAGGAATGCAACTCGGCTCAAAACCGTTGCCATTAAATCGCGGTTGGAGCTGATCAAACCGAAAGATGTAACGAAATAAATCTTAGACGAACGCAATAAATTACTGAACGACAACTCTATTATTAACCGCGATTCAATGGCTAAAATGTTGGCTGCAGCGGCTAGCGGTACGCGACACTGCACGTAAAGACGACGGACGTACTCTATTTCCGGAGACAGCACAGCATCGCTGGTCGGAGGGGTACTGGCGTGAGCGCGAGGCTCTCCCCGCGCCGGAGCTTTCAGCGATATTCAGCGCGGTGCGCGTGCCAAGCGCAGCCCACGGCGACGCGCGGCGCCCGCGCAGCACGCGCACCACCAACCTGCTTCACATCACAACCTGGACGCCTCAATAAAGCTTATTTTGTTTATAATCCACGTGTTTTATATATTTTTCTAACCTACAGTTTACCTAATACATAACGCCTTGACTATCATAACTAGGCTAAAAGAAACAAACGCTTAAGAATGTGAGACTGATTTATTGTAACGAATTTTCTATCCAGACGAAGTTCTGTATGTAGTTAATGAGTCAGGCAACATAATATATCTCACCTGTAAGAAACAGATGCCTGTGAATATGTGCACCAGCTTCGTTCTTGTATATTCTAATTCTCTCGTTACTAAAATCGAAGCAAACCAATCGAATCCCAAACGGTCTCCTAAAACTTTTAATTTTTAACAGACCATGTTAGCCAAGGTTGATCAACGTATTTTAGGGAAACTGTATCTCCGTGTACTATGACGTCTTCCCAAATTTAATTGTGGTTAATTTCGTCCAAGATTAGATAATAAATATAAAAGGAACGCGCCAAATGGCTTTGAATAACGTAATACGACAGGCAAGATGTTGGTGTGTCTCAAAGCATTAATACCTGTCGTCATACAAGATCTGTTGGCAGAAGAGTACTGTTGCTGGTGCGACCGGCCGCTTTAATACATCAGCATGTCGCTTTCAAAATTACTGCACTTGGTGCAGTGACATCCTCAAAGCCAGTGCCTACGCAAATATAGTTTTCATTCGCAGCTATTTACGGATAGTCCTTGTACCGCCGTAGGTGTCATAACAACTTATATACATACATCAATAGGTATGTATACGTACGGTCTATGCTTTAAGAGTAAACGTTGTAATATTACGAAGAATGCGTATCACCTAACAATGTTATCAAAGAAACTATCAAACTTGAATGATTTAACTTATCCTAAGAGAGTGCCTAATAGTAATATAGCAAGATAAAAGACAAGGTCCCTAGTATTAAACAAAGTAAATAAATGCTGTTCACCATCTACTAAACCATTTTTTTTTTTTTTTTTTTATCGTGGTAAAATCATCAAATGAGTCCTCCCACCCAGGGCAGGGCGGGAGGGACTGTCAGACTTGTACTGACTAAAATCCACGGTGTCCTTCACTAGCCCTTTACGTACCGGGGTCACGGTAATCCCTTGGTCCCGCGACCCCAGCAGGCTTTGGCCCTCTACAGGCCCCGTCACTATGCTGACACTCTTTGAGGCGCGCGTGGAACACAACGCGCCGTCGACCCGGGCATGGTCCATGGTCGGACAGCGAGTCGCCCATTACTCGCCGCCCGCATGCCCGCGCCTACGGTGGCCGGAGATCGTCTCGCGACGTCCGACGCCGTGGGCGTCTACCACTGCGGCTGGGGTGGAGGGAGGACGCTGTCCTCTCCCTCAGGCGGCCCGCCTCCTCCTTCACGAGCATGACTGCTTCGCAGAAGGAGGCGACCGCTTCCCACTCCGTCTCGCCCCGCAGCATGGCCTCGACCAATGCCGGGCGCGAGAGGTCTCCGCCTATCGCCGTCGTGAGGACACGGCGGTGCTCTGCCCAAGCGGGGCAGTCCTGCACCGTATGCTCCACCGTGTCCTCCGGACGATCCTCGCAGTGGTGACACCCAGGCGTTTCTTCCCTCCCTATCAGACACAGGAACCTCCCGAAACTTCCGTGTCCGGTGAGGACCTGCGTCATGCGGTAGGTCAGGACGCCGTGACGCCTATCCAGCCACTCCTCAAAGAGGGGTCTTACCGCCGCGATTGCGGCGTGCCCGGACCTCGGTTGCGACAGTCGCTCCCTCCATACTGCCCTGAGATCGCGCCGGAGCTCTTCCCGCCGCGCCTCGACTTGTCGAGGCAGCGGGGATTCGCCCCGACGCTGCGCCTCCACGCGCCATTCATAGACGCGCTGGAGGGCAGTCGCCTCCAGATCCCAGGGCAGCAATCCCGCTAGGAGGTTGGCTGATTCGCCGGCGATCGTGCGGTATCCCCGGATCATCCGGATAGCCATGACCCTCTGGCATGCGACCAGCTTGAGTGGTCGCGTCCGGATGCTTAGGGCCCACACGGGGGCCCCGTAGAGGGCCATGGACCGCACGACACCGGCGTACAGCCTCCGGCAGGAGGCATTTGGCCGCCGAGATTGGGCAGGAGTCGCTTGAGAGCGGCTGCTGCCCGGTTCAGCCTTGGGGCCAAATGCAGGAAATGCTCCCTGAAGTTCCACCGGCTGTCGAGGACGAGTCCCAGGTACTTCATCGTCCTCCCGACGCCGATGCGAACCCCCTCCACCGTAATGTGGGACTCTGAACGTGGCGCATTCAGACGGCCATGAAAACACATGGCCTCTGTTTTGTGCAGCGCCACGTCGAGTCCCAACTGCCGGATCCTTGAAGCGACTGTCGCTACATCTACTAAACCATGGCAGATTTTTAAAGTAAAACAAGACACTGATCATTCAGTAAGCTAATCCGACCGATTTAGACAAACGCATGAACTCAAACTAGAAACTGGTAAAGATTTCGATGCAAGTTTAGGTGTGTACTGTACATAACAAAGTGAAGATTAAAACTATCATATTTTTGGCGCCACCATAAAATTATTATTACGAGAGATGCAATAGCTACCAATATCTAGGTGCATTAAGTAAGTACCTGGTGCAAGTGGCAACGTTATCGATTGCCAGACATTACAATATCATTAAAATTATTGACATTTATTGGATTAGCACCAAAATTAATAAAAGGGTAGAGTAATATTGACGGATTGTCTTTATCATTTCTTACTTCAATTCATACCAACGCAGAAGTCTGCTAACGTCTCGGCAAGCATCCCCCCCCCCGACCTAGTTTCTTGATTAGCTTCAAACGTACAATCAAAATATAGTAAACCATCTTTTTCTGGGACCGTTATTTAAGTTTGAAAAGCTCTCGTTGATAAGTAGGTATTTAGCAATGAAACTTATTGAGAGCATTACCCATTAGCCGCAGTTAGAGTTCCACAAGTTGTGCAGTATTATTGGGCACAATCAAAGTCACTGAGAGCTCTACCAGTCTGGGGTCGTAAACGAATTTTGGGCTACGTAGTTCTACATTTCTACAAGGCTCCATAGTTCCTGTTTTATATGATTGTTTTCGTCGTGAAAACAATCTGACGACACACACACACACACACGTCACTGTGAGACTCCCACAAGACTTCAGCTTGAGCCCCTGTAAAACTTACTGTATAAAAATAATTGCGTCTGCTCGATACATTTGGTCGGGTCGCATAACTAATTATTCCGATCTGTCGCCTTGGTTTGACCCCGAGTGATTTTTTTTGTGCAATATACGAGTAAAACAGGGTGACAAATCGGAATAACTCAAATACATAGGTAAAAACTGATATTTTATTCGCGTTTTCATCATCATTATTCGGCCTTGAATTACCAGATCTTGAGCATAGCCCTGCACTTCCTTTTACTATATTTTACGGTTCTGTGCGTACTTATTTCATCCAACTAAGTGTGCAGACTGCGGCTTCTACAATATCATCAACCCTTATGGCGTATTAGTATCGCCCTATCCCTATTCCCCGACGTTTTACAATTTTATCCGACAACGAAGTTGAGCACGCGCGGTCTAGTAGTTATCAGAAGCTTTACCTATTGTGCAGAACATGCAAGGTATCTAATGATTAGTGAACATGAAATTGAACTAGATTGAGCATTATTAAAGATTATGTTAGTGCAAAAGCACGAATCTTTTTTTCTTGTTGTAATATTTATTATTTCCTGCAATCTGTGGGAGTGATACTGGTGATACGTGAAATGGAACGTGTAACAGGAAGCCGGGGAAGCGCGCCCTATTTGATTTAACCAAAGAGCACGCGAAGAGTTTGTTATGATTTTGTTTGGGTTTTATGTTTTTATGGGTTTTTAGTAGCAGAGTTTTTGTATTTTAATAATAATATACACTGCAATTTTTAGATACCCAAGAGAGAGTTTTTTATTTCTTAATATGTCTTCTACCACAGACACAAGGCACAGAGTATAAAAATTAGATCAATGTCCATAGACATACTATATCGACTATTGATTCGATTACTGTTTATATAGATTAGTATAATATTATTTAACAGAGTTAGTGGTCTGACGGTCCCAACCAATATTCCGAGGTCAGTTTTTGAATGAGTGATCAAACCAAAGCAAGTCTAGCCGAGATCTGTCTTTAGATGGGTGACCAAAGTAAAGCAACCATTGCCAAGGCTTGTCTCTAGATTGGTGACCAAAATAGAACAACTCTTGCCGCCATATCTTTGGATGGATGACCAAAGTAAAGCAATGCTTGCCAAGGTTGCCTTTGGACAGGTAGTTAACATGTTAACATTTTTTTTTTATAGACATTTGTGTTGTATCAGCGTTCTATTGCGAGCATTGATGATAGAGATATAGAGATTACTTCTACTATTGAGAGTACTGGTGGCCCAGTGGTACCAGCCCCAACTTCTACTCTCAAAATGGTGAAGGAAAACATTGTGTGACATCAACCCACCCACACTGGGCCTACTTGGTGGATTATGGCCCACTCCCTCTCACAGAGAGGCCTGTCCCAGCAGTGGGAACATTGTAGACTGATGATGATGATGAGCGGTTCTACAAAGTGATGACTTTTTTATTTGTGTAATCCCCCATTTATGTTTATATCCCATGGAATAAGGACAGAGCTCATTTTTTTTTATACAACCTCCCCCTAGATTTTGTGTCTAGTTGATTGAACTGTGTTGAGAATTTTTCTGATAAAAATCATGACCTGGGAATCAAACCCAAAACCAGCAGCAGTTGTGCTTGTGACCACCAACCATTTGAGAAAATCCAGCTTTGTTAAATTGTTTTCGGTACTTAATTTATTCTTACTTATAGCTTATAGACACCAAAGAAAGATTTATATTATAAAGCCTTAATTTATTTCTTAAAACTAATTACAACTATTTGACATCCATAATGTATGAATTCTTAAATAAAATGATTGATTATATCAAGGCCATAGACTGTTTAGCAAAAGTATTCACATTTTACATGTAAGTCTAGAAATTACACATATATGATTTTACAAACTGAGCAATATATTACAAAATTCCCAGAATATTCCTCATGAGCTACATACTAATAGGCATACCCACAACTTAAGTCATGGGGGAAAGCAGACATTGTCGAGGTCAGACTCCTTATGAACAAAATGTATCATATCAAGAAGTATGAATACAGATATGCTTAGTAATCCCAGAGATTCTAAGAGAGTCAACGGCGTAGCCTGGGTCGACTGCACATTGTGTTCCATGCACGCCTCAAAGAGTGTCAGCAAAATGACGGGGCCCCCCTCTAGAGGGCCAAAGCCTGCCGGGGTCGCAGGACTTACGAATTACCATGACTCTAGAACATAAAGGGCTATTTAAGGACACTGTGGATTTTAGTCAGGACAAGTCTGACAGTCCCTCCCGCTCTGCACTGGGTGGGAGGACTCATTTGTTGATTTTACCAAGATAAAAAAAATAAAAGGCCCTGAAATGATCAGTTAAATTAAAAAAAAAAAACTATGATAGAGTCCTCTTAATGATCTATGATAATAAGTTCGTCTATACTCCAATCTTCATAGGAATGGTCAGGGAGGTATCGTCTGATGATGATTGGAATCTTGCCGTGCTTCAGTTCCTTCATAGCTATCTGAAGAGGATCTGTTTCACCTTCCAGCTCCACCATTACTGGTGCACACATGGCAATTTGTAACGCTCTTGTACCTGAAATATTAGAAAATAACCAGTTTAACACACATATTGAAAATGTTTATCATTTCATATTTGGTCATTAGTGTAGCATTCATAGAAAATTTAACTTTATTTGGCAAAGCAAATATAAAACTATGTATAAGCAAATATACTATATACTATATAAATGATAAAACAGAATCTTAAATGTAAAGGCACAGCTTATGTGTTCCTAAATACTTTGTAATTTTGTAATTTTTTTTGTATGATTCCTTACCTAGAACTCTCGCCCGTTCGTATTTGGTCATGTACCGCGTAGTGATGCGCTTGGACTTCTCGACTCCCCCGCCAGCCTGACCAGGAGCGAGACACTGCACGTTATATCCTTCCTCCTCCTGCTCCTCTGTCTCCTCAATGTTGTCATCATCCTCTGCGATATCGTCATAGTCTGCTCCCGCGTCTTCTGCCTCGTATTCCTCGTCAGCCATTATTTACAATTGTATATTGGTTGTTCAAGGATTATTTTAAGTATCGTAAGTAATATAGTAAGTCTTACAAACAAACTTTTGGAGGTTATGTAGCTGTTGTCAAATTGTTTAAAATTGACGTTTGTCTATCATAGACATTTTTTTTTTTGGTTCTTTCGTCCCTCTTTGGGACAGGCAAAGGGAGCTGAGCCCATACAGCCAACTGTCATAGACACACAGTTATCAGAGACAAAAAACGACATCGTGGTAAAAATCTTTTACAATTTACAATCATTCGTTAATGACACCATGGCAATTTAAGATTTAATGAGTTTGGAATGAGTTACTTTTTGTATTACAATTATTTACACTGGGTTTTTTTGCTGCAAAGAGGACAATATTTTAGAATGATAGATTATTAGACACTTATTTATTTACTTCTTAGTTAAAAACTTCCAACTTCAATCAATATTTTGGATGATTTATTAATATTCGCCAACCTGTCGATAATTTCTGAACATTGGAATGATCATATTTTTTTCTACGAACGCATCCTTATCTTTTTGACTATGGATATAAAAGATTTTTTCCTTGTCGTTGGATATTGGCAGCCTTTCCTTTTCCGGTTCTGCATCAAAGCTGTAACCATGCCGGTGTGTATTTTTATTTATCTGAGTAAAATTGCTCACTGTGTTCAATGATATCACAAGTTTTCTGTGCTCGTTATTGTTTTCTGATATTTCTGGTAGTTTGTAAAAGTGCATTCCAACATCAAAATGGAAACTCGGTCTCGTCCAAACAAGCGGATACACATGGCAGTACCTGACATGTCAGATGAATAACTAACAAAAAACTTGAAGATTTAGCCAATTGTTTTATAGTTTTAGATAAAATGAGTCTATTAGAGCTCAATCAGTGTGTTAAAAGTTCCTACATCGACAAATTTTATGAACTGCGAAGTGACCAAATAACCTAAATGTGTGTCTTCGGGATTTCAGCTCGCAATTGATTTACTGCATCCTTCTCCTGCGTCGGAGAAAAGGAAACACAAGTTGAAGAGGCTGGTGCCACATCCGAACTCATACTTCATGGATGTCAAGTGCCCTGGCTGCTACAAAATCACAACGGTTTTCAGTCACGCGCAAAGGGTAGTCGTATGCGCAGGTTGCTCAACGATCCTTTGCCAGCCCACCGGTGGTCGCGCAAGATTAACGGAGGGTAAGAATCTGTACATATTCATTTTTACAACACTCCTCTCCAGTCCCCCAGTAGTAAAACTTGACAGTTGTGAAACTATTATTATTACACCACATTACCAAACATAGCCTGAACTACCCACGACTCCTAAATACTAATCCTAATCCTTCAATGTTGAGACAAACAAAAGGTACCCAATAAATAATTTGTTTTAAAATATGATGTTTGCCTCTTGAATTGATGATCCGTCACCATATTTGGAATAGTAGCCGAGCAAGAACAAACGTAAATCTTTATATCACAAGAAACCCATAAACCATCTCTTTTGTTCAGTAAGTTTTGGTTTCCTTTAGCTACAATGTTGTGCAAGAGTTGTCAATAATTTTATGGTCAGTGCGTCATCTTGGGGTGAAGTATATATTTTCCATATTTAGAACCTATCCCAATTAAATAGGGGTGTTGCAGTATGGCTTGTGGTATTATATGTATTAACTGTCACTGGTATTTGCCCCCCCCCCCCCCTTTATCATTTATTTATCTTCATCTAGGTCAAACTATTGTGTAAACATGTTTATTTATGCAGAAAAATTAAAATATCTATTGATTGACATGGTTACTCATGGAATCTTGGTGATTCATGGAAATTAAATAACTTTGATTGAATTTACTTGGTTTTCTGTATTGAGGTTGTAGAAATAAAATAACAATGGGCAATATAATTAAGCACAACAAATAATTTCAAAGCTTAACTGAAGTTTGCCTATCTTAACAAATATGTGTGCCCCAAATTACATAATACAGATTATTCAAAAGGAGAAACTGATGTTATTTCAAATGCCTAATGTAAATTGTGCAATAACAGACTGTTTGCTTTGCATTGCCTGATTGCACCCATTGTGCAATAGTTATTGTATCTTTTGTTGATATTCTTATCTGTATAGATACTCAATGATAAATGTGTTTTTTGTTTGTGTATTGTTTGACATAGTTATTTTGAAAGAATAGTAGACTTTTCCAAGTGATAAAGGTCAGTGACCATGTAGTCATTTTTATCTTGTTCACTGTAAATAGGGTGTTTCTTGTAACTTTTATAAAAACTTTTGAGTAATTGCAACCTATTTCCAAAGTTTTGTGAAAATTTATTTAGGTGTGTAGTGTGTACAAAAAATAAAGCTAAAACTAACTTTATTTTTTGTTTTCCAGCTCATTAATTTGTCCTTGCAATATGTTCTAACAACACATTTTTTTTTTCAGGATGTTCGTTTAGGAGAAAACAACATTAATTATCCTGGAGAGAGAGCCCTATTAATTTAAGATTCTTTTATTTTCCAATGTGAGAAGAAGAGATATTTTACAAGTTTGTAAAATGGATCCAGACAAGCACTATCAATAAAAGGCTTTTTCGAAGGGAATGTTGTGGTTTGATTCTTTCAAATAAATGTAACTTTTATTGTAAATATGTTTATTTTCTTAAAAATAATTTCATTGCACATTTTTCCAAAAATATCACATAGTCAAGGAATATCCCTCATATCTTTGCTAGAATAATTATCTTATCATTATTTTAGGCTACATCATAATATATTTTGTGATAAAATGATAACATTCTGTTACAAGCTGGCTTTTATACAAAGCTATAAATCAGGGTCGCAATTTACAATAAAATATTGTGATATCTGCAATTATAAACTGCTATAATCTAGCCTCTTGGAGTCTAATTTGGACAGATGCTTTAATAATACAGCAAAAACTGCAAGGAAAAAAATTAAACTAGACAAATCAGTAAAAAATAACATAATTCATTATTGAAATTAAATTAACAATGTCAATAAACATAACAATTTGTAGTATTTATGCTACAAAAAAATGGTCTATAAAGTAGTTAATAAGCTAGAGTTAAGTTTCAAAAAATGTATGAGCCTTTACTTCTCGTGCTTGAGGCAGCTCCAAGGCTTTGTCTGCATTATCTATATCTTGTTTGATTGCTTCTATTAGTTCATCTAATGAATTAAAATTCTTCTCTCCTCGCAAATATCCAACTAAACTCACTCTCAAATGTGACCCATAGAAGTCATTGTCGAATTTGTGCATAACATGGGTTTCCTGAAAACAAACAAACATTGGGTTATATAGTTGAATAATGACTGCTCTGTTTAAAATCTGATAACCAGCTTAGGCTGAAGTTTAATTAAAATCTGTATAGTTCCAAGAATAAAGATTTAAAAGTGTTGTAAGAAATGCCGTTAGGCGTACACGCTCATCTATACTTGTGTTAAGCTGAATGGTTAATTTGGTAGAACGCGCCAATCTCTCCGGAACTGTTGGTTCGAATTGAAAAATCATTTCGTGTTGGATAGTCCATTTATTGAGGAAGGCTATTGGCTTTAAAATACCACGCTACCACTAATAGGAGCCGAGAAGCGGGGTCAAACCACGGAAAACAGTTCAAAGCAAAAATAAACTAAATTGACGTGCATTGCATCCTTAAAATTTAACAACAAAGAAAGTACATACACGGCGAACATAGAACCTCCTGTTTTTTACTGAATAATGTAGATGAACCAAAACGGGCTGACCATTAGTCATACCCATCTAACGCCATTAAAATTAGCGAACATCATTGTACCAGCGATCTAATGAACACGATTTGACGGTTGGTGGAGTGACTGAACGATTGGACTGCTGCGCTGCGTAACGCGGGTTCGATTCCCACACGGAGCAGATATTTGTATGATCTACAAGTAGTTGTTCCGGGTCTGGGCGTTTGTGTATGTGAGTTTATATATATGTAAACGCACCCACGACACAGGATAAATTCCTAGTGCTATGCTACTTTTATTTTATATTATTAAACGTTTTAAAAGTATAAATAAAAAAGTAGCATAAGCAGATGTGAAAAGACCGTCGTCGTCTACGTCGCTTCGTGAAATTGAATGGGTTATGTAAAAAATGTGATGGCCGCTGTAGATTGCACGAAGAGGACTGAAGGTTTTGAAGAATAAGAATTGAACAATTATATATAATTGTGGCAGTTTGATAAACGGAAAGGGAGAAAAAGAAACTTTTACCCAGCATGAATAGTAGCATAAAATATCTTTACTCATAAATTGTTTGGTTGAACACACTAATCTCAAGAACTGCTGGTTCGAATTGAAAAATATTTTTGTGTTGGATAGTCCATTTATCGAAGAAAGCTTTAATCACGCTACGACAAATAAGAGCTGAGCAGCGGGGCGAAACCACGAAGAACAGCGAGTCTAAGATATAAAGAATAGCTTTAGTTCTAGTTACATATTTAAAAAATGTTGCCCTAAACAGCCGAGAAATTTCATTTGGGGTAATTGACAGTCTGAGATCGAAAAATCGATTTTTCAGTTTTGTTAACTACGAATTGTTGCAGTCGGGAAGTTACGAACCTTAACTTTTAATTACCTATCTATCGAGACGCCGCTATCTAATTGTATTTTTGTCGAGCTGCAACTTTCATGAAATTTGTATTTGACCAATTGCGTTTCTCACGACAACATGGTGGTGATCCTTACAGGATACAACTCGAGCGAAGGTGCAGTCATAAATTAGTAATTTTTTTTCGAATTTTAACTAATTTAACTTTTACGGCACGGTTAGCGCAGTGGCTGATTGGACTGCTGCACTTTGTGTCGCGGGTTCGATTCCCGCACGTAGCAAATATTTGTATGTTCTACAAGTAGTTGTTTCGGGTCTGGGCGTTTGTGTATGTGAGTTTATATTATGTTTGTAAACGCACCCACGACAGGAGAAATTCCTAGATTTTTTTTCTAGAAGTTTGCTTTGCTAACAGTTTAAACATATACCTATTATATGTGAACATTCATGAATATACATTATTGTCTTGTAATTAGTTTAAGATAAGCAATAATGGACTACGTTAATGTATTTAACCCCACATTATACACAAACTGACCTGAAACAATAATTACTTGTAGGTCATAATAATATTTGTTCTGTTCGGGAATCGAACCTGCGACACGCAACACAGCAGTCAATTGCTTAACCACTGAGAATTGTCGAGAAACATTTTCGGGACCTAAATCATGTTGTTATATTTATTTATCCCTAATTTAGGCAATTAAGGCCCGTAAAACCAAACATTAAAGTATTAAAACCATAACTGTAAAGAAATACATATTTTAAGCACTTATATATTATGTATAATCTTTAACACTGCACACAAAGTGACGGCGTCGTATATGTTGTGTTTAGCTACGAGGTACTTAATCTTTCAGAAAGTTGTTGCTAGGCAGCCAATTTATTTGAATACTGCAGAATTTCTACATGTTTTGTTGTATTTATTTTCAAGTTATATTTTTTTATTATTTAACGATTAATATGGCAATAGCACACTAACTTAATAATTTAGTAAATACAGTACATCCTTTATGAATATGCCAGTTCTTGAAAAGCTGAATAAACAAAATGATATTATCAGTGCAAACATACAGAGATAACAGATGAGTTAGCAATTTTTTTTTCGAGATCAATTTCTTTAATTTAAACCTTCAATTATCAGATAACATGTAGCTATGTAACTGATACTAGAATAATTCACTAGGTACCATAAAGAGGAGGCTAGTATCTCAGAAGGGGGAACCCTCTATGTTGATTATGGTTACTCATAAAATCACCATTCCTTATTAAAAACTTTAATTTGTTGTTCTTCAAACATATGGCAATAATCAATAAGTAGATACATAGTTATGTAAATACTTACCACTGACATTTGCTTGTTCTGATAAAACGGGCACCAACCAATGTTTGCGACCATTTTGTAAATATCACTCTTGTCTATTTGTGCCCATCCATAGTACACTCCTGGCTCCAGGTCTTTGGGCAAAGATTGGACTACTTCCAGGGGGTAATTTGCTGCAGAATAATGATACATAGTATTACATTTTTAGACTATTGTCTGGCCATAAAAACTTTGATATGGGCACACCTACACAGCTGTTGTGTGTGCATGACTGAAGGACTCTAGATCCATAGTAAAGAATAAAATGTTGTGGGTGCAGTTATTAAATCAATCTAGAAATATAATGAGGCCTAACCCAGTATTGGGTCAGTTGGATGTCTTAAATGGGTTATATAACATGTTATATTTTACATGTTAACTGAAATAACCACAGGTACCCAGAGAAACTAAAATATTGATTTAATTTTTAAAGTTAATTTATTTCTTGGAATATTATACAATACTATACAATAATTTAAAAGTATAAATGTACATTACTAAAACTAGAAATTTAAAAATAAATAATACTAAATATTTACAATAAGATACTAAATTAAAACTAAAATAAATGTTAAAGTGAAATCTAGACAATTTAATGTTCCAGTTAATTTGACTGTTCTGCCATATTCTAGAATTAATACTTCAATCAGCTGATGTAATTATAGGCAAATATATAAAAAAACTTATTACAGTAATAGTATTCTGATTTTTTTAAATATATGTTACCTGTAGGGCATCCAAGATCTTTAGATCCTCTTCCAAAGCCTTTTACTACTTCTCCTTCAAGAAATAGTGGTAAGTGTTGTGTAGACATACTGAGTCGTCTTACCGCCGTGGGCAATACAAAAGACAAACAACCTATTGTGCTGGCTTTACCATTCAGTACACTATAAAGTCCTTGAAAATTGAGTAAATAATATTAAAATCTCCACAAACTTTACAAAGTTGTGACTAAAGTTAAACTTTAGTTTAGTTTTAATTAAGACACTTTATGGAAATAAGTTTGCCTAATTAAATAAGCATGTCTCTTCAATACAAAGTCTGATTACGACTGAATTAATTGGGATACGTTTGTTTTACTAAAACTGACGTGTTTTCATTGAAATGGAAATTGTTGACTCAATTTTGACGTGCTGACACTGACATTGTGCTAGTTGCCATAAGACAATATCAATATCTTACCAAATTAGATGCGCCATTGGCCATTACCAAGCAAGAGATTAACAAGTTCCCAAGAGTTTGTCAGATAAGCCCATGTAATTAATGTCTTTTAAGTCAGAAATATCAAAACTGGAGCGTTATGTGATTAAATCAAATTGTCACTAGATAAACTGATCTGATTAAAATGATCGACTAAATACAGTAAATTTTAGTCGATGATCAATACAGGCAAAAAATGACAGGTCAAACTTGTATTTGTCACTCTCGTAATAAAAAAATAATCGTACTATTGATAGAAACACAGACAAATCAGTAGAAGTTTTATTTCAGTTTTCTACCCGAGTTTTCTCCCAGCATTCATGTAGTCAAGGCGATATTATTCTTGTGCTTTATAATTAATTAGAAAATAACATAAACATGGTTAAAATTAAGTGAATATGACTTGCTCCATGTCGGATGTTGAGTGTTGACAATAGCAAGAGTTACGAAGTTACCTATTACGTTTAATCTTACGTTTGGAACGATATGGAACGGTATTATTGTTAATAAAATGACTGAGAAAGGCTACGAAGGCGAGCAGTTGTCACCGTCGTGGGATATCGCTGGCCCATCATCTTTAGCAGCCATCCTGGATACTGTGTTTACATCTACAACTTCTGACAATCAACAGAGGAATGGTAAGTACTTACGTACGCTCCTAACATTCAGCTCGACAGCCTCATTTTATTGCTACTTATTATTTATTATTAGTTTTATTTCATTTAATTCTCTCATGCAAGGGTGTATAATCCCTTTCCATTTATTTTCATATAATACATTTTAATATCATAATTAGTGAGATCTATATTTTTCTCTATTGAAGAATAGTTTTCTCTCTTTAGTTATAGAGAATAGTTTTCTCTTAGTACTTTGCTTTGATACAATAGTAATATTGTTTATTGCAATTGACATTTATTTCAAGTAATACAGTGACAATAGAGTTATCCTCAAAATACTTTAAGTGTAGTTTTTTTTTATTTTGTCCTGATTATTATGTGTTGTTAAAATATAATTTAACAATCTTTAATGTATGTGAACTTCAGCTTCTGATAAAAAAAAAAAAAAATAGAAAATGAAAGTAAACTAATAATTTGGTTTAAATCATTGGTATGTTGA
Organism: Agrotis puta; assembly: GCA_943136025.2. NCBI lineage: Eukaryota > Metazoa > Arthropoda > Insecta > Lepidoptera > Noctuidae > Agrotis > Agrotis puta. The sequence goes on along the minus strand of OW964186.2, from coordinate 7,782,861 downwards.
TTGTACTGATGACAAATAAAAAACTGATTAACAGTCACATAAACATCATGTACCTAATTTTGAAACAAAATGCCAGACTGGGCTGCTACAGATTAGATATTTGCCATTTGCAAAAATCAATAACACTGTATTACCTGGTAATAATCAAACCTTAGACCCCATGCTCAACATTAACACAACCAATCTCTTGAGCAGAAAGTCAAAACCTATAAATCTTAATTTGGAGCAATGCAGCTTTCCCTCATGCTCTTCACTTTTCTTGATGGTGTGCTAATTTACACAATTAAATTAATACTTCTAAACAAACAAAAACTCTGAATATAAGGAAAATAGATGAGGATAACATTAAACAGGAAATATTCTGTAATAAGTTGTAACAAATAAAAAAATCAACAATATATTACATATATATTTTTGACGACACGGTTGGTTTAGTGGCTGAGCGATTGACTGCTGCACCAGCGTGTCACGCGTTGGATCCCCGCACGGAACAAATATTTGTACGATCTGCAAGTAGTTGTTCCAGGTCTGGGTGTTTGTGTATGTGAGTTTCTATGTTTGTTAATGCACCCACGATACAGGAAGAAATTCATAGTGTGAAGCAATGTTTAAAAAAAAAAACTTTATGTGTTAGGAGAATAAAAAAATATGAAGTAGTCTAAGATGTAAGGCAATATTTTATTTAATATGTTTGCACAAATAAAGTATTTCATTTAAATTTATAAGAACATTTTTTAGGGTTCCATACCTAGAGGGTAAAACGGGGCCCTATTATTAAGTAATCACTGTCTGTCTGTTTGTCTGTCTCTCTGTCAGTCCGTCTAGTCTGTCATAGTAATACAGTTTAAAGTTCCACAGATGATGTATTTCTGTTGCCACCATAACAACAAATAATAAAATAAAAATATTTAAGGGGGCTTCCATACAACAAACATGATTTATTTTCGCTTGTTCTTGCTCAATATTGATAACAGCAACAGGTAGATACTTGAAATATTCACTGAATATTTAGTTATAGTATAAATCACTTTAAAAATAAATAATTGAATGAAAATAAAACCATTTTTTTTCAGGATTCCCCATACAACAACGTAATTTTTTGCCTTTTTGTATAGATTATGGCATGGAACTCATCCTGCGTGCGCGAGTCCGACTTGCACTTGGCCGGTTTCTTTTTAAACTAATAAACACATCTTAACACAATCTAGGAACTTTTTCCTGTGTCGTAGGTGTGTTTAGAAACATTTAAACTAGCAAACTCATACAGCCAGACCTGGAACAACTATCTATTATTGAATTACTGGGTCATTTACTTTGTTGGCCATAAGCTAATATTTTATGTTTTCCATGTCCCACAAAATAAAACATAACTCATTTTTTACAGAACAAATGGAGTGTGATGCTCTATTTGCCGAAAGTGATGATGAAGTAGAAGTTATGCCGACAACTTCTGAACCAGTTGAAAGTGTCTCTACAGGAACTGACACAAATACTAATGAACCCACACCAAAACCTGTCTCTTCAAATTATGTTAACTCCACAACACCAAACCAGCCTTATGAAGTAAACCTGTCTGCACTCTCCCACCCAGCTGACTCTCACACTCCTGTCCCTGAAGAATATCAACCCTTACCAGATAGCTCCAGCTCACTGGACTACTCTTTTGGTACTAATAACCCTGACAGTACTGATGGCACTGGCCCGAGGAGACTCCCAGACATAAATATCCGTTATCAACCAAAACCACACTCACTTAACCAACATAGTTACTACTTTCCAAACTATGCACATTATCCAGGCATTCAGCAGCAAAGGGGAGTTCCATACGCTCCTTATCACAACAATGTTATTGTCCTGAGTGATGGAAGGAATTTTTTGCCTCATTCACTGCCATACTCAGTGTCCAATGGAATACAGGTGTCAGATAATCTCCCAGAATACGATTATTTACAACAAAGAGCAAATGGTTATAACCAAGGAACTGCCACAGGCAATAATGGGAATCAACCAAGTGGCCTTGAACGGCCTAGTCGGAAGCTCAACATCTCACCTCGGAGACGACACTCGAAAGAGAATGAAGTACCAAATCTAATAGAAGTAAGTTCGGAAGAAGAAGATAATGTGTCCACTCCTAGAAAAAAACAATGCGACAAAGGTGCTGGTCACCAGGTTACAAATGGCAATGCAAGTGGTACAGATAATGAAAATAGCACACACTCTGCTGAGCCGGTAAACTGGACTCTGGAGGTTAAAGGCGAGCCTGGCACCCAACCATCTAGAAATACAAATGCAGTACCAAATGTTAGCAATCTTCTCTTGCAAACTGTAGACCAACGAAGGCAAAACAACCAGAACAATAACACACAAACCCCAAATGTTGCTGCAGTGAAGATACAAATAAAACAAGAAAACACAGGTAGTGGATCCGCAATCCCTGTGAATTGTGGATGTAGTGGGAATTTCATCAGTGGTTTGTCACAACCTGCTCATAATCACAATGAAGAGTGCCACAGTCCAAATCACTACCAGCAAAACGGATCTCAAACAAGCAGAGTACCCAAACAGAGTACTAGCAACTCAAGCACTGGTGGAGAAGCATCAGGATTTATGGTGAAAGTGAAAGAAGAACCTGGCACACAGCAGCCTGTTATAAAACAGGAGACTACAAAAGAAGAAAACATACCTTCAGTGAGTGCTATTAAAACAGAAGTTGTGGAACCTTGTCAAGTAAAGATAGAGCCAGGCACTAGTAATGGAAATGTAAGTGAAAATGTTGATGTGAAGCAAGAAATTGATAATGCGCGGAGATGTTGTAAAGTAGATGCTGGTGGAGACCGAAGACCGAAGGAAACGTCTCCTCAGCCAGGGACCAGTTCAGGAAGGCAAGCGACTGAGAACAGGCCTACAAATAATTTGGTATGTGTTGATAAACAACGTATCATGCATTGTTTAACATTATTTTGATTTCACATGGTGATTTTCGTGTAACACAGGAAACACAAACTACGGAACCATCGACAGCGACTGGTAACGTGCTGTCGGCTCCCGACTTGCAGCTGGATTGGGTCTCTGATTCCAGTTCAGATGATGGCGTAATGCTCGTAGGAGACGACTCCAATGCTGTAAGTATTATGTAGTATACGGTTTCAGAGTAATGTAATCATGATTACATTTTACAATGTATTTTTTATTTTTTTATTTCCACAACTATCACACAACGCCATCTAGTCCCAAGCTAAGCAGAGCTTGTGTTATGGGTACTAGACAGCTGATAAACATACTTATATATTTCTAAATACGTACATATTATAGCTAAATTACACCCAGACACAGAACAAATGATCGTGCTCATCACACAAACATTTGTCCTGGGTGGGAATCGAACCCACGACCTCCGGCATAGCAGTCAGGGTCACTAACCACTAGACCAACAGGCCTGATCAAATTTTTTAGCATGAGCTGGGCTACACGTATGCAGCGCTAAAAACATCATAATTTCCTGTAACACAGAACTAACTCAAACCGATTAATAAGAGCGACCCTGCGGTTTACCTCATGCTTAAATAAAATAAACTGAAAAATGCTTTAAAACTTCAGCAATACTTATGGTCTAAACGTTATTATAGCAACAAGAGGTGATAGACCTAACGGGGTCTCCGGGCCGCGTGGGCTACGTGCCCTCTGAGTCCGCCCCGCGCTCCCCGGCGGCGCCCGCGGCCCCCGCTGGCTGGGTGGGCAGCGCGCGCACCTTGCTGGGCGTGCCGCGCCGGGGCAGCTACCCGCCGCACCTCACGCACAACGAGATACCTCACGCGCATCTGGTGAGGACCAGGTGAGTAACGCTGTAATTCGGCGACGCAAAATTAGTCTAAGAATATGTAGCATAAATTTGGAACCACCTTACTCAAAAGCTAGAACTCATAATAATTTGTTTGCTAAATTGTATCGAATGAATCGTGACTCATAGTGCACCGAATTTTATAGTTTGATCAGTAACCACCTCAATCTCACTGTATTTTATCATCTCTTAACTTGTCGATAGTGCAAACAGTATTTCCGTTCATTATGTGTTTTTATGACTTCGGAAAAGTATCGTAATAGATGTATGCATTGTTCTTCCCGCCATTTAAATATGAGTCGTAGCTAGCGAGGATAATCAATTTCATCGATATTGGCCAAGCCGTACTGGATACGGTATCGACATAAGATATTGTAATGTAATTTATGTAGTAGCCGCTGAGGTTTTGTCGAATATCTACCGAATACTTGATTATTTCTTATATTTTCGCAGTGATTCTTTCAAAATTATTCAGGACCCTATTGCTTTTTAGAAATTCCACTTTGTGTGTTGGCTTTACTCAAAACAGTCATTATTTTCAGTGCAGTGTGTGAAATATAAAGTACCTTGTAAAATTCGCGCGCTATCAGAAAACCAATACCTGTTTTCCTTTGCCAGAGTCCAATAAAATTCTTCAAACCGCTACTTTGCTCGAGGGCAAAATTTTGGATTAACTTGGACGAGGTTTCATCCCTTTCACACCACCTCTAGAACTGGTACTCTCGATTAACTTTGGCAAGGTTTCATCAAATTTTGAGAGCCTTTTACTGTAGAATGTTGTCCTGAGCAGTGGTATGTGGGTCAGGGTCCGCGTGGGTGCATGCGGAGGCTGCCGGCGCTGCTGCTGCGGGCACGCGGGCTGCGCGTGCTGCGGGGCGGCGCCGCACCCGCCGCACCACGCGCATCAGCCGCCACACGCTCATCCCACGCACCATCATCATCATCACGCGCCTCCTGCACACAGTGAGTATACCCTTTTTATGACCCTATGATGTCCCACTACAAAGCAAAAGCCTCCCATCCCTCCTTCCATCTTATTGGACATTAACATGGGTCGATTTTTCGGTCGTGACTCGGGCTCGGGTTTTTCGGGCTGTCGTGCGGTTAACATCGACCGTCTAAACCGCCAACTGGACTAGTTTTTTTTACCACAGATTTTTGAAAACGATGCGGCTAGCCGTCATTCGTTAGGACGTCATCGACGCGCGACCTGTAAATGCCCCATTACGAGTTAGACTACAATAGGCTAATTTTACTCAAAAAATTGAATCAGTCCTGAAGACGAAGATACAACGCTTCTAAAAATCACAAAACGTCTCTCGGTAGGTATAATTTTACAGGCGTTATGACGTCACAAACCCCCACTCCCGAATTTCAAAGCGTTTTATCTTTCTCAATATTCTAACTGACGGAACAAACAGATTTTGAATTTATTTATGGAGTAAAATACCCCATTTTAGGCCGGTTTGGCCTTCAAAAACTTATTTACGTCATTTTTTGATATTAAATAAATTTTTAAGTTGCTTTGAATTCAATCATCGCTATTTGACATCTGATTGGTGTGGCTGCATATACTGTGAAGCCTCTAGTCTGTGGTATCGTTGGGCAGGCTGCTTCACGATGTGGTTACCCCCTTGAAATCCCTTGGACTGTTCATCAGGTAATCGTGACCCTGGAACGTAAAGGCTTATTGAAGGAACACCGTGGATTTTAGTCAGTACGATTTGATAAATTAACCACGTTGAAAAAACCCTTGAAAGTGTAGTGACGCTGCCTGTACATTAAAAATGAAGTATATAAATCAGATTTATTGTGAAAAATTTGCGATTAATAAGAAATTAGAAATTATCTGTGTGTGACGTGATTCATAACTGTTGTTTCCACATGAACAGTGGGTGAACGTCGCCGGGACGGCATGCCGGTCGCTCCGCCGTACCTCGTGCACGAGCGACTCTGGCAACGACAACATCACATGATGGTAAGTGGACTGCAAGGTACCGGCAATAAATATTGCTCATCGAACAGATCGGCTAGTTTTGGCTTCGTAGAGCGTTGTCTCTGTCGCCCGGAGCACTAACCAATCACAATGAACGACAAACCAAACGTCAAATAAGTGAGTGACAGACATAACGTTCTTTAAAGCTAAACTAGCGAATTCCTCATTCCAAAGATCCATGTGCAATATTTATTCCTGATATTTATTCCCTGTACTGTTCTTTCACAAGTTAATTTAGATTAGCAATAACCCATCTTCTAACATATTTTATTGCAAATAATGATCATAGTGATATTGACGGATTTATCAGTGGCATTTAACGTAAAGAAACAAAGATTACTGTAATTCGTACCCATATTATAAACTTTTTAGGTTCAGGATCATATGCTTTATTATTTTCCATTTTAATTTGTTTTACAATCTGTAAAAAAATAACATTTACTAGTTAGCTGTGTCTGATCCTTGTCAGTCCTTTAAATGTTTTGATTATGATTTCAGGAACTGCAACGTCGCAGCATGATGGGCGACGGCTTCGGACCAAGCTTCGGCCAGTTCCCGCCCGTGCCGCTGCCGCCGACCACAGTGCTCGCTGTATATTCATATTTTGTTTATTTTACCCTATCATTTTATTTATTGACAGCATTATTGACCATTGGTGTTATATTCACTAAATTAATGCCCCCTTTTCGCCAGCCTGCGCGTTTTGGTATATAATTTTTTTTGTCATCTAAAATTGTTTGGTGAGAATCCTGTTCTGAACTTGCTGGCTTTGAGGGTTGGGCAAACGAGATACCGCCATTCCACACCGCTTTCCTCAATATCTTAAAAGAGGTGTGGAATGGTTGGCTTGTCTCGTTCCCGCCATAATTATTTTCTTCTTGTATGGTAATTCTTTTCTCATTTCAGTTTCCTGATGAGTTGGAACACCAAATTGAGCAAGTTCCGCCGGCGCCCATGATGCTGTAAGTACTTTAATGTTTTAAACTTTTCAATTTGATTGCCTATATCAAGATACATACTACAATATTCTACTATATCTACAATATTCTGCATTATTAAATCTGCTACTTGCCTTATTGATATTTCGGTGGCGAGCATGGTGAACTTCAAATCCATGATCGCAAAAAATAACAATGCTCTAAACGAACCGATACTGATGTTGGGCCCAAATATCGATAGACTCGTACTGTCTAATACTGTTGACCAAAGTCCGCGCGGCGAGAACAAATGTATTCGCTTCTAGGCGGCGACGACTGGCGAGCCGGGTGATTGCAGCGATTCGAGGGCAAAGACCCGTCACCACGAGGTATCGTCAGCCTTTATAACTCCATAGGCGAAGTGTAGACATAACCAATTTACTCTGCTCAAATCAGTCGCTTCGTCTACTTTGTTCAACTATCTACTCTACGAATTTACAGTCTGCATTTTGAATTAACATTTTGGCATTTCGGAAATAATTATCACTTCAGTCAACATTTTCTACAGAATTTTTAAGTTTTCATACATAAATGAGTTACTTTTTGTGATATCATTAGGAAGTGTCTTATTAAAGCCATGTTTTTTTCAGTGACAGGCAACATATCCACCATCACATGCATCATTACATGCAGATGCATCCTTCGCCGCCGCACCTCCACATATCTATCCAGCCATCATTTATGGTAAGTATCCCTATTAATGTAAACAACAGACTGACGAATGCGATGAATGATGTTATAATAACAATAATGTGTTGCGTTTCAGGGTACGGGCGCCATGGCGGCGGCGATGGCGTACGCGGCGGAGGCGGCGGAGGAGGCGGAGTCCCGCGCCTGGCGCGGCCGCGGGGCCTCCAGCGCCGTCATCGAGTCCAACACATACCGCCACGCGTACCGCCCCGCGCCCAGCCACCAGGACGAGAAGTGCACAATCTGCCTCTCGCTTTTCGAAGTGGACTCTGATTGCAGGTTTGTTTACTAATTCAGTCAAGATTTCAAGAGACCCGACAACTAAAGTGCCACGCGGTGTAAACGTAACGTTAAAATGTGCTTCGAGTTTTTCCTCACCCCACCCCAGCAGTTTCCCCTTCTGGCCTAGTCCGACTTTGTGCATTTGTAGTGACAATATTCTACAGGCAAACTCTGTACCGAACTTTAATTATATCATGTATATGTATGTCTCTTATAAATGCGGACGTTTTCAGGCGGTTACCATGCATGCACCTGTTTCACATGGAGTGCGTGGACCAGTGGCTCAGCACCAACAAGCACTGCCCGATTTGTCGCGTGGACATCGAAACACATCTCAACAAGGATGCCACGTTTTAAACAAGGTATTATGACTATGTTTTTTGTTTCACAAAACCGCAATGTCTTACTGACAATTTAGTAAATATCTGCACAAAATTGCCACCTCGCTTCTCATGAACGAGGTTGTGAATTCAAGACCTGGAGAATTACCATGTCTTTTTCAATCGGAAACTTTTTTTTTAATAACTTTTTTGTTTTTAGAAGATAAAAACATTATATGGAAAACAATAAATGTGTATTTATAAATATCTTATTTTCTATCTTACTAATTACAATTATATGTACATAAAATTTATCCAACAGGTTTACTATTAAAAATACTTCAGCATAAGCTGTGTTGGTTATTCACTTCCATAACTATTCCTTTGTATTTTGACTACCCATTACAAAAGATAATTTTATAAATAAATTTTCCGTGGGTAGTAAACCAAAGTTAAAAATAGAATTCCATCTATGTGACAGAAAACGAGTGTGCTTACATCTACAATGTAAACTAAGCGACGTAATTTCAAATTTTATCTTAGATTAATTTAGCATTGCAGGCATAAACACACTTGTTGCATTGTGATACAGATAACGAAATTAAGAATCCATTACTCTGCTTAGCGCATTGTAAAATATTTGGGCGAATCCTGTGCAATGGAACGCAACGATGTGGCAGGTCGTCTATATATATATATTATATATATATATATATAAAAGGAGAACTGACTGACTGACATATCAACGTACAGCCGAAACTACTGGGGCTAGGAATGTGAAATTTTGCACACGGCTTCCTATTATAATGTAGGGGAGCACTAAGAAGGGGTTTTTGGAAATTTAATCTTTAAGGGGGTGAAAAGGGGGAATTAGGAAAGTACGTAACCCACGCGGACGAAGTCGCGGGCGAAGTGCTAGTATGGTATAAGGAGGGTAACTCATAACACTAATTTGCTTCGCGGATTTCTTTTACTTACTTTCACCATTACCATGTCAAGCGTTAATTTCGCGAAACAAATGCACCCGGTTTTGTTACCTTCTCTCCAATGGATTAGAAAGTTACGTCACTATTCTACCAGTTTAAACACCTCCATACCAAGTTGCCAATCAGCGGGATTGAACGACTTGATCACAGAGATTTAGTTCCGTATTACAGAACTTCATTCAATATGGCTTCAATATGGCTGAAACTAGTGTTAAGTAGTGCTCGAGTCTTACGGGATGTTCTGTTATACGGGCCTAATGCAATAAGTACATAGCGCGACGCAAGTCTCCGATACGACTTTGGTATCTAGGCTATCGCAATACAAATCCATACAGGTGTGTACAAACGCGTCGCACGCGTCAATAGATACCAAAGTCGTAAGGTGTCGGAGGCTTGCATCGCGTTATGTACGAAGAGTCTAAGTCTTTAATTTGCTCTTCTTGTCATTACTGGCATTTTGTTGTAGTTTGTCCTGCAGCTGCGGAGAGCTGAGGATGGCCTGCTGCTGTAGCTCCAAGCTCTCTTGCTGCAACTCGTGTGTCAGCTGTTTCTGCGCGTTGCAAGACCTGCAACCCACACACAATACTGCCACTATATTTATGTATATACACAGAATATCAATTAAGGATAAGAGTATTTTGTTTATAAAATTTTGTTACTTTATCATTATTACAATGTTAGAAGTCAAAAGAAGTGACTATTGTTGTTTTACATATATTATTAATGTGCATATGAAATATCAAATATATGTATTAAATTTAATTTAAAAAGCAATCTGTTAATTTTGAGCACTCCTATAAATATAAAAGAGGAAATAAGAAAACTGTAAAATATTTGTCTAAAACATAACATGCTTTAATAAATTCTTTTTTAAATTATTTAGTTTATTTTTTACCTGCATACATGATCAATACGCTCACAAATGGCATCTGATGCAGCAATGTTTCCAGATAAATATGATATCTCTGCTGCAACTGTTGCTATTTTTTCTGCATAATCCATGTAACCTGAAAAAATCATCAATAATAATATTTCATTAATAAATAGCTATATGCAGCATACATGCACAAATTAGGTGACAATGTTATACAAAAGTTAACTAAAATAACATGATATTGTCCCCTTTTTTTATAGTGTTACGTGTTTACGTTCTGGGGTCACGGTAATTCGTAAGTCCCGCGACCCCGGCAGGCTTTGGCTCTCGGCCCTCTAGAGGGCCCCGTCATTTTGCTGACACTTTTTGAGGCGACGTGGGACACAACGCGCCGTCGACCCGAGCATGGTCCATGGTCGGACAGCGAGTCGCCCATTACTCGCCGCCCGCATGCTCGCGCCTACGGTGGCCGGAGATCGTCTAGCGAACATCCATCGTCGTGGGCGTGTACCACTGCGGCTGGGGTGAAGGGAGGTCGCTGTCCTCTCCCTCACGCGGCAGAAGGAGGCGCCCGCTTCCCATTCCGTCTCGCCCCGCAGTATGGCCTCGACCAATTCTGGGCACGAGAGGTCTCCGCCTATCGCCGTCGTGAGGACACGGCGGTGCTCTGCCCAAGCGGAGCAATCTTGCACCGTATGCTCCACCATGTCTTCCGGGCGATCCTCGCAATAGTGACACCCAGGATTGTCTTCCCTCCTTATCCGACACAGGTACCTCCCGAAACTTCCGTATGTGGTTAGAACCTGCATCATGCGGTAGATTAGGATGCCGTGATGCCTATCCAACCACTCCTCAAAGAGGGGTCTGTCTTACCGCCGCGATTGCTGCGTACCCGATGAATATTGTCATCTCCAAATTTCATCTCATACATTATCTATATATCTATATATATAAAAATGTTATGTTGGTTTGTGTATGCTTTAAAAACTCAAAAAGTACTGCACTGATTGAGCTGAAACTTGAGAATGATATGTAATCTGCATCAAGGATTGTTTTTATCTATTTTTTGCATCAGTCACATATCCGCATCCGCGAAAAAACAGTTTTTTTTACGATCAGCTCTGTACCAGTGACCGCGCCATCTACCGGAAGCGAGGATAACACTCGCTGACAACCGCAGTCGTAATGACGCAGTCACATGAAAATAAATTTTAGCATGATATATAATCCGCATTAAGGATTGTTTTTATCTATTTTTTTTTTGTTGAAAAAACAGTTTTTTGTGCCACAGCGAAGCGGGGCAGGGTACAGCTAGTCTATATATATAAAATGTTATGTTGGTTTGTGTATGCTTCAAAAAATCTAAAAGTTCTGCACCGATTGAGCTGAAATTTTAGCATGATATATAATCCACATCAAGGATTGCTTTTATCAATATTTTTTTTTTGAAAAAACTTTTTTTTCTGCCACAGCGAAGCGGGGCAGGGAACAGCTAGTTATTTATAGATATTTTGTATGGGACAACAACTCGTGAGGAAATTGTTCAGTTTCATTCATAAATCTGATCACACCATCACTTTACATTACATGATAACAATCATTAAACATCAACACAATATTGGTAGGATGGATATTGGCATACATTTTTAGGGAAAATGACTGAGAGAACATTATGCCAGTGTCATGTTATTATCATCTAATGTGAAACGGCATTAACGTAAAATAGTTCTAGTTGAAACTAATTAATTTATAAGGAATCGTCAACATGAAAAAGAACTAACTAAATAAAGTGTGTAGATTGTGTGTTAAGTCACACAGTGTGCCTCTCACAGCAACCAGTTGGTCCCAGTGCTGCGGTGGTGTGCTGTCTTCACCCCACTCCATGGCTTGCTTCACCAGGCAGATCTCTCTTGTCAATGCTTCTCGTAGCCTGTAATGATGAAGCAACTTTTGAACAAATGTATAAAAAACAGGTCCTAATGAGCAATGCCTGCCCTTTCACAGTTATCACATAATATAATAATACATTTTTGATGCTATTAAGAAAACAAATAAGCCTATGGCCTGCTTTAGGGAAAGTGGTTGCCATAGCTTATTGATGTCTGTAACACCAAAGATATAGCCTGTGAGACAACCGGATGGTAAGCAATTTTTATATATACAAGAACAGTTTAAAATGTTATCTTACCTTTCACTAGTATCTTGGATAGCGACCAAGGTAACAGTCAGAAGCTGCGAAGCGGCATTTACATTGATGGTCGTGGCTTGGCGGATCAAAAAGTCATGTTCCAGACTATCTGCATCCCAAGTTACATCAATCTCTTTTAGTTTGTCATCACAATATGCTGTAGTTAACAATCCCATCGTTGCAGGTGTATAGTTTCGAATCTTTGTGACAACTGTCCTTCGATGAGTTTGTAAAGCCGCTTTGGCATTTTTGATAAAAGTAAATATACCGTATCTAAACATAGCGTGATGAATATGTAGTCTGGTAAAAATTTAACAAATATGTTTACATCATCTTTTACTTTTCTTATGAAGTATTTTGGTATGACAGCAAATTTTAACAAATTCGCAAAAAAAGGTTATGTTTTGATTCCACTATTTTTTTTGAAACAGATTGTCAACTGTCAGTACAGTCCATAGTGTCCCAAGAATTGTCATTAACATTTTTGATTAAATCTTTGGCTTCTGGGCTTTTGTGAATTTTCTATTTACATTAAATTAATTTAAAATGGAATAAACGTGCCTAACATGTTTCTTTCTCCCCCAGCCTTGCCGTTGCTAAGTTTGCATTGCCAACCTGTGGACAAGACAACCCCAACATATTGGCAGTGGTCCTGCACCACTACCACTATGTTGGGGTCAAGTAAGGGCAGGTCAAGAAATTAGGACTGACGGAGTCGACAGAATTTTATTAATGTACGCATTACGTTCAATTTTAATAGAGAATCGAAATCTAACTTTAATTACTACACGAATCTAGTATACACATTTCCAGTATCGTCGTGTGTTGATGTGGACTGACCCTTACTCTTGTCTCTAAACTGGGGAACTCCATTGAATATTATGAATGTAACCATGTGGATTTGCATTTAAAAAATATGATAGGGAAGGGTTCTGGTGGTACTTCGACTACGCCTTGACCACGCATGGATTGTACAATAAATCCCTCTAGGCGCTATACATTTTATCTTTACAGAGACCACGCCACATGCTTTTTTTTTTTTTTTTTTATCGTGGTAAAATCATCAAATGAGTCCTCCCACCCAGGGCAGGGCGGGAGGGACTGTCAGACTTGTACTGACTAAAATCCACGGTGTCCTTCACTAGCCCTTTACGTACTGGGGTCACGGTAATCCCTTGGTCCCGCGACCCCAGCAGGCTTTGGCCCTCTACAGGCCCCGTCACTATGCTGACACTCTTTGAGGCGCGCGTGGAACACAACGCGCCGTCGACCCGGGCATGGTCCATGGTCGGACAGCGAGTCGCCCATTACTCGCTGCCCGCATGCCCGGCCGCATGCACGCCACATGCTGGAACAATAATCAAGTGAAATTTTATCCGATTGCAGTGAAAGGGTTAGCTCAGCAGTTGCACACTATTATTTGAATGAGATAAACACTATTCATTTAGCATACTGATTAATATATTAATTATATTTAATACTATTGCACCATTTTTAATTCAGTAAAAAATATGGGAAAAATCTTTTTGTTCTTCTGAAGCAGCAACCACATTGAAGTCCAATACAGCAACTCCGCGGTCCACAGCAGTTATAAGGCGGTATGGGTCGAAATCTAAACTGTACACTGGTGAAGCCTTTCGTTGTGTGAAATACATCTGTAAAATAAACACAACTGCTGTTGCTACTATGTTTTCATCATATTAACGCAAACTGTTATTGTTTATTAACCTGAACATGATGAACTTGATTGCGTGTATCAAATAATACGCAACGTGAATATTCAGCCGTCCCTGTGACAATGCCATAATTACCGTCAGATTTCACACAGTAAAAGGAGGATTGGAAGGGATCCTTTGTGTCATACACCTGAAAATAGTTAAATATTATAAACATCATTTCCTGAGACCTAGTCCACTTCCGCCTATGCTTTCCACATCCAGGAGATTTCCATAACATTTGATTATTAATATGTTTCAATTATTACTCTATCAATGTTTACTTCTATAAATAAACTGCTGCTGTTAATTAGGCCTCGTTCAAGGACGTAATATGCGTCACGAAACGCAGCTATTTCTTTTTATATTAAGGGTGTTTAATACAAAATTCTTTACCACTTCTTTTGTTCTGGTGTCTATCATTTGCAGGACTCCGGCATGAGTGGCATACACTATAGTGTTCGCATCATGCCATCGTATGTCCCGCAACACTTGTTTAGGATTGATGGTTAAATCAGCAGTCATCAGGAAAGAGGGACTGGAAGAAAACTTTAGATTTATAATGTTTAGTTTCATTGAAAATAACTGGCATCTAAATATTTGATACCAGAAACATACAATATACCTACATATTCACATCAAGCACAAGCGGTCTACTGTTTCCATCAAGACCTATTGCTAATTTGTCTAATGTTGGGCTAAGAGCCAGACATTTTATACCTGTATTTTCATACATAGTTACATTATGTGTATCTGAAATAAACAAAAACCATCTTTGATTGCCATTGAATCAGTATTTTTAAACGGATAAGAAAAAAGAGTTTCCGATGAAGAACCTCCTGTTTTTTAAGTTTTTTAAGTTGTACAAAAACTTACTTGACTCATTCCCTCTTACAACATATGTTGAGGTTGTATTTTCTTCTTTGAAAAAGGCAAAAAACTTTAATTCTGAGCTTTGAGCAGAACCTGTTACAGCCATTATTTTAGATCTTCCTTCAATTGCTTCCACTGCAGTAACTTCCTTCTGCCCATTATCATGACAATCCTGTACATGATATTGTAACCATGGCCTATCTTTACTGTCTCTTTGATACATAATTAAACAACCATCTCTGAAAATTATGAATAAATAAACCGAAGGAATAAACTATAATCACATTTTTTTTTTCTGAATGACTATTACAACTACAATAGGTTTGTTGTGGCTGTGCTTAGTGTGACATATATGCAACAAGTGATAATTTGCTATTAGTACTAATCTAGCTTTCACCTGTGGCTAAGCTTGGGCGCCAAAAGGAGCCTATAATCAATTCCAGGGTTCCATTTATCTCTGTATATTTTTTTTTTCAAAATCTATTCATCATTTTAGATATGAGAGCATAACAAAGTAATTTCCTATCACATTTATGATATTAAGTAAAGATACTTACCTGTTTCCGCAAGCTATATAATTATTTGTCAACACAAATCGAGAGATGTCATTGGTCCTTATATCATGGCGTTGTATTTTTGGTACATCAACTTTCCATAATGGTTCTCTACAAATTGGATATCCCTTCCTATTAGTTGTGTAGCAGTGCAGTTCAGAACCCACTGACAGCAAAACGGATCGGCCCATATAGTTGTATATTAACCATGGCATGTAGTTGGTGTAGTGATTGACAACCACCTGACAAATACAAGATTTTATCATAGTCACAGAATTTTATTTATTTCTTAATGAGCATTGTTGTAGATGTAAATTAACAGATAGGATGCGTGCCTTTTACCTTACTATTGTAATACCCATGGCACCAGTTGTATGAGGTCCTACATCGGTTATACCATAATGCATTTGATACACTGAAAGATAAACAATTTTGTTAACATAATACTTTAGACCAAAGGAAGGCAGAGTTTATATAAATGATAATGGATATAATGATGGAGTACGTACCTACGGTCATATAAATCAATCAGGAGTTTGTCTCGTCCAATTGGTCTCCAAATTGTATTATCATTTTTAATTAAACTATTGAAACTCTTACAAGATAACATTAAGTTACGAAGATCTGATAAATTTAACCGCTTAAAAATATTAACTAATATATCAACGGGTAATAACAATATACTATCAGTCGCCATGGTACTTTTATTTTTTTTTAAGTCTGTTTCAGATTTGAGAATTATTACTAAAGATACATAATTTTTATTTTTTATTTACACATCCACTGATACCCAGGCGTATGTCAAAAATGACATTAGTAAACACGTCAAAATTCTATGACATTTATTTGACTCACTTTTTTTTGAAAACTGAAAACTCTAAACGGCGCAAATACATTGGCTTAGCTAGTAGCAATGTATTTGAGCCGTTTGGGGTTGAAACTCTGGGGCCATGGGGTCCGAGTGCTCACAACGTTTTTAAGGACATCGCCAGGCGATTAGTCGACTCTTCAGGTGACCAGAGGGCTGGCCTATTCCTAGGTCAACGAATCAGCATTGCCATACAACGTGGCAATGCTGCCAGCGTTCTGGGCACTGTTCCTGTTGACAGCGATGTGGACGTATTCTTTGACGCCCTTTGAATGTTTTATTTTTTGTTTTATTTATTTTTTGTGTACATATTACTAGTAAGTTTTTATTTATAGTCTGTATATAATATGTTAAATAAATTAAACCCCTTTTTTTTTAATGATTCTGTCATGGCTTCGAGACCTTTATGCCAATTGATTGACACGAAGAAAGGGTGTAACGTTCAATTTTTTTCTCCTAATTCTGTATTTTTCCTCAAAATGATAGTTCTTGCAATATTATTTTTCTTATTTCTATTTCAGAGATGAAAATTTTAATATATCAAATCAAAATCCAACTTTATTCACTTCACGAAAAGATACGCATTTCCAGTATCGCTTGGGTTGCATGTTGACGTGGATTATGTATTGTAAAGGAAGGAGATCGATGATCCTGTGTTTTTGAAGTGAAAACTTCTTTAGCGGCGTTATGCACTTTTTTTAGAATGGGTAAAAAATGTTAAACTCGCGTCAGGACACGTGACCTGATCGAAAATTCATAAGACGGCGCAGGGCGCTTGCGCGAATGTTCGTGTGAGTTTATTACTATTCAAGTTTTCACTTCTGACGGCACTCCCAGAGTGCAAATCGTCGTTTTTTTTTTGCAAGAGACTGTATGGTGGCAATTTTATTTGACATTTGGCTCTCCGTCGAGGGATAGAATGACGGTCTCCCGCGTGTCAGGCAGGGGCAGGGGCATACCTAACACTATACTACCGAAGAAGATATTTGGCTAGTAAAGGCTCAGTCTATGCTCTATGTCTATGGAATAGACAACTCGGTTTATGCTGAATATCTATGTCATACAACATCATCATGAATGACAGCAGGATAGAAATACGTAAAATTCTCAGAGTGTAAAGGAGATGCAGAATGTAAAAGCGTTACGTTTTCTCAATCTTTTTCGTTGGAAGGGTCAAGAAAATACTAAAACTGAACGGAAACGATTACAAAATTATTGTGATAAAAGGAATTTGTGTAGCGTTTGTGTTTAATTTTATTTAGTTAATTCTTCAGGGAAAATTTACGTAGACAAGCGTTTAAGAGGGTTCATGGAGAAGTAATTTATTTATTATTGTCTTACGACGTCAAAATAATAGCCGTTGTTATTAGATGATTTCACTGCAGCAGTGGCACCTATGGATTTATTTAAGGGTACGTATTAGCCGTTTAAAATGTTAATTTGTGAGCAAAGTTGGTGCCGTAACACAGGAGTAAACGTCAGTAATTAATCCTTCCACGCGATTACGTCGAACTCTATCAAGGCCGTGGACCGTGCTGTCCCGTACCTGGCACGCGATACTGAGTTCAGAGTTGGAACCACTGCGGAGTAGTGTGCGTTAGTGTCCAGTGGGTGGATCTCGATATCATAATATTTTTATCGCGGGTTGAGTATCGGCTGCTCGCGCGGAACTTCTGTCAAACAATTGCTTACAGTCGAGCTGTGCGCAGTGTATTGGGATTTGGGATCTTTGTCCTCGTCTAGTCGCATTTGTACTTTTAACTACGATTTACTAACGCAGTATCATAGTCATAGACTTTACAGTGGATGTAGTGATGTTTTTGATACTGTTTTAAGTGTTTCCAATAAGGCATAACTTGAAAGTGAGTTTTTGTACAAATTTTGATTTAAAAAAATTACCATTTCTAAGTGTGTTAGTGAATTGTTAAGCTCTATGACTCATTTTTTGCTAGAATCTTCAAACAAGTTTTATGAGAATTTAGTTTTTGCTTTAGAGTGTATAAATAACTGGAAATACCACAAATTGTAAGCATTTTTAGTGTACAGTCATAAAATTCACTTGACTGTAAACCTAGAGGAGGTGATTCTAGTTTTGTGTAGATCTCAACTTTATACACTATAATATTCTAAAACTAATTTAGTTAAATCTGATTCTGGTTTAGTTCCACTCAAAATTATACAGTGGAGGAATTAGTTTCAATCAGGTCTGAGTAGTTTTAATAAATTAAAATTCTTCTAACTATGAAAAAGCTAAACAGTAATTTATTATTCAAGGCTAGAGGATTATGAATTATTTATTGAATTATCATAGTGATACTGTAGCTTATATTTTTGGCACAAGATACTAAAGGGTCTGATAAGACATTTAATTTATTTTGAAGAATCCATTACCCATGACAAAACAAAACATTGTTATTTTATAATTTTCTTATGACAAATAATAGTAAATCTATGCAAAATTAGGGTTTGTGAGAATAAAGATTATTATTACATAGTAAGCTGAATTTGTGTCATTTGTCCACAGATATGAAGGGTCCAACTCGGCCAGCTCCAGGTGTGCCTGGCATGGCAGTGAACAGATACTCTCCTGTAACTAATTGGGATGATGACCCCTTTGGTGCAGATCTCTTTGAGCCATCACCACATTTCACACAGAAAAAGAAACCCCCACCTCGCCCACCACCACCAAAGGTCAACAAACAGCCAGATATTCCTGCAAAACCATCACATTTCATAAGAAAGCCAACAGTTCTCACCTCCCTATTATCTCGTAAATCAAAAACAGTAGTGAATAATCAAAATGTGAACATTGTCCAACAAAATATGATCAAAGATCTAAACAGTGAAGTGGACCCTCATAAAATGTTTCCTAAATGTGAGCCAAAGAATGTGCAGACTGGTGCTTTGATAGATCTCTCGTCTCCTCCCAGTTCACCCACATTCACCACCAGATCAAGCAGCGATGGGCTCAGTGTAGACAGCTTTGGTTCTGATGCCACTACATCTACCAACCATCACAATGCTCACAATGGTGGCAATGCATCACAAGCTGAGAGTGGCTTTGAAGATGATTTTGAGTTATTCCTTCACTCAAGAAAACCGGTGAAGGAGGATACTTTAGAGGATTTCACTGCCATAGATCCATTTTCGCCTCAGCCAACCACGAATCTGAAAAGAAAACCTGCCTTGAAGAAGAAACCTATTTTAAGTAAGGAAAATGTATATGAAGTATCAAATAATTTTACGAGTCATGTATCGGCTCCTGCACCCATGCTCAAGGGGCCGACGATAATCCGAGCGAAGCCAGCAAGGCCCAAGCCTCCAGATAACTCGGCTTTGTTGAAGACTACATTTGGAAACAGTTTCCCTGTGACCACCATGACAGTGAACACCACCACACCTATACAAAAGGTCTCCAATGGATTTGGCGATAGTTTCGTAAGTATATTTGCATACTTTTGGTTTCTCTTTGATGTCGTAAATGCTAATTATGTACTTTAAAAATTGTTTCTATTTATTGTACCTTATGACAGTAAGGCCTGCAATTTCGAAAGGATAAAAAATCTTTAACATGATTTGAATATCATTAGAACCTAGATGGGATATCTTCCTACCATGTTTAATAGTTGAGTTTCCGATATTTCGGCATGGTTGCAAGTACTACCACAATGTAAAATATTCCATGGCATATTTTCCCAATGAAGTTCTAATGATAGTGTTAGTTTTCATGTCAGTTTAAACACTATTCTGATTTCAATTCTTGGACCCTCAAGACCTACATGTAACCAGGACTAGAATGTAGTTAAAGTCATTTCAGTCAGTCAACTGAATATGTTTTTAGAATAAATACACGAAAGACTTTCAACTCGAGCTCTCTAATCGCTTTGCTTGCCTTGAGAACTTAGTTTCAGTGGACGAGATCAACGACGGGCTAGTGGAAACTGTCCGCACGGTAGGGTCTAAGTTTTTTAGACCCTGCCGTAAAGATAGACCTCAGAAATTGACCGAGCAAACCTTAAACCTTATGGCTGAACGACGTTTGCTACAGTTGCAGTCTTCCGATGACGCGAAGTCATATAGGCAGCTCAATAGACGTATATCTAAGTCCTTGCGACACGATCTGCGTCTCTTTAATACGAATCGTGTTAAAGAGACCATACAGCGAAACCAAGGCTCCAAAGTGTTCGCAAAGGACAAGTCTATTGGGCAAAGCCAGATGACAAAGCTGAAACGGGAGGATGGCAGCATAGCGTCGACCAAAGCAGAGGTTTTAGGCGAGATCGAGAGGTTCTATGGACAGCTATACACTTCGGTCGCAAAGCCCGTTGACAGCTTGGTAGGAGATCCAAGAGCCAAGCTGTCCCGACATTATACCGAAGATATCCCGGACATCAGTCTGTACGAGATTAGGATGGCCCTGAAGCAGCTTAAGAACAACAAGGCGCCGGGCGAGGACGGAATCACGTCAGAGCTTCTGAGAGCGGGTGGAACACCGGTACTTAAAGTCCTCCAGAAACTCTTTAATTCCGTCCTGTCCGAGGGCAAAACGCCTGAAACGTGGAGCAGGGGTGAGGTGGTGCTGTTCTTCAAAAAAGGTGATAACAGCCTATTGAAGAACTACAGACCCATCACGCTTCTGAGTCATGTTTATAAGCTGTTTTCAAGGGTTATCACGAACCGTCTCGAACACAGACTTGATGACTTCCAGCCTCCCGAACAAGCCGGTTTCCGAAAAGGCTATAGTACCATAGACCACATCCATACGCTGCGGCAAGTTATACAGAAGACCGAAGAGTATAACTTGCCATTATGCTTAGCGTTTGTGGACTATGAGAAAGCCTTCGATTCGGTGGAAACATGGGCTGTGCTTGAGTCACTCCAGCGATGCCGTATTGACTATCGGTACATCGAGGTATTGAAGTGTTTGTATAATAACGCCACCATGTCGGTCCGAGTACAGGAGCATAGCACGAAGGCGATTTCATTGAGAAGAGGCGTAAGACAGGGGGACGTTATCTCCCCGAAACTGTTTACTGCCGCAATGGAAGACGCCTTCAAGCTCCTGGAATGGCAAGGACTTGGCATCAACATCAACGGCGAATACATCACTCACCTTCGGTTTGCCGACGACATCGTGGTCATGGCAAAGTCGATGGAGGAACTCAGCATGATGCTCGATGGCCTCGACCGAGTTTCACAACGGGTGGGCTTGAAAATGAACATGGACAAGACGAAAATTATGTCAAATGCCAATGTTGTGCCCACCCCAGTCTCTGTTGGAAACTCGGTACTCGAAGTTGTTGACTCATATACCTAATTAGGACAAGTAGTCCAATTAGGTAGGTCCAACTTCGAGAAAGAGGTCAACCGCCGAATCCAACTCGGTTGGGCAGCGTTCGGGAAACTACGCAATGTCTTTTCGTCCGACATACCTCAGTGCCTCAAGACGAAAGTCTTTAACCAATGTGTGTTACCAGTGATGACGTACGGCACCGAAACGTGGTCTTTCACTATCGGCCTCATCTCAAAGCTCAAAGTCGCTCAACGAGCTATGGAGAGAGCTATGCTCGGTGTTTCTCTACGTGATCGAATCCGAAATGAGGAGATCCGTAGACGAACTAAAGTCACCGACATAGCCCACCGGATTAGCAAGCTGAAGTGGCAATGGGCAGGCCATATTGCTCGCAGAGCAGATGGCCGATGGGGTCGAAAAGTACTAGAGTGGAGACCAAGGACTAGCAAGCGCAGCGTAGGACGTCCACCAACAAGGTGGACAGACGACCTTATAAAGGTCGCCGGAAGACGCTGGATGCAGGTCGCTTCCAACCGGTATATGTGGAGATCTAAAGGGGAGGCCTATGTTCAGCAGTGGACGTCCTATGGCTGAGATGATGATGATGACACGAAAGACCATTTCCCTGGATTACTTCATTAGTGAATAAGCAATTTCTATCAATGAGTAGGTACCTATTCTGTAATCATAAATTAATAATTATCACAAATTAATCATTTGCGAATGATTAGATACAGGTGTTTCCTATTAGTCAGCAATGATGTGTCGCAGGTGGAACCAATTGAAAGTCACTTAAATGCGCGTGAGACTGCAGGCATTTACTTACTTAAAATGTGCGAAAAACATACTAAATAAAAAAGCGAGGCATGATAACAGGTCGTGCCACGGCACTATAGACCACAGTGCGCGCTCGACATGCATGCTATTTGTGTTCATGACCGTTAATTAAGGTGCTTTAAAATTTGCACGATAATTATTACTGTGTCTGTGGCTCTTTGTTTAAATTGTGAGTTTTCATTACAACGGTATATAAAAAACACTAGAACATATAGGTAGTTATCAAGTGATATCTTTTGTTATCGTTGTCGCGCTCATGGTATTTATAAAGTCATTAAATTAGATTTCGATCAGGGAGCCATAACTAGGTGACTAAACCACCTACATTATTGTAGAGAGAGCTACAAGAATGGGAACAATCGGTATTTTGTATCAGCAAATAATGTTGCTCATGTCGCAATCACTGCTGCTGACCATACCCAATTCGCTACGCTATTTATTTTACCCAAGAATCGAACCTTGTTCATTTACTTTGAGGTAAAAAGTTAGAAACTCTGGATGGGTGTTTTATTGGGTTCTTCCATTTAGCAAAGGTACAGTATCTGCCTACCCGGAACTTTAGAAAACTACTAATTATCTCAAATGAAGTTTGGGTAAAAGTGGCTGTCCTGTCATCAGCAGTGTATTAAAAACTGATACGATTGATTGATGAGTTGATAAAACAAAGATACAATAAAAAATATAATCTATACAAGATACTGTACTTCAGCAAGACGAAATAACGCTATAAGTCATTTCACAATCACGATTATTCTCGAACAGCTGGAATGTAAACTGTTCTAGATAAATATTGTATTTTTCCATATGCATCAATTTTAAGACAGGCGTAGACATATTGTCTAATGTTGATCCTCAACACTAGAAATCTTAGCACTGTTTAGACATTACGCAATGATGATAAAATAGAATGCGTCATTAGGTGTTGTTATTATGATTACAAAACAGAATGTTTGACTTTGGAGATTAGCAAAAACAGCTCACAAATCGCCTATTAGCAACTTTATTAATAGGCAACGAACACAAAAGATGCTCATAGACTCATGACCATGACTCGCACGGAATTTTAACTAAGAAGAAATGTTTTAATTCACACCGTTTTAGGCGCATAAACCAACTCAGGTGATTTTGCGAAGACGGGAAATTGTTCGTTCAACTCATTGGAGGGCCGTGGGCAAACTTTCTTAAAGGGGCCAGAAAGTTTAAAAAAAAATCAATCGAGGGCCAGAATTATAGGAAAAATTCGTGAAAAAAGATTGTGTTGAAACTGTTAACCATAAAAAAAATTACAGCTTTAGTGAACAAATGATAAAAATAGGCATGTTGACAGTTTCAATAAATTTAATTAGTACGTCAGTTAGAGTTTTGAATAATAGTGGATACGTATTTTCTATTTTGTTAAAATAATGCATATTTACAAATATATATTTCATCAAAATTCAAGAGTGGGGGCGCGTGACGTCAAAAGCAAGTAAAAACTGAACTTGTTTGTGACGTCGTATCTTCATCAATTTTGGTTTACGTAACAAATGAAAAAATACGTGTCAAATATTTTTTGATAATCTAAGCGACGGACTAATTAGATTTTTTTATGTATTTAACTTTTATTAGTAGTCGTGTGTCCATTATTCTTCTAAGTAAAATCTACTTGCATGCCGGGGTCGCGGGACTTACCCATCACCGTAACCCCGGTACGTAAAGGGCTAGTGAAGGACACCGTGGATTTTAGTCAGTACAAGTCTGACAGTCCCTCCCGCCCTGCCCTGGGTGGGAGGACTCATTTGATGATTTTACCACGCAAAAAAAAAAAGTAAAATCTACTTTATTCTTCTGCACCGTTAAATTTTTTATTATCGCGGGCCATACTTACTATTCATGTCGAAGGACCGTCATTGGCGGGCCGTACTTTACCCATCACTAATCTAACTTATTAGTTAACTACTCAAAAAGAATACAGGTTCCACTCAAAAATAGCTCCGTTAGTATTTGCTCATTTATAATAGCGATAACCTTCAGACGTTTTATATAACGCTCCATACCGAGAAAGCGTTAAATTTAGTGTTGAGACTCGCTTCTCGCACTTTGGAAACTATCTAGCCTTAGATTATGGACTTATGTTTGCTATTTGCTACAGGAATCAAAGCCGTTCGGCTGGGATGATGTTGAGGAGGAATGTTCTCCGGACAGAGAACTGTCGCCGCCCATGCCAACGATCCCTCCTCCCCCTCCGCCAGTCGTCGCCGATGATGATGTGACGAGCTCCTGGAACAGTGACATCCCCGACTTCGCGCCTGATCAACTTGCCAGCTATGATGAAGAGGAAGAGCCATACGCGATTGCTCTTTTCGACTACTTCACTGATCATCCGGACGATTTATGCTTTTCGGTAAGTTCACTTGAGACTCTAGAGAATGTTTTGAGCTCTGAGCTTGATTTATTTATGTGTTAGCTCATTCGTTTCCTTCATATTATTTTAAATCTCTCTGATTTAGCGGTCAGACGGAATTCGCACGTTGCGATGCTTTGAGATACAATTTGCAAATATTAGGCGGTTTTGTTTGTTTACATCTCGTGGCTTCTGGCCAAAACACCTGTGTATTTTTAGAAATTGTTATGTAGGTGTAAGTATTGGGATCGTCATTGGTTTAATACTCTGTATCCACAAAGCAAGTTTAAGGTCAATACACTAGTATTTTGTAATTTGTTAGGCACTTTCAACAGATCTCTTTTCATTCATGTCACATCGGCCTGAACTGGAATTTAGATAACGATGGGAATTTTACGGAAACGGCTCATAATGGTTTAACTGAATCCTTTACATATTGATTTCTGTTACAAACCATTATCCGAGTTCGAGGTGATCGACATTTGATAAAAAATATTCCAAGGCAGCCAATCGTTGTGTAATAAAGTAATGATCTTGACTTGCTCAGAAGTAACTAGGTATAGCTTTGGTCAGGACTTCAGTTTAGAAATGATAAAGTAAATCTAGTATAAGTAGTAGATCCGCGGGTAGTGGGCGACGCGCTGTCTGATCATGGACCATGCCCGGGTCGTCGGCGCGTTGTGTTCCATGCGCGCCTCAAAGAGTGTCAGCTACCCCGAAACGTAAAGGACTATTGAAGGACACAGTGGAATTTTGTCAGTGCAAGTCTGACAGTCCCTCCCGCCTTGCCCTGGGTGGGAGGACTCATTTGATGATTTTACCACGCTTAAAAAAGGTGTCGGTAGTAGAGGTGCATATAGCATGTATAGGCTTGGGTGATGGAGTTATCAGGTACCTTTATTAAAATGAAAATAAAACTCCACAGGCATTAATATCCATTGTTTTTAGAAAAATCAATAAACAATAAAATTCTTGGTGACATTTGTTATTCAACAAAAAAAACTTCTAGAATGTTTATTTTCATCATAGTCGACGATCACGTAGTGCAATGTTACGAAAACGAGGCATTAACACATTTTCTTTATAAAATATGAAACAGACTTGAACGATAGAACATACAAATTAGGTATATTGAGTCATAATATGTTGCTAAGTGGCGAGATCTAACTTCCGGCAATATAACTTGTAGACATTTTAGTTTTATGCTTCTGAAATTAAAGAATCTTCTCTTTGAAACGTGTTGTAAGACGCACTCTTGATTCCATAAAGCCTGATATGGAATCACTGCTTAGGTGACGACAATCTTTATTTAAATGTCTTTGTTCGTAGACTAGATATAATTGATTTTTAATAATCAGTTATATCTAGAATGATTATATCTAATCTGCGCTTCCCAAACTCTCAATCAAAGATTTTGTCTATAAAAGTCATTTTCCGCCTCTGTATGCTAAAATCTTTTAAACTACGCAACGGATATTCATGAGGTTTCGTCCATAGACAGAGTGATTCAAGAACAAGGTTTATATGATTGTATAAAACATTTTATTATATGCATAGGAAGCGGGTCGCTAGTGGTTTTATAAAGCGAAGAATCGAAGGGCTCGTATTACAAGAAGACAACTAATTATAGTGATTTCTTGGGCTAGTGAGACGCGCTAGTTTTCGTCGTGCACTACTTTCGAATTCATACAAGTTGCGTATTTATAGTATAGTATGAAAAGTTTATGGCTAGAGCAGCGACGGAGGCTTTAATAGTCTGGCCTACGATTCTACAGAATTGTTTGAATAATTATATTAGAAGTAATGGAATTTCATTGTGTAATGGAAATGACAGAACTTACAACTTTATCATACCAATGTTGCTACATGAATTTGTATTTAGAATGGGTTAACGTCCTCATAAACACAGTTTTACAGATTGTTTGCATGGGCGTTGATATTATACAAATAAGCTGTTCTATATCTTTTGCGTGGTTCTATGCCCTTTTTGTCTATCCAAGTCCACGATAACTGATACATAGACTTGCGAAACCCCCTCGCAACGTTCGAGGGGAATGGAAATTTTCTTGAATATCAATGAATGTGTTCTTGCCACGTGAACAAAAAATAGCTCAACACATAAATCCATTTAACAGATGTGTGGCTAGATAATCATTTTCCTTTGTAGGTGATGTTTAGAATTCAAAGGCAGACTCTATGACGTTGCGAGCGCCGGCTGGCAATGCTAACCAAT
This sequence comes from Agrotis puta, assembly GCA_943136025.2. Taxonomy (NCBI): domain Eukaryota; kingdom Metazoa; phylum Arthropoda; class Insecta; order Lepidoptera; family Noctuidae; genus Agrotis; species Agrotis puta. The sequence continues at coordinate 7,755,954 of OW964186.2, read as the reverse complement.
TGTTCAAATTTGCGCCGATAACTTTTATTGGTTGTTTTTCCGCATTACCATATGCATTGCCATTCTACATTGGAACATATGTCGTGACGTAAGCAGCACACAATGAGCCGTGCGGTATCCGTTACGTTAAAAACGTGGCTGGAAGATAAAATACTTACATATACGTAAATACTTTCCGGGAATTCGCTGTTTGGGGCGTACATCGTGTCTGTTTTTTCAGTAATCGTAGTTGTTTATAATATATTCTGACGTTTCAGGCGTGTTGGCAATTTTATTGATAAAATGTTTTGCATTGAGCGCGGCATTATCGGTCGGACAGGAACTTGTTATCATCGCCACTTCCCCTAATATTGTGTTGAACGTTTTATAAGATTTTATTGACACTATTATTTTAATGGAAACTATATACCTACATTATTTAGAGTTAAATATGTTATAATTATTAACTTGACACAGTTACTAAGCTTGTTAGTTTAAGTCTCAGATCAAACAAATAGGTTTAAGTACATTATTATTTGCACGAATTTTAGTCACCTTGTCGTTTGCAATACCTAGATTTAGTAGGGACTTATTCGATTTAGCACTTTAGCGGATGAAAACGTCAGCATTGTGCGAAGCCACATGCCGCATGGAAAAATCCAATTAAACCAATTTAGTTTATTAAACTGTATTATTGTACGGCTGTACCGACAAACGTATTTGACGAAACTTCCACGTGGATAGAATTAATAACAGAATGTAGGTTTATGCAGTCATTGGAACTAATAAAACCTCTGCTCAGACTGATAAAGATCAAGAGTGACGTACAAGGCAGCTTCGCTCATTACTTTTGAAGGTTGAAAATAACTTCTAATGCTAACAAACACTAAGAATCTCCAGATTGTTCTAAATTCGGCTCACAACTTGTTTTTTATCTCTCGTTTATACACAATTATTTTCGGCTCGTTCGCATATCCGCTTCGAAAAATGGGCCTCGCAAACTCTCAATGTTGCTTGCTACTTCACTCACTGCAAGGGAAGTTCATGAGGCAATTTTGATATAATCATCATGCTGGACGAACGCATGGGGTGGTCACAGTATGTTTCTAGAAGAACTCCTAACAGTGTTCCTAATAGTTTAACTTTTAAAGAAAGCACCTAAAGTTTTTGTATTTTTCCAAAGCTAATTGCTTTTCTCTTCTATTTTACTGTCTTCAAATTGGCTCTTTGTATGAGCTAAGTTGAAGCAACATAGTCATATGCAAAGTTTCATGGAAAACGCTTCACTGATTTCTGAGAAATCCGGCGAAAATTAGCATACGCATTTGGAATAAGGTTCAACGGCTTGGGTAGACAGCGGTGTACTGTCGTCATAATACCTATAAAGGATAGAGTAATCATTTGTAGCACTTAGCTTATTGCTGCTATAAGTAATTTTTTAATTAGGGTAAAAGGATTTCACGGTCTGACGCACGTTAGTAAAAAGTAGGATTGGCACTAGTACTTTGTACAATTCAATCTCAAATTACCAATGTACTGAAACGAATGACGCACTTAGTCGATATTTTGTTGATAATTAGATAGTATAATTATCGTTTGTTTTGATGATACTCAACAAATTATGTCGCAGAAAATATGAGGACGCGGATTAAACTTAAACTTGTGTTTTCTTTGTGTCTGTGTACTCTAGTATTAGTGATTATGATGATATCTTATCAGATAAGATGTTATGAATTAGGTAACTCATGTGTGTTCTTCATTCTGACTCATTTAAATAAAGTTTTAAATACAATTGAGTACATTGTGTTTACAATAGACTGAGATTAGATAGGTAGATTAGATCAATGTCCTATAAATAAAGTATTTGTATATTGAACGGGGTTATGTTCAAGTGTACCTGTTTTAGCTTTTCTAAATCAATCCGAGACGTTTACGTAGGTAGACTTATCCTTTTTTCACCACCGAATGACGGGTTAAGGTGTCTGTTGGGACTTCTTGATTTACGGCTGTCGGCCAGTTCCTTCAAGTTTATGCTTTGCAAGTTACTGCTAAAGTAATGTGTTGTCTTATCTAAATAAAGAGAGCTCCCCACAATTTTTTTGGGAAGTTACGATGTTTGTGTTGTGTCAAATTATTTGGTTGCTGAAGGAACTGGCTGCTGAAACACGCGGTGTTCTTCTGCGTCACATGTATTTGGCGCACGGATATCTATTTAGAATTAACCACTGTCAGGCTATCATGTAGTTACACTACTAATTTTATATTACGTGTTAATTGGTTGCTTACATAAACACATTATCTCTGTAAGAGAAATCCCCGCTATTGTTAATAATTCAACCGTAAGTTATAATCAACGCCGTCGCGGGACTAACGAATACCGGGACCCCGGAACGTAAAGGGCTATTGAAGGTCACGGTGGATTTATACCCTCCTGCCCTGCCCTGGGTGGGAGGGCTTAGTTGATGTTTTTACCACATTAAAAAAATAAAGTTATTAACAACGTCATACAGCGTCGTTCTGATTATACAGAGAAAGTTAATTATGTCAATAATAATACGTCCTGATGTCGTTAACCTGTACAATGCGTAGTTCGCAATTCGCAAGCGAATTAACTAAAAGACAAGCACGCAACGTTTCGCAATTATGTTGATTAGTGAATCAGAGCGGGTCATGAGTTCATTGCAGTTATAAATCTTGTAGCTTACAATCGCACGTTGGTATTGGTAGCAAGAAGTATGGAGGTCATAAGCATAACGCTTCGCATCTCGTAGAGGATGTAGGTATCGCGTGATCATCATTTTATTAGATTACTAATCACGCACGATCAATTGAATTCACGTCTTTTGATACCGATTGATCATTCATTAGACACTAGACGGCTGTAATAAAACTAGAATTGGCGTTACTTTATTGCCACCAATGCCAATGTCAACGTGTACATACGTTTTTGTATCTTTTGTTTGTTAATACTTGCTATTAACAAGTTGTATGCGTCAGAAATTGTGTTGTTTTTTGTTTGCAAAGTCTGTTTCTAAGTGTTCATATGGCGGCTATCGAGAGGTTTATGATTATATAAACTCATATAATATGGAGGACAGTTTTATGAATATCATCATGAGATTCTAAATTCAGACGTTTAAATCACAATATTAATGACTTTAACTATGATTGAGGTTGGAATAGATAAAGATTCAGTTCAATGTCTAAAAGTTTATTTTTATAATTTGCAGGCCAACTCGAGAATAAAGTTGATACGGCGAGTGGACCAAGAATGGCTGTTTGGCAGGTTGAGGAGTGGCGCTGAGGGCCTGTTCCCTTCCAACTACGTGGAGATCAAGGTGCCGCTGCCGAACGAGGCGGCGCCTCAGCCCCCGCTCATCGGCGTGGCAGTCGCCCTGTACGACTTCGAGCCCGTGGAGGCCGGCGACCTACGCTTTCTCACCGGCGACACCATACAAGTTAGATACAAAATCAATGAAGAGTGGTACTTCGGCGAATGCAACGGCCTTAAAGGACAATTCCCCATTAACTATGTTCAGATGAGTTAAACAAGGAGTTACTCTAGCGGCTCAGACACACCGCGCACGCCTCGTACCCCGGTGGTTGATATAAATTGCGAGTAACATGTGATACTGATACACCAAGACTGAGGTCTACCATATTGTCTAAATGTTACTATTTTATAAAAGGTTTTTACAACTTCCTAATGAGATATGGCAGACTATTATCAGTCTATTTTTGATGGACATTTGTTTTTCCTTGGTGCAATATAATTTTCAGGAAAGGAGAACAATATCCGTCCAACTTATTACTGATGAAATTGCCTAATAACTTCCATTATACATCAGAGAATGACGTGTGAGCCATGGATTTGTACAATTATAATGATTTATTTGCGTTTTCGCACTAATGTTGCCATAATAACGTAACGCCCGCTATTTGCTGTATTACCATTTCGGGCTTTCATGAAATTAATATATTGAGTAGTAACGTTCCAACGACTGAATGTAAATAATAAGAGCTTGTATAAAATAACGTCCCTAAATTAGATATTTGTAGATATTATTTTGTAATGGTTGTGTAGTGTCTTTTCGATCTGATTTTTCGTTTTAATTAAATTGATTATGACTTCTAATTATAATTTTAAATTGATACCCATTTCGGTGACACAATGTACATCTTACTACAAATAATTTTGTATTTTGTCAGAGATTTTACTAACATTAGTCAGGTCAAGTTTATGCTTTGCAATTCATCGTTGTGCTTGAATATTTCTGATGCAACGTTAAAAATTGTTTTAGTTTATCAATGTATTACTTATATTTTAAATTATAATTTTTCGTAAAACGTACCTAGTATTTAAAACTTAGATATGTAGCCTACGGGCGTGAAACTACAGTATATATTTTTGTCTAAAAGATTGTGTTAGGTGTCAGTTTTGTACATTTTTTTATTGTTCTGTTTGTGTCATTCATAACTTTAAGTGTATTATTTGAAGGGACCATAATGTTAAGTGCCTTGAGTATTTACTGTGTATATGATGAAGTAATTTATAACAAAATAAATCGAATAATTCCAATTAATATCTTCTTTTGGTGCCTTATCAACAGGCTGACTTCCCTAATCTGCATAAAACAAGATGTTTGTCATTTAGCTCTAGAAACAAACAACTAAATACGTACATTTTAATTTGTAGCACAAAGACGAAACACGACTACCGATACCTACATAAATTACAGCTCAGTAAGCAAATCAAGCAACACTTCGCAACATTAACGCTGTAAACAAAACTAGGTCAAATACACAGCGATTGCTGAATTTAGTTCAGAACATTTTAACATATTATCTAGTATGTACCTAGTTTTTAGCGCTCGTCATAACTATGTATTTGGCAGCCAGCTTCTACCCTTGAATTAATATAATATGTTAAGAACAAGTAACTTAATTAAACATAAAAGACCTTGTTGGAATAAACTACCATAAATAATGCAACGTTAAATTCATTTCAGAGCTTTGTCTCTAGTTAAGCTGTGTTATAAAAAATATTTAGTTTTTAATTTCCCTAATAGATCCAGATTTGAACTCAAGATGCACCATTTCATCCGTCATTCATCAAAAAGAGTAAAATTAGCAAATTACTTGCAACCTATATCTTCTCTACACGATCCACATTCCCCGCTGCCTCGACAAGTCGAGTCGCGGCGGGAAGAGCTCCGGCGTGATCTCAGGGCAGTATGGAGGGAGCGACTGTCGCAACCGAGGTCCGGGCACGCCGCAATCGCGGCGGTAAGACCCCTCTTTGAGGAGTGGCTGGATAGGCGTCACGGCGTCCTTACCTTCCGCATGACGCAGGTCCTCACCGGACACGGAAGTTTCGGGAGGTTCCTGTGTCTGATAGGGAGGGAAGAAACGCCTGGGTGTCACCACTGCGAGGATCGTCCGGAGGACACGGTGGAGCATACGGTGCAGGACTGCCCCGCTTGGGCAGTGCACCGCCGTGTCCTCACGACGGCGATAGGCGGAGACCTCTCGCCCCCGGCATTGGTCGAGGCCATGCTGCGGAGCGAGACGGAGTGGGAAGCGGTCGCCTTCTTCTGCGAAGCAGTCATGCTCGTGAAGGAGGAGGCGGGCCGCCTGAGGGAGAGGACAGCGTCCTCCCTCCACCCCAGCCGCAGTGGTAGACGCCCACGGCGTCGGACGTCGCAAGACGATCTCCGGCCACCGTAGGCGCGGGCATGCGGGCAGCGAGTAATGGGCGACTCGCTGTCCGACCATGGACCATGCCCGGGTCGACGGCGCGTTGTGTTCCACGCGCGCCTCAAAGAGAGTCAGCATAGTGACGGGGCCTGTAGAAGGCCAAAGCCTGCCGGGATCGCGGGACCTAGGGATTACCGTGACCCCGGTACGTAAAGGGCTATTGAAGGACACCGTGGATTTTAGTCAGTACAAGTCTGACAGTCCCTCCCGCTCTGCCCTGGTTGGGAGGACTCATTTGATGATTTTACCACGATAAAAAAAAAAAAAAAAAACACGATCCACATAATCCTCTTGACTTTACGAGTGTCTAGCAATAACGCCGATTTCAGCCCAGTTAGTCCTTATTCCAAACATGAAATAACTAGCAATGAAAGGCATCGTTCCACTCCACCTAGTGACGAAAACCAAGCATGGAACTAGTAGCTAACTAGCAAGATTAAGGGACAGGTGGTAGCATCCAACCAGTCATTTAGAGATGACAGGCAAGCACAATACTCTTAATTCAGATGTTTATATGTTCGATGATCGCTTCTGCGGTCCTCTCTGCGAGTTATTTCTCAGCAAATCAGTGCATTGTGACTGTTGCATTCAATCAAACTTGGTAGACTTTCAGTTTACTGGCAATTTTCATAAGTTATGAAGTACTTCCGGCTTCAACTTTAGATCGAAGCACGGCGGCGAGGAGGCAGCTAAAGTGCAGTAAGTTTTTGTAATAAAAGACGTATGTTCATCACATGTGGTGAGTTTATTATTTGAACAAAAATAATCTATAATTCTTAAAATATTTACAATTCCTTAACTTACAACTTACTGTCAACATACCCTGTTCGCTTTTCAACCGTTGCGTTCAAAAACTATTTAACAACTAAAACGTGTAGGTGGCAAGAGAACATTCCGAGCGATCTACGTTTCAATGAATGATATTCTTATAATTACGGATAAGTTAGTAGCGATGATAAGTCATATCGGCCTTTCACGATATCATTCACAACATGTTGAAAAGAGAAAAGAGGGCGGGGATTCTTAATGTTACATAACATTATATAAGCTAATCGTCTAATAACACAGTCCCAAACATTACCCTAGCATATACTTTAGAATCGGCTCCGCGATTCCTGTCGCTACTGTTTCAGATTCTAACTGTTCCTACAGAACTAATGTGGACATTCAGGTACATAACATACATAAAGCAATATAATTATACGCTTTTAAAAATGATAAACGAATATTTATGAACGAATGACAAAACAATTGTGATCATGAGAATGAATTGGCGTAATAATGACCGGTGACCTATATCAATACAAGTAAGGTAGTTAGTTCAATAAATGAGAATAAAAATAGCGGTGACATGGACATGCCTCGCTATTTGTGGAGAGAACGACTACTTTGTTACATTTACACTGTACGCAATTTGCAGACTACATAGAACGTATATTAACCATTCTATTATCATAGATAAAATCTGTAACATAATTATATTTCCTTTTCTTTTCGCAAACCGGAACATTAAGTATATTCAGCAGTAAACAAAAAGAAAACGTAATATAACGTTAAAAATACTGTGTTTAAATGTGGCTGGTAAGAGATCTTATAGTACGCAGTACGTTATAATGAACGTGTAAATACACGATATATGAATAAGTACATCAAGCATATTAAATGCGTAGTAAGTAAGTGATGTTTCTCTAGCGTTATAATTATCTAAATAGGTCAGCCGGAAATGATTAGGTACAAAAATAATAAAAAATATATACAATAACACCACAAAAATACACGGGCATGTTCTTGAGCATACAGTATTCGTCAGGTCTTCCAGAGTAATTCCACCGAGTGTAAGTATCAGTGACGATCATCAGAAAGTAACAAATACATAACAGTACCCAGCGCTACACAGACCGATACTAAACAGTAATCTACCATTAGATAATTGTAAGTATAAAAAGTGCGTTGATAACATAAACATCCAGATATAAAGGTATCTGAAGTAATGTTCTAAGACGAAGTTTGTAGAAGTTCATATAAAGATACAATTGTGTAAATTCGAGTATTGATGCAGTACAATTGCACATTGAACAAAAAAAAAAACGAAAAGGTTTCATACATATTACTTGTTGCACTTAGCCAATCATCTACAACACTTGTTATAGTACTTATTATCAGAAGTTTGATAACATATTTTGCAGCTTCCAAAAGCTTATACATCATTGTAAACTTCAAAAAATATATACACATTGCGATAACATTTTGCAGTCTAAGCTTGCGATATATTGCGACACCTATACACAAAAAGCGTTTAACAGTAGCACTTATTTGTCCGTGTTTATATGTACCGTTTGCTTATATTTACATAAACAGCGCTATGTCGGGAACGACATCGCTAACATGCCTCCAACACTGTAATCTTATTATACCAAGTCGCGCTCGCTACGCGACGGCAACCATGTGTAAATTCCGCAAGATTTTGACATAAATTTCTACTTGGGCTCCTCAAATACGTTGTATGTTCTAGTTTAGAGGGTCATTGGCTTTGCCATGCAAATTGGTTGTTATCTTCGAGATGCAATGACGTACGTCGTACAGTATTATGATTTATGTGTTATATTTACAGTACAGTTAGTCTATGATTCTGGTTCGTCCCTTAGTCGGGTCTGTATATGGGTATTTTGGGGATAAACTCTATAAGAAGTACGTATTCCATCATTGAGGAGGAGTCGCAGTGTTGTTTCGTGAGTCGCCAGCGTAAGCCCAGCTTGTTGTACAGTCGACTATTTTCCCATTCCAAGAGTTTGTTCAGAGAGTGCTGCGTCTGAAAAAAAAATTGCAAAATGATTACCGTGTTCAAAACACTTTCGCACCTATCTTCTCTATTTATAAACCGACAAGCCATAAACAGTTCAAACTTGGAACGCAGTATTGGCAACAAAGTTAATATTTATGTGCAAGTAAATAATATTGATCGAACTGTGTGTGTTATTTGAGTTCCTGCTGTTATTATCGCCTAAGCTTTGATCAATACTCTATTTCTTAGAGATTGGAATCTTTGAATTATTTATTGGAGCTATTATGTATTCTAGATTCTGATAAAAAGAATCGTTTATTTGCCTGAAATATGGTATTTTACAACACATATTGTTTTCATATTCCGCCTACTCAATTATAATCGATAGTTGATGACTTTCACTAAATAAATAAATTGCGATAAAAGTACAAATCAATGATAAGATTGCTTTTGTATGAAATGTGAATAATTACTAGACTGGCTCTTCTACGCGTTTACATAAACGAGTGGTAATTAAAAGCATAGTTAGTAAACATTACAACGGTATAATTAATTAATTGCAATAAATACATTCCGTTCAGTGGTATGTTCCTGATGTTTTATAACTTAATAATTCAATTATTTATGTACCCCTTGTGTTCCTGTTTGTGATAAACGGAATACAGAATAGACCTGAGTTGAAATATGTGCATGATTTTGTGGGATAGAGTCGTTCATGTCTTTTTATGAAGGCATGTTCTATGGGATACATAATTAAGTGGAATTACAATCAATTCCAGTATTTCCTGCTTAATCCCACGTGCGTGGAAAATTGTTAAACTAAAGCTATTTATTACAGATCTTTTTATGCTTATCTAAAGGGAACAAAGTCCAAAGTTCCTTTACTTTGAATTAATACATTACAATATGAAATATTCGATTGATTTAATACCACAATCAAAAGTAGCAACATAGAGTTTAGAAGGGACCTAATGAAGCATTCAGACGTACGAAACCTTAAAAAAACCGACTTCTAAAACAAACACAACAACGTGTACTGTCTACATAAAAAAAACAGTTTTTGATTGTGATATTCCAAGCAAGTTCTTGTTGTACATATTGTTTTTTACAGGTGCAGTAATGTGTACAAGTATTTGATTAAGATATTGAGAAGTTTTTATTTTCCTTGGCTTGTACCAATCAGCCCCTTTAGTGCGTACAGGCGATCTTATGTTGAGTGATTAATAATAAACAATGCAAGGTATGCTAGAACAGCAATAACAGTCGTCTTGTTCATTTACTGAAAAGAAGAAAAAATTTAAACAACCATTTGAAATCACTCTATAGAACATGGCATGCCATACTGCCATTCTATATTATAGTTATTTATATGTATTATGACACATAACAAACAACGTTACTAGGGTAATAGACGGGCGGTATAAAAACGTGACCAGCTGTCGAAGACGCTATGTTCAAATAAATGATCTCGCCAATTACCTTATGTGCGTTCGAGGTAACGTTAGCGACAAAAAAATATGCTAACGCTGTTAATAATACAAAATATGTAATTGACAATTAAGAAATGAAGATATAAAACCAAAACGCTCTCGGACACTCATGCAGTCAAAAATGAGGAGAGGATCCTATGTATCTCTGTACGAAAATCCATCAAAATCGATTCAGCGATTTAGACGTGAAAGCATAACAAAAAACAAACAAACTAACTTCGTATTCACAATTAGGATTACATCTTTTTCTTTAATTTAAATAAATAAATAAATATTCCACAACTATCACACAACGCCATCTAGTCCCAAGCTAAGCAGAGCTTGTGTTAAGGGTACTAGACAACTGATAAACATACTTATATATTTCTAAATACATACATATTATAGATAAATTACACCCACTAATCTAATTTAGAAATGCTCATGGTCTTTTGTTGTTGCCAGTACTGTGTACTATTTTAAACCTTAGTTACATTGTACGAGGTGCTTATACTCGTAATACTAACTCAATAAGACAGTCCTGGGCTAGGTTTAAATTAATCGTTCGATCGAAGCAAAGTTGAAGGTTGAGGCGATGTGGTGAGGTTCTGTGCATATTATTAAAATGTACGTGTGTGTGAATCTGCAGGTGTAGTTGTTTGGGCGTTGAATAAAAGGTAAAAATCATGGTTACTACCTCGTGGTAAAGGAACTGATAAGACTCCATAGCAGAGTTTGTTGAAATTATATCAGTGCTTAAAATATCTTTGGGGTGGCAACGACACATCAACATCATCATCACGGTTAGCGCAGTGGCGGAGCGATCGACTGCTGCGCAGCGCGTCGCGGTTTCGATCTCCGCACGGAAAAAATATTGGTATGATCTCCAAGTAGTTGTTCCGGGTCTGTATGTTTGTATATGTGAGTTTCTATGTTTGTAAACGCACCCACGATACAGGAAAAATTACTAGAGGAGCAAGGTTTTAAAAAAAATTGGTAGTCAAACTTGTATGTATGTGCTTGTAATTACTTCCATTGTTTAAATGGGCCATTTTATTTCATCAATTGAATACACCTCTTCAAATTATGGTCAGCAAAACCTGCATTGCCTGCCGGGGTCGCGGGACCAAGGGATTACCGTGACCCCGGTACGTAAAGGGCTATTGAAGGACACCGTGGATTTTAGTCAGTACAAGTCTGACAGTCCCTCCCGCCCTGCCCTGGGTGGGAGGACTCATTTGATGATTTTACCACGATAAAAAAAAAAAAGCAAAACCTGCATTACAGTCTTGCATTCAATGAGCAATATCCATTATCCAACTTTACCTGTTGCTAGCGATTGTTCTCTTTGCTTGTTCCAAGCTAGCTTCGTGCTATTATGGCCTAAATCCAAGGATTAAGGCCATAATAGGAGAAAATCATTGACTGGTATTTATTATTGTCTCTCACCTAGACATTTTTTCTAGAGGCAAGACAATGGGGTCGCGGATTTTTTCTTAATCCAGGTTACCGCGGCCCCGGAACGTAAAGGGCATCCGAAGAAACACGGGTGGATTTTAGTCAGTAAGAGTCTGACAGTCCCTCCCGCCCCACGCAGGGCGGGAGGACTCATTTGATGATTTTGCCACCCTTAAAAAAAAAAAGGCAAGACAATAAGTTTCTAGATACATACCCTTTTACTTAGACAAATAACAGGCCAGAGAGAGCATCCTAAGGTGCAGCAGCAGCACACGCAACCACAGAACAGCCACTTGACGTTGACTGGCAAGGTCTTCTTCAGCACGCTGTTGATGCGGGCCACCGTCGCCTGGTACTCCTCCGGCGCCACGCGCGACTGCAGGCCTGAGGGGAACTCGCCGTTGAAGCGGTTGCTCAGGCCGAAACTGGAATGTTAATTGTGGTGGTAAGTATGTAGAAAAGTTACGGAAAAAATCAGACTAGAACAAGTATAGTCTATTATATTACCTTGTATAATTTGTTTTTAATTAATTAATATACGATTTGATTGTGAATAAGTAGAGAACTGAATATTTTGTGCAGGGTACTAAATAGGTTTCTCTGCGTAGTATCGTAAATTTATTGTAATAATAAAAGGTATGAATGCTTCTTAAAACTAAAGTGACATAAAAAAAAACAAAGCAATGAAATTGGGCTTAAGATTTGGTATAAAAATGGACTTTGACCATTTATATACTAAACTAGCGACCCGTCCCGGCTTCGCACGGGTGGACATTTATTTTTTAAGCTCTCTGAAAAAAAAAAAATCCGGGATAAAATATAGCCTATACGGATTCGGAAGAATCCCTCTAAGTAATGGTAAAAGAAATTTTGAAATCGGTCCAGTAGTTTTTGAGCCTATTCAATACAAACATACAAAAATACAAAGGTTTCCTCTTTATAATATTAGTATAGAAGTATAGATTAACTCCTCATTATGATGACCTTGTATACAAAGTATGATTTGAATATTCTTGAAATAGCATTATTGGTGTACAATAATACCCTGAAGATATTCTATTTTTAGATATTGTGTTTTAATAAGTGTATAACTGTCAATAAGCTTTTCTTCTATACATTGAATATATGTGTGCTATTCAGCATGAAAGAAAATGGCTTTCATTATTGATCGAAGTACACTCACTAATAATATTATATATGTCTTCAATAAGTGAGGTGATACCACAGTTATCAGATTTGATACATTGATATTACACCACTGATTACACATTGACCTTTTCAGATCCCTCAATATTTCTGCCGTCCACTAACCAAAAGGCTGTTAAGCCACAGTTGCTCGTTTTTCACTTTTTAATGTAGTCTTATACAACTTTCGATGCTCTATCTTTTGGTCTAAGAGTCATTTTTCTATGATTAATAGTTTAGGAGATACAGGAAGATTGCTGTGCAGTTAAACCACATAAAATGCATAATTAAAAATTAGAAAATGAATTTAAATAAATTAAATGAATTAAACATATAACATATTGTGCAATAACACTATGCCTACATATATAATTTGCAGCCTTGTTCCTAGATAGCATATTTTTCAAGAGACATCAATTCACAATTTTAGCGTTTTCTCGAAAACTAGTTTTTGCACTTAACGCCTTTTAGTTAGTGGACGGCAGATTTATGGACTATGCGTTAAAAAAAAACACATATTGTTTGTCACTTTGACGACATGGTTGGCGCAGTGGCTGAGCGATCGACTGCTGTGCAGCGTGTCGCGGGTTCGATCCCCGCACGGAAAAAATATTTGTATGATCTACAAGTAGTTGTTCCTGGTCTAGGTGATTGTGTATGTGAGTTTCTATGTTTGTAAACGCATCCACGACACAGGAGAAAATCCTAGAGTGGGGCAACGATTTTAAAAATAATTTAAAATTGGGCTACAAGAGGGCAAAAGAATATTTGTCTGAATATGTGGGTGTTTTTTTTTTGACTCAGGTAGGCCTTTTTTATTTTTAATCTGTGCGGCATCATGAGCTAAGTTTAAGTGCTAGTTAAAGTGCTTAAACAAATTTTATCTTATGAAAGTAGGTTTAATATAGATAGACATTGTTAAATCTTGCTATGTGGGTAAATAAGTTAAATAAATACTGATAAGTGGTAATAAACATTGTGTAATGGCTAGCTATACATTTATACCGGTTATTATTACCCATTATCTTGTTTTGTTTTTTATAAAACATAGGAATCATAATAGGAATTTCTCCTGTGTCATGGGCGCGATTACAAACATATAAACTTACGTATGCAAATGCCCAGACCCGGAACAACTATTTTTAGCTCTTACAAACATTTGCCCCGGCGGGAATTGAACCCGCGACACGCAGTGCAGCAATCCAATCGCCACTGCGCTAACCGTGCCATTGTGTGCAGAATATAATACATTATGGTAGGTATATGATTAATTATTAAACACGAGCCACAAACTAATTTGACTTACAGTTACCTATTAAAGTAAGACACAATTAGGTATCAATTAATATTTAAAGAAGAAGAAGAATAAATCTAAAGTCATTTTATTATGCAGCACATAATAAAAACGTATTGTGCAGCGTTAAAAAAAATTACAACTTGACCTTGGGGTAGAGAAAAATATGTTACAAATACATGTAGGTAGGAATAAATACATACAACAATATGATGATAAGTATTGACAATAGCTATTAATATACACAATAATTAAGCTCATATAAAATTGTGGTGTGGAAAGCAACATAAATCCTCTTTTCATTCTTTTCACATGTTTACACAGCTTTAGGCTAACAAAAACAATTACTAACAATGTTGTTGGAGTACTCAAATGTGTAATGTGTTTCTTTATCTGCAAATACAGCTCTTTGTCCTGACTGATTGACTGACTCATCTGTGCCTCATGTCTCATATATTTAGAAATAAAATTTACTTTAACTATTTATTATCCATCTGAATACTTTATATTTGTTATATTTCCAAATAACATAATATAAAAATACATTTACAATTGTATTATCAGAAGCAAAGCAACCAATAATACGTCATTCTACCTTAGGGGACCGGACCGCTTCTCCTTAACACAGGTTTTTATAACCTAGCTAGGAGAGAAGTGATCACCAACACATTTGTAAAAAAAATATAATTTTGTAAAACTGTATCAAAACATGTACTAAAATCATATGTTTTGAGTAAATAAATATTAGTTCACCATCTGGTTGGTAGAACGGAAGTCAAAGCTCCGGAGAAAGGAACCTCCTAACAATAACTGAGCTTCATCAGTGTATGACATTCCCACTGCTGGTACAGAGGCCTTCACCCTGTGAGACGGAGTGGGCTGTAATCCACCACAACGGCCCAGTAAAGGTTGGTGCTGCTTAACAATGCTACTAATTAATATTTTTTAATGATGTTTTAGTAAATTCTTTTATAATGCTAGATTACAATATAATGATTGACTAATCAGTATAATTGGCAATAAAGAGAAATTACTAAGTTAGTCAAGACATTTCAATCTACATACACAAAAAAGTAGGTCATGGTTTTAACTTTTTTAAAGTGATTTTAATTTGTGTTCAATTAAATGTTATCCTCAGCATCATTTTATCTTTAAACACACAAGGATTATAAAATACATTAATTATTGCAATTAAATATTTGAAATGGAAAACTTTCATGAAAACAATAACAAAAAAAAAACAACTTAAGTTTGTTTATTAAATTAAACTCTGCAATGCTGCTTATCGTTTAGACACGATAAAAAAAGTGTTTCTAATCTAATTAAAGGTATAACACATTGAAAATTGGCGCCTGGTCAATATTATGCATAAAGAAATAGTCCTTCAATGCCACAGGTCGAGTGACAAAGAGTCGAGAATAACTTTCTAGCTCGCGACCCTCGGTACTGGCAGACCCTTGTTACCGACCTAGGATGGTAGTAGAAACCTAACAGCTGATGTTGTTAAACAAATAGCACAAATAAAAGCTTACACTGTCATGTTCCCAGCTCCTCGAACCACGATCGGATCAGGCACTAGCGTCACATGTGTCTCTTCTATATTCTCCTCGAGTTCCGTCTCATCAGGATATATTGCATCAAAGTCTGCCATTGTACTTAACACTAACTAAAAAATCAATTCCGAATATTATAAACACATAACAAAGCACAGTGTTTGTTGGATTTTACACATTCACGAAAAAAGGAATACAGAAAGTCAAAAGTGACGTTTTCCTTCATAAACAGAAATGTTTAATGTTGCCATATTTGGATTTGAAAGTATTCTTGTTTGTATTATTCCTCAAATATTTTTCTGTAATTCATAACCTAACGTTAATTTGATTATTTGGTAGTTTGTTATTCATGACTGTGATTTAAATGTGTTGATTTTATATTAGTATTATAGGTATGTATGGCTCCTCATTTTAAAAAAAGTGTTATGTCTAGTGTTGTAACATTAATACGCTTGAGTATTTTTAGTGATGTATACTAGATGGAGCTGCAATGCTCGTTTTCTGCAGAGATAATTAAGTAAATCTAAATTCACCTTTAGTTTGTTTGGATTGGTAGGTTTTATAATAGTTAAGTGAAGAAAAAGGAAAAAAAACACTGAAAAAGAGATACTTCAGCATAGCATCATACATTTTAGGCCCTACAATGTTGTTAGGCCTACCGAAAAAGGGTTTCTTTCAAGTTGTTTTTTGTGCCTCTTGAATTTAGGGGCACAAAAACCAACTTGTATTCCAAAGTCACAAAAACTAAGTATTCCAAATAGGCGAACCATGAAAGCAGGAGCATATGACAGGGTCTTATAAAGTATTTAACTGAATGTTTCCTTGAAAATAAAAATAAGTTAGATTTCGGAAATTTTACCATTTTTGAATAAATCTATGTGAATGGAACGAATGTTTTGAATGATGAACTGACAAATTGTAACTTGAACAAAATCAAAATTGTCACTTATATGCAAATTGTAAAAAACACAATAAATTTTTAATTTCGAGGGCTACTACAACGCAATCACCTTAAACCATTTAATTGAACTCAAGTCATACCTTTTTCTACAGGAGTAGATTATTAATGACAGTAGAAAAGAATACTCTATCCTTGTTATGAACCTACATAAAACTAATTAAAGCCTTTATCAATGTTTGGCAATGGTTGTCACAGCGGCTGTGCGATTGAATGTTGCGGTACGAATCGCAGGTTTGATTCCCTCACAGGGCCAATTTTTGTATAGGTAACAGGTTGTGTATGTTAGGTCAAATGTAAACAAGTGGAGGATAGTTTCAATAAAAAATGTAGTACCTTTTAATAAAGCGGTCTTATCAGTAACTCTTTTTTTTCATTTTTAACACGTTTCCCCCCACACTAGGAATAACTCTTGCATCGTGGGTGAATTTACAAACATTTAAACTGGCATACACAAACAGCCTGACCCAGAACACTTGTATCATAATCAAATTAGTCGTAAGACGTCCTCTGCTGAACATAGGCCTCCCCTAGCCTATAGACTTCCAATAGGACCAGTTGGAAGCGGCTTGCATCCAACGCTATCCTGTGGTTTTTCGTGAGGTCCTCGAATGGAAACCACCAAGCGCAGCGTAGTACGTGAACCTACAAGGCGGACAGACGATGAAGACTACTTGTATACATACAAAAATATTTGTTCCGTGCTGGAATCTAACTCGGGACGCTCAGCCACTGCGCTAGCCGTGCCGTCAAATTAGTTAAAACTTAGCTTATTAATGAGTTGCAATTCCCGAACCTATAGTCCCACTAGTCCGCAACTAGGTAGGAAAAGGTGAGAGTATAGATTCCATACCATGTATCTACTCTTTCACCTATCCAAACTGTACCAATCCTAGAACATAGATGCTCCCTGATTTTCTAGCTTATACTTTCTCGAATGAAATTCAATAGCATTTGTCTTTTGTTAGCGGGTATTGACATATAAAAGTATTTAAAAATGGGGAATTTTTAACTGCACCTCTATTTAGAAATTTAAGCAAACAAAATATCTCCACTAATAACCTACTGCATATCAAATAAATTACTGTACTACAAATTAACTACTTGATTACCTAAACATGTTGTACTAAAAAATGTTTAAAATTCATCGAAATCTGATGGCTTTTTTTATCTAATTTACAGCAAAAATCTAGCTGAAACCACAGATATACGCATTTTGAAACAATATTACTCACCGTAAAACAAAAATACTGATTTGCACACAAATTATTCAATATTACAACGGACCCAGTCGCATATTAACCAGTAAGTACACGCTGGCACCCCGACTTTTTTTTTAAACCACCCAGAAGTAGGAGCCCCGCGAAGCGGGGCTCCGTCGACATGCTGGGAAGCGTGGACGCCCCGCGAAAGCAAGACCCTCTTTAATAGTTCAATAAATTACTGGTATGTGGTAATTAATAAATAATAAGACGACTGTGACTAATAAAATGCTGTTAATAGGTGATGGATTCCAAAAAAAATGATTCAATATTTTGTTGCACTCGAAGAATTATTAGATTTACTTTTAGTTAACAGATAGTCATTCAGTAAAACAGTTAAGCTTTAAAGATCTAACAGTAAAGTATAATTTATTCATTTGATGAGCAAATTTAGTGTGCGATTCAGTATTTTTGGTGGTAATTTCGAATATTTTGATTGAAAAAAGGGAATTTACAGTTAAAGTATTAAATACCACCCTTTAAAAATTCGTTTTGGCCAGACCAGTCTTTCGGTGAAATCTCCGTATGTTATTTTTTCCCAATTTATTAGGAACCCTGAATATAATCCTTCCCAAATAAAAAGGATTGGTTTCTAAAATGATAATAAAGTTTTTTTTAGATACAAAGGTGAACCACATATTGCAATATCTAGTTCAATTATTAAACGTTTTAGTTTTGGCACGGATCGAATGTCTGTACAAGGCTCGGCCATTATGAATTATCTCACGACTCACTTGTATGACCACTATCACACATGTATGCAACTGATAAGTTGCAGCTGTGACCCAAAAACTACCGCCTTGTTATACCGCCTCCCTGCTGCATATTATACTCCGAAATTACGAAACTATCTCAAAAGGAGAAGGCATCTCAAACACGAACCATTGGTCATCAAATCCAATTATTTGATTATTTGTAAGAGTCGAATGCTCTTTATTTTAATTTTAAATTATTTCAAATGCCTTTTTTAAATGCATAGTCATATTATCAAGTATTCCAATTGGTAATACTTTATGCTTATGGAAGGAGGGAAGGGAGGCCTTTGCCCTGCAGTGGGACAACGTAGGCTCATAATAATAATAATAATACTTTATGCTTTAATAAAGGGGATGAAGAAATTGACCTGCTGGTCATGATTTGGGCCACCGTGTAGGTATTGTACGAAATTATCACTTTTGCTAATTTCCAAAGTGCTAATTTTTCCCGGAATTGGATTCACGGGTTTGACAAAATGATAATTATAATTTGGATTAGGTATTCACCAGGACTTTTATAGTCACGAAGTCTGAATTTTTACCCGGTTGATGCTTCGCCCATTAGTTTAAGTATATAAGTTTTAAACATAGTCTGCGAAATGATCATTCGTGGATTTCAGACGTTATGTCATTAAGAATGTCCTTTCTTTCTTACTTAATTTTTTAATAAATTTTGATTAAAATATACCAAAGATTTATTTAATCTTGATTGCAAACCTCATCTTCCATACTGAGAAGCAGATTGGCTGCTCTACGGTTTATAAATGTTATCTGCTACATACAAATTTTATCCTCCAGTTCCAGATTGAAGTAAATTTGCTCTACGGTTTATAAATAATATTATCTGCTACATGAGAATGTAGGTAACATGTTTGTGTTATTGCGTCATGTATCGCACCAGTCGATCATTATTTCCCTACTGTAAGAATAATTTCTAATTTCGTTGATGGATGTCATGAAACTTGAGTAGGTACTAAATGCGACACTTTCTCCAAATTGGGCTCCATTCCATAAATCAACATTTTCTAAATTAGGTATTACTTCTAAGAAAGTAGGACCTCCCAAATTTAGTTTCAGGCATCCGAGCCACTTGATCAGTTTCAAATAATAGATATTAATTCAACCGGTATGGTAAAGGGTATAGGGCCGGCCGTGACAAATCAAACGTTTTTCTAGGCGGGTGCATGTGCACATGCGTATAAAAGCGACGCGTGCGCACCCCTCAGCGTCACAGCGAGTCAGAGCGCCCACCAAAGGTACTCACGCAACATGAAGGTATGGGAAGGTTTTGTAATAACTTAATTGAAATATTATTTTTTGTAACTGTACTGGGAAAACCATGGCAATGCAGAAAAATTTTTATATCATGCACGAAAAATCTGAAATTTCAATATATTTTGGTGATCATACAAATATGGTGTGAAAATCTGACAGACGTTCGATTTGTCATGTCATGATTTGACCGAACCGGGCGGAAAATCGTAGATATATTTTATTAAAAATACTCAAGTAAATTCGGGGAAAAGCGGGTTGCCTTACCAAGAATCCGAACTCAATTCAGGGGTGATAATTATTGTCGAACTGCACGAGCTGAATGAAACTTGTGTCACCCTTTATCCGTAGAGGAAGTTAACCAGATAGGAAGTTAACAACCTTTTTTTTCTATACCCAGGTCATAATCGTAGCAGCTATCCTGGCGGTGTGCAAAGGAGCGGCTGGAGGCCTGCTGCCCGCAGTAGCACCCTATGCATACGGCCGCCCCTTGGGATACCCCGCACCCCTCGCGGTTGCCCGACCGGCGTACGCGCATCCCATCGCCGCGCCATACCTGGGCCATGCCGTCGCGAAGGTTGCCCCCGTCGAGGACTACGACCCCAACCCACAGTACTCCTACGCTTATGACATTCAGGATGCCCTTACCGGTAAATATTGGTTTTTTCGTGTCGTGGTAAAACCTCTGGTTGCGATATGTTCTAACCGAGATATTTAATTGAAAAAACAAGCCCCGACCATCATTTTTATGACTTTTATATTACATAAAAAGAGATCAGTTTCAGTCCCAAAGTGCGGCCTAAATTAATGTTGAATCTAGTAGCGACACTTTTTTTTTACGTGGTAATATCATCAAAGGAGTCCTCCCGCCCAAGGCAGGACGGGACTTGAACTGACTAAAATCCACAGTGTCCTTCAATAGCCCTTTACGTTCCGGGGTAACGGTTACCCGACACTTGGCTATAAGAAATCAAGAGATCAAAAATAAGCCCTCCCAGTCCCAGCTAATTATTTTACTTAATCAATATTTGCTTTACAGGCGACTCCAAGAACCAGCAAGAATCCCGTAACGGTGACGTAGTCCAGGGCTCATACTCCTTGGTAGAACCCGACGGCACCCGGCGCACCGTGGAGTACACTGCTGACCCAGCCAACGGCTTCAACGCCGTCGTGCACAAGGAGCCTCTCGGTGCTCCCGTCGTGAAGGCAGTGGCTGCTCCTCACCCCTACTACCACTAGTCCCAACTAAACCTGCCCTTGATTAGACGGATCCAGCAGTTCACCAAGTTTACCACCACGCCATTTTGAATATTATTTATCAATTTCTGAATGCAATGTTCTCCAGATGTCTCAGCTGGTTTCGACCGTCTTTATTAGATTTCAAAGACTAATTTCATTAAAAATGCCATTTATGGCATTGCCATGCCTGCATCAGCTATTTCTGGAGTTCTTAATATGTCCCTGTTCATATTTGTAACAACGAATTGATCGCTATATGATGTTCAAATCGGATCGAGACGAAGTTAGTCATGTATTTAAGACCCGCCATATTTGGTGTGTTTGCAATTGTCAAGTCTTGCTCGTTGTAACACACACTCTCGCTTGATAAACATCTGCATCGATAATGGACAGCAGGATCTAATGTAAGCACTTGATTACTAACCTAGATCCGTCTAAACGAGCCCATGCCTGTCGAAGTGACCTGAACCGTATTACGTTAATGTTATATTTATGCTTACTGTAGAGTATTGTTAATTGATGTGTTAAAGCTGAGGTAATAAATAAGAGGAATCGAAAACTTGTTGCTATTTTACTTTTGGCCCGATGAAATAGACATAAGGCTTTTACGAGACAAATGTGTCTCCATTACGGTTTTTTAAAGACTTTTATTGTGAGTGAGCCAGATCAGTATGTGCGTAAAATAATGGCATACGTGAATGTGTGTCAGCCGCGCCCGGCTATTATGTGCGAGCGTGCGCGGGCGCAGCGCGGTTGTCGCACTGTCTCATTGTCGCAGAGCCACGCGACATGCGACACTTTGCTGTTTCCCAATCTAGACCGGCGCTAGTAAAAATTTGTTGTGACCTGCTCTATTTAGACTGGTTCTAATAAATGTCAATCTCAAAACAGGTACCCGTCTAGTATCAATTATCAAGGTTTGTTCGCCTTAACTAGCGACCATTCTTTTATTTTGCACCATGAAAATAATATGATATTTATTGCACAAATAAGTTTTAAGCTCGTAAATAAGTAAATATAGAAACTCCTCTTACTTGTGCAATATAGCGCAATGTCAGATGCAATTAAGTAATTTGGTTCATTACGGATGCTTGCACACATCTGAATGATGTGTGAGCATAGATAAATGAAAACCGATTTATATAATGTTAAGAAAAATTAAAATATAAATGAGGGGAGCGAAGTAATTAATTAGATTTGGTATTCATAAAACGTACCAATAGAATTGCTTATGAGGAACGCTGCAAGCGATGCTACGGTACGCTACGAGCTACGCAATGTGCTACGCGAACAGCCACGTCACGTGCTACGCGAGCGGCTACATAACGTGCTACGCTACTAGCTTCGCCTCGTACTTCGCAACGCGCGTTGATTTTTCGTAACATAAAAACACTTGAAGAGAGGGATATATTCTACAGCTTTTATGTTTGTATGACGAACTTGCAATAGTTCTTTTTTTAAATTCTTTACTAAAATCAAATGAAACAGTTCCTGAAGTCAGGCTTTAGTTCAATCTTTATTTACTGTAACGGCAGCCAGCTATTAAGTAGATTTTCAATATAAGTAAATTCGTGATCGTAACTACGAAACATACGGAAGGGAAACTGCAGCAAAGTATTAAATAAGTAATTATATAAAAAGGGTTTTATAAAAATACGTTGTTCGTGCGCTCTTAACGTAACTTCCACGTGAGTGCCCTTGCAACTTTGGTACGTTGTGCAATTTCCTTGCCGGCCCCGGCGTGACTAACGCCAAAAACACCTTTACGTTTACTATGAACAATTTTTGTATAAACTGTTTCTTTTTTCTAGAAAAACTTAATCATTGCCGTTCATCAACACTAGTGTCGCTCTTTGTTGATGGAAATCAAAATGAATGCCTAAATATTGTTATAACGTTAAACATTTAATCCTCAATTCTATGCTTAGCGTTGAAATTAGGCTTTCATGTATATATGAATTCAGTTATTACCTAATTTAGTTAATATGGATATTACTTTGATATTTATATACATATTACATAGTTCTTAAGAGTGATCTAAATGTGAAAGTGGACGCACATTGGAAACATTGTCCATAGAGAACAGATAAACACATCGATGCACTCCACCAAAGGCTCACCAAAGGACTCATTTGATGATTTTACAACGTCCCAAAAAAGTCTCGTAAGTAATATTGACACACGACTTATACGAGCAAGCTTTGCGGAATCTTCTTAACAAGAACTCTGTACGGATGGGACGTGAGACGTGCAAGTAGTTCGATATTATTGATGATGTTCTTCAAGACGGTATACTATATACCAGCTAGCGTGTTTCACATCCGGACCACTTACGAATTGTATTCAAACATGAATTATATTCATACATTATCCTTTTGGCGTTCTAATTATGTATTTATGTTACTGATGTTACCTAATCCGCAGATCAAGCTATTCTCAAGACAATGTCAACTCCCAATCATTTGGCCATGATTTAAGATTAAATTAAAACACAGTCATCAAATCATGCCCGGAACTGTAGTGTCAATGCCTAGTGCTGCCGTGTGTAAGCGTATACGTACTAAGTAGTATACACAAAAGTCTATCTATAACTCCTCTATCTATAAGTTGGTACAGATCTTTAGATACAACTAAGACATTAAATTGCGTCATTGAATTATGCGGTAATGGTAATAATGTATAAGGGCTATTTCATAACACGTCACAGATATTGCTAAAATAAATAACAGCTATACTATACTCGCTGGAGTAGGATGATATGACTAGAAACGAGGTACTATTAAGATGACAAATGTTAGAGATGTAGGTTTGTACTATGCAGGTTGATTAATTTCGCAAGGATTGATATGTTCTGGGCACATTCTCAGAGTGGTCAATGGAAAAGATGTCCGTTGTAAAATGCTACAAGGACCCAATAAATAATAAAATAAGGGCAGGAAAATGATGGTGATGCTTAGGTTCTATCTATACATATAATAAATCTGTAGAAGGGTCAATTCTGTATATTGAAAATATTGAAAAAATAAATAGCGGGGGGTGTTGCTGCATCGATACCAAACCCAAATATATGATTTAAAAAATTTTTGTCTGTCTGTCTGTCTGTCTTTCTGTCTGTCTGTCTGTCTGTATGTGCAGGCATCACGTGAAAACTAACGGTTCGATTTCGATGAAACTTGGTATAATTACACCTTATTATCCTGGGCATAAAATGGGATACTTTTTATCCTGGAAAAATACGTAGAAAAAAAAATCTACCATCCACGCGAAGACCGACATCCGCGCGGACGGAGTCGCGGGCGGAAGCTAGTAGAACATAAATTTATTCAAGCCTCACGTACGAGTCTTACCATTTACCACGCAAGCCACACCACGAGTTTAGCCTGCATTCAATTTGCATATAGTGTTAAAACTTATTCTGACTTATTTTGGACAATAAAGACGAAATACTCGTATAATTCTTTAACAGGTTTTGATTTATTCCAGTTCCATCGGCTGGTGAGTCTATATTGTGCTATTGAATATATTACAATAAATATTATAATGCATCTAAACCTAGTTGACAAAGCTATGTTCAGTGAAAGTAAGGTCTTGCGTTAGGTTCTACATATATTATAGAGCCTTTAGTGTTTATACCTACGTATAGCTATTAAGCTACGAATCACTTAGGTCAATGGAACATTACTGAATTGTTTCCATCTCTACAACAGAGAACTTACATAAGTATACAAAACAAAATTAAAATGTTATTACAAAAACCTTTGTGTATTTTATTTCATCACCATTTCTTGAAAAAGATGAAGGAAAACATTGAGAGGAAACCGGCATGTCTTACAACCAAAAATTCAAAACATCTGACTTATACCAACACGTGCTGGACCCGCATGGTGTATCATGCACAATCCCTCTCATATAGAGGAGGCCTGCTGCCCAGCAGTGGGACCATTTATAATTATTCAATCGGATAAACTTGGTTTGTCTCAATTTCTTCTGCGATTCATCCAATTTACGAGTTGTTGAATGTGAAATTGATTAGGTACTTAACTAAATAATCTCAATATTTACTGTGTGCAATGAACATCAAATATAAAATGATTAATGAATACAACCCCTCAATGATATAAATTATTTCGGTGTTCTATCAAATCATTTGTAATATCAAACAAATAATAAACTTGCAACTGTCCATGACCCCAAAGAAACAGTAATTTATCAAAGAAACTAATATCATTACAGGGATTGTAACGAGATATTAATTCTAGTCTATGTTAGGTTCACGTAATCAAGATCATGGCTATTTGGCTAATCACATGAATATGTATTTTAAAAATGGTCGTAAAAGTTGATAAGGCTATGTATCCACCTATTTGCCTAATAACCTGTCAATCTTGCTTAATACAGTTATCTGCTATCTAATTATTGATAAATACTAACTAGAGGTTTAACAAGAAGGCGTTACAGTATAACACTCAGTACAAATAAATAATAACATGTTTTATGATACATGTTATTGGCGGCGTTTAGAGCATAAAACGCCGTATTTGTACTTCAATTAGAGCGGCTCAAATAAGCAAGATTTAATTAGAATGTTAGAGGAACTTGGCTACCGGAATATTGAATCGGAGAGAACAGTGAGCAGTTAAACTTTCCTCGGGCAACTGTGGACCTAAAGATCGTAGGCTATAACGTAACAGCTAAGTAATAAAGCTCTAATTACGAACCGATGCTAGTTAGAAAGAGACTCGTGGAGCCGAGGTTCGGGCGCCTGTTGCCAATAAGGAACATTCGAGTGAATGCACACCGCTTCTATAAATACGACGGCGGTCGCCGCGCGTGTGTACTACTTACTTCGAACCCTATTGTTGAACAAGTCTGCATCATGCTAAGGGTAATTGAATTTTATTGATTCGCTATTTATTCTGTATTTGGTTTAGTGATACTTTGCAAGTGTATCCTTGTCGTAATACTTAGATGCAATCTTATTTGGTTTTAAACTTGTTTGTTTGTATTGCAGTACTTTACTTTCAGAAACTTACGAAACACATTGTGTAACTAAACTATATCTTCGATACTACAATTTTGTTTTCTTGTTTCAGGTATCATTAGTTCTGTGCGTCGCGCCGGCAGTCTTAGGGATCATAGTGCGGGATCCTCCGCCTTCGCCGAACGATTACAAGTACTCATACAATATTGAGGACCCGACGACAGGTGACAGCAAGAGTCAGCATGAGGTGAGGCAGGGGGATGTGGTCACTGGAGCGTACACGGTGTTGGGGCCTGACGGGACCAAACGGACAGTTGAGTATACTGCCGACGCGAAGCATGGTTTCAAGGCTGTCTTGAGGGAAGACCCCGCGAGTCCGCCGCTGATGACTCAACCCCCTCGCCAGAACTATAATGCGATTAACACATTCCCGTTCCAAACTCCAAGACCATTGTATGCAGAATACCAGACCCCCAGACCTGAGTACGTCCAATACCAAACACCAGCTCCAAGACCAGAGTACGTACAATTTCAGACTCCTGCCCCCAGACCAGAATATGTTCAGTACCAGACCCCAGCTCCCAGACAAGACTATGTCCAATACCAGACACCTGCTCCCAGACCAGAGTACCAACCAGTGTCGCATTCTGAACCACAGAACAATTACATTGAGGAACAGCCCCCGATATACTTCACCCCACAAAACGAAGTAGAAGATAGAGCACCTTTTAATGGACAGTATTTTATACCCGCCACGGTGAATAACAAGTATTAGATTAGACTGATAACTAAATTATGTAATTCTTATACTAAAGTTGTGATATTAAGATAAGTGTGTTTAATGAGATCGTAAAATATGCTGTGAATAATGTACCTAATTAGAGATATTTAGAGTGATAAACATGGAGTATACTTGTTCTTATTGGATTGTTGATTTGTGTGTTTTTGTGCTATTGTTCGGTGTAAACGTAAACAAAAAAAAAACATTTGAGGCGTTGGAGATTAGTATAAATAAGAAATAAAAGGCAAAGCAAGGCTGAATGCGTACTTTGACTTTTATTTTTTCACGTTTAGCTCAGAGCGGCTTAAACAAAAAACTGTTATTTTTATTTAACCCTTTTGCTTCCTTATTTCTCATTGTCCGACTGCAGGAAGAAATACAAAAAAAAACTGGTGCAATAGATTTGCATTCAAGATAAATGTAATGTCACAGCTAAAGTCTGTAAAGTTCCGGGGTTGTGTGCACCGGATCAGCTGGTTCAAGGGCGTGGCGCGAGAACTAGGTCGGCGAGCGAGTGGGCTGGCCTTACAGGCTCGAGGCACGAAACCAGCGATTATATAACCGGAGCGAACGACGCAACCGTCACTAATGAATTACTGCAGATGCTTGATGAGTCCCATACACTTAGCGATTGGGATAATGAACGATTCGATCCAGTTAGTCTGAATCGTTTTGTTTAGTTAACCCACACTTAGTACTAATGGAAGTTGGGCAATGAGATGCATCGGCCGTATAATTTAATTAGGAAATCAAATGTTAAGAACTAGAACAGAGTTCCAATGATTTCTCACTCTGCAATTTTACGGAACAATCGACGGAACACATTCGTATTGAATAAACAAGATAAGTTCATATTTTATTTTCTTGGGATCGCGCTTTTGAAAGCCCCATACGGTCATACTTTTAATAGCAGTATATTAATTAATTCACTCCATTACTTATATAAGTAGGCCTACATGTACCATCGCTTTTTATGAGTTGTATGGTTTAAAAAGTATGTACACTTTTTAAACCTCGCTTATATTTGTAGATACTCGTATTTTAACCATTTTAATAACAGGCTTTATTTGTTTCGTAGTTGGAAGCGTTGTTGTAGAGGTAGAGAGAACCCACTTCTATCGGCAAACTCACGACCCTAAGGTTCTGAGTTTGTCAAAAACAGCGCGTTATTCAAATTAAGGGTTTCTTAGTGTTTCTTGGGACGGGGGTGGGTGTGCCTTAGGTGGAAGTACTTTATACTCCTTTGAATGTCGACGCCAGATCTAGCGGGGCCAATGATACTGTTTTTCCAATCCACACAGTTGACGAGCCAGAGGCAGCGGTCACACAACCCCCAGCTGGTTCTGTTTCCGAAAACTATTCACATCTATCTTTCTCTTTGTAAAACAAAAGCGCGATAGTATGCTAGGTTGCGAAGTGCGGGAACTTTATTATTGTTAATTTGTGATGCCAATTAGCGCCCATTTGTGAAGTTAAAGTAATTACGTACATATTTGTTAATGATAAATTTACTGAAGCTGGTAAGGGCTGCTACACACATTATTTTTTGAATTTTCAATTACTTTATTCATTTCTTATTGCTTATTCTTTACATTTAAATCTTTATATAAAAAATAAATAAAAAAAAAACATTTAAAGGTTTGAACAATAGTGGCGCACCAGTATAGGGAACAGAGTCCATTGTCCAAGCTACCGGTGTTCAGAGCTCCAGAGAAAAGAACCTTCGCCCGCCGTGTCCAGAAGAACTGCTTTCTGAATCAGGACCTTGATCCAGCTTCCTAATGTATACAACATTATTTTTAGTATATGCGAAACCTGAATATAGTTTGTTCAGAATCAGTAACTGATTTGATTCCAATAATTTTTACACCATGTTATATTTTTTTTTCAAAAATATTTTCATTAAATTTTATTACCAGTTAATTACAATACAATCACCGTACGGTTAAGTACCTATTGCCAAGCTATTATCACAAATGTATAACACAGGAGACGCGGTTTACGCGGGTGTATCGCGAAATGAGCATGATTTTGAACGGACAACCAGGTAATATACATACTTATAACCTTGTGATTTTTTATAATACGGTTTTAAAATTTCGTACATAGATTCTTTACACAAAAATACTAGACAGGTGTATCGGGTTTCGCATAAACAAAAAATAATGTTGTATATATACTTGATTTGCTTATCTTTCTCAGTTTTCACGAAGTTCTCGTCATGCAAACTGAATATTATTAGTATGTGGATGAATATTCGGGAATTACAAACCGTTCTACTACCACATGTAAACATTCGGCTTGGCACCTGCCAACTTATGCCGGTCGGCTATTTCGTTCCATAAATACCGCCGAATTTAATAACTCAACCCAAATGAATAACCCAAACGGTGAAAGCCGATTGAAGCCGAACAAGTGCAATAATTGCTTCGGGTCGGCTTTGTTCTTTTACATTACTGCCGAACAAACAACGCCGGCCGCTTGTGTGTTGCAACCCTTACAGGCGCATAACGTTGGTTTATTATGTAAAACGCGTGGGATTCAAGGTCTTTAACAAAGATATTTAACAATGTTATCAATGTTTATATAATGTTATGTTGTATCGGGTAAGCCTACGTTGCGCCGCATATTGTAACAGGCACTCTTTTTGCAATACAGCTCTCTTTTAAAAATTTTGCACACAATCATCAAATATAAATTAGAATGTTTTTCTATCGGTTCTTGGTTGGAATGGGTGACTATAGAATCAATTCTATTTCGTTATAAAGTTTTTGTTTTCAAAACTACCTTTACTCTATCAAATTAGAGTAAATTGTTTATGATTACACTAGAAATCTCGGAAGGAAGTTAAAGTTTTATGATAGAATACTTAAAATGTAAATAATAGCATAGTGCATAAATTAATTCAGGCAAGAATATTCAAAAATATAACAGTAGGATAAAAGCTATAAAAGAAATATAGGAACACAATACTTTATTAGTTACCACATACATTTATACCTTTCTCCCATGGGGATAGGCAGAAACTACAGACTTGAATATTCACTAAAGAAATAAGTCTAAAGCGGTGCTACTGGGCAGAGTAAGAACCAGTAACCACAGCCACACCTGGTGGGGCAGCCCATGTGCAGCCACACGAACTCCAGGTGGTTGTCGTGAATGCAGCAGCTGCAAGCCAACAGTCGCTGACAGAACGCGCTTGGGATCAAGTTGGGACGCTCACGGGTACCGGGACCTGGAAAAGTGGGTGGAATTTCAGAATTATACTGTCACATCATACTTTGTCTAGCCCACATTACCCCGCTGCTGGGCAAGGCCTGGCATCAAGTTTTTCCACAGTACCTATGAGTCTAAGTCGTAATAATTTTGCAGACATATTTGAGTCAACAGCAAAAGGAATACAATTGACATAAATTAAGCACTAAATTATAAAGCATCCAACTAGAATTGTCTGCCCTCCAAACACGGCTACGCACGTCTGGGCGGAACCCCCCTTTTCAATAATAGGAAATGAGTTTTCACCCTTTTAATCATACATATATGGGGGTAGGAGGAACAGAGTAGAAAGTTCTCTCACTACCCCAGTGAAAAGGAAGGTACCTTCCGACCAGACGGGTGTTGTGTCTGGTGGGCTTTCTGCCCGACATTCATTGTCGGAATGTTCTATGTCTTCTAAACTCGCGGATAACTTTGATTGCGCGATGTAGACATTTTTCTGATGTAGTTCTTCCGTCGTTGCAGAGATGGCGCTAGTGTCGTTTTTGTTCACAGTTATTTTGTTCGCTACATCACTCCCCTCCGGAGACCGGAGGTCGATAGTAGTATAGTCCAAGCCGTAGTCCAAGCCATTTGTAGTCGTCGTAGATGCCGCAATGTTCACAGTGAGTCGGAACAAGTCGATGCGGAGAAGAGTTGCCGCAGGGTTCACGGTGAGTCGGAACAGTCTGCTGCGGTGAAGAGTTGCCGCAGGGTTCACGGTGCGTCGGAACAGTCTGCTGCGGTGAAGCGTGATCCCAGTGAGTCGGGATCCGGCGCTGAGTAGCATTCATCATAGTCGGATGAGGAAGCGCCGCGAGGTGAAGGCTATGACAACCAGGAGGATAAGCACTCGACTGGCTGAGATGTGCCTTAGTGCAGGAGCATGGTCGCTCGATGAGGTTGAGGGTGCTGACCAGGTATACGCCTTCTGCGCATGCTGATGATCAGGTATGCCCGTTTGAAGCTGGCTGGCTGGTTATGGTACTCGTTGCTCGAAAGCTTGAGGAAGTGATGCAGGTGATGATGACGTCACGTTGCTCGAAGGTTGCGCTGACGTCCATTTCGGGGTCACCAGTTTTGGGGGTAGGAGGAACAGAGTGGAAAGTTCCTCACTACCATGGTGACATGGAAGGTAGCGCTGACGATCACGTCGGGGTCACCAGTTATGGGGGTAGGAGGAACAGAGTGGAAAATTCCTCACTACCCCGGTGAAAAGGAAGGTACCTTCCGACCAGACGGGTGTTGTGTCTGGTGGGCTTTCTGCCCGACATTCATTGTCGGAATGTTCTATGTCTTCTAAACTCGCGGATAACTTTGATTGCGCGATGTAGACATTTTTCTGATGTAGTTCTTCCGTCGTTGCAGAGATGGCGCTAGTGTCGTTTTTGTTCACAGTTATTTTGTTCGCTACACATACATAGGAGACACGTGTATAAGAACCTGACTGTCCCTTCTAATCCAGAGCTGGAGGAATCATTTGACGATTTTACCACCCAAGAAAGAAAGATCCATCTGGTTTCAAAGATACAGACCTAGTAGAAGCATTAGGTATTAGGCTATAACGTTCCCACAGCTAGAACAAAGGGGTTCTTTCTGCGAGCCATAATGAAGCAACATATAGCATAGCTAACAGTGTCATATCAACAGTAGCGTATAGTACCTTTTTTGATGGCCATGATGCGGAAGGGATCACAGTCCCCAGCCAAGTGTGCTAGTAGTTCCCTCTTCTCAATCCCAGTCACGTGGTCCAGGGGATCATGCATTCCTCCGTACACTCGCGAGCCCACCTGACGCAGGCGCCGCACTGGCCGTAACCACCACATTCTAAACCTGCAGGGATTTAATATATTACGGTACCCTCATAAAATTATGGCACCAGTCTAAAAAAAAATAGACCCATTAAATAAATTAAATTAAATATTTTATTACTAATCAATTAATTAATCTGTGATCCAGCTACCTATCCCTCTTTTTTTGCTTGGTAAAATCGTCATCGAATGAGTCCTCCCAGCCAGGGCAGGGCAGGAGGGATTGTCAGACTTGTACTCACTATAATCCACGTTGTCCTTGAATAGGACTTTACGTTCCGGGGCCACGGTACCTGTTAGTCCCGCGACCCCAACAGGGCTTTGGCCCTCGAAGGGGGGTCTAGTCAGCTACCTATCCCTACGCCTAATTCCCACATAGCAGCAAATAGAGTATCAGCATCCGAAAGGGGAAATGCAAGGATGATATTACATTCTCCTATCTCGTTAAATCTCTGAATGCTATACGCTAATTCTCTTCGCTCAGCTTAGTTCCGGACACAATCCATAATTATATGGTACACGTCTTCAATAGTTTTACACTCTCTGTTGTTTGGTGATTCCACTTTACCTATTAAAAAAGCGAATTAATTTAAAGGAATGTGTCCAGATCGATGTCAAAAATAAGTTAGGGTGGTTTATCTTCCCATGTCAGCGTTGTCTAACCACTGGCGCTTGAGGACACTCGCTTGTATTGTGGTGTACCATATGCCTTTGTTACAACTACGTAGTTTAAAGTGATATAATAAGGAGTAGTACTAGTAAGTTTTGTATGGAAACCAATTAAAGTTCGTCAACGGTACTCGTATCCATTATTAACTATTGTTGTCTCCACATGTTATATAGACATTTGGCTTCACACATACAGAGAAAAGACCAGCTAGTCTCTTAGGATGAGACTTGAAAGAAGTGGAGTGAAGCACTGCCTACTGATCTTCGATTCGAACGACTTAGTTTTTGCCGCAACTACTAATAGTGCCATAATTTTTTGAGGTTATTAATTAAACGAATGGTTACTAAATTAACATTAATAAATTAACTTACTAATTAGATTTTAGCATATATTCACTTAAAAACGAGGGGAATCTGCAACACAGTAGCCAAAAACCTTTCGTTTACTATGGATTTGATAAATATGACAACGTCACACGTTCCCTTTGAATTTAGAACTATTATTTCTGATAACGAAGTAAATTAAAAAAACACAGCTACATACAATTTAAAAAAGTTTTGTTGTTGTAGTTTTTTACTGTGCTGCTACTCTCAAAACTAGTGTAGAAAATGATCGATATCGAATAATCGAGAAAATAATCGTTTTGTCCTATAACCCTAAATTTGTTTTCGTAATAAGTGTAAAAAGAGCAGATTGACATAATTATCTGTAACTGAAACGAGTAGGGTCGACGGTGCGTTGTGTTCCACGCGCGCCTCTAGGAGTGTCAACATGGTGACGGGGCCCCCCTGTTGAGGGCCAAAGGGGTCGCGGAACTCACGAATTACCGTGACCCCGGAACGTAAAGGGCTATTGAAGGATACCGTAAATTTTAGTCAGTACGAGTCTGACAGTCTCTCCCGCTCTGCCCTGGGTGGGAGGACTCATTTGATGATTTTAAATCGTTAAAAAAAAAAAACCTAAAACGAGTAGGTAAGCTAAGCTTCCGTGAACTATAACAGTTTGTTCACAGTGGATTATGAACGACTACGAATATGTTAAAATGAATGATATTAGACTTCATCACGCAATATGCGACAACGTTGCAAGGACGCGCCGCCCAAAAAGACTTACAATGCAAGTGATCTTTATGCCAAAGATCAATCATACCCCACTTGCTCTTATTAACATATTATTATACGAACCAATTCAGTAGACACCCGCAACTAAAATGTATAATTGAATTGAGAAACTTTTCAAAGCGACTGGCTCATATGTACTTTACTTACGCCGTTGTAGCAGTAGTACAATGCTGAGGCAGCCGAGACGCATATAAAAAGTCGAAGAGATACAATTGCGGCACATTCAACTTGAGATCTCCTCAAAGTGAAGTCACTCATATCCATCAAAATGGCTTTCAAGGTACGAAGCCGGTTTATTTCATATATTTTTAATATTTTAAACTAAAGATTACTAGACTACACGAAAGCATTATAAAGTGCAACTGACTTAAATAACAACAGTGTTATTATTGCAAATACTGGTTGGGATCATAATATTTTAACAATAACGTTTATTTAATTTTCAGCTGGTAGTCCTGGTCTGTGCTATCGCTGCCGCCAACGCGGGTATCATCGCCCCTGCGGCATACACGGCTCACCCCGCCCCCGTCGCATACGCGGCTGCTCCTGCTGCTCACGTCGTACACGCAGCTCCAGTAGCATACGCCGCGCCCGTCGCCAAGGTGGTGGAGGCGTACAACGCGCACCCGCAGTACAACTTCGCGTATGACGTGCAGGATAGTCTCACCGGAGACTCCAAGAGCCAGCACGAGACCCGCGACGGTGACGTCGTCCAGGGCTCCTACTCCGTGGTGGACCCCGACGGCACCAAGCGCACCGTGGACTACACGGCCGACCCCCAGAACGGTTTCAACGCTGTCGTGCGCAAGGAGGCTCTCGGTCACGTCGCTAAGGTTGTCGCCCCCGTCGCCAAGGTTGTGTCCCCAGTAGCCTACCACGCCGCCCCTGTGGTGCACGCCGCTGCCCCTGTCTACCACTCCGCTCCCGTCGCCTACTCTGCCCCTGTCTACCACCACTGAAGTCAAACAAAACCTAGTCAAGCCTTGAACTAAGGATATACAATATTATTTATTACGTTAGACTTACGATCATGAGCAAATAAATATTTTTACGAATATTAATTCAATTTTATAATTTTCTAAATAATCTTAATTCATCAAATCACATGTCGCCGTCGAATTGTGGTCGAAATCGATCATTATAACCAAAAATTAGCTTATTAGCTATTATTCTGTACACTACAACGCACTCGGTGTCGATACAGAGCCTTGAGATAGTGTCGAGAGACTTCTCTGTCAGTAGCTTAGTGAATACGAAACTATGGTTTCGACGATGCAAACAAAGGATGTTAGAGAATAGCACTGCAGACCTGTCTCACAGTCACAATGTATTTAGTGGACAGAGGCCCTATCATAACCTTTCCCGTTTTTGTGACGTAAACTGGAACTTTCGTGAAAAAAAAATTGTTCCTCATTCGTACACTAGAGGCGCTTTTTTATTTTTCGTAAGGGGCCGTCTCCACCAGCGAGAGAATCGTGACGAATCCGCGCTTCTATCGTCGGATAATCTCCACGTACGAGCGATTATTCCGCCAGCGTATCGTCACGACTGGTGACGGAATCGCCGGGTGCCCGCGACGACTTGTAACGGAAACGCCATGTTTCCGCGATGACGCGCTGTGCAATAGTTTCGTTGAAAGAGTTCAGTTAGGTGCCAGACGAAATAAATGTTACCACGATAATATCGCCGCGATTCTCTCGCTCATGGAGATGGCGAAGAATAAACGCAGATAATATTTCAAGTACGCTGTACATAAAATACTTAAAGAAATCTTGTGATAAGGCTTCAGGTTCACTTAAGTCACAGGGTGATTCCGTCGTTTCGTGCAAATTGCGACGATCCGCGGAATCAAAAAAAATATTTAAATTTGACATATATTTTTTTTCTATTCGAGTTAAAATCGTCGTCACATTCATAAAAAGTGGAAGGCACTTTTTTATATTGTTTAGTCATTGAAATATGGCTAGCTGAAAATCAACAACAGGTGGTGATGAAAACTGTATGGATTGTAATGAACTAGGGTGAGATGAAAACAAATTTACAACATTGGCTTATCAATATTGAAAATAATTGTATTACCTATTTACTAATAGTAATGAGAAAAGCTAGAATCTTTGGTCTCAATCACAAAATCACAGAAATAACGTAAAAAATGAACTTCTAAAAGCTATCAAATAAACAGAATAACCTGCTCTACAATGGGCATTACAAAACTATAACAGGTAAGCAATCTTTTGGTTTTTGAGTCAAAGCTCCGCTCCTGGGCTCCCCCGTTGACGCAGTCTCCAGCCTCAGCTCGTGGAGGACGTGGTGAGCGCCCTGTTCCCATCGCGGGGAGAGCATACTCTCCTGCCCATGGCTCCGTCTCCGACGATGCCGTCGGAGGTAGAAGGTGACCGAGGTAGACCTGAGAGTGGCGGTACAACGGCCTCGACTGGGGGGGTTCTTTAGCGCATGCCTGGAGAGGGGTCAGTTCCCGCTTCGTTGGAAGACGGGGAAACTGGTCCTGATCCAGAAGCCCGGGCGCCCTGCGAACTCTCCGTCCGCATTCCGGCCCATCGTGCTGCTCGACGAGGTGGGCAAGCTCTTTAAAAGAGTAATTGCAAACCGCCTCATCGGGCACCTGAATCGGGTGGACCCGGACCTTGCGGTGAGCCAGTTTGGCTTCCGCAGGGGGCGTTCGACGGTGGACGCAATCATGGGCGTGAGAGCCCTCACGTCGGGGGATGCGGTATCCCGGGGCAGGGTCGTCTTGGCGGTGTCTTTGCACATCACCAATGCCTTTAACACCCTGCCCTGGAGTTGCATCAGGAAGGCACTCCGGTATCACTGGGTCGACCTACCTCCGTCGCATAGTCGAGGACTACCTGACGGACAGGGCCGTCATCTACCCCGGTCGCCGGGGAGAATGGAACCGGGGGAGATGTCGTGCGGTGTTTCGCAGGGATCGGTCTTGGGGCCGCTCCTGTGGAACATCGGCTACGACTGGGTGCTGCGCGGTGACCTCCCTGACGGCGTCGGTGTAATATGTTATGACGACGACACGCTCGTCCTGGCGGAAGGAGAGTCGCACCAGGTGGCGGCCGACTTGGCGACGCAAGCGGTAGCGATTGTCGCTTATAAGATCCGGCAGTTGGGACTCAACGTGACACTGCACAAAACGGAGGCCATGTGCTTTCATGGCCGTCTGAAAACGCCACCGTCAGAGTCCCACATAAAAGTAGAGGGGGTTTGCATCGGCGTTGGGAGGACGATGAAGTACCTGGGACTCGTCCTCGACAGCCGGTGGAACTTTAGGGAGCACTTCCTACGTTTGGCCCCAAAGCTGAACCGGGCAGCAGCCGCGTGTGTGGGCCCTAAGCATTCGGACGCCACCACTAAAGCTGGTCGCATGCCAGAGGGTCATGGCTATCCGAATGGTCCGAGGATACCGCACGATCGCCGGCGAATCGGCTAACGTCCTTGCCGGATTGCTGCCCTGGGATCTGGAGGCGACCGCCCTCCGGCACGTCTATGAGTGGCGCGTGGAGGCGCAGCGCCGGGGCGAATGATGATTTTACCACGATAAAAAAACCTGTTTCTTTCTGTAAGGAATACAATTCAGGATTGTTTTTTATTTGAGCATATTTTTCTCGTTTATGTAGCCGATCCTTAGCTAATTTTTCTTCTCTTGACAAGAGACTTTTTACGAGTTTTACCCATATTTATGCTGAAATTAAAAAAAGAAATAGTAAATTATACGAAAAAACATGTATTATGTAGATAATACTCTATACATACTGGAACACAATTATTTTTAAATAAAAATAAAAATTCTTCATTTCCTTCCAAAATTGTTTATTACCTTCCCGCAAAAAAATGGATGGAACGGATGGTAATGCAGAGGAGATGAATGAAAAAATTCAC
Organism: Agrotis puta; assembly: GCA_943136025.2. Taxonomy (NCBI): domain Eukaryota; kingdom Metazoa; phylum Arthropoda; class Insecta; order Lepidoptera; family Noctuidae; genus Agrotis; species Agrotis puta. The sequence continues at coordinate 7,718,466 of OW964186.2, read as the reverse complement.
AATTTATATAGATAACTTCGTTGTAGAATACATTTAAAATTCGATTTTAAAATAGCACCAATATGGCTTTAAGAGATATCCATATTACATATTTATAATAATTTACTTCTAACGGTACCTTGAGAAATCGAAGGAAGGTGATGAGTTGATTTATGGACGAAACGCTGGTTACAATTCGAAGATCGTTAATAATTTTATCTACAATACGCGCACGTCCACTCGTCGCTGGTACCAGGGACGACAGACGAGAATAAACCCGTTTTGACAGGAATCGTATCGAAGATCGTCTCGTACTCTCTTAAATTAAGAAGTTTCTGTGTACGGATAGTAATGAAGTTTTTTTTGTGACAATTCGAAAAAGGAGCATTTTACATATAAATATTGTAATAAATTTAAAATTAGAATACATAAATTGTAGTTCAGGCATTTAGGTTTAATATTGCTTATTAGTTATAGTCATAATTACGAATGTAGAAAAATAAACATCGAAAGATCTACCGAAGTCCCAAGTTGGAAACGGAGAGGAATGATTTTACAGACAGTTTTACATTTTTTTTTTAAATATTTAATTAAAAAATATGTAATATAAGTGATACTACTTTTAAAGTTATTATATCTTTATCCTCTAAGCAAAAATCTGTTCACTTTTTCTAATAAATTCATGGGTAAATTCGTGTGGAATTGGTTTTTGCACGAAACCACGGAATGACCCCACAACAGTGTACGCTCAACTCAGAACTAGAACTAGACACGAACATTACCAAATAAAGGTCATTTAGATAGCTTGCATAAAGTAAGCACTCAAATTGCGAGGCAATCATGATAATTATTATTCCTCATTGTCTATGGAGGTGGGCATTTGTTAAAATAAAGCAAGGTCAGAGGTTCTCTTTTGAGATAATAGACTGATTTCTGTCAGGAATATCAGCCACAATCAAATTTAAATAGCTTACAATGTTGTACCTTGTATAATAAATTTATTTTATTTATGTCTGAAATAATAATATGTATTATCTGTAGTATTATCTGTAGTAGTATTTTTCTTTTAGTTTATTCCAATTGAACTAATGCATGTGTGAGTGCTACAGCGATTTTGAGGGCAACTTTGAGAAGGTTTTAATACTTACCTTATTTCGTTTAGTCTTAAAGCTAATCATATAATTTCAAGATATTTATCCAAAAAATCTTCAATAAACTTGTTCTGGTTCACTGGCATCACAAACATAATTGTATTGTACAATTGCAAGTTCAACTAGAGCTTTAAGACCCATTTAGACTATGTAAGAAACCTGCATGCGTGTTGCATGCAAGTTTGACTACATTACTAACTATTAATGGAGAATGTTACAACAACAACATTACAACCCTAATTTCTTCAACGTTAGAGTGAACAGGCATCTTCTGGGTAAGCTCGCTCCATCGTTGACCTTGTCTTAGTCACTCCTGACGTAGACTAAGGTCAAGAGCAAACCCATCGAACATAAAAAAAAGAATTCAGTTCATCACTCAAATAACAGCGACAACGTAACATTCTTTCGACCGTTAATTTATCTCACATATTTTGATGTTTTTGAAAATTTTTTTTTGGATAATCTATGTGTTGTAATTGAGGTCTGAAGAATCTTAATACTGTGGAAATATACGAAAATGAAAAACTTAGTAAACGTGTACGATGGTTGCTATATTAAACTTCAAACGTAAGAACAGAATTTTAAACTTAACTTTTTTATCGACATTACAATGTGACAACAAAACCTAACAAAAAGTATCAAACTAATAGGTTTTACAACATCCGCCCTTAATGGAAATAAAAAGATAAAGTAGTAATGTTAAACACAATAGAAAAGAACAACATTACTACCAGACTAAACAGAAAAACAAAACATAAACCGACGAAAAATAAATAAATAGAAAATTATTCTACCTATTTATCACTAAACCCATATTAACAATGCACCTAAGATGAGCGATGCGCCTTAAGGGCTTTGTTAAAACATCGGCCATCATTTTATCCGTAGGTATAAACTTTATATCTATAAGACCCCCAGTAACCTTTTCACGAATAAAATGATATCTCGTATCAATGTGTTTGGTTCTATTGTGGTGGACTGGATTGAGCACAAGTTTCTGTGCACTTTGACTATCGTTGTATAGCAACACCCTATCTGCATAACCAGTAATGTCACACACTAACCGTCTGAGGAAAATAGCCTCCTTTGCAGCACTGGTCAAGGACATATACTCAGCTTCTGTAGATGATAAGGCTACCGTCGGCTGCTTCTTACACTCCCAGCTAATAGGTCCACCTGCTAGCGTGAAGTAGTAACCAGTGTACGACCGACGGTCATGTACACAGTTCGCCCAGTCAGCATCCGTGTATCCACACAGACGTACACCGACTTTCCTGTAAGTAATACAGTAATCCATAGTACCTTTCAAATACTGTAACACCCTTTTAGCTGCCAACCAATGTCTCTTATCATAACAGTTATTAAACTGGCTTAAATAGCTTGTGGCATAAGCTATATCGGGTCTCGTATTCACAGCTAAGTACATGAGACATCCTATCAAGTTTTGGTAAGGATATTCACCAAGAGATGTTGGATTACCTTTATCCAACTTGTTATTCTCCAAAGGTGTAGAAATCTCCTTGCAATCTCGCATATTAAACCTCTCCAACACAGCCTGGATATACGTCTTCTGACTGACCACGATTTTGTTCTTATCTTGGTTAATATTTAACCCTAAACAATACGATAATTCACCTAAATCTTTTAGTGAGAAAAATTTTTTCAGTTCCCTTTTGACAGCGTCAAACAATTTTTTTTCTTTGTAAAAGACAATTAAATCGTCAACATAGACTGCAAGTATTAAGGTTTCATTATCAAACCTTTTTAAGTAAACACATGATTCCGCAGATGTTCGTGCAAAGCCAATTTTGGATAAAATTTGATGCAATTTGATATTCCAAGCTCGAGCTGCCTGCTTCAAACCATAAATGGATTTTCTGAGCAAACAGACTTTACCTTCTGCCCCGTGCTCAGCAAAACCCTCAGGCTGTTGCATGTACACCTCCTCTTCTAAATCCCCGTTGAGGAATGCGGTATCGACATCCATGTGTTGGATCTTTAAATCCATTTCTGCCGCCAACGCTATAAGGGTACGCAAAGATGAATTTCGAACCACAGGGGCAAAAGTCTCGTTATAGTCAGTCCCCCAAACTTGACTAAAACCTTTCGCAACTAGTCGCGCCTTATACTTGACTATTGCACCGTTCGCGTCCCTCTTTATCTTGAACACCCATTTACATGGAATAACCTTTTTATTTGGTTTATTCACTAATGTCCAAGTCTGCTTATTCAATAAGGCATTGTACTCATCCTTCATTGCGGAGATCCAGTTATCTTTATCATCGCTATTAATAGCTTCACGATAACTTTTTGGATCAACATATAATAAATCGACATCGTGAGCACCGTATGAATAATAATCTGGAGGTTTACGTACTCTTTCAGGATATCTTCTCTCAGGACAAACATCGTTAGGTTCATCTGAAGGAATCAGGGACAGATCAACTTGTTCACCCAAATATAGAGACTCCGTGTCACCAACCCCACCAGCTTCATCAGTCGCGTCCACAAAATCGTCAACTTGCTCTAGCTCCATGTTAACACTTTCTGAAGTAGGTGAAGAAGTAGAAGCAGAGAAGATAGAAATCTCCTGTTGCGATGTGGTATCTGAAGAAGTTTGTAAAAAAAGATTAATGACATTAGGTCTTAAAACAACTTCAGGTTGAACAGATTTTTCTTTCAATCCTGAAAAGTTATTTTCAAAGAACGTAATATCCCGTGACTTAATCAACCTCCGAGGGTTTTCCGCGCTACGAAAATAATAACTCCTTGGATCGTCTGAATATCCAACGAAGATATGTTCAGAAGCTTTCATGTCTAGCTTAGTTCTCTGGCATGAAGGCACGTGAACTAAAGCTCGGCAACCAAACACCCTTAAATGAGACAGGTCGGGTTTACTACCACACCACATTTCATATGGCGTCTTACCATCAAGTGCACGATGAGGTGACCTATTCTTTAAATAAACACTAGTCTCAACAGCATCCTGCCAAAAAGCTTTCGACAGAGAGCTGTGTGCCAGTAAGGAACCGGCCTTCTCTACAATGCTACGATTGCAACGTTCACTTACCCCATTTTGTTGAGGGCTGTATGGTACAGATGTTTCATGTCGAATCCCTTGATCCTGCAAATAGTCTGTCAATTTCTTGTTGACATACTCAGTACCATTGTCTGACCGAAGGGTTCGAATCTTAGTGCCAGTCTGTCTCTCAACAAGTGCTTGGAAAGCACAAAAATACTTCTGAACTTCTGTCTTAGATGACATACAATAAAAAGATATAAAACGTGTATAATCATCTACGAAAATTATAAAATATTTATTACCTTTAAAAGATTCAGTGGTCAGGGGACCACAAACGTCCGTATGGACCAATTCTAATGGTGACGAAGCCTTCTTATACTTTATCCCTTTGAAAGGCTTCCGGGCCTGCTTACCTTCTACACAAGGTACGCATGGTTCTTTGTCAACGTCAGTATACTCCACACCAATAGCTAGACCTTTTTTGAGTAGATCCATACCAATACGGCAGAGATGTCCTAGACGCTTATGCCAAAGTTGAAACTGGGACAAACTAGTGTGAACATTATAAGCTGAAACACCTTGCGTTTTTACTGTACAATCTAAAGTGTACAGTCCACCACAAACAGAACCATGTAAAACAGGATCATTTATAAAAGAAATATCATTAGAATTATAAAAATTACAGCCAGTCGTATCAAAAACAATCGAGAAACCTTTCTCTACTGCCTTTTTGACTGAGAGTAAATTACAATCTAGGCCAGGAACATGTACAACATTAGAAATCTTCTTGAAATTAGTTTTTGTGTCAATAGCAACATCTCCTAAACCGACAGCCGGCAAAATTTTACCATTTGCTACAGTTATCTTCCCATCACAGAGTCGGTAACTATTAAACCATTCAGCATGTGGAGTCATGTGAGTAGACGCACCAGAGTCGATAATCCACTTCTCAGACATCTGAACACTTGGCGCAGACAAAGCCAATTCCGTGATACATGCATCCATATTCCCTAAACTAGAAGCAGTCAGTCCCTTATCTTTAGAACAACTTTCTGTAGTGCAACTCGCCTTTGCCTTTTTCTCCTTCTTTTTGAGAGGACAATTAGGACTCTTGTGCCCTGGCTTCTTACATCGAAAGCAAATAACCTGCTTGTTTGCACGCAACGCAGCCACATCATCTTTAGTCTCCTTCGTCATTTCGCTCAACAACTTAGTCCTCACTAAATCTGTTGTGACTTCAACGCTCCCATTCTCAAGCGCCATTATCATGGGCTCGTAACGAGACGTTAGGCCTCCCAATATAATAGCTGCTATAGAACTATCTTCTATAGTTTTGCCAATATCGGCCAGGTCTAGTGCTGTTGTAGTTATTGCCGTTATGTAAGCTTCTAAATCAGAAAAATCAGATAAGGAGTACCTGTACAACTTACGTTCCAACGACAGTTTACGACCCAAACTTCGATCCTCGTAGGATTTCATAAGAGCATCCCACGCTTCCTTTGCGGTCTTAGCTGGTCGAACAATCGAAATAGCAGCACCATCCACAGTAAGGCATATTTTAGAAAGAGCCTTTTCAGCCTTCCGTACATCGTCGGGCGTCTTTTTCCCTTCGACTTCTACTCCGCTTACAGTTTCTCATAATCCTTCATGGATTAATAGCATTCGCATTTTAAATTTCCATACAGTGTATCCTTCTCTATTACAAAGTATAGGAATACCATTAAATAACATACCAGATGCTGCAGACGACATGTTGACTAGATGTCTACAATTTTACCACCAATCTCCTTTTAAATTCGATCGTAGATAAAATATACAGAGCCTTCGTGCTGATAACGTGTTGTAATTGAGGTCTGAAGAATCTTAATACTGTGGAAATATACGAAAATGAAAAACTTAGTAAACGTGTACGATGGTTGCTATATTAAACTTCAAACGTAAGAACAGAATTTTAAACTTAACTTTTTTATCGACATTACAATGTGACAACAAAACCTAACAAAAAGTATCAAACTAATAGGTTTTACAACACTATGTGTCCGGGGTTTTGGTCTGTACAAACTTCTACAACTTGTCCAATTCTGTCAATAAAATTGTTCTGAAAATATTATGGGGTCAGAACGCCCTAGAGTTTTGCACTAATCAACAGAAATATTGAACGGGCACGATAGGGTGACAAATGTGTTTTTTTTTTTTATAGACGCTTAATCTCTTCGCATAGGTTAAAGATTACCTTATAATTTTGGGGTGGGTGGAATCTATCCAATTGGGGTCCATCCCGGGCAATGGCACCACAGGCTTCCTGTAACAGTGTTTTTGTGAGGTCAAATCATCAAATGAGTCCGTCCGCCACCTGTGGAGCGGAGGGTACTGTTCCTTCGGTTGCCCTTAGCGTTCCAGTTCCTTGGTATCCTGCTTATACAGTCCTGCGAACTCGGCTGGAGCTTGAGCCTACAGTATCCTCAGTTTGGTGGCAGCTCCTTGAAGCGCACCTCATGGTCACTACGCGCTATCGTTTTTAGTTCGTATTACTGACTAACCTTATGACCGAAACAAAGAATAAGAAACGTCCAAAACGTCGGTCGAAACTACGGGTTTCGTGTTTAGATAGTAGTACCCCAGGTCCATGATCGGATGGCGAGCTTCTTATTACCAGCAAGCCCGCGCTTATGGTGGTTGAAAACCGCCCCACGATCTCCGATATTGGGCGTCATTCGCGACGGCTGGACCGTTACATGCTACTGGTACTCAGTCTTAGATAACCCGCGGAAAGATAGACGCTGATATGTTTTCAGTCGCCGTTTTTTCAATATGTTTCACAAAACTTAATTGAAACAGTTAAATATCATTTACAAATCACATAAAAACAATGAAAGTAATTATTTTTTCAATAAATAAGTAGTTTATTCTCACTTCATAACAACATCAACACACTAGATATTGACAATCAGTTAATGGTGGTAGACGGGAGCAGAGTAGGCGACGGGAGCGGAGTGGTAGACAGGGGCAGCGGCGTGCACCACAGGGGCGGCGTGGTAGGCTACTGGGGACACAACCTTGGCGACGGGAGCGACGACCTTAGCAACGTGACCGAGAGCCTCCTTGCGCACGACGGCGTTGAAACCGTTGTGGTCGTCGGCGGTGTAGTCCACGGTGCGCTTGGTGCCGTCGGGGTCCACGACGGAGTAGGAGCCCTGGACGACGTCACCGTCGCGGGTCTCGTGCTGGCTCTTGGAGTCTCCGGTGAGACCGTCCTGCACGTCGTATGCGAAGCTGTACTGCGGGTGCGCGTTGTACTCCTCCACCACCTTGGCGACGGGCGCGGCGTATGCTACGGGAGCAGCGTGGACGACTGGGGCCGCGGCGTATGCTTGATGGGCGACGTAGGCGGGGGCTGCGGAGTAAGCCACTTGAGCAGCAGGCAACAGGCCGGCGCTGGCAGCAGCCACCAAACACGCGAATGCTACAAACTGGAGAGAGACAGAGGATTATTAAAACTCTAATGTTGCAAAAAGAAATTTGAAAAAATTGTTGACTCCTTAGAATATCCGTAACCATAGGTAATGAACACCGGTCGTAAGCATAAAGCTTGATCTAAAAAGTAGCTCATAGTTTCAAACTTAGCCAATTTACCTTGAATGCCATTGTAGAGAAGTGAATCACTTGAGTTCTATTGAACGAATGATATCAATGTGGGATCATGTGCGTTATTATATACGGTTGACGTAGCCCCGCGGCGAAAGCTCCGCGGATTGAAACTAGTACCTAATCTTTTACTGCAAGGTCTGCAGGATCAATACTCGAATAGTGCTTAAAAATAGTCATGTTACTTTGTTTGAATTATAAAAGATTAGATTATTTGTAATGATATCTTTACTAATATTATAAATCGGAAGAGTTTGTTTGTTTGGTTGAACGCGCTAATCCTAGGAACTACTGATTCGAATTCAATCGGGTGTGACACCGCGGGGAACAGATAGTTATGGATAAAATTAAAACTACTTTACCAATTTAAGAATTATTTCAGCTATAGAAAGCTAAATATAGGTAATAAATGGCAGGCTTATGAAAAGGTGATTATATAAAGCTTTGGGACAAGTAAAATATTCCCGCTATAATGCGTCGTAGACTCGTAGCAATTTCGTAGCGCAATGAGTAGGAGCGGCTCATAAGAGTTACAAAATGTAGGCAGAAAAGATTGACGAAAAGTTCTTTAAAGTCTATAAAATATTTTCTCCTTTTCAAGCTCGATAAATATTATTTTGGGATAGATGGTGACCTCGGGTAAAGGCACCATAGGCTACCTGTAACCCACTAATCGATACCAATTGCGGTGGTAGCCCTCACCAAGGGCGCCTGGCCCGCTAATTCGCGGCCTCCTGTCTTGTCCGCATTTAACCACAAGTTAATCTAGATATAAAAGTGACAATATATCAGCGTATCACGGCCGGAGAAGCACCTCAGCTTACGTAACAGTTGCTCGATCACTCGGCAGCGCGCGTGGTCGGCAATGTCGGCATAAGCACGGCCTTGAACTTGCGATGATGAGCCATTCATACACTGTTCGTTACAAAACAGTGACAACGAATAGACCGTGCAATTGAAATAACTGAATAGATGACAACTTTTCTAATGGGACCAATTCTGAAACCATAAAAAATCTTTTATAATTTAATATTAATGTAATTATATTCATTTAAACCAGCTTTTTTTACTTGTTTGTCAAAAGAAATATCTATCATCTAAAGACAAGATACTCGTCAAGACGAATCAATCAAACGAGTCCAAGCTCGATGTTATTGTGTCGTTTTATAAATTCTACCGTCCAGCTCCAAATCAGGTTAGCTCCATGTCATTATAATATTGTATTTTTTATGTAATATACAAATGCGTACTAACAGGTCAATCAGAAACAGAGAAGTGTGTCTTTAACTAAGCAAGATTTGATTACAGACAGACAACAGGACAATTGAAACCAATTAAAAGCGATGCGGATAAAATATTACACAGATTTTTAACCCATTGACGGTACTGTTGGCGCAATGGCCGAGTGATGACTGCTGTGCCGTGGATTCGATTTCCGAAAAATCAACAATATTTGTATGATGTACAAGTAGTTGGTCTGGTTGTCTGTGTATGTGACATTAAATGTTTGTAGAAAACATATATTGCGACCTGCGCACATTATGCCGTGCCTATCGATTTGATTTTAGATTAAGGTAACACATACTATGCTGCTAGTAACAAAGTAGTAGACAATGTACGGTACAACAACTAACAGCCTTCCTTGCTTAAAATAGAGGGCTCTCCAAATGTCAAAGTCATCAACGCAATTGTTTAACAGAATTTGCCTAGTAGTCCTTGTAACAAAACTAGGTACATTGTATTAATTGATTGGAGCATGTCATCGACCGCTAAGGTGGGTGTCTGTGACTGCAGCTTTCGCCTCAGGCGCAATCTTAACCATATATATAACAGCGTTGTGTGATTATAATTCAAATCATACGTTCCTTAGAACTCAATTGATACACTTCTAGTACAATGGCATTCAAGGTAATTTATTTGTTTATGTATAATTTAGTTTAATGAGGCAGTCTATGAATATCAAACTAAAAGCTGCAAGTTAAAGCAAGTGTTTCAAAACGAGCATCGCGGTTGTAAACCTAACTTTGTTTTAAAGTTTTGTGTTTCAACTTTTAACAAAAAATCATGAAACTTTTCTTATCGGCGTCATTAACTTGTTTAGTCTTTGGTCACAGTAGTTAATCTTCTCTTTTTTCCAGTTTGTAGCATTCGCGTGTTTGGTGGCTGCTGCCAGCGCCGGCCTGTTGCCTGCTGCTCAAGTGGCTTACTCCGCAGCCCCCGCCTACGTCGCCCATCAAGCATACGCCGCGGCCCCAGTCGTCCACGCTGCTCCCGTAGCATACGCCGCGCCCGTCGCCAAGGTGGTGGAGGAGTACAACGCGCACCCGCAGTACAACTTCTCGTACGACGTGCAGGACAGTCTCACCGGAGATTCCAAGAGCCAGCACGAGACCCGCGACGGTGACGTCGTCCAGGGCTCCTACTCTGTGGTGGACCCCGACGGCACCAAGCGCACCGTGGACTACACCGCCGACCCCCAGAACGGTTTCAACGCCGTCGTGCGCAAGGAGGCCCTCGGTCACGTCGCTAAGGTCGTCGCCCCTGTCGCCAAGGTTGTGTCCCCAGTAGCGTACCACGCCGCCCCTGTGGTGCACGCCGCTGCCCCTGTCTACCACTCCGCCCCCGTCGCCTACTCTGCTCCCGTCTACCACCACTAATTGTTTGTCACTATCTGGAACGATTAGTGTAATCATGAACTGAGAATAAAGTATTATTTATTGAAATAATTAACTGTTTTTATTCTGTTATTTGAGTCCTAACTTACTAGGCTAGTTTACATCCATCAACCAGCTAAATTATTTAATTATACTCTGCCGATATTTCTCCAATTAGGGCCCTGTCGTAATGAAATCCGCTTACGTCTTCATAATACCGATTCATTCGATCACTGAATTACAGAGGAAGTGGAAGACTGAATCATTGTAAATTAGCCACGACCATACATTTTTAAACAATTCGCTTTAGTCTGGCGTGTTTAGTGTTGCCAGAACTCCAGTAGGCATAGTGACTGACTGGGCACTCTGAATTCTTCCAAAAACTTGGTTGGTACTGATTGGGATCTGTACCGCACTAGTGGAGGTGTATGTGTTAAGCTGCTCAAAACTAAGTGATGAATGAAGAAAGTTTTATATAACTAATATTTTCAGTTATTACACTATACTTAGCTCACAGTCTGCTGGACTTAGAGTTATGCAATTATTCGCAACCCAGCTTCATTCTCAGTTACTAAAATCCGACTGATAATATCCAGCTTGCGGATATTGTTACTTGACTTAAGTAGAAAACGTCAACCCAAACGGTAATCGATTCAACGTTAAACGGGCCCGGGCTCACTGCCATTTCAGCTTGTTAATGATGACAACTTTGGTTTTGTAATTAGTCCATCAAAGAATCCAAGCATACTGCTTTCCAGAGAGCGCTGCGTAACCTTGAATTCATGGGTCATCGATATCGTGAGTGTCTTTGTTTCGGATGCGTAAGTCGTAACAGGCAGAATACACTGCCATAAGAACCTGCCTGAAGACCTTTGTCTCAAGACTCTCTCAACGAGTTATTAATTTCTTATCTTATTTCATAATATTTGGCCAAAAGTCAAGAACGCGCTCGAATTTTCCGCCATTGACAAATTGTAGCTCATTTTCAATTGCGTGCACATCCATAGTGATGCGCACACATAATACAAAGCGCGAACTTGAGCCGGGATGTCACAACCCACTGCTGCTATATATACCTCGTCGGAGACAACAGGAGCATAGTCGGACATCACTTCGATCCACAACTCCTTCTCATCAATTAAAATGGCCTTTAAGGTAAATTTACCGAATTAATTATGTTTTAGTATCAAATAACAACTCCTGTTTTCTAAAAGCGAAATCATCCACTATTTGAAATACGATAATCTTATTCATATTTCAAAGTACTCAAAATTTCCAGCTTTTACCCACTTGTTGTTATTAATTTCATTCCATTTTTTTTTTCTTATTTGAATTTTTTCTTGCGCCTCCAAAATTACAGAATGTCGGCCACCCAGACCGAATATTTATCCGAACTAATTAACTTTAACCAAAATAGTTTCATGCTCATTACGTAGACTTCCAATAATAACCAATAGGTATTACGTTAAAATTATTCATAGTGTTTGTCCAAGCATAAATTAAAAATCTCCACAACAACCGCTTCTTAAGACTCATTGTAATGCGGGAGGCGACACTTCGCGTGTCCTTGACGAGCGAGCTATCCTCGGCTTGTTAGTAATTTCTCCGCGCATGCGCTTACGCAACTGCACTAGTCTCGCCCTCGTCAAACCGTGTCACTGTTTCAAGTACAACGTATGTGTCGCACTTTAAATGAGACTAGCTGCGTTCAGAGATGACCATTAGCGGGGTTTAACGAATCGATTTGTTCCAGTTTGTCATTTTCGCTTGCTTGGTGGCTGTGGTACGCAGCAGCGCGGTTCCCGCGGTCGCCGCCCCTTTGGTCGCTGCCCCCGTCGCCGCTAGACTGGAAGAATTTGACCCTGTGCCCCAGTACAACTTTGGTTACAATGTGGCGGACTCTCTTACCGGGGACTACAAGAGCCAAAATGAACAGCGCAACGGAGACCTGGTGCAGGGACAGTACTCACTGGTGGACCCCGACGGCACGCGCCGCATCGTAGACTACTCCGCCGACTCAGTGAACGGGTTCAACGCGGTGGTGCGCAAGGAGCCGCTGGTGGCGGCCGCGCCCGCTGTAGTCGCCGAGCCCGCGGTGGTGCCTGCCCGGTACGCCGCTGCTCCTGTTGCCGCTCCCGCCCCTGTTGTAGCCGCTCGTTACGCAGCCGCTCCTTTGGCGTACTCAGCTGCATACACTGCCCCCGCTAGGTTCGCATACTGGGCGCCGGTCGCAGCTGCGTATACCGCACCGATCGCGCGGTACGCGGCAGCACCCTTCGCGTACCCTGCTGCTGCTCCGGTTGTGGCTGTATAAACAGCAATTAACTGGTTCCTGATGACTGACAACAATGGCTAATTAAATTTTTTACGACACGAAATATTTTTTTCATTTACTTACTCTTAATGCTTTAGAATGATGCATTGTAATAATGTGATAGAATTTTATGAATTTCGTATAGTTGCGATATTCGTAAACTGTACTGTGAAATCTAAGTTTTGTGACTAGCGAAGAGTGTAACAGGGTGAGTTTTGAAAAAAAGTCTTTAAAATTAAAATCTAGAGATCACCGACACGGACGGTGTATTTTAAATATTATTCAACATATTGAAAATGTTATTGGTTCTGAACCTTCTCTTATTATTTGAAAAATAACCTGAGTATGTGATATACAAAAGTTCGTTATTCCGCGTGGGTCCATAGATGGATGAAAGATCATTTGCATTTTAGCATCTCAAGTCCGCAACCAACTAAAGCATTCACGGTACAAGGTATGTGGTACATCCATTCTACATCTGGAGAACTTAAACGTAATTTTTTTTTTATAAATCCAAAGAAAAAATCGGTTATGTACAGGACATGAACTACAACCTTCCGATACAGTACAAAAGATGCCTGACAAACTACGCCACCGCAGTTGCGGTAATGCGCATAAATATTATAATTAAACGTAAGTACCTATTTAAAAAGAATTAAGAATGAATAATTAACAAATATTTTGTGTAGAAAAGAATTTAGTTACCTTCTCTTCTTTAGGAATCCGGCTTACAAAAGTATATTTTTCTGAGGTTCATTGTCGTCGACGTCATCGGTTACTGCAGCTTCTATTTGTTCAGTGAGTAGCAGAAAGTCTAACATAACACGACAGCACTAGCAGTCAATCATGGTGTACATGGCACGCGCTTGCATGTTGCGCGCGTTCATGTTGCCGGCGACAGCTTGAGCGCCAACTCGGCGTTGGCGTACGCCTGCACGGGCCGCAAGGCGGCGTCCGCGCACACCTGGCTGCTCCCCTCGGAGGAGGAGGAGCCAGGGAGCTCGGGTCAGCGTGCGCACATCCTCAGAGTTGCTCTTGAACGCCTCGTCGTACGAAGCCTTCGCCTTCTCGAACTGCTCGAGGCGACGCCGATAAGCTCCTCTCTCAGGATATACTTCGAGCGCGCCATACAGTTGCTTTTCCTTTATTTTAGTATGATATTGGTATTGGTAAACCTCTACAACCTAAAAACCATTTTTGATGACCGAATAGAAATGTCAGTGTCTACATTTTTCTTGTTTGTGCTCAATGTAATTTTTTCGTGTCTTTACGACAGCGTAGAATGGAATAAAAAGAATTGTATAAAAATCTAACTTATTAATGAATTATGTTTTAATTAATTCAACGAATGGAGAAGGCAACTGTCAAAGTAGCGCTGCTTATCGGTGAAAAAACGTTTTATCGATATATTATGACTAAATAGGCTGCAAAAATGTTGGAACACACACCGACAGTTCACACTATCAAGAAATAATGGGTAGCTGCTGTGAGATTAAAATTGTAAGGAACAGCTATAAATAAACAAATATCCACCCTTGCGAAGCTGGGACAGGTCGTTAGTTGAATTTTTTAATGAAATTCTATGATTATACCATAACTAAACAATCGAATATACCTTTCAAAATAATATCTATCGGTAATATGTTCCTTTTCTATTGGAGGTTAATTATTGCATCTTGCATCGCTCTTTATATCATGAAATGGGTCGTGTGGTGGAAGAATTATCACCTAAAATATTAACCTGACATTAGGACATTCGTACCCAGCGCCATCTACAATATCTTTGCGTTGCCAACCCCATTGAATATTGAACGCTACTTGAGGTATATGAGGAACAAGGTGTTAATTATATACACGTTATGTACTTCTTTGAAAAGAGGAGTTATCTTCGACCAGCAGACGATTTATCATGACTATCTTAGCCCCTATTCACACGAGCGTTTTCTTTAAGTCCGTTAAAAAAGTGCCCTCTTGAGATATTATATATTATTTAATACCATTTATATAATAGTTTAAATAATGTAAGCTTGCATGAGTTTTTCCTCACGAAGGTAGAAGAACATAGACAAGACAATATTTAGCAAAATTTTGCATAAACCACAAAAAGCTGACAGACATTTGGTCGTCGAAAGTGTTTTCAGTTTGTAGAAAACTATCAATACCACACTAAAATGGAGGAAAAGCAACTGTATGGCGCGCTCACAGTATACCGCGAGAGAGGAGCTTATCTACGTCGTCTTGAGCAGTTTGAGAAAGCGAAGGCTTCGTACGACGAGGCGTTCAAGAGCAACTCTGAGGATGTGCGCACGCTGACGGGGCGCAGCCAGGTGTGCGCGGACGCCGTGCGGCCCGTGCAGGCATACTCCGACGCCGAGCTGGCGCTCAAGCTGTCACCCGGCAACATGAACGCGCGCAATATGCAGGCGCGTGCCATGTACACCATGACCGACTTCGAACGCTCCGTCGTCATGAACTTCCGCGGACTCCGCCAGCGCCGCCAACCGCCCTACTTCATGGAAGGTATCAACCAAGGACTCGAAACTATCCAGGACTGTATCGGCACCAACGCCGGTAATGTTATGTTAGACTTTCTACCACTCATTAAACAAATTGAAGCTGCACGAGCCGACCAAAAAGAAACTCAAAGAAAACTGCATGTAAATCGCATTCCCAAAGAGGAGCATAAGAAACAACTGACTCAAATGGAGGCCCGAAAAATCCACACTTTATCTCGCGTACTTGCGATGAAATATCTTGGACCAATGGCTTACGATAAATTTTTTCTTCATGATCTCTTGGAAGACCCAAGAATAAAATCGGCGAATTCAGCTGGAAGTAAAGAATTATTAGAAATAGCTAAAGAAGCTCTACGTTCTCTTAGTGAGAGACAGGATATGCTACGAGCACAGAGACCATACTACACTATAAAACTAACTGAAAAGGCAGAATCAAAACACCAGAACAAGTACAAGGAGGCAGTGTTGTTGAGAGAACGTGAGATCGGAGCTAGAACCGCAGAGCGCTTATTGAAGCAGATCGAGAAGAGTATGCGTGATCAACGTGTCATGGATTTGATGGCACAGGCTGAGCGTATGCAGATGTTCCTTGACGGAAAGACTCCTAGAACATTACCAGATAAAGAGTTATACTTAGATCGGTTATACAGAGCGGTGGGTGAAGGATATTTGTCACAGCACCGTCTATCTTATACTCTTAGCGAGCGCGGCAATCGTCGTCGCATCGCTTTCCTAATGGGCTTGCCGGTTGGCCGTCCTAAATCTTTTGATTCTGTAATGGCAAATTATCCATACAAATTTATCGATATTGCGTATGCCACGCAGAAAGTGAAGCATGTGCTCGACATGTGCGAAAATTCGACTATGAAGTGTTGGCTCATGTACGAATTAGCTCGGTTACTTTCCAAACAGAAGAATTACGCTCTTGCTAAGTTTTATGCGAAACGATGCCAGAGGGAAGCTTTAGAATTGGGAAATGTCACGTGGTGGATGAACGGCTGCTTTGTTCTTATGAGTGGCGATATGCAGCAAGGCAACGCAAACGAAGTGCGTATAGAAGTGGAGGAAGCTTTCGAGATGTTAAAGAAGATGCAGGACCCCGAGAGAGTGCAGGCCTTCTTGACAAAGTGTGCAGAAATGTCGGCAGAGACCGTCACTGGAGACGATCGTAAGGCAATATTGACGCGAGAGAGTCAGATCCTGTCAGTAATGGACCCGGATACGCGCGTGGAGACGACAGTGCTGTTCAAGCGCATGTCCAATGTGCCACCGGGCCGGCGCTTCTCCGTGCTGCCGCGCAAGGCAGACCCTTCAATGGGCGATAGCTTCTCCGAGCGCAAGAAGCGCCGGCAACGCGGTCTCTCCGTCGTGCCCGGCCCTGAGCAAGAGTTGCCGGCACCGCCCAAGTCCGGTGTGCTTGGACTACAATTGTTCAGTATGTGATTTAACTGAATCTTTTCTGGTAAGTTTACAGTTTATTTGTGGTGCACAAAAATCGCAAAATGGTTTATTTATTTCTTTGATAAATTAACAATTAATCATTTGATAAATTATTGAATTATTTTTTATGTACACACTTTCACATCATTGTTTTATTGTAATGTTGGAATATAGATAGTTAATTAGGAACTTTTTATCATAGGGTAAAAGATGGCGCAGATAATTAAACCAGATGGATATAATAAATACATAATTTATTAACATTATGGCATTCAAGATTATCTTAAAACATTAACTTCACTTAATGATGGTAGTAAGGAGCCGATGAGTAGGCTACGGGGGCGGCGTGCGCCACAGGGGCGGAGTGGTACGTCACAGGAGCGGCGGCGTACTTAACAGGCGCGGCGTATGCAACTGGGGCAGAGTGGTATGCCACAGGGGCGACCACCTTGGCCACAGGAGCGACAACCTTAGCGACGTGTCCGAGGGGTTCCCTGTGTACGACAGCGTTGAAACCGTTGTGGGGGTCGGCAGTGTACTCAACAGTGCGCTTGGTGCCGTCAGGGTCCACCACGGAGTAGGAGCCCTTCACGACATCTCCGTCGCGGGTCTCGTACTGACTCTTGGAGTCACCTGTTTGTCCATCCTGCACGTCATAGGAGAAGCTGTACTGGGGGTTCGTGTCGTAAGCCTCAACCTTGGCGACGGGGGCGGCATATGCCACGGGGGCCGCGATCTTGGCAACAGGGGCTGCGGCGTAGTAGGCAGGAGCGGCCTGGACGTGACTGGTGTAGGCAAGAGGAGCAGAATAAGAGACCTGGGCAGCGGGCAGGAAACCAGCGCTTGCCACGGCCAACAGGCAAGACAGGGCGACAAACTGCAAATAGAATAATAATAAATTAAAGACTTATAAATTAAAAATTCAACAATAATGTAAATATTCGGTAAATTAAAGAACCTTGAATGCCATTTTGGGTAGTGATAATGTTCAACAGTGGGATAGAACTGCCGCTTACAGAGCACCGACTCGTTTTATATTCAGCGCGCGTCCACTCATGCTCAGATTTATGTGACGTCACAAGCCCGGTCCGGTAACTGAGCCTCATATACATATGACAGTTTATTGAAACTTTCGCTTTTAATTGAGGTGGTTAACCAAGGCAAGGTCGTGATCTTCACCGGAATGCGAGCGCCCGTGTCCTGCGCTGGCGCTGCGAGTGGTCACCATGCGTGACTGTGCGTGGTAATTTAACTTTGATAGCGCCTTTATTTCATAGCAATAGGGGTGAGTTTTGTAGCTCAGGTTTTCAAGAACGTTGTTATTACTGTGATGCGTTCGATTGTAAAATATTTCGCGTACACTCATATCGTAGGTACTAAGGTCGAAGCTCAAGCTTCCAGGTACGCAAAGCTAAGCTAAATTAAGAGCAATCAAACCATTAAGCATGTATTAACCTTTCCTGTACATTAGCCGTTCCGTCATTAGGAGTACTATACTGTTTCAACTGGAATTAAAAAAATTTAAATATAAGCTATTATTTAATAAGAATTAGAGAGATTGAAGTTGTAACCTATATATAACGTATTTTAATTATGCAATAAATTGTTTTGTTGCTCAAAAGTATGTATAGAAACATGATTTAAATTTTTTTACTACGTTGACATGATTTCATTGATGGTTTGATGGTAAATTGCAGGTTGTATTCGTCGACGTGGCAGTAAAATTGTATTGAAAATTAGTACATAAAAAAAACAAGTGGAAAATGTATCAAAAAGCGTTTATTTACATAAATAACAATAGTATAAAAAGTTCCTAAAAGTAATAGTAAACATATCAACAACAAAATTGTAATAATTCATCTAGAAGTAGTATGGATGCCTGGGGGCGAAAAAGGGCGCGGGTGCGGGGGCAAACACGGGGGCTGGTGCTCTCGCGAGGATGGGGGCGGGGGCGACCACGGGTGCTGGGGCGACTACTCTCGCGGGTCCTGCGACCACCAAAGGCTCGCGGCGTACTACCGCGTTAAAGCCATTGAGGGGGTCAGCAGTGTAGTCGACAATCCTTCTTGTGCCGTCGGGGTCGACGACTGAGTAGGAGCCGGTGACAAGGTCGCCGTTCCTGTGTTCCTGGTGCCCTTTGTAGTCGCCAGTCAGGGCGTCCTGTACGTCATACCCGTAGGAGTACTGAGGCAGAGGGTCGAGCCGCACGGCGGGGGCTAGGACACTCGCGCTTGCGACGCCTACTACGCAGATGAATACTACAATCTGGAAAAAGAAATAGGGTGATGAAGTTAGTGTGATATATAAGTTGACTGTCTGACGACGATTTCGCAGCCAGCATTCTGCATTTTCTACCTTACATGGGAAAAAGTATATGCTACGATATGGATAAAGACAAGTGTGTGTTTGTATTTGCTTTTTACATAAATAACCAACTTTGTTTTTGCTTAGAACTAATTTAGTGTAACCGCCCCTTTTAGTGAAACACAAACAAAAAAAAATTAAGCGCTTTGAAATCTAACAACTTGTTCAAATGACGGCACTAACAAAACATTTAAACAAGACGTCTATAGAATAAATATGATCTATTAATAACGCAATAAATCCATTACACAATAATAATAAGATTGCAACATTATAAGTGTCACATTGTTCGCTAGTGCGTCGTCCACTGCCTTGCGACATGCTTTAGACCCTTTCTTCGTAACTAAACGCGATGGGAATGACAATACTATGAATGTATGCGTCGTCGTACGCTTGCATTCTGTTTCATTGAATATTAATCAAGTAGGTGCTGCGTTTTTACTAGTATCAGATCAGATTATTAATAAAAATACAAATTATTTCTTATTTTAAAAAAGTGCTTCTGGTACTCTTGTACATTTACCCTCTCTCAAGTTTTACTTATAATGAAAACTAAAGAGTGTAGAAAATTGGATTTTATTACAAGATTAATAGAATGTTGAACTAGAATAAAATAATCAAGTGCACCTTTGATGAAATGCGCGCGTTGATGTCTTTTCAATTAAAATTATAATGAAGACGAAACTTTTCTTTATTTAGCGATAGCGAGTTCACGTTTGGGATCAGCCTTAAACCGATTACGTCTTAAAAGATTGCTATTGTTATCGATGTATTTCGTATCTTTTTGAATATCCTGATAATATTGTAACAATATTTAAAAAACACGAATACATAAGTTTCCATCGACAACCTATCCAATTATTAATTCCTACTGTAAGTTAAGGTCATAATTGCAAATGTATGTTATTATTAGTCTTCAATAAAATAAGTAACTTGATAATAATGTTCGCGCTAAAAGGATATTTTTAAATTCGTACTTGACCATGAATTTTACTTCCATGAAGTCAGTCCTTATAAAAAATAAATGAAATAATAAATTAAATGAAATATAGTTCGAGTGAACGATGTGAACGAATTCATTGTTATGTGCAGGGGCGAGGCGAATCGAAAGCGCCAGAAAGAAGGCAGTGTCGCAAAACATCCCGATATGGATCGTGTTGACAAATGCGTGCGCGCACGAGACCTGGCGACGCGAGCGGTCAGACTTCGATTATATCGCGATGAAACGGTGATATACTAACTTTAGATATTAAACATTGTAGAGAGAAGAAGCAAGAACACCAACAACTTTTGGGCAGTTTTTATTTATCATTCGTTCAGTTTTGACTCAAAACATGATGTTCAAATATTGGCACTGACAGAAGTAGATTGACAAAACTAGTGTTCCGCTTAAGCATTGGTTTTAAAAACTGTGACTCAGGGTTTAACAGGATTAGTATAAATAAACAACATACGTAGAAAAAAGAAAACAATAATCAAAGGAAATCAAAAGTCAAAATAGGTAATATCATAAAAGAAATTAAAATAATGCAGAGAAACTGAATTATAAACAAATCAAAACGATATCAAATATTTTTCGCAAAAAACTAAATATTAATTGACGAAATTGTAAAATATAATTTTTAATATCTCACCTTGGAGTCCATGTCTGTTTGTGTGAGATAGGATGGTCACAGTCCTCGATGTGGAATGTGATTCCCGTCGGTCGCCCCCGCGTTATATATCGAGCACTTCGCAATCGGGACGTGAGGTCCATACGCACTGCTCATTGAAGAAAGTGCTTGAATTACGCGACAACCGACATCGATGACTCTTGCGATACATGTTACGTTTCACGAACTCTATGCTTTCATTGATTTCATAGGCTTCCGGGTTTGATTCATCGACAAAAATTGTGTAGTTTTCCTGTTTTATACATTTTGAATTCGGTCATCTATGTATGTCGTTAGTTGATTTAAGCTTTGTGAGGTAATTCTGCCATTTATTCTGCTAAGAAGGGTAGCGCTTTTATGTACAGGCCTTTGCACGCTGTTGATGCTGAATTCAAAAGAAATATTGATTATTTAAAATTGTATCATAAATAGACCTAGATCATGGACCGAGCCTTATCTGCCTAAAATTGTCATACTGTCTCGAAGGAGAGTAAACAGTTATAGGAACAACTATTTCTTATAAGACATAGGCAATAGACTACAGCCGACCATCAAACACTTCTGTAAAGGTTTTCAGTGAATAATGATGATGGCGATTGGTGATTTTCTTCACGTTTATTTCCATTTTGCCTGCTAAAGAAAAGTATGTTCTGCAGTTTGAGCAGCTTGGATCTTATTTTTTTGTCTGTTTTTTATACCTACCTGTACATACACTTGTACACCATTATGTGTTCCGTTTCGATTGCTGATCCCTGCTGAGATTGGTCACCATGACCGGGCATGTAATAATCCTTCTCACCAACCAATCAGGACGTTGCTGCTCATTTCATTATTGCGTCTGACGTCCCAACTAAGCCTGGTTGAATTTTCCCTTCAACCGGAACATTGCTAAAAGTCCCCTAGAAAGACGGTAATTTTAAAACAACATTTCTTTTTAATACGATGGACACCACACTAGGAATTTCTTCTTTATTGTGGGTACGTTTACAGATATTTAAGCGGAACAGTTAGCGCAGTGACTGAACGGTCGGCTGCTGCGCAGCGTATCGCGGGTTCGATCCCCGCACTGGGGTTCCGGACTGGATGTTTGTATATGTGAGTTTCTATGTTTGTAAACGCACCCACGATACAGGAACAATACTTAGTGTGGGGCAACGTAAAAAAAAACTCTTTCGTATACACAAATAACCAGGAACTACTTTTAGATCTTACAAACATTTGTTCCGTGCAGAAATCAAACCTGCGACTCGCGGTGCTGCCATTCCTGCCGTCAGACTTACAGTATGTACAGGATTGAAACAGTTACATAGATTAGGTCAAGGGGATTTCATACTCATAGTCACGGACAGAATGTTAATACTATTAATATTGATGGCGCACCATTGATCGACTATTGATACCAAATTGTCGACATGATTAATGACCTTTGACAGAATTACATAACAGAAGGAAAAACCAAATTACATGACACGTCGACTATGTCGTTCGCCTAGTGGACTCAGGACCTCAATTTCAAAATCAACGCTTGTGACCATAAGCGTTGATTTTGAAATTGAGGTCCTGAGTTCGTTTCCCAGGTTGACCAATATATTATTGGGACTGCCTATCACACTGAAAACATTT
This sequence comes from Agrotis puta, assembly GCA_943136025.2. NCBI lineage: Eukaryota > Metazoa > Arthropoda > Insecta > Lepidoptera > Noctuidae > Agrotis > Agrotis puta. The sequence goes on along the minus strand of OW964186.2, from coordinate 7,696,106 downwards.
TTAAACATTATATTTATATACAAGCCCCGGCTCCGCACGGTTGCAATATCTACTACATATATTATGCATGTCATTTACATACAAACCCTCCTCTTAAATCACTTTATTCTAAAAAAAAACCGCTTCAAAATTCGTTGTGTAATTTTAAAGATCTAAGCATACATAGGGGCAGACGTCAGACAGCGGCAAGTAACTTTGTTTTATACTATACATAGTGATATAATATCACATTGGAAGTTGACAAGCTTATTGCTATCAACCGAGTACAAGTTTTGACTCCTAGTTGATACTGAACCTCCTTCTGCGAAGGAGTAATGCTTGCGAAGGAGGAGGTAGCGCGGATGAGGGAGAACACATCCTCCACCTCACGCCCCAACTGCAGCGAGAGAGGCCAAGGACGTCGGATATTGTTGGGCGTTTTCTGGCCACTGTTCGAGCGGGCTTGCGGACGGCGAATAATGGTCAGCGTCGACCGATCAAGGATTAAGTCCGAGCACAGAGTACTTTTGGTCGCTCATATAAGGCCAGACGCCTCCTGGGGTTGCAAAAAAAACACTTATGTGATGCAAAGCGTAACTAAAGGATCAGGGTAGGGTAGACAGTAGGAATTTAACATTTGCTATCTCAGAAGGGGTGAAAGGGGATAAACTAAATAACGCAACTTCTTACCATCCCTATATACATGGGACCCAAACACTATTAAATCTTACCTACAAGCGGGGCACTGCGCAGCGTAGGAACAGGCTTAATTATGACATTATGTCGCACTACATCCAGATCCACCGCCCTTGTACCGCGTATTCCAACGATGCTCAACACTCATGGAGACCAACACTCATGGAAAACAACTCTGGATTGAATTTGTTTGCTGATTAATGGAAGACGATAATGTTAGAATGTTTGCGGTTCTGTAAGAAGACAGAATGAAAGTAACATCATTTAGTATTAATGCCATTAGCTTTTCTAAATGTTTTAAATGAATAAATAAATGCTAAATTGCATTATTTGCCAAAGCAAACCATGAGTAGGATTCCAAATTAAAAACAATTCCTTTTCGCTTAACAGAAGGAGAACATCATCATAATCAACTTTTACGCCGACGATCCCGAAGATTAAAAAAAAAAACTCAGTAAAACTTTGCCCAAGCTGAGAATCGAACCCGAGACCTTATGCCAGCAAGACGGATATTATATGCTATATAAGAGTATGTGCATCATTTATGGTTGTACTTTAAAGTTCGTAAGTCTGTTCATTGGCAACTATTCTGCAATTTGTCCACACTGGATTAATCAAATATTTAGATAAGTTGCAAACAGTTTTTTCCTGATATTCACCGGATCTTACTTGTTTAATCACTCAATCGGCCTTATTACAAAAACTAAATAAACCTTGGTTTAAACCTGGTCTATCAAGTCCAGGCTTAACTGCAGAGCCATGGTTTAAATTTGTCCGTATTACAAAACTAACATAAAACGTCGACTTTAGTACCGCCATTTGAACGATTGTCTATACAATTAAATCCACAATGAGTAATAACAATTAAATCTACCTTGTTTCAATCCATTTTGGGTGAAAATAACACAAAAACTACAACACAATGAAAAATTTGCTATGAGAAACTTTGACATACTTTTGACAGCTACTACTGTTAGACCATGGTTTATCGCAAAACCACGATTTGTAATAATCTTTGTTTAAACCGTAGTTTTACAAGATTAAACCTGGGTTTTTAGTTAAACCCCTTTTTGTAATAAGGCGGAAAGTTTGTTATAAGTGTTAAACCCTTGTTGTAGTTATACGTAATGTTTTACAATGACCATCGTGTTGTGCCATGGAAACACATGATGTAAACAATACTGTCTTACGGTTGATACATTATTGTACAGAGTACATTGTTGACAACTTTAAGTTGTATTTAGACATTATTTTAAGTGTCTCTTGTTGGTCAGTTGAATTGGCTCATGTTTATTTTTAAACATGAGCGAATGAGATAGATTATAAAAAAAAAACATTAAATTTCAAATATTTATTTTCATTTTGTAAAAAGTAACAAAACTAACTAAAACTAGTAGTATATACAAAATCAAGTCTTTCGTGGTTTGCTAACGTCCGTTTGTCAAAGTTCTTCAAGTGGCGACGATCTACCATGCAGCGGTGTACGCCGCGGGTGCAGGAGCAGGGTAGGCACTGTATGCGGCGGCTACTGGGGCCGGGTATGCAGAGTACGCGGCTGCTACTGGAGCTCTGTAAGCAGCAGCTACAGGTGCAGCGGCGTAGCGGGCAGCTACGACGGGGGCAGCTACAGGGGCGGCCGCGTAGCGAGCATAGACTGGGGCAGGGGCAGCAACCGCAGCAGCTACAGGGGCGGCGGCGTAACGAGCGTAAACTGGGGCAGGCGCAGCAACCGCTGCAGCTACAGGAGCGGCCGCGTAGCGAGCGTAGACTGGAGCTGGGGCAGCAACAGGAGCAGTGGCGTAGCGGGCTGCTACAACGGGAGCGGCTACGGGAGCGGCGGCGTAGCGGGCGTAGACTGGGGCAGGAGCAGCAGCAACGACTGGAGCGGACTGAGCGACGGCCACGGGTGCGGCGGCGTAACGAGCAGCTACAATGGGTGCGGCCGCCACCAGCGGCTCTTTACGCACCACCGCGTTGAACCCATTCACTGAGTCGGCGGAGTAGTCTACGATGCGGCGCGTGCCGTCGGGGTCCACCAGTGAGTACTGTCCCTGCACCAGGTCTCCGTTGCGCTGTTCAGTCTGGCTCTTGTAGTCCCCGGTAAGAGAGTCCGCCACATTGTAGCCAAAGTTGTACTGAGGCACAGGGTCAAATTCTTCTAGTCTGGCGGCGACAGGGGCGGCCGCATACGCCACGGGAGCGGCGGCGATAGCTGCAGGCACTCCGCTGCCGTGAGCGAAGGCCAGGAGGCAGGAGAGGATTACAAACTGAAAAGAAAAATAGGAAAACATTAGTCACACCGCATTACAAGATAAAGCAAATACGTGACAGGAGATTTCGAGTCTTTAGTTATACTATTTCCTATGTTCTTGCTTACGAACAATGCTTTTTAACACTAAGTGTGTTACTTCCGCATTCATATGCTAAATAGCTTTTATTCTGATTATTTTTTCACTTTTTATCACTTTTTACAATTATCACTGTTTCACGTTCACTGTAACACTTCACAGATCGCACTGCGCTCCGTACCTTGAATGCCATTTCTGCTGGTTGTTGTGTTGTGTTCAGGGATGCTTGGAGCTGTGAACTGTACCCTTAGTTAGAGTCTAACAGCATTTATAGTAGTTGGAGGAGCGCTTGCTTAATCCTGGTGGCATCTTCAAATTTGAATATATTCAAGTACGCACGTACGAGGTAGCCGCGCGACGGCGTGTGCGCAACGCGGGGACGGCGATGGTGGAACAATGCCACAAAATACGAGGGAAAATTGTACATTTCATTACTCTTACTTTATTTCAGTGCATTTGTACGTAACTGTATTAGTAATCTAGCATACTCAATTAATTAAATTTAAAACCTGGATACAAAGTCGATAAACTTGTTAAGCTCACATCTTGGCTGCTTGTTATCTGTTGGTATTCATTCAAAGTATCCACATATGGTGACGCCTGCAGAATTAAATAACATACCAAACTCTGGATTACCAATGTAGAAGCGGTGAATAAAACCAAGGTAAACAGCAGAAGACTGCTGTATCATTTTATATTTTCGACCATTCTAGGTACCTCAAGATATTCTCAATTCATGAGAATTTACTCTCCAACTTCTAGAACAACAGTTTGTGTACAAATAAATAAAAGCTAGACGACTTAAACACATTTCATTTACATTCATAAATTCACTTCACGTTCTCAAATTAAAAACGCACAAGCTTAAACAATGGTCATGCATGATGGTCAAGCAAGAACAGCTATGAATTTATTTAATAGATCACTTTCATTTTCTTTTATAAACAATGAGATGAGAAAATCTCTTTACACACCTTTGTCCACATTTTGATTTTGATTCGGTAGTTAGGTGTGTCGGCTTTTTAGTAGCATCCCGGAGATTCGAACGGGGGGTTCAAATCAATTTTTAAATACCTTTCGAGGATTACATGCGCATGATTCGATGTATTCATTCGTTTAAAAAAACTAAATACCTCAAATTTTTCATTGGCACCATCCAAAGCCATGTAGCAATGACTTTACTGTTGAATTAAAGATAAGGAAGTACAACTGATTAACAAATTTTGTCGTATAATGCGAGGTATAGTGGCCATGAAAGGTGTCACATTGAAACATAAAGACTGGTTTTCTTTCACTAAAATCAATTAAAACGGCCATCTAGCAATATTCCTAATGATTCACTTCATGAATGGAGAATAGAAGAATAGCCCCTAACGTCGCTGTGTGAAGTGAATCGTTTGGAATATTGCTTAAAGTTGCCGTGTTAGACCCGCAGGTGTTTCTATAAGTTTTCAGTTCGCGGCACACTTGCAGTTTTAGTATTTTGTGACGTTCTAGTATTTTGTCGGTGACCCAAACGTGATCTTCTGGTTTTAAGACTGCAAGAGAGTTCAATGAGACCCTTTCCTTTTTTCTGGTAGAAAAAAAATTGTGCTCATACATTTTCGAATCCTATCCATAAATATTGTTAGAGACAAGTATACTTGTTCTTTTAAAAATTTACAGTTAACGAATTTTGATTGCACATTTTGACTGCTGCGCGGTGTGTCGCGTTCTACTGTTGCACAGAACAAATATTTACATCATCTACAAATAGTTGTTCCAGATCTGGGTGTTAGTGTTTGTATATATAAGTTTAAATGTTTGTAAAGCACCCACAAACGAAGCAGTAGAAATTCCTACGGGGATAAAGTTATTTAAAAAAGTAAAGAATAGCTTAACCATGGTCGCGGGACTCAGGAATTACCGTGACCCCGGTACGTAAAGGGCTATTGAAGGACACCGTGGATTTAAGTCAGTCAAGTCTGACAGTCCCTCCCGCCCTGCCCTGGGTGGGAGGACTCATTTGATGATTTTACCACGATAAAAAAAAAGCTAGTCAGACATTCGATTTAATTAAGTTACAGTCAGCCTATCTCTTATTGCAATATTTAACGTTATCCAAAAAAAAATTGTCTGGGTAGACAGGGTGTTTAATCTTTGTGGATACAAAAAAGGGTAAAATAGATCGAGGACGTATACATATATTATCCGAGTGATTGAAGGTCTAAATCACCAAAACGCATCAAGAATATTTAGTGTTCATTGCCCGTCTTTCTAACAGTTTTGTAAACCAAAACGACATGTATTTGTTGCACGGAGTACGTAGACGCTTCAGTTGTCGCTAATGGCGCTGACTGTTTCGAAGGTAGTTGATGGTAGGAGTTGTCACCACAATGTAGGAGAACAGACGGGGACGCGAGGTATAATGGGCACAACACTAACGTAGCGCAAGCGTCATCAGGACGTCATTTGCAAGCGGCCATTAACTCATGGTGTTCACGCTTGCGCTACGTTAGTATTGTGTTAAGTTTGCCTTAAGTGTCTATCTCCCATAGCTTTAGAGCGGCGCTGATTCTTATAGAGAATAAAATAGCTATAGGCTAATCTTATAAGCACATGAAGAATAGGGTGTAAAGTTCATAAAGACTTCATTCAAATATTTATAAATTTAGAATCAATCACGCAGTGCTGAAGACTAAGTCCCAGAGACGAAGCTTAGAATTTAGCTTTACCTAACAGAATAGTCGTGTAATTCCTGTTTTTAAGACTTAATTTTGAGTAACAGTTATATACTGGTTTATATAGCCAACCAGAACGTTACATAGAAAATTTAGTCGTTTCGTTGTAATGTCTCATTATTCAGTTAAATAAACGTAGCATACCTAGCAAGTTTTGGTCCCAGCATGGCGTGAGCGCTGCGAACGCGCGGTCATAAGGCTGTATTTATAGAGAATAGCACCGCTGTGTGGCTGTTATTATTCAGCCACGAGCTCCTCATTAAGCTTTACTAAATACCTATCCAATTTGTGAACATTTCAATCATCTCCACGATTGAGATTCTTACGAATTATCGACCATTAACCCAAATATTTCATCAATTCATAGCAGTCGAAACATATGTTTGTCAAGCTGTGCTGCGTCGTGTCAGCGTGCCATGCCTCAGAACTAATTAATTTTGAACGCTACATTGACGATGTTTTCACGGCCATTAACTTAAAGTTTGCTTAGTGAGCCGTCTCAGCTGCATACCAGGGCGGTCGCAGTTTTAGGCTATGTTCTTTACAATATACGTACAGTTATGGTGCCGAAAACATACCAAATGTTCAATGGGACGATGAATGTCACAGGATGTAATAAATTAATTATTTAGCCAAATATTTGGGTTTTTCACGGCATATACAAATACATATATTTTTTTTAAGTGATAATTTGCATGCGGGCGGCAAGTAATGGGCGACTCGCTGTCCGACCATGGACCATGCCCGGGTCGACGGCGCCTTATGTTCTACGCGCGCCTCAATGAGTGTCAGCACACCCTTTAGAGGGCCAAAGCCGGGGTCGCGGGACTAACGAATTACCGTGACCCCGGAACGTAAAGGGCTATTGAAGGACACCGTGGATTTTCGTCAGTACGAGCATCAGACTCGACGAACTACTCACTAACTCGTACTGAATAAAATCCACAGTGTTCCGAATCTGACAGTCTCTTCTGCTCCACACAGGGTCCAAATAAGGTGACTATTGTAGTCATGCTGTTTGACTGTGTGCGGATCAATCAAAACTCTGTTAAAGTCTCACAAAACGCGCACTATTGACTATTGTAGTGCACTTATTATTGAGTTTTTTGCAGTATCCTATGCTAATCTCTAAATGTGAAGCTACTAGTACAACTAAAATGTATTATAGGAACTATGACATTATTATCATATTTCCATAGGAGTTAAACATTTTCCATACATCTCTTATCGTTAATATGGTTTTGATATGTTATGGTGAAAATATATTATAAGGTATGTGTGAAAATATAGTTTAAATATTGAATAGAGTCTTCATGTGAAAACTCGACATATGCATGCTTAAAAACTATAACCTATGACCACAAAAACAAAGATTTAAAATCTCATTCGTTTATTTCATGTCGTAAAAAAAGAAAAATAATTATAACTAGTCGTTTATATACAATTCAAGTCTTGAGAGGTATACAGGTATCATTTAGTCAGAATATGGCATTCAAGGGTAGCGGTATCCGGCTGGGGTGGATTCCACGATCTTGGCGGGAGCAGCCCGGGCAGTGGACACCACGGGGGCGGCGGCGGTGGGGGCAGGGGCTGCTGCCACCCTAGCCGTGTATGCTGCTGCTACGGGTGCGCTGTATGCTACCGGCGCAGTGTAGGCTGCAGCGACTGGTGTGGCGTAGGGAGCAGAATAGGCAGCAAACGGAGCACTGTACGCGGCATAAGGCGCGTTGTACGCGGCAAATGGAGAAGTGTAGGCAGCCGCTACAGCAGGGTTGGCATATTGTTGTGCCACGACAGGAGCGCCAACGTAGCGAGCAAACACCGGGGCAGGAGCTGCGGCTGCGGGCGCAGCTGCTACGGTAGCGGCAGCGTAGCGAGCAGCTACGACGGGGGCGGTTACGGGAGCGGTGGTGTAACGGGCAGCTACGACTGGGGCGGCTACGGGAGCGGTGGTGTAACGGGCAGCTACGGGAGCTGCAATATACCGGGCGTAGACTGGGGCAGGAGCGGCGACCGCGGTAGCAGCCGTGAATCTCGCAGCAGTGACGGCTGGAGCAGGCTGAGCGACGGCGACGGGTGCGGCCGCGTACCGGGCAGGCACCAACGCAGGCTCAGCGACAATAGCGGGCGCGGCCGCCACCAGTGGCTCCTTACGCACCACCGCGTTGAACCCGTTCACTGAGTCGGCGGAGTAGTCCACGATGCGGCGCGTGCCGTCGGGGTCTACCAGTGAGTACTGTCCCTGCACCAGGTCTCCGTTGCGCTGTTCATTTTGGCTCTTGTAGTCACCGGTGAGAGAGTCCGCCACATTGTAACCGAAGTTGTACTGAGGGAATGGATCGAACTCCTCGAGTCTGGCTGCGACGGGGGCAGGCGCTGCGTATGCCACGGCAGGCACTCCACTGCCATAAGCGATAGCCAGGAGGCAGGAGAAGATCATCAACTGAAATAGAAATATATGTTTATTTATGAGAAATCCAGTTTTTCTGCACTACGATTATATATGTGTTTATATTGTTCAGTATTCTGAACATTATGTTTTATCACTTTTTTGTTTTATCACTGTTTCACAATCACTGTTAATACACTTCACAGATCGCACTGCGCTCCGTACCTTGAATACCATGTCTGCTGTTTGTTGCTGCGTCGTGTTCTGGGGTGAGTAGAGATGTGAACTGTACCCTTAGTTTGACACTAACTGCATTTATAGTAGTTGTTGGAACTCTTGCCTCATCCTGGTGGCATCTCCAAATTTAAATATATTCAAGTACGCACGTACGAGCGGGCCGAGGGGACGACTGGACAATGCCACGTAAACAATGCGGCTACTTGCAACACACTTGGCCTATGAAACATCGCGGTCACACTGATTTTTCACTCAACACACAAAAAATAACACGTTTTTCAGGATTTTTGTAGTCGGTCTTCATGGTCCGCTACTAGATCATACTCGTCACTTTAAAAGAAGGATTGTATTGAACAATGGATGATAAGAATATTTTAGCTTGATTAAAGTGATCCTATAAGTAAGTGGCTTAAGGCGTTTCTAATATATACCGTATTGAACATGTATTGACGCTTACTCATTATAAAGTAATTAGTCATGGTGTCTAATAGTGACGACATTAACAGTGATTAACAGAGCTCGGATCACACAGGTTTCGCATACCTAGCTTACTACCCTTGTTATTGATATCACTATAAGTTAGGGTTTGACTATTGACCTTCGAGTACAGTACGATATCGACTCGACATCTCTGCTTTTGGTACTCGTAACACCTTTATTGTATCTCAGAAATAAGCTAGCCTTCTCATCGAGTATCAAAAAATTATTCAACCCCTATTATTCTAATAATTATGTCAAAAATTAAGATTGGCTATAGAAATGTCTTTCTATTGAATAATACTTTTCCAAAATAAATAAAAGCTGCTCATTATGAGACTCTTTTGCAAATAAACAAACATGTTTTGTTTCGTCACTCGTTCTTTACAAATCAGTCTAAACAGCAATAATGCTCTAGTTTAGTTCGACGTGCACATTCGTGGATAGTCGCCGCCATTTCAAACAGGCTCGTCCGACACTAAACTTGTTACATTACGAAATAACATACGTACGTACACAAATAAATTGCATCCTTTGCAATGAAAAAACTTGTCAGTACAAACTTGATCTAATGGAAACTAGAATTTCTTCAGAAGGTCAATTTTGGGCCTATTTGTGTTTGATATGTTTGGGAAACAGCGCAATCCTGCTTTATTTCTTACCAATTTTACTATTTAATATCTATACTAATATTATAAAGCTCAAGAGTTTGCTGGGTTAAACGCACTAATCTCAGGAACCTGACTACCGAATTGAAAAATAGTTTTTGTGTTGAGTCCATTTACCGAGGAAATCTATAGCCCATATCACTTCACACTACGACCAATTGTAGCCGACCACCGGGGGTGAAACCACGGGGCACAGCTAGTATATTGTAAGTACAAAACTTTGGATAGATGGATATTTGTTACTGAATGACGGTTCGGAATGAAAGCTGATATTATATAGATTAGACCTGGAATCATTCTCGTAGGATAATATTCGACTACCATGTGGGCGAAGCCGGTAGCAAAAGCTAGTTTTCATAAAATTTTACTTCTACGTATTAGCACACTGCTCAAAAAATGCAGTGATTTCTTAAAAGAATTCAAATTTGCTGCAAACTGTTTTCTGTCAACTGAAAATGAATACAGACAGATAGATTCTATACAAAACGGTTAACTTCTTTCCCAGCGATAGTTTGTAAGAGACTTGTATTATCTTTGGTCTATCTCATTTGCATGAGAAGGAGTACTTTTCTCAGGTGAATGTATTGCAAGGACGGAGGTCGCGCGCTATTTTGACTGACAGCTAATGGGACGTCATTAGTCGCGACTTGTGGCACGCCATATTAATCTTTGTTTTGTGTTGTAGCAAGACTGTACCAACGACACATATCTTATGAGCTTAGTGATCTGTTTGTTGTGTCTGTCTCGGTAGGAGTTGGCAATTATTCTCTTAGATAAAGCTGACGACGGCACTGTTCACATAGTGGCTGAGTGATTAAATGCTGTGTAGCGTGTAGCGGGTTCGATTTCCACACGGAACATATATTTGTATGATCTACAAGAAGATTGTTTCGAGTCTGTCAAATGTTAGTATACACGGAGAATGTGAGTGTTAGAAAAGACTTTAAAAAATGTAATTTAGAATATGTATGTATTTAGAAACATATAAGTATGTTTATCAGTTGTCTAGTACCCATAACACAAGCTCTGCTGAGCTTGGGGCTAGATGGCGTTGTGTAATAGTTGTGGAGTATTTATTATTATTATTTATTATAATTTTGAGATATATCAACTTGTTTTCGTTTATTATGGTATACATTAAAGAAGATAAAGTAACGACTTACGTATGTTTGAATTGCTGCGAGTTGAAGTTCAAACAAGACGTTAGTAAATTAATTTAAACAAATTTAAACATAATTAAGCGTGGCTGTTTGCTAATCTTGTTTAGATTAATTTGTTATTTAAATGTAGAGTAATTAAATTAATTGACGAGATTAAAAATTATTGCGATATTTAAAATATGTAGTAGCTTTAATATTTATATTGTATATCGTAGCAAACGTAATTTACTGGTCATTAGGCTTTTTTTGCTGAAATCATGAAATGGTAATAAATAATTGGCACCGCGGTGAGGCACACTGTACCCTGTTGCATTTTTTGTGAAAACACTGTGTTCCTTAACTAAAGGTATTTTTTAGTTTTTTTATTAAACACTTTATGTTTTTATTTTACTACGAATTACACAATAATTTATGTAACTTTCAGATACATAGAATATTTTTAGATTATGCAATACCATTTTATTATTTCACTGCTACACAACCTCAATGGTCCACCCTTGAACTACCCTCGGCCTGGCAGCGGAGTCAGCTCATGAAAATGCGCGCAACGGCGATGGCGTCCATTTTCCTGGCGTGCGCACGCGCGTCCTTCACAAGGTTGCCAATTGTTGCGTAACGAGACGGCGCGTGCGCGGCTCGGCCTGCCAGCGTGAGCGATTCTACAGTCGTAAGTTGCTGGTGAGAGATGACCGGGGGATGACAAATGTGTGGTCAGGATTGATGGTATTTATATTAAATACAATACTTAAAAACTGTATAGAATAAATAAGTGTGTGTCTGTTAAATTCTAATCTATACTTATATTATTTGTAAATGCGAATGTTTTGATGTTCGGATGGATGGACGGATGTTCGTTACGTAGTCACGTCAAAATGGTTAAGCGAATATTGAGAATTTGCACAAAAGTATTTTAGCAATTTTTTTTTATCGTGGTTAAATCATCAAATGAGTCCTCCCACCCAGGGCAGAGCGGGAGGGACTGTCAGACTTGTACTGACTAAAATCCACGGTGTCCTTCAATAGCCCTTTACGTTCCGGGGTCACGGTAATTCGTACAGTCCCGCGACCACTATTTTAGCTATACCACAATTAATCTAATAATCCTATGTGCTATTTTAAACCATCTGCGTGTTTAATTTTAATCTCATTTTAATCATCCAAATACGTTCAGTAGTTTTTACGCGAAAAAGTAACAACATCCGTCCAAACATCCTCACAAACTTTAATATTAGTAATATAATATTAGTATTATTAGTTACAGTTATGTTTTTTTCATATAGTTACACACTAGACACGTTGTTGAAGTACTTGTATTCAGCTGGATAAAAAACGGATCAAAAACAAACTTTGTGTTTCTAAGCACCACACGTAGGCACACGTTCCGTTTCAAGTTCACAGTACTGAATTAATTATCAATGTACGCAGCTATTGCGAAACTGAGGAAATACCTATGTACAACAGTATTCTTCGGATATGCAATATACCGACGTTGATGGAATGGTTACAATGATTACCAATAGTGTAAATGTATCATCATCTAATTCTACAGTGTAATGTATCATCGCTAGATGTCTTACACGTTCAATACAATGTTTTTAGGATGCTGTTGAAACTGCCCCGTTTCTGTAGCTTATCGTACTCGGTTTGCTCAGAACCGGAGTGATGGTTTCCATGCAGTTATTCGCAAAAAAGTCACATCACTGATGCATAGAATGCGGGTCAGTGGCAATAGCATCCTGATAACAGTGGCCGAGAGCCCCTATTTTGAAGCACCATGTGGGGAGAATGGTCAGACAGCCTATACCTATCCTTCCGCTGACATTTCTTTGTTTTAATCTTTTTTTTTATTTGTACTATTAACACTAGTTATGAGGTATTTTACTAACAAACATGGACCAAGTGTGTTGTTGTACGATTTAATAAATGAAATGGTTTAACAAATAGCATAGTTTTTATCCCGAGTGATATTTTTCGAGTAGTAGCGGGTGAACAGCTAGTATTTTAAATATATTGCCCCATTGCGTGGCACTAGCGTCTCCCATCCAAATATTGTGAGTAGTTAATAAAAATAATTAGCGACATACATGTATTTCTTTCTAAGTCTTGTCGTACATTGCAATAAAATAAGTTTAGAACCAGTGCCCTTTAGCCTAAACACACACAAGTTAATTACCTTATTCACGCTATTTAAGTACAGTCGTTTGGTCCTAGAACTTACGAGGACAACCTTTAAGTACATTTTGGCATACAAATATAATTTACGTCTTTAACATTGAAATTGCAATTATTACGTAAATTATAAGATAAGCAGTCATCTTAAACAAGTGGTCTGTAGCAATAAGGTTCGACGCTGCGCTCATTTATTATAATGAATTCGATTTGTTGTCGGCGCAATGTGGGACTCCTTGCGTGTGACCTTTTCAGCGCGTGCGTTGAATATACGTGACCTTTTACAACTGACAAACAAACACACATACTAATATTGTAACATGTTTTATAACTGTATTTTATCGATGGTGACTCAGAATCACAAGTGCTAGTTAATGTCACATTCATCTTTCTGAAGTACATGACAAAACTTTTTCATAATTTTTGTACTTTTCTTCTAACAGCTTCTATCGAGTAACGCTCGTTGATATCTTTTCAACGCACAAACAACAGGAAAAATTGTGATCGATATTTATTTTATTCTCTATTGAATTTATTTACAGTTCCGATATTCTTTCACATTATAATATTTCATTATTATTGTATATGATTTAAACATTCTGATTAAAATTAATTCAGAAGAAAAATATATTAATCACTGTTTTTTTTATTATATATAATATTTGTTCCGATATCAACCTCACAAATTTTAGGACCACTATAGAACTTTCAATAAAAAAATATCATAGACATCTTTTCACGAGGTTTTATTAAAATATTGACCTCGATTGACTATTTCAAATGTGGGAAGCGTTCATTCTGCAAGAACCGTTCAAAGAGAAGCATATCATGTGTCTTGTGATTTTTTTCTTTTTAACCGACTTCGTGTTACTCCATTACATAGTTCTAAGAAATGTAAAATATCTTGGCACAAGATGGCGTCATATATGGCGGTCTGGTTGGTCTTAAGGTTGTTCCGCAAAAAAACAACCTAAATAAAACAAAAGTAAAGGTCAGTGTTACCTGACCCTTCATGTCGGACAGGAAACGACCGCTCTCCGATAATAATTATTATTGAAGTTAATTTTATCAAAACCGAACAGGCTAAGGTTGTGCAAAAATTACGTTCATTAAATCACTGCAATTTACAAATTGCTCACTATTTGCTGAGGTAATTGGCATTCAATCTCTTTGCTGCTTGTGTTGAATTTAAATCTTTTATTTAATTTTATGTAGTTACTTTATTTTTAAAGAACTCTAAATTCGATTACAGGCACTTAAAAAAAATAATTTGTATAAGTTAATTAAATAATAAAATGTGAGTGTCCTCTTAGGATAATACCTGCCTAACTAAGCTTCAGGAAAAACAAGCGAGATGTTATATAAATGTTGTTAAGATAAACAAAATTCATATTTAAAAAAAACATTGCCCCACGGTAGGAATTTCGTTCTGTATTGTGGGTGCGTTAACGAACATAGAAACTAACATACACAAACACCCAGACCCGGAACAACTACTTGCAGATCATACAAATATTTGTTCCGTGCGGGGATCGAACCCACGACACTCTGCGTTCAGCCACTGCTGTTGAAATTGATTCTCCGTTGCAGATTTCACGCTTTTTGCAGAGCGCACAACTTGAACATTCATTCATATCGTCACTCGCCACTTACTTAACATTACACATTTCACGTCCAAATCTGAAATTCAAATGCAGAACAAAATTCTCTTCTACCTAAAAAGTAGTGCACATACCTTGACTTAAATTATTGACCTCATTGTTGTTAGGAATGCGTCACAGAGTGCGACTTGCGTCAGGCGCAGTCACTCTGCTTTATATTCCGTCGCCAAACTCGCGACCAAACAAAACGCTTTCCTTAGCAATATTTCTGAGAAAACTTGTGTCTAGATGTGAGAGCTGTACTATTCTGTCTACGTCTCTCATCGTCATTTCAGCGCAAAAGGAGCACGGTAATATCACGCCTCTTTTCATCCGGCCAGCCACACTGCTACCTCCTTTAGGTCACCAAATAATCATAGGTCAGCTGTATGTCTTTTTTATACTTTTTTTCTCTATGAATCGTTGAACACAACTTGAACATTCATTCATATCGTCACTCGCCACTTACTTAACATTACACATTTCACGTCCAAATCTGAAATTCAAATGCAGAACAAAATTCTCTTCTACCTAAAAAGTAGTGCACATACCTTGACTTAAATTATTGACCTCATTGTTGTTAGGAATGCGTCACAGAGTGCGACTTGCGTCAGGCGCAGTCACTCTGCTTTATATTCCGTCGCCAAACTCGCGACCAAACAAAACGCTTTCCTTAGCAATATTTCTGAGAAAACTTGTGTCTAGATGTGAGAGCTGTACTATTCTGTCTACGTCTCTCATCGTCATTTCAGCGCAAAAGGAGCACGGTAATATCACGCCTCTTTTCATCCGGCCAGCCACACTGCTACCTCCTTTAGGTCACCAAATAATCATAGGTCAGCTGTATGTCTTTTTTATACTTTTTTTCTCTATGAATCGTTGGAAGCTAGTCACCTCAAAAAAACACGAATTTTAACAACTTTTTCATTAATTTTGGAGGAAAATTGTAAACAACATAAGTCAATATATGCATGCTACAAACAAAATCAGTTCAAGTTATGCCAAAGCAGGCTAATTAACAAGAATTAACTAATTCTCAGTTCCCAAACTAAGGATTTTCGTCTTAGTTATGGTAAACTTGAACACTATTGTAGACACTAAATTCAAGGATTTGTTACGTGTCACATTACCATAGTATATGACAAAAGGTTGTCAGACTGACACTACTGCTACGTGATGAAGAAAGTAATTGACTATTTAAGGCCTTACCGTATGTTTTATCTGCACTGATATAAATATTTAGCTTGTGATTATTTGATAAGTAGTTATTTAAATAAATGTTTGGTTCGGTTGCGTTACAGTTTTAAAGGTCTAGGACTACATTATAAACTGTTATGTCGCCTCTTTACGACTGTCATAAACATGCCATACGTATTAAACTAACTTATGTTTAAATCAGGTTCAACGTGTACTTTACCACGATATCCAGCTACAAGAAAACTCTTAAGCCTTTGTCAAATAGACTGGCGTGGCGAATGCGAAGCGTGACGTTTTTATTTGTAATTTATGGAATTGTTTGAATCCAGTCACATAGAAAAGCGAAAGCGATCCGATAGCGTAACAGAACTATCGGACTGACGTCTCGCTACGGTTCGGTAGCGCTTCGGAAACGCTTCGCTTTCGCCTGTCTGTTTGACAAAGGCATTAGGTCGAGTTGTTTGATCAGTAGTTAAATTGTCCGTCGTAAAATTACCACATAAAATTTGAACATCTGTTGAACACTTGTCTAATAAAGCGGAACTGCAAAACGACTCTCATATCCACGTCAAAAGCCGTTTTGTAGTTGACAGTTTTTTTAGACAGGTGTTCATCAGATGTTTAACTATTTTGTAGTAAGAGGGTTCAAATCCCATGTTTTGAACGAATGGTTTAAAAAATCATAGGTTTTAACAAATAGTTGAACTACGGATTAAACAACTTGCATTTTTTAGTGTTTCAAGAGATAACTAAATCATTGACATACTAACTCTAACCTACATGTATCGATTGAGAAATGAACAAATCCATAACCTGCATCCATTACTTCACACTTAAACTAGTTTCAAACCGAGATAGTATCTCAATAAAAAACCTAATTCAATTTCACTATCTCAGATCGCTTAATAAAGATCTTGACTTTATAGGATCCCTGACCAGTTACATTATTAAGTGATCACTATTTAATGGCAACTTGCTGGATAGAATATGTTAGTAGATTTGTTCAGAACTTACGAAAACTTGAATTCAAAGTCGTAAACAGCAAGAATCGATCTTTGTACTGGCGTTGTTATGACTTTTTATCGACTTAAATAAATTTAAACCACCGGACTATGTCACACTTATATACTTAAGTTGCTTCTTTATTTAAAATCTCTGCTCCCGTAGCGTGATGTTTAATAGCCTATATATAGGCTTCCTCGATAAATGGACAATCCAACACCAAAACATTTTTTAAATTCGAACCAGTTGTTCCTCAGATTATCGCGTACAATTAAACAAACTCTTCAGCTTTATAATATAAGTATAGATAAATGACACTAGATACTTGTATTATGTCTGTATTTATGCATAGCTACTGATCAATGAAAGCCGCTCAACGTGAACCTTTTCTCTCACAGATGAGATCACCACACCGCTGCCATCACAAAGTGATACCAATTACAAATAGAGCAGTATGCACATGCATTTAGCGAATAGCCACACAACAGCGCTTTATCGCTTTACGTATGTAAGCGCTGTAGCGACAATTGCACCATTTAACGCGTGAACACAATGCTTAAAGACATCCCGGGGATTGCCGACAATGCTGCGCAGTTGTGTCACTGTGATGTTACTCAGACGATGCTATCAATTACTAGATGAACGCATACTAAATGAAAACATTTGTAAAACATTGCACAGAAAAATAAATAAATAAAAATTCCACAACTATCACACAACGCCATCTAGTCCCAAGCTAAGCAAAGCTTGTGTTGTGGGTACTAGACAACTGATAAACATACTTATATTTTTCTAAATACATACATATTATAGATAAATTACACCCAGACACAGAACAAATGATCGTGCTCATCACACAAACATTTGTCCTGGGTGGGAATCGAATCCACGACCTCCGGCATAGCAGTCAGGGTCACTAACCACTAGACCAACAGGCCTGATAAAAAATAAAATATCTGCTAGTCACAGTTCTTGGGTCGAGAGACTATCTCATCAGGTAACCGTGACCCTGGAACGTAAAGGTCTGACAGTCCCTTCCACCCCGCCCTGGGTGGGAGGAGTCATTTGATGATTATACCACTATAAAGAAAAAGTCATAGTTCTTCTTCTTCGTGTTGCTGGCACGACGTGATTCATATTTTATTAGCCTAAAATGTTTGTCGGTAGACGCGCAAAAGTTCATTTGGCTACATGTTTTTGGGCTATGATGGTAGGATAGAAGGTGAAGCACGGTTTCGGAATCCGCATCCCGCTGCCGATCCAATGCGGTAGCCCCACTTTATTGAGTTGGAGCTACATCTTCAATCCCACCCGGGTTCAGAAGCAGTTCAGGGATTTCCAGGTGAGGATGCTGTCTTGGTGGTAAGTAATGGGAGGTATGAGTACGGGTTTTTGCCATAGTTCACAGTTGCTAGGTTGCGTGGAAGAGACATTGAGGATTTTTGAGCTACAGTAGATGTCACGATTTTTATGGTTGATTTGCATACTTATTCTATCATTTCAGTAGTCGACTCCTTTTCATCCATAAATGACAACAAAATTAACAAATATCCAATCAATCGCCACCAGACTAAATAAAACAAGCTGATGTAATGTTTTCATACAGTTACACGACTGCGCAAGTTTGATTAAGCTCAGCAATACGACAAATGATTTTAGCTCGATGCTTTTTGCGCCAAACAGCATTTCAAATTTCGTTACAATTACAAAGTAGGTCGTTAATCAATCTCATGAAAATAAATCGTATGCAAAAAAAACTAGACCAGTTAATACTTTTTTGAAGTGGTAGGAAATAACATCGTTTTTAGGGTTCCGTAACCAAAGGGTAAAACGGGGCCCTATTACTAAGACTTCGCTGTCCGTCTGACTGTCTGTCCGTCTGTCTGTCACCAGGCTATATATCATGGCCCGTGATAGTTAGACAGTTGAAATTTTCACAGATGATATATTTCTGTTGTCGCTATAACAACAAATTAATGAAATTAAATATTTCATGTCATACAATAGACGTGATTTTTTTGCCGTTTACAAAGATCAGATAATGGTACGGAACACTTTGTGCGCGAGCCCGCCTCACACTTGCCGGTTTTTTAATAGATTGCGACAAGTGATTTATTTCAATATAAACTACTACTAAAGAGTTTATCTTCTACATAATCAGTTGTGGCGAGTGTTAATCGCTATCTATCGTACTGGTTAGAGAATATAAAACAAGCTTTCACTTACGCACTTATCTTTGAATGCAAGGCACTGATGTTACAGATACGTGCATTAATACACGATCTACGCATTGAGCATACATCCTACTTGAAGTTAAACACCTGTTAGGGAAAACCTATGAGACCGTTAGAAACGATTAATTTTCGTAAATAGGACCTTTTATCCTCAACTCACTTGTAACTTTATCCATTTCGTAGTAGGAATAATCACCCGGGGTCGCGGGACCAAGGGATTACCGTGACCCCGGTACGTAAAGGGCTATTGAAGGACACCGTGGATTTTAGTCAGTACAAGTCTGACAGTCCCTCCCGCCCTGCCCTGGGTGAGGACTCATTTGATGACTTTACCACGATAAAAAAAAAAAAAAAGTAGGAGTAATCATAGCTAGATAGCTTTTCTTAGAAGTCATTAATAAAGCTTTGCTGATATCTAACTCAGAAATATAAACATGGCTTTTATTTTTTATTTAAGTGGCTAAACCTCAAAATTAATTTCTGTGATTTAAGCCCCTGAATAATGCTTCCGTATTTGATAACCTATGGGGAATTTGTGATCTAATAGGTTGTTCTCCTTTTTATCACAGCAGCCGAAGATTGCTGAGTAATCGAAGACGCCCGAACAATACGTGCATCATCTTCCAACTCTTTCTTTAGAACGGTAGCGGGATACAACTTAAATCTGCCTCGTAATATTTACAATGCTGAGATAGAAACCTCCCTTTAGTCCGGTTAAGCAGCCCACAACCTCTTCTAGGTTGACCTGCGAGATGCCACTCACAAAAAAAAAGAAACCTTCCTTTTATTTACTTTAACAGTCTTCGCCATAGTTCATAACCCAGTCCCAGAACGAGTTGATTCTATCTACTCAACTTAAATGCTTATGATTAAACCTGCCAAGATACATAATTAAGACCATAAAGATATCACTCGAGTGTATTCGTGGGGTCGTGCTCCGGACATTGCATCACATTCGTGGCATGCCCGACAAAGCCCGAGGAATGACATAAGTAGGGCCGAGTGCGAGCAGCCATGCAGCTATGTGGATCACGAAGTTGAAACGATAGGTAATATCTATGTTGCTAGAAATAAGAATCTAAGTAACTATTAGTGCTTAAACGAATCACAGCGGTTTATTTTTGTCTGATGCAATGTTTTGGAACTTTTCGCCTTTATAAATCAACTGAATACAATTATAGTTTTAAACTACTTGGGAATTAAAAGATTTAATCATACGTTTTACGTGTGCCTCCTTATTTTATTTCTTTACGGCTTCATTAGACTGTTCAGAGGTATAGAATAACGACATATTGTCTGCCTATGAAAGTTTTATGGATGGCATCTTCTGAATGTTTCTGTCATCATCATTAAAGCAAGAAGTGTGGTGCGATTTACGGCAACACAATCGACAAAACGATGCAGGTTTGGAGAACTCCACCTCGAAAATTACCTCTTCAAATAAAGAAGTCTGTAAGTACCGTGATCCTATAATCACCGTTTACAGATTATTTCGTCAGCTAACCCTGCACCGATAACATCGTCTATCATTACCGCCGCCGAAGCTTGGCCACACTCGGCCAGCAGTCAGGCGCGGATAACCATCGCGTTACACCTCGGTATAATGTCAAGGTAAAACTCTACTATTGTCTCTGGCCCAAACGATACGGAGCGAATCGTAAGTAACAAGTAATGAATAGCCATTCATCGCAGTGTCGATACCAATGAGAGATTACAGCGCTGGGCGTGATTGTTATAATGTATGTGCATTTTATACGAGGTGGTTATTGTGTTCATGTGGTTACATGGTTATTGGTAAAAGTAAACAGTTCAGAAGATTTCAAATGATAGTGCTGCAATTATTTTGAGAAGATCTCAATTAAGGGAGCTTACCCAAGACGTTTTCGTGCGATTTGCAATTTCTACTAACTAAAAATGAAAATCATCCTTGCTACTATGATACGATATAATGATGCAATTCGATTGACATGACGTAGTCGTGGCAAACGTGTTTTGTTTTTCATCTACCCGTAGACAACCGCACGTTTTATGTCATATGTCGTAGTGTAGCCTGCCGGGGTCGCGGGACTCACAAATTACCGTAACCCCGGTACGTAAAGGGCTATTGAAGGACACCGTGGATTTTAGTCAGTAGGTACAAGTCTGACAGTAGGGTGGGAGGACTAATTTGATGATTTTACCACGAAAAAAAGAAATGTCGTAGTGTTAAGGATGATTTTCACCTGTAGTTGAAATCGGTGTAATTGCGTCCCAGCGCGTCATGGGGAAGCTCCTAAGACATCACATTTTTGCCTCAAGTGATTTAAAAAGTTACGTATCTGTCTACTATATGTCAAGCAGATTTTGCAAAACTTGAAAGGAATCAATCACGGTGAATACGAAAAGTGCTTACCAAATGATAAATAATTAGAATGCTAATACATAGTAGTAACTTGCTCTGATTTATTAATATTAGTTCGACGACTCATCTATGTTACAGATTTATTACACATTTCATCATTTCTCGAGTGCTGTATAATTGAGTCATTTTGAAATTATCAATATTTATATGGATGTAATTTATCTATAATATGTATGTATTTAGAAATATATAAGTATGTTTATCAGTTGTCATAACACAAGCTCTGCTTAGCTTGGGACTAGATGGCGTTGTGTGATAGTTGTGGAATATTTATTTATTATTTATTTATAATATTTAATTTTGCGTATCGAAGTTCCACTTCCACAACGGGTATCAATTTATATTGCAACATAAATATCAATGAACGACCGTTAATCGAAACTCATTTTCCTTTATGATTGTTTAAAAATACATACTATAAAAAAAAAAAATACATACCTCTCTGACGTTTATTGAGTGATAACTAAAGTTTAAGATACACTCATACTCATCGACACGATAAAATTTTGTTACGTGATACCGTAAAACTGTCAAAAGAATCGAATAATCTTAACCTTGGACCAAATTATGAAGAAAACCAGTTGGCACTTAATGTTACGTAGTGCAAAATACTGGTAATTATAAACTGCGGGCATTCGCGCAAGTAACGTAGGAATGGTAACAGATGTTCGCAAATTGCACCGATGAACTTTAAGTTCGTTATCTTCAACGACCACTCGGACCTCTCAATGAAAATATCAGAAGCTTATAATTCAGAACAAGGACAACAATAATATGTGCCTATGAAGTCATGTGCCACAAATAGTAGACAAGTTAGTGCATACGTGTTACGCAAATCTGTTTAAAAGGACCAGCTAACAAAATAGATACATATTTTTGAGATTAGAAATCGTAATGACGTTCTTTAATAAAATCCTTGACAAAACTCTTCAAAGTAAGTTTTTGCTTTTTGCCCACTAATTAACTCTTAGAATTTGAGAATACTTATTTCATAATTAATTATTTAATCGTGACAAAATATCTCTCTAAAACAATATATCTGTTCTTTCCTAAAAATATCTTTACTAATTTCTTAAGCTCTAAAGCTGAGTAACAAAAGCTTTATTTATTTTTCTTAGATTCTATAGGTTATGTTTATATTAAACACGTAATAACTATAACAGGATACTTATGAAAAACTGTTCTCGGTTAAATTATTTTTTAAAGGGCTAATATAAGTAGAGCTTTTTAGCAGAAGAGATTATTTTATTTGCATTTTAAATGGACATCTAATCATAGTACAAGTTCTATAACTATGACCTCGACCAACCTTCAAACCTGTCAGGAACATGAATGATGGCGAGAAACAGATCCTATCGTGATGGCCACCGTCGTCACTGTCAGTGGTCGGCCACACCCGTCCACTTTTGTTTTCATCGCTCGGAGGCCTCAAATCTCGAGACGGGACCATGGTCACCAACCTCCAGTATTTAATCTCTGAAATAGGTAGGGTAAAACTTGGTAATACGCCCTAGTTAAAAACTTACAGCTTAGACCACGCGCGTTCGTTGCCGCAATTGGCGTAAAACGTGGCCCTCAGCGTAGGCCAAACTCGTGTCGCGTCGGCTCTCCCAGGGAGCGCCGCAGCGCACGATCTCCCTTTTTTTATCCAGCCACTGCCTACCTTCTTCAGATCATCGGTCCATCTTGCTTAGAAGCGTCCCACCCTAGGTTTGTGTCACAGTAAGGGGTGTTACTGGACGGGAATAAACCGTGGTTTGATTATCTACGCTCCATTCGAGAACCTTCCTACTCCACCTTTAGTGGGTTCTGCTGCAGACATGACCACTATGACCAGCCCACTGCGACTTTAACTTACTAAGGTTTTGGACAATATCTATAACTTTCGTTTTACGCCGCCCGTAAGACTTCATTCCGGATTTTTCCTTTTAACGAAATCCCAAACATAGCCTTTTCCATAACACGCTGTGTCTGAGTCGGTGTATATTAACTCATATTAGTCAGAATCATTTATTTACTTGTCGCTGTTTATATTGTCCGTATTATTAATATAAAAAACACGTTTATAAAATAAATAATAAAATAAGCCTTGTCAAAACATTTAAAACGAGATGATTAAATTGTAGTAACATTATATGGTGGGCGAATGATCCTTGAGCCTGCGGGTGGAGCCGCATGCGTTTGCGCAACCTCACATTACAAACGGTAACAAGAGCACACGTAGCCGTTGTAAATGTCGCTCAGCTTTTTATGGCTGCCTCATTTCTTCGTCTCCGTACCTACTAAGTAACTACTTTGAGATACTTAGTAGTGATATGCATCTATTTGAAATCTATGTGCACGTGCATTCCATGCAAAACGCTGGCGTCATAACATGAATAGAATTTCGACTATTATTATGACCGATGAAAATGTTCGCCATTTTTATAAAGAAAATAAAATGTAAATGTCTTATGTGTAATTCGAAAAATCACGTCTTAACTTAATTTTTACCGTCTCTCACTTATAAAAATATCTTTCAGTATTATTATAATTATATTTCGACAATGCACAATGGCAAATGAAATTGTGTGATTCATAAGTAGGGATACAACTTAAACTACAGACTTGATACAATTTCGTTAATTTTCATAGTAAACTGAGGGTTACGAAATTTACCGATTATTTCAGGCGGGTTTGGTGTGTAAAGTATATATGTATTTGAAGTCGCTCCATGTAATATTTAGCTGGATCCGGTAAGACTGAATCCTGACCTCAGTTAGGAAAAGACTAGACAGATGATGATTTTAATCAAGATCCAGAATCTGACCTACTTAAAACTGAAAATTCCTTGATTGTAAAACCAATGACACTTTACCGGATAGACGTAGAACCAAAACCGAAACATCTTACGCTTTAAGCAGTTTTTATGCACAAACATGCCCTCGATAACAGCATTTATATGTTTAATACTAGCTTTTGCCAGCGGCTCACGTAGTATCGAAAATTCCCAGTGCCGAAAATAGGGGTGTGCCAACGGTGCCTAGGCACAGGACGCAGTCTCTGGAGGAGCACAAAAATGGACAGACAATGGGCGCAGTTAAAGAAGCTCGCAATGGGCGTATTAAAGGCAATCTTTATTAGGTACACGGAAACTTAATACCGGGATAAGAACCTGAGCTTATCCATATTAGTTTAGGATTTCCGGTGTGATTAATCAAAATAATCACTCATCCAACCAAACTTTCGCATTTATAATATTGGTAACATTAAGAATTTTGCAGTTGCTAGCATACGTGGTCGTCTTGGAAACTGGAAAGCAGTGCAAGCGTCGAGCGCCGGCGGCAGCGGGCAGCACAGACCAGCTGCTCCGATTACAACGACCTTGATCTGCACCGACAGAGGACCGCGTCTCCGTCACAGGAAATAAAACTGTGTGAATTTGTATAGGGCGGAACTAGTCTTGAGAAACCGGTGAATACCGTTGAATGAATTATAGCAGACCCTTCTTTTTATTATTTCGTTTGTCAATCTGAGGTGCGTTTAACACCCTAATCTGCTTCTCACCTTAAATTGTCAGACATTTGTTAAAACCTGAGGTACAGTTATACCACACTAGCGAACCGCCCTGGCTGATTTTAAAATAAATTGTAGCCTAATAACATTCGAGAATAATGTAGTTTTCTAGTGAAAGAATTGTCAAAATCGGTTTACTAATTCTAGAGAATACTTCCTACAAACAATCGCATAAAATTACAAATATTACCTGTTTTTAAAACTATTAGTATAGACATAAGGTCGGATCCTTTTACTTTATTAGCGTTTGATTGACCCTTAATTATAAATTTATATGCATCTACAGAGTCGTTGATTTGTAGTTGATCATTTTGAACGTCTGATTTGACTGCCTAGTTAGTGGATTTAGTCGTCTAAAGCGCTGTTGCTATAAAGTTACTCGTAAGTTGCAGCGCTGTTGAGCGTAAAGTTCGATTCCTACTTAGGTCTGGTTTTCCCATGAAGTAGTTTTCAGCGGCAGAAGAAATTGGTGTGCATTTGGATCACGTTATTTTGTAAAGACGCCGCCATGCATGCAGTATGATTACAATATTCTGACAGGATGATCTACACAATTTTATATCTTCGACTGTGTAGGTATATTCATCTACTTTCCGAGAGCTGGTAGACATTTTTGGGTACCCCTATTTGAAGCACGCTGAGAACTTACCTATACTACTCCAATAATACTCGTATTTAATACAGAATTGCAAACTTGTCTGTGTCAATCCTTATATTTTTAAAGAAGATACGTGCGATTTTATTTTTATTGCATTATGTAATGTTTTAAGCATCTATTTCTATGGTCAAATTACCTATTTGCAAATGAGCACAATGACATCATGGTAGCCAAAGTACAAAAACTTGAAGTTTTCAATATCTAATCATAACGCTGAAGAGCTTTTACTAAACTAAAGCTTATTTGCTTCACGCTGGGTGGCCCAAAAGAAAACATATTACTTATCGTTGATATAAACCTACCAAGAGCTAGTTCATTGCCTATGAATAACAAATTGTTATCATAAAATCAGCTTCCGAAAAAATTAGGGATCATTAATAGCGCCCTGGGGCTCTAACTCACGGCCGTGTGAGTTACGCACGACGTCGCGCGGTGAAAGGGTGCGCCCCTGCCACTCATATATAAGCTCCGAGCACTCCTCGTCAAGCATCATTCAACATCCTCGATCAACTCACACATCACACGATGGCATTCAAGGTACTATGAAGTTCCTCAGGAGAACTAGCTGTGCAAGTGTTTCTATAGTTATAAACCAAGAACCTAACTCAGTGATCGAATAGTGAAAAAGTGAAAATTTGTTCTAAGATTAATCAATTTGTTGTTTTGCAGTTCGTAGTGTTCGCCTGCTTGGTGGCTGCGGCCAGCGCTGGAGTATACCCAGCTGCTCAAGTGGCTTACTCCGCTGCGCCTGCTTACGCTGGACATCAGGCGTACGCCGCGGCCCCCGCCTACGTCGCCCAACAAGCTTACGCCGCGGCTCCCGTCGTACACTCCGCTCCCGTGGCGTTCGCCGCTCCCGTCGCCAAAGTAGTCGCCCCCGTCGCTAAGGTTGCCGTCGAGGATTATAACTCCCACCCGCAGTACAGCTTCGCATACGACGTGCAGGACGGTCTCACTGGAGACTCCAAGAGCCAGCACGAGACCCGCGACGGTGACGTCGTCCAGGGCTCCTACTCCGTGGTGGACCCCGACGGCACCAAGCGCACCGTGGACTACACCGCCGACGACCAAAACGGTTTCAACGCCGTCGTGCGCAAGGAGGCTCTCGGTCACGTTGCTAAGGTCGTCGCCCCCGTCGCCAAGGTAGCTCCTGTGGCTTACCAGGCTGCCCCTGTCGCGTACCAGTCTGCCCCTGTCGCTTATCAGTCTGCCCCTGTCGCGTACCAGTCTGCCCCCGTTGCGTACCAGTCTGCTCCCGTGTACCAGTCCGCTCCCGTGTACCACTCTGCCCCCGTCGCCAAGCTAGCGTACGCCGCCACCCCTGTGGTCCACGCTGCCCCAGTCGCAAAATTCGCTGCTCCCGCCGGTTACTCCTCTCCTGTCTACCACCACTAAATTGATGCCAAAACTTAGGAATCCAATTGTATATTACTAATAGCGTATTATTGTCAATACGTTTGTAGTATTATGTTTATGTTCAATAGGACATAATATTTAATTAAATTAATATTTTTTACATAAACCCTTTTTATTATTTTGCATTATCATAATTTACTCGACACCTTTTTAATATTACTTGAAAATTTACTCAGAAATATAGCATCCATAGACTTTTCAAGTATTACACATTTAATCACGTCTCTGCGGGTTATAAAGTTCACACAAGTGGCCTGCGACTGAAATTATCCTACTGACATTTTCGAGTAACCTATGCTAAGTTAGGACCTGGGAAGGATGTGACGTGTAGTGTACGACATGGTTACTTACACCTAAACTCCTTCTGTCTTGCAATATCATGAATATTAGATTATGAATTCCCACATTCAGTGTAGGTCATGGATGACAGCAAGAGAAAATAGGTCGATTATTTAGATTTAAATTGCTACTTATCAATTAAAAGTTATTTATTGACCCGCTAAATCATTCAAAAAAACACAGTTTCGTAATTTTTATTATCTTTCAATAGGTATACTTACAATTTAAATTTAGATACGAGATGTATTCGGACGAGGTATCTGTGGTCAACGTCCATTAAGTTTATTTAGATACCTACATATTATACTATTGTCACAGAGTTAGAAGAACAATTTAATTTTATGCAACTAAATTAGTCTTACTTATTTCATTAAAAGTCATCGCAAGAATAGCATGATGTATGATTTTGAGAATAAGAATTATATAATAAAATTTAATAAAATTAGACTAGATCTCAGAAAAAACTTCTCACACACACAGTGACCATGACCTGATAGGATATAATTTATTTAGATCGTTACCATGGCATGCGAGTTTTTCAAAGTTACACAATTTCAACACTAAGAAAGCTGCAGGAATTTATAAATCAGAAGGTAATTATAAAATTGTTACGTGTTTCACTGCTTTTAAGATATTGGAGGGCACAATAGCTGAGCGAGTGTTTGCTGCCGTGCATATCGCGGGTTCGATTCCTGCCCGGAACACCTATGTGTAGCCTACATAAGGCCGTGTTTCCACTGACGCGGAGCTGGGCGGAGAGGAGCGGAGAAGAGCGGTGAAAAGTGGTCAGTGTTTCCACTGAAGCGGAGCTAGGCGTAGAGGAGCGGAGCTGGGTGGAGAGGAGCGATGAAGGGCGATGAACTTCTCATCCATTTTGATGCACCTAGTTTTTTTTTTTTTTTTTTGATATATGATGTGTCCTAATACGGTTAGGTACATCATAAAAAATACAATCTAGCTTAATACTAAAGCTAATGAGTAATTCTATTTTAACTTAATTTGCTAGGGAGAGTAAGCCTAAGAATGTGTCCATTAACACTTTTCTTATTGTCTCTATTAAGGGAAAGACACTTTATTCTTGTGTTCTTTATGGGTAGCACTCACTTCACTACATTATACTAACACTTCACTAAATTAACTCGAAAGGTTTAGTCCTTTTTAGTCTTCTCACTATGTCCGTGTTGTCGAGGAGCTGGATAGCCTCGATGTTCACATGATGGTGAAGTCTTCGTTCATGAGCTTCGGCGTTCTTTTTAATTATGTCTATGACGAGGTCTACTTTGAGGTCCCGATAAAGGTCGTCATTTCGAATGTACCAGGGCGCATTGACTATTCCTCGTAGTACTTTGTTTTGAAAACGCTGTATAATTTTGATATTACTTTGTTTGGTACAGCCCCAAAGCTGAATACCATAAGTCCATAGAGGCATGAGGACTTGTTTGTACAAAAGTATTTTGTTGTGTACTGACAGCGAAGAATGTTTTCCTATCAGCCAGTACATCGACTTATAGCGAAGCTCTAGCTCGTCGCGTTTCTTTTTAACATGAGCTTTCCAGCGAAGCTTTGCGTCTAATGTCATGCCTAAGTATTTGGCTGTATTTTCATACGGTATGACATTACCGTTTATGTTTATCGGAAGATAATTTGACTTTTTGTTTGTGAAGTCTATGTGAACAGATTTTGATTCGTTAAGTTTCACGCGCCATTTTTTTGTCCAGTCAAAGATGATATTGACGGCTGTTTGAACTTTTTCCACTGCTTCTTCTTGAGTGACACCTGTGGCCATTATAGCTGTGTCGTCTGCAAATGTGGCAATGGTATTGTTTTCTAACTCAGGAATATCGCAAGTGTACAATAAGTACAAGACGGGACCTAGGACACTTCCCTGCGGTACTCCAGCTTTTATCGGTTTGAGTTCCGAATGTGCATCATCTTGTCTTACTCTAAACATACGATGTGATAGGTAAGACTCTAAGATGTCAGCAAACTGTTTAGGGAGCATGTATTTTAGTTTGTTAATAAGGCCTTTGTGCCAAACCTTATCGAATGCTTGCGCCACGTCGAGGAAAACCGTTGAGCAAACTTTGTTTTCTTCTAAAGCCTTTTCTATAATGTTGGTAATCCTGTGTACTTGGTCTATTGTTGAATGTTTTTCCCTAAATCCAAATTGGTAGTCTGGGATCAGGTTCCTTTCTTCTATGATGGGTTTTAGCCGTTTCAAGAGAAGCTTTTCAAATAATTTAGACATGATCGGTAGCAGTGAGATCGGTCTATATGATGTCGTTTCATGAGGTGGTTTTCCAGGCTTTGGTATCATGATAACTTCGGCAACTTTCCAAAGGTCAGGTACAGACTTAAGCCTGAACGTCGCATTGATAAGAGTCGTAAGTTTTACTAGGGCCTTATGTGGAAGGTTTTTAAGAACTTCTCCAGTAATAAGATCGTAGCCAGGTGATTTCTTTAGTCTAAGACGCTTGATTTCGTTGTACACTTCTCTAGGTGTTACGAATTTTATTTCTTGCTCATCATTATTTGATGTTTCATCTAACAAGACGCTCTCGTCATGTTCTTTATTTGGCTTGAAAATGAGTTCCAGATGTTGTGCAAACCTAGCAGCTTTTTGCTCGTTGCTTATTGCCCACCGCCCGTCAGTATCTTTGATAGGGGGAATATGCATAATTGGCTTTTTAAACTTTTTGTAGATTTCCACAGAGAGTAATCTGTCGTGCGATTACTAGTTAGTTGTATTAGATAATTGCTCATTGATTCATTTTTGAATTTCTGAATTGCACTACTTAGTTGTTTTGTAAGGTTGTTCAGAATCTTTTTATCTTTTGGAAATCTTGTTTGTTGCCATATTCGTCTCTGTCGCCTCTTTTCAGCTATGAGTTTTGTGATTTCTACCGGATGCACCTAGTGACGTAACGAAGACAACTGACACACTGCACGCGAGTCACGCACCGCCCCGCTCCGCACCGCCCCGCTCCGTACCGCCCCGCTGTCCTCCGCTCTGCACCCCAATGCTCGCTGTCCTCCGCACTGCACCGCCTCGATGTATGAATATCCGCTCAGCTCTGCTCCACCCCGCTCGTACTGTTTCCATTGAAGCGGAGCGGAGAATTCAAGCATAGTCATTGGTCAATTTTGCACCGCTAATTAAGCTCCTCTCCGCCCAGCTCCGCGTCAGTGGAAACGCGGCCTAACAGGGGTCATGTCAGTTCCGGATCACGATATACGGGAAATTCATAGTGAAAACCTTTTTTTTTTTAAATTGAGACCTTTGCATTTCTTATAAAAGTACACCTTTATGGCCGGAACACAGAAAAAAGGTTACGGACACTGAATAAAAAATAAGTTAAAAATAACTAAAACCCGACTACGAAAAACTCGCGCACTAAAAAGTATAAAACAAGCACGATATTCATTTGACCGAGTAAACGCCGTGGTAGTGTGCCACCTGCGGTTGTTTCAGACAATCTCTATTGGCTAGATGACCCTATAACCAGCGGACAACTGAGACGCTTTTAACGACACCTCATTTGTCTTGTTATGATAAGTAGTTTAGAAGTTATGAGGGAACAAACATACATACAAACAAACATACATACATACAAACAAACATACATACAAACATACATACCGGTCAAAATCATAACCCTCCTTTTGGCTTCGACGTGGTCGGAAAAAAATGTTGGTCGAGAAAATAAAAAATCTAACCTTATACTCCTCCATGCTATCAACGTGCATAAAAAGACAAACAAAGCTTTTGCTTCACTTTATGATTTACTGCTACTGATTTAAACTTGTAAAATCACTAGAAAAATGCTCAAAGAAATCAAAGCATACTGTAGAAACGAGCAAAACATGGCCATATTAATGTGAACCTCAACGTATATACGGGTTCCCGTAACCTTCCCCAACCAGGGGCGTTGTAACTAGGGGAACCAGGAACAAAGGTCAAAGGTCATCCGTTTGACCTTTACCTTTGTGTTTGTTCTCGAGAATATGGATTGATATTTTATGTGGTGGCCGCCAGATTTCGTGTAATAGAGAATTTATCCTATATATATGTTTTTCTTTTATATATTTTTTTTGTTTCCTTTGTTGTTTTTACTCATGTATTTTTTTTATCTGTCCTGTGTGTGTCAATAAATCTCTTTTCTTTCTTTCTTTATATATAAATACGTTTATATCTATACTAATATTATAAAGAGGAAACCTTTGTATTTTTGTATGTTTGTATTGAATAGGCTCAAAAACTACTGGACCGATTTCAAAATTTCTTTTACCATTACTTAGAGGGATTCTTCCGAATCCGTATAGGCTATATTTTATCCCGGGAAATAGATATATCTAATAACATAGCTTATGCACCCAGTCTGCTGAGCAAAGGCGCGCAATGCTTTGGGGAGACTCCGATATTCAATTACTAGGATAGCATGAGTTTACAGGATATAAAAGAAAAGTGTTAAATGTAGACAATTGTTGTATAGAAAGAATTTTTTGATGAGTGCTGTTTGGGGGAGACGCCATCTGTCATTCGTTTGAATTTTTTTAACGTATTTTTTTTTTACGACTCTTTCAAGATGGCTACTGGTAGCTTAGTTACCACAGACGATAGAATAGATATTTTTATTCTGAAAGCTGTAGTTACCATTGAGTGGTTTGCGTTGGGGGAGGTTGCAATACTTCAGGACTAGGGAACCATAGGTTTAAAGAGTTTTACCACATTCATATAATAAGTGAAATGAAAATAATGAATAAAGGACATTTTATAAACATTTTGAGCTATGAAGTAAATTTAACCTTTAAGGGGGTGAAAAGGGGGAATCAAGAAAGTACGTAACCCACGCGGACGAAGTCGCGGGCAAAGTGCTAGTCCTATATATACGTATTTATTTTCTTTTGTTACTGCCACAATATTCATGAAATTTTAAGAAGCTTTCAAACTTATCTTTAACTACGTCATAATCTAGGCTCTGACATCAAGAGCCCCCAGTCTAGTTTTTAATCTTTGTAAAATATTCATTAAAAAAAATGTGTGTCAATTATTTTTCAAAACTCTTACTGGAAAACTAAATAGATTTGAAATTATTATACTTAAAATATTATAAATTAAATTATTAAACTCTTTGATTTGCAATCCACTGATGTTGACAATATGCCTCCATGCCTCTATGTGAAGACGAGCTATTTTACACGACTGCCCAAAAAAGGAGTGTTTTCTTGTTTTTTTTTTGTCATTTATTGTCAATTAATACAGACAGAACACCAACAATGATTAAAATCCCCATGCGAATTATTTTTAAACAGCGCCCGCTGTTTAAAAATAATTCACTATCGCACTGAAACACTATTCCAATACATGGTAGTCACGAGGCATACACAGAAACGTGTTAGTACTATGCTTTGTTCCCGTTCCTTGCCAACGCCCTTGGATGTCTCCCCCACACTGCCCCGTACACCACACCCTGCCTACGCCCAAGTCCTTATGTAAATACTACTACGTATAGAACACGTCTGGGAATA
The DNA here is from genome assembly GCA_943136025.2 of Agrotis puta. Lineage (NCBI taxonomy): Eukaryota > Metazoa > Arthropoda > Insecta > Lepidoptera > Noctuidae > Agrotis > Agrotis puta. Next base: position 7,663,292 of record OW964186.2, on the reverse strand, counting down.
CGTCAACGCCCTTGCCAGATTAAAAGTGCGGTACTGAAAATAAAATAATCAGATTTCCTGTATTTATACGTATTAAAAGTTAAGTGCAAATTAATGTATTTAGATGATAATATGAACGTAATTTGGTACTCCGTAATCAGTTGAAACAGTAGTGGTTTTCTTCGTTTATCTGACTTTAAACCCATGATTTTCAATATTTCTTATTTTAAAAGTGTTATTTCAATAAGATATTTATAACGGCAACGTACTTTATTTAAAATCCACACTTACAAGCTCGTATTTCAACTTCTTTGTTAATTTACAACTTTTTTAAAACTGTGCACTACTAGCGCCATTGCTGATTGTGTGTTGCCAGTCAAAAAAATGGTGCATTGTATACTTTTACGTTTGACAGCTGTATTGCTGAAATCAAAATAAACATCGGTCGACGCCCAAACAAAACATTATTTTTGTGAAATAGGCGTGTCGCACACGCCCGGCTGCGGTGTCCGCGGACGCTAAACAGATACTACTTTAAATACTAAATAAGTCAGTCTTTAAAATAATCAAGCAATCGGCGCGTAAAATAATACCTACTCATTGATATTGTTTTCTGGAAATTAATTAAATTTTTAATCATTTTTATTGAATTACATAACTTGTTGTTTAATTTGTACTGCTGGACGAGATAATGGTATCTACAAGGGGGGTTCGTTATAAATTCAGTGAAGGGGAGCGCGTTTTGTGCTATGAACCAGATCCAACAAAAGCTAAGGTGCTCTACGACTCCAAGGTAAGGTCTTTCAGAGCTAAGTCTAGCCACGCCCTGCACCAACTCATCTTCATCAGCTTCCATTAATTTAATACTCCAAATACAACAACCACTAAACAACAACTAGGTTATAATTATGTAAAACATATTGATCAACAGATTGTTGCTTTTTCCTAGGAAATGGGTCAAGAGAGACACTAAATTTTTTATAATAAATTTTTATACAACCTTATCAGCCTTCTACATAGCTTAAAATGCAAAATACTTTTTCAAATTATCATATAAATATTTCTCGGTGCTCATTTTGGATGTCAGTATTTTTACAAAGTTTATTTAATTATTTAGAAAGTTAGTTGAAGTGTCTATGCTGCCACTTTAAGATGTATTTTGTTTGTTCTAGTCCGTATTCTACAACTAAAGTAAAGAAAACCTCAATAATCCTAGTACTTAGTGCAGGAAGGGTGGGGCAAAACCTCATGTTGGCTTTGTTTGCTTTTTTTGATCATAACTCCCACTGAATCCTTACAAATTATTATTTGATGTCTATTCCTGCATTGCTGCTACTGCTGCAATAATATATTTTTGATTAGGGCACAAACATTACCAGTTTTTCAAATCAAGCCATACAAAGTATGTAACTAGGGCAGAGCAAAACATGTATATAAGTTAGATGAGGTTGAGTGTATTATACTTTCTCACAATCATGATTTCACTTTTAAAGCTCTTTGTCCTAAAAATACCAAAAATAAAAATAGTTGCTAGCCAAAGAAATAAATAGGTATCTGTGAATTCTACTACATAATTAGCTAATGTGGTTCATTATACTATTCATATACAGGTTTTGGAAGTGATAGAGAGTAAGGATAAACGTGGACGCCGTACCGTGGAGTATTTGATTCACTTCCAAGGCTGGAACTCCTCCTGGGACCGCTGCGTTAGTGAAGATTTTGTGTTGAAAGACACCGAAGAAAATCGGCAGCTGCAAAGAGATCTAGCTGAGAAATCTCAACTGCAACTGTAAGATATTAATTAACTTTTAAATACTTCATTTGGCTATTAGGTATTTCCTTTTTTTTTTGACAAATGTTTTTGAATATTCATATATAGATGTCATAATTACTTAACAGTAGGAATATACTACTTCTGCTACAGTAGTTACTAAAAATATATTATTACTTTTTTGTGTTTGATGTAGGGGTGCATATCTGTATCGTCGAGAACGCAAGAAAGGTGGTAGCACCTCAAACGCGGGCGCAGGCCCAGCCAAGCGTGCTCGCCATGGCTTTTCTGATGATGGCTCTTCTAGTAGCACACAGCCAGAAGGTAGGTTTTACTTTAGCCTTTTTTATTACTGGATTATGATTTGGTGAGTTGGTGCAGATAAAGTAAAATAAAACAGATTTTTTCAATAGCAGAATGTATTTTCTATTGCTACTGCTGTCAACAATGTGTCATAAATCAATGTGTATGCAAAAAACGCATCGCATTGAGTACTTAACCATACATACAAGCAAGTCAGACACGTCGATATAGTTTCGAAAAGCGCGCTACCCGACACACCCAAGTACGTCAAGCCGTTTACGCGGTAACGCCCGGACATGCGCACTCCTTCGCACCCTCTTCGCATTGGCGCTTTCCTTTGTTATCGTGTCTATAAATATTACAATGAATGCTGAAAAGTTTTTATTTTCTCTGATTTATGTTGAAGATATTATTACAATGGAACAATAATGTCTACACATAGTTCTGTTACAGTTATAGCGGCAATTTTTGCTGAAAATATTACATTATTTAAGATTGTCAATACAAGTATCCGGTAAAGTTTAGATAAAAAACATATAATATTACCGGATACTCTGAAGTTTTA